>CM046392.1:37362500-37962500 GCA_025413875.1 Rhododendron molle
CCATTTGTTTGTGGACGATAGGTTGTAGAGTGGTGGATCTCGATACCGAACTCCTCGAAAAGCTCCAGGACCCTTCCTTTGAAATGACTCCCGTTATCAGACACGAAAGCTTGAGGGACACCATACCGGTAAATGATGTTCTTTCGAATGAACTGAGCGACCTGAACCGTTGTCAAAGTCTAGTAAGACTCAGCCTCGACCCACTTAGTGAAGTAATCTATCGCCACTAGTATGAACTTGTGACCATTCGAAGCAGACGGTGTGATCATGCCAATAACATCAATGCCCCACACAGAGAAAGGCCAGGGCGAGGTCATGCCAAACAACTTAGAAGCAAGAACGTGCTGTAGATTGGCATGAATTTGACATTTGTAACAGCGCCGCACATAATCAATGCATTGAGACTCCATAGTGGACCAGTAGTAGCCCTGCCTGAGGATCTTCCTGCCAAGCATAACACCACTCATATGAGGACCGCAGACTCCTTCGTGAATCTCCTCCATGATCCTTGTCGCTTCAGCCCCGTTGACACACAGCTTGTGCATTCCACAATGAGACCGTCGATATAGTTTCCCTCCACAAATGATGTACTGGGCGGCCAAACGCTGCAAAGCGACACAATCTTTCCTTGTAGCCCCAGCAGGAAACTCCCCGCGCTCGACAAAATTCCAAATATCATGGTACCAGGGCAGGCCATCATCGACATCATCAATGGCGTTGATATACTCATAGGCGGGCAAGTCCCTCTGTTCAATCACAATCGGTCGCAGCCGGACCCCAATTGAAGTTCGATCATCGAAGCCAAAGTCGCCAAGGCATCGGCAAACTGATTCCTTAAGCGTAGAATATGGGTGAAAGTCACCTTATTGAAACGAGGAATCAGTTCCTCCAACTCTTGGTGATAAGGCTTCAGCTTTTCCTCGCGAACCTTCCAGTCCCTGTTGGCTTGAGACACCACCAGGTTTGAATCCCCGATTACTTCTAACTTCTCGACCCCAAGAGCAATGGCAGCCTCCATTCCGACGATACAGGCCTCATACTCAGCTTGATTGTTAGTGACATCGAAGTTCAACTTGAATGCGAGCGGAATATGAGCACCGGCGGGTGTGATCAGCAACACTCCGATCCCAAAACCTTTCTGATTCGCAGCTCCATCAAAATAGAGCGTCCACACTTCTTCGACGACTGTTAGCACATCCTCATCAGGGAAAGTAAAGTCTACATCCTCCGGTCCATTAATCGGGTGATCTGCCAAAAATTCAGCCACAGCACGGCCCTTCATAGATTTCCTTGTAACATACTGGAGATCGAACTCAGCCAGCAGAAGCAACCAACGTGCTAGCTTATGAGTGAGTGCCGGCTTCTCGAACAGATACTTAAGAGGATCCATTCGAGAAATCAGCTTCACTGAATAGGCTAGCATGTAGTGTCTAAGCTTTTTAGTAGCCCAAACTAGTGCCCAACATGTCTTCTCCAGAGAGGTATAGCGCTCCTCGCTTCCCACCATCTTCTTGCTCAGATAGTAAATAGCCTTCTCGACCCCATTATCTCCTTCTTGTGCGGCCAGGACATCCCATGGGCTGTCGGGGTGGACCGACAAATCTGAGAATCAACAATGACCTGGCATGGCGTGCATTAACACGAGCAGATTTCGTAAGTACTCCTTTATTGACTCAAAAGCGACTTGACATTTGTCCATCCACTCGAAGCGAACATTCTTTTTAAGCAAACAACGGCTCACAAGTCAAAGTCAACTTAGCAATGAACCGGTTGATAAACTACCTTCCCTCGAAAGCTTCGCACTCCCTTTCGACCGCGGTGGCTCCATCTCGAATAGCCTTGATTTTAGGCGGGTCCACTTCAATCCGTCTTCTTTGTGATTAGGAATCCCGACATCTTTTCTTGTGACCCCAAAGGTGCACTTCGGGTTGAGGCGCACATTGTACTTCCGAAATCTTTCTAGAAACTGGCGGAGTGCCGGGATAAAATCCTCCTTATTCTTCGCCTTGACAATCATATCGTCCACGTAGACCTCGACTGTCTTGTGGATGAAATCATGCAGCAGGGTTGTCTGTGCCCGCTGAAAAGTGCACCCAGCATTCTTGAGCCCGAAAGGCATCATCACATAGCAATACGTTCCCCATTCAGTGACGAACGTTGTCTTCTCCTGATCCTCCGGCGCTACAAAGAGCTGATTGTATCCCGAGAATCCGTCGACAAAGGAGAGCAAGGCATGCCCCGCCGTGTTGTCCACAAGCACATCGATGTGAGGCAAGGGAAAACTGTCTTTGGGGCTTGCTTTGTTCAAGTCCCTAAAGTCGACACAGACTCGGATTCTCCCATCCTTCTTGGGAACTGGCACAATGTTGGCAACCCATTTCGAATACTCAGCGACCCTCAGAAAGCACGGTCCTCGGGGGACAAAGTTGAACCAATTTGCATCATACGGGGGTCACTATCGTCTTTCAAGTTTACAGAAATTACTTCTTTTAGAAATTTGAGCATGCCTTCGTCTTCCACTTTTCGATGAGGAACGCCTTCGGCCGAATATTCCCGTCAAAGTCACATTCGCTTCATCGTCGGGATCGGCTTCACTGATTTATATAGAAGTAGCCAAATAATCAGAAGCCGGATCATGCATTTCATAAAACCCAGACGGGTTGCCAAGACTGGTGGACTCGAATTCGAAATAGAAGCTATGACGTGGAGGGCCAGAGGCCTGACTCAGACTACGAGCTAGACTTAGACTCGGCGGACCGACCCGTGTCAGACTCAGACTCATCGTCAATGCATGTTAAGCGTGGAGTGAACATGCAGTTATTAATACTGCCCTTGGCTTCGACAATGAGGGTGGTTGGATCCTGGAGAGTATCTGAGGAGTCGGGCCCAAGCATCAGCACTTCAGCTTCTTCTTCCTTGCCAACCAAACCTACTTGGGAGAACAGCATCTCCAAGCTCCCCTGATCGAAAGTCTTCAACCAGTCCATCTTTTCCTTGATCTTAGCCTGCTGCTTCTTAAATTCTGCCTCAGCCAGCTCATCCCTTGCGATTTCTTCTTTGGTGTCAGCCCAAGTGTCAGCAGCAAAGATTTCAAACCCCGGAAGCCAAGCACGAGTCTCTGGATCCCAAAATGGCTCAATCTGCCCCATGTAAGCATGACCTCCTCCCTTACGGACGAAGTAGCTGTCAGGATTACCATAGAGGGTTCGAAGTTTTCCCGCGCCTTTCCCATTCTTGGCCTTTTTGGCAGGGGGAATGTATCCCAAACCAAACTGACCTTCGGTGAAGGGAAAAACAGGGAACTCAGTGATCCCTTGCTGGTTGATTCTGAGCCCAAAGCCAGGCATGAACGCCATCCTCCTCATGATCTCGAAGGCGGCAGAGCTGATAATGAAATCGTCTGCTACAGCAATAGCAAGAACTGATCCCGAAGTGTCAAACGAGAAACCCCCAAAGTCTGAGTCTTCCTCTCCATGCATGATCCCCAGCACAGGCTCATCCTCTTTGAGTGGGCGGATCCCAGAGTCCCCACAGATCGTTAGAGTTCCAGTTGGAAGCCCCAACATTACTTTCTGATGTAGCATCAAAGGTACCGCCATGATGTCTGGCCTATGCATCCAAAGTCTGCCCAACAGCAGATTGAAGGTAGCTGGGATGTCCACCACATGAAACTCAACACTCATCTCAAACCCCTCAGCGTCGAGCAAGAGAGTTATGGTCCCTTCCACTACACGACGTGTGCTATCGTAGGCTTTGACTGCCAAGTTAGACGGCTCAAAATCCTTCTTTGCAAGTCCTAAGCGGTATGCGACCCTCAATGGGCAGACATTGATGGCGGAGCCATTGTCGATGAGCACAGTCGGGATCCAGAGTCCCTTGCACTTGACAGTAATGTGTAGCGGACGATTGTGAGCAGTCCCCTCAATCGGCAGATCCTTCTCAGTAAAGGTAACAGAGTGCTTAGAAAGCAGAGGCAGGACGAGGGCGACCATTGCCTCAGGAGTAATGTCAGTAGGCACGGTGATACGGGACAAAGCTAAGGACAAACCTTCACGATGCTCCTTTGATGACGCAATCAAACCCCAGACGGACACAGCAGCCGGAATCTTCTCGAGTTGTCGCTGGATAGCACTCTCCACGGGAACCTCGTTATGCACAGGCGGGACACTCCTTTGAACAACAGGAACAACGGTTTTTTGAACCGGAGGATTGGACGAGCTTCCAGCCTGCAGGTTAGGCGACTGAAAAACTCGGCCGCTCCTCGTGACGTTCGCTATATCCCACCAGGAGGTCGTCTTATCATCAAAATCCCAGAAGTCAGTAGGGATTTCTGCCATCTTGTGCTTTCCTTTATCGACAGATGCCACGACTGCTGAGAATCTTGTCTCAGTGCGGTTTCCAAGTCTCGCAATACCGGCCCTTCCCGTATGGTCTTGAGCAAGAGCCTTCTTCAAAGGCACCCCGGATTCGTGACAACGGCGAGTCCCAAAACCAAAGCATCCACCAAGGCGAGAATTCACAGTCCATACCTCATTCCCCATCCTGTATATCGACCACCTTGTCTACGTCCCAGAGATCATCAGGCAACGGATTCGATTTATGGTCCACAATGTCATCGACATCCCACAAGTCAGCAGGTACTTCATCTATGGCCATGACGAGGCAGTCATCTTCAAGTGCAACACAAGGACGTGGCTCCTTAATGGGCACAATGTTGTCGGTGGGATCGCTTTCATGATGGAACTTGCGAACCACTTCTGAAAGCTTGTCTACTAGAGGGCTGAAGGACCCAAGTTGGCGGCGTTCATTGGGGATGACCTCCCCGTCAACATAGAATGCCAGGTATGCCTCATCTACATCATCTTTGGCTTCGGCTGGCTCCAAGTGAAAGTTCTGATCCCATGCTAATTGGGCATCGGTAGGTTGTGGATCCCAAACGTACTCTTCTTCCTCGGGGACAGCAGGCTCGGGCTGATAAAAGAGCATAAATAAAGAGAGACCATCCAGAGGGTCTACTCGCGCTGCCTCCCATTCTACTTCCAACTGGTCGATCCAGGCTTGATCAATTTGCGGGATTGGGGGAAATCCCAAATGATAGCGCTCAGTCCAATCGCTGCTGAGTTCCATCCATTCCGCCATTTTGTCTTCCATTTCCCAGCCTACAGCCAGCATATTGACTTCGGGTTCCACAGGGGCCAAGACAACGGGTTTAGGGTTGTGCTCTGCGGTTATATGGTCAGTGGGGTTAAATATGGTGGAGCCGGGAGATATAGTGGAGCTGAGGGATATGTGGTTTATCTATTGGTTGTGTTGTGGTAGGGAGTTGGAGATGACATTGGGTTTAGCAGGTGGGGTCGGAAGAGTGCCGTTTTCGACCAGATCCTGTATCGCATGGCGGAGGCGATAACAGAAATCAGTGTGATGGCCAGGCTGTTGGTGGTAAGCACAGAAGACGTTAGGGTTGTGGCTAGGGGGTATATTTGGAGGAAGTGGGGTTGGCGTCAAGGGTCGGAGATGACCGGACTTGACCAGTTTCTCCAAGACCAAGGAGAGTGGAGCCTCGAAATTGGCAAAACACGAGGTGGGTTGCAGTTTCGGGTCCATGGGGTTTGGACTTGGTTGATGTCGGCAATGTGGTTAGAGGAACCCTGTGTGGCGGTGTTGTTGCTGGCAGTAGTTGCATTGGCATAGTTGTTGGCACCAAAAAGGATGCTGTTCCTAGTGTAGGCACGAGGTTTGGCTTTCGAAGCGGCAGAGAAAGATGCTTCCGTTCTTATCAGAACCCCAGTTTGGAGAGCCTCTTCAACAGCTAGACCAGAATCAAAGAAGGTCTCCCAATTTGCACCTTGCACCAGCACAAGGTTCTTGGCAAAGTCGGGTAGCAGGTTACGGGAGATGATACGGATCTGGTCCTTCTCAATGATACGATCGGTCATGAGGGCAGCCTTGGTCCTCCACCGCCTGATGAAATCTGCAAAGGACTCCTTTGCAGTCATTTTGGTTGACTCGAGCTCTCGAGTGGTCATCTTGAGCTGAGCGTTATAGCTGTATTGGGAGTTAAAGGCGGCACCAATGTCTTCCCAGGTTCTTCTTTTGGATATGTCCAGGGACAAAAACCACTAAAAGGCTGGGCCCATCAGAGTCTGAGGGAACAGTTGAGCCATGGCATCCTCCTCCACCCCATGGAGTTTCATGGCACCGTGATAGGCCAGTAGGTGAGTCTTGGGATCTCCAGTTCCATCAAACTTTGCAAAATCGGGCATCTTGAACCGCTCAGGCAGGCGAGCGTTTGGGAAAGGACAGAGACGGTCCATGTCTAGGCCACCAGCACCCAGTCTCTCAGATTTAGTGACAGATTCCTCGAGTTTTGCCATCTTGGCGATTAGAGCAGCCATCTCAGGGTTTTGAACGGGATTTTCAACTCGGGGAATGTCCTCAGCCTCAGCTTCGGGATTTGGCCCTTCTCCGCTGCCGCCAGCCGTGCGAAGATCAGTCATGGAGGCATCGGTCTGATCATTCCTCTGCTGCATGGCAACCATGTTTCGTTGGATGTCAGCCAAGACAGTAGCAAGATTTGGGGTTTCGGCCATGACTACAAACTCGGTTTTGACAAGTTTCGGAGATGATGGTGGAGATGGAGATGGAGATGGAGATGGAGATGGAGAGGCTTCGTGTGGAGTAGTCGGCGGCGAATCCTCCCTTGACAGTGTACAACCCGGAGTGTAACGCCTCGAATTTTGGGTACGTTAAATAAACATTTTATTGAATAAGTCAAGGAGAGTCTGGCTCTTTATTACATCATAAACCCCCAAAGGGTTCGTTTATTACACAAAAGGGATGGATATCTAAGGTTATCTACAGCTCCTTCTCTTCTTCCATCCTAGCAAGTTCCTCAGCTCCAAAGGCTTCCAAGGTGTACTGTTCATGCTGCTCATCTATAAAATCTGACACATTATACCAGCGTCGCCCCCAGTATAATATGTCAGGGTCACATAAAGCAACACCATGAGCTTGAATCTCAATAGAATAATCCAAAACCCACTAACCCTTAACTTACAAATAGCAAGTCATGCATATATCATAAAGAGTCATAACAGCACATGCATTAATATAACAATAGCAACAACAATGGCACATCCGCATTCGCTATCTATCGTTGGTGTCATGTTTCCGTGTGTTTCTCCCACATAACTCATCGTTTTGTGTCTCATCTTTCAACATCATTTCCAAAAATCACACGCACACAGCAATGAGCTACCAACTCCGGCACATTATGAACGCACACAATCAATAAGCTACCAAGTCCGGCTTATTGGCCACAATGGCTACCAAGTTCGGCACATTGTGTCACATCTTGGCTCCTCTCCGTGGATAACCAAGTCACACACCTCCAATGAAGCTACCAAGTCCGGTTTATTGGCCACAATGGCTACCAAGTCCGGCACATTGTGTCACATCTTGGCTCCTCTCCGCGGATAACCAAGTCACACACCTCCAATGAAGCTACCAAGTCCGGCTTATTGGCCACAATGGCTACCAAGTCCGGCACATTGTGTCACATCTTGGCTCCTCTCCGCGGATAACCAAGTCACACACCTCCAATGAAGCTACTAAGTCCGGCTCATGGCACAATGGCTACCAAGTCCGGCACATTGTGTCACATCTTGGCTCCTCTCCGCGGATAACCAAGTCACACACCTCCAATGAAGCTACCAAGTCTGGCTTATTGGCCACAATGGCTACCAAGTCTGGCACATTGTGTCACATCTTAGCTCCTCTCCGCCGATAACCAAGTCACACACCTCCAATGAAGCTACCAAGTCCGGCCCCATTGGTAATGCATACAACGTGAGGCTACCAAGTCCGGCCATTACGTAGTTTCTAAAATATTTTTACCAAGTCCAATTATTTCCTTTATCCACACTCTAGGTGTCATGTTTCTACTTCTCGGTTGTCGTGTCTCGAAATCATGCATAGACTCCGCGGTGGGACTATTCACATAACTCATGCGATATCAAATAGCAAGATCATCCAACTCTATACTATCATGCTCGTTAAAAGGTCAAAATACAAATACTTCGTTTCAAAAGAACACTTTATCTTTAAGCTGCATTTCCTTCGAGAAGTTCAGTAAAGCAACACATGTTTATTGACGAGTTCATACAATCACGTGGTAATTAGGCGATCAAGCAATCAAGTAGCCATAAGATCAAAGTAAACTACGTACTTTTAGCAAGAAAGTTCTACAAGCTAAATATCACAACTACATTATCATGCTCATATACTTCAAAGAATTCTACGTCAAACAACATCGTGCGATCAACTAGCCAAGTACTACATATTCTTAATCACGCTCATATCATACGATATACGTAGGGTAGGAGTATAAGAAGATTCTACCTTAATCCGAAACTAGTCGGGGCCGAATAAGCTAGTTGAAAAATTCTACGGGCGGTGAAACTCTCAAATCTGGACCGAACTTTGAATGGCAGTAACTCGATCACAACTGGGCCGAATAGGATCGTTCTTGAGTCTAAAACGAAGATCTCGAAATTTTCTACAACTTCCGTGAAGGACGTTATTCCTAGAAACTACTTTCGCCCGGAGAAAAATGGGGATAAGAAAGTGGACAGTGAGCTGTCTGGAATGGAATTTCCAGATTTTTTACTGAACTTTGGAGGTCGATATCTTGGTCATCTCTTGACCGTTTGGGGTGGTTCTTGAGTCTAAACTGAAGCTCTCGAAGTGTTCTACGACTTTCGTGGAGGTCGTTGTTCCTAGAAACGACTTTCGCCCGGAGAAAAAATGGAGTTTTTCAGAGGACAGTAGGCTGTCCAGAAACTGGTTTCTTAGAGAAGTTGGAGAATGAGGTGAAGGTGTGAGTTCAAATGAAGAAGTGGCTTGCTATTTATAGGCCAAGAACTCCCTCTCTCTCTCCCTAGCCGAATTTCCCTCTCTCTCTCTCTATACCTTATTTTTTTATTTCATCAAATCTTGCTTCCTTGCAAGAAACAACCTAAAAACTAGGCATGCAAGGCTAGGATGTGTCCTTTGGATTGGATTATGGAAGACTAGGCAAGGAAGGAGATTTGATTCAAGTATTCTAATGGGGTTTGTACAAGGAAGGACAAGATTGGATGGCATTGGTTATGCTTTCACTTGAAGCATACACAAACTAGGACAAGGATGACCAAGCAAGGTCAATCAAAGGAAAGCACACATCACTCTCTCTCTCCCTCTCCCATCCGAATCTCTCTCTCTCTCTCCCATCTCTCTCTCGGCTTCTCTCCTCTCTCTCTCTCTCTCTCTCTCTCTCTCTCTCTCCCACTTGTGCCACTTGGAAAGTATATATATATACTAATATATACATATGTACTATGGGTCTTTAATAAAATCTAAGTTTTCAAGTAAATTAGATTTTCTAAATATAATAATCTATATACACACATGTTATATACAATATTATATATATATACATATATACAAGTACATATATAATATATACAAGCCATGTACTTCTCAATCTAGACTAGATATGAAAGAATCCCATAGCTAATAAATTAATGTAAGTCTTTCAAAGTACTAAGTAATTAAATAATAACCCGAATGTACTAATTATAATTAATTCAATTACCACACATGGCAAGTCTAGTATTTTATTAACCCTAGTACTTGGTGGGCAAGTAAGGCTATTATCCAATGGATATTAGTTTCCCTAGCGGTTATTAACCAATGGGTAAAGATGGCTAGGATTCTAGTCTATCGTCCAATGGGTAAAGAATCTCCTAACGGTTATTAACCAACGGTTAATGCTAGAAGGTCTAATACTTGCAATTAAGTACCAAACTAATCTAATCTCGTACTTAGGAAGATTAACTAAGATTTACCTATTGACCAATGGGTAAAGGAAACTCTAACGCTATTGTCCAATGGATAAAAACAAAAAGGTTCAAATGGTCCAACTAGGGTTAGGAAGAAGTGATTAGGCTAAATGGGCATTAGGCTATTCTAATTAATTGGTTAAAGACTAACGATACTTAATCTAGGCTTTCATTGCTCGAGTGGTATTTTGATTTTATTTAGTAGGAAATCGCCTACTAACGGAATATTAAAGCCCGACGGTGCCAAACGCCAAGGCGAGGCGTGAGCGTGGCGTGGCCAAGGCGGCCTGCTAGCAAAGCGATGGCCAAGGTGGCCCGCTAGCAAGCGATGGCCAAGGTGGCCCATTAGCAAAGCGGTGGCCAAGGCGACCCGCTAGCAAAGTAATGACCAAGGCGACCTACAAGCAAGGCGGTGGCCAAGGCATCTCTGGGAGGTGTCTACAGCGGCCTGCTAGCAAAGCGATGGCCAAGGAGGCGTGAGCATGGCCATAGTAACCTGGTGGCTGCTAGAAGGCTGTTGGTGGCCAGCGACCGGTACAAATAGTGGCTAAGGCAGCTCGGTGGCCAGCGGTAAAGCTGGTGGCCAAGCAGCGGTTGAAGGGCTGCCGTGGCCAGCGTGGTACAAGCGTTAGGTGGCAGCGGTAGGCGTAGCCTAAGGTAGGCTGCGAGCAAGGCAGCCCAAAGAACGCCAAGGCAAAAGCAAAGCGTGACTCGATGCCAAGGCGTAACCCGATGGCGGCCAAGGCGAGCAACCCGACAAAGAACCCGACGCTAGCGAGGCAGGCGAAAAATGAGCCGACGCTAAGGCAAGGCAGCTCGTCGAAGTCGACGCTAAGGCAAGGCAGGCTTGTCAGCGAACCGATGCCTAGGCAGCCTAGCGAAGCCAAAGCAAGGCAGTCAAGCCAACGGTCAAGGCAAAGGCCAAAAATTTCTACTAACCACTTCGGTATCGATGCATCACTCCAGGTTAGGGAAATGTAACTAAGCCAATTGTAGTTAGGGTTTGCTAACTAATCGGTTAAAAGCTAACTATGCTTGCTAAGTAGGATTTCCAGTCAAGAAATATAATTTAAAGATTTTCGAATAAAAATGAGATTTTTATTAGTCAGTAACGACCGATTTTTGGTTATGGAAATAAAAATCCAAGTGAAAAAATAAAATTCAAATTTTTAACGAAATTTTTATTGACCAAAAATCAGGGTCATTACACGGAGCTTCCGTTGTGACTGACTGAACAACAGACCCACCCAAATCTTCTTCCAGACAGACCCGGCGGACGGACCCAAGTAGGTTTGGCTCTTGATCTCGAAACCTTTTCCTGGCGGTGCAATAGCTGGACAGTAAGTAGAAGAGCTCAGTGACAGCCTGCAGCAGCTTATTTTAAAAGAGATGAAAGAAAGGGAAATGCTCGTCGTCAGTGTCCTCCTAGACTCTACACCTAACAAGCAAGTCCATCTTGCGACGTTTTAGGACGTCGCTGTGATCCTCGGATTTCTTTTCGACAGTGTATCCTTGTTTGAATCGACTAAAACTAAGAGATGTCAAAACAGCCTAAGTCTTCAGCTACTCCTTTCTCAAAGTTTCGAAATTTGGAATGGAACAGCTTGATGTGAATGTCGTGATGCCATGACCAAAATGGCGTAAGCAGCACTGTGCCGGAGCCTTGAATGGCGTAAGTGCTCAGCACTTGTAACCGGAGTGGTGTAGGCATCACGTCATGTCTCTTGTTGTTCCTGGGTTTTCTGTTTGAAACTTTGATCAGGTTTAGACAAGGACTTAGAAAGTCTCGATATCTTGAAGGCCTTTTTGATTCAAGGAATTTGAAAGGTTAACAACGCGTATCATCAAGATGCACGACTCGTCATCGGTCCAAACAGCGTCCTAATAGGGACGAGATAGACTTGCCAGACAGACAGACCTAAAAGCCACCCTAGCATGCTCCTACACAGAACGTTATGAATGTATGTACAGGCATGCGATAGGGAAAGCAGTAACACATAGACAGTTTATGGGGGTTAGATGCAAGTAATCCTACCCTGCAGGTTCCTGTCTTAGGTTGAAAGGTTCTAGTGCTTTGTACGCATAGAGAGGTCGGTTTTGGTTTAAGGGGGGGTTCCTTTGACTAGAGCCGTGGCATACCTCCCAGAGCAATGCGTGCAGCAAAGCAATGGTCGAACGGTATTACGACTCATCGTCGTCCAAGGTTGTTGGGCTTTCGAGGACCACGGGCTCCAGTAAACTGTGCCGGTTACCCAAAACACCTCAACGGGGCTTACCAACACCGATGCAAATGGAGAATGCCAAAGAATGATTGAGAGAGAAATACAATGTTTTTAGAAAAATGCCTTTTTCAAGCTTGGCTCACTTTTATTAATCAAAACTTGGAGAAAATTACACAAGTGAACAATAATAAAAGCCCCAGTTCGGATTGGTCGGATGTAGAATCCTGTTACGTTACCATTCCGTTCTTCAGCAGCGCGGAGCGTACTGTTTTGACAGACTTTTGAAAATTGTTCAAGTATGTATTAATTTCCAAATTTCGATCAATGCAATGATCCCCAGCAGAGTCGCCACTGTGGGCACACGCCCTTAAAAATCCCGCATTTTTGGTTTGCGAAAGGTTTGGTTTGCGCCCTTTTTGTTTGAAAGCATGACGAAATGCTGTTTTAAGAGAGTCGCCACCCGAGTTTAACGGAAAATACCCAAGAAATCGGTTTGAAAAATGTTTTTATTCACGTTTGTTCGATTTAATAGGCTTGTAGACTGGACCGTCGTCACCTTCGATATCTGAGGCTCGGGAGCCAGGTTACGAGAGGGGAAGGGTTTTATGGCACCCCTCTCGCCCAATCCGAAGATCGGTCTCTACTTAGGCACTTTGTAAAACATTTGCATTTTTCTCTCTTTTAATCATTTCTTTAGCCAATTAGGGCGGGGGAACAGTTAATAGGGATTAACAAATGGCAAGTTGCATTTACATGGCAAATGGTGATGTATGATTTATAAACAATGTATAATAGATTGAGAACAAGCACTTCTGTGAGTGCCTTTGAACAAACTGGAGTGCGCTGCCACGGGGTAACATGCGCAAGCAACGTATCAGCATGCACTGGTTTGACCAGTGCATGCTAAGACCACTGGCGCACTGCAGTGAGCTCAAGCTCACAAACTCTGTTCTCAACCCTCTGGGCTCTGGAATGGACCAGTGCACACCCAGGACAAACCACGCAGTTGAATATCACAGGCTATATACAGTTATAAGGTACAACAATAAATCAAACAGAAGTAAACAGATTGAAAACCCCATAAATAGAGTGGGGATCAAGTAAAGGCCAGAACTAAGCTAGGAAGCAAGGGCGACCACTGGGACTTAGGAATAATGGCGCACGCAGGTCAATAGTGACCGTGCGTCACTTGTTCTTTTGGTCCAGTTGCTTGGCTTTGCTTCATCTGGGTTCGGGAATAGGACCAGAAGGATCCCAGAGGCCTTACTACGCAGCTAAAGCAGATAACTAGCTACACAGTTCTAAAATATGGAAAAGCAATAAATTGGTTTTTAGCATGCTTCAAGGTGATCAGAAAGAAAAGAAATTGAAACAAGGACAATCAGTGATCCCCACACTAGTCCTACCATGCAGCCATGACTGGCGCACGCATGTACACTACTGGCGCGCGCCACTGATCCTCCTACAACATTGCTTTATTTGCTTGCTTTGAGACCAGGCCTGGTATTGATTACCAGCCTGGGCTCTGCTAGCTCCCCTCAGGGGTCGAAACACTAGCTCCCCTCAGGGGTCGAAACAGTTTCTGGAACAAAAGGTGATATACCTTTGGGAATGGAATGAAAGGTGGATTTGAGCTTGAGCTTGTGGCTTGGTGGATGGGCAATGGATGAGAAAGGAGTACTACTGATCAGTGGAGGGGTGTGTTACTTGCTTACTCTTTCAATGCATGAAAGAAGAAGGTAAGAAGCACTAGAGAGAGAAAGAGAGGGCTAGAAAGCATTAATGTTGTTGAACCCCTTGCAAATAAATGCAAGGGGGGTATTTATGGACTGAGAGGGAGAGCTGATCAGCCTGGCCTTAAGGCCTGTTTGGGGTGGCAAGAGAGAAGGGAGCCTCCATGCATTAAATGCATGGGACTTGCCTTGATGGAAGGTGTAGGAGAGAGGGGGAGACCGTTCTGGACGATGTAATCATCAGGGGGGCTGTAGCTCACGTCATGGCGGCCAGAAAGTCTCGAGCAAGTGGTCCCGAAAAGGTGATTTGACTGGAAGGAAGTGGCGTGCGCTAGTGACGAGTGGCGTGCGCCAGTGGAGTGTGTTTTGATGCCCGATGACTGACACGTGGCAATGAACCAGCGTCGTTAGTCAATCATCGCGTGCCAAAGCGAGGGTTTTCTTGAAGGCTGTTTGGTTCTGGCTTGAAGGGTTTGAAAAGGGCTTTGAACGAGGTTTGGATGAGGTTCGGGACGCTCAAAGCTCAAACACACCATCAACTTCGGATGTTCTCGACCATATTCATCATCGGGGAAGCAAAAGGCCATTCATAAACTAGTCTGGACAGTCCAGAATAGGGTGTCTACAGATCGAAAATCAATACATGGAGAAAAAGTCAAAGCATTGCTCAAAGCAAAAATTCAAATTGGGGTCATCGTCAGCAACCTGGGGCACAGTTCATGATAAAAACTCTCGTATTTTGACAAAACAAAGTTGAAAGATTTGAATGAAAATCAATTGATGGAGTGAAATAATTTTGAAATTCCAAAACGAGAATTCCAAGAACCTGGGCTTGTCTATCATTGCAAATAATCAAACTCTTCGTCCAATCAGGGGCACCATTCGAAAGTCACTTCGTCTTTCTCTCCCTCATTTGCGTCAATGTAGTCTTGCCAAAATCTACCCCTTTTGCCAAAAGTCAAAAAAAAAAAAGGTCATCTCGGTTTTGTCAATTCTCGACTCGTGGAAGCCATTTCAACGCATGGAAGAATACCACCGTTGAGACGGTCAAAAGGACCTAAACTTCTTTGTTTATCGAGCGACGGTCAAGAGGACCTAAGCTTCTCATTCAATCGGGCGACAGTCAAAAGGATCTAAGCATCTCACTCAATCGAGCTACAGTCTTACCGACCTAAAGTCTCTTCGTCTCTCGGGCTACGGTCTAATTGACCTAAAAGCCTCTTAATTTCTCGAGCTACGGTCTTACCGACCTAAAGTCTCTTCGTCTCTCGGGCTACGGTCTAATTGACCTAAAAGCCACTTAGTTTCTCGAGCTACGGTCTTACTGACTTAAAGTCTCTTCGTCTCTCGGGCTACGGTCTAATTGACCTAAAAGCCTCTTAGTTTCTCGGGCTACGGTCTAACCGACCTAAAAGCCTCTTAATTTCTCGGGCTACAGTCTAACCGACCTAAAAGCCTATTAGTTTCTCGGGTTACGGTCTTACCAACCTAAAGTCTTTTCGTCTCTCGGGCGACGGTCTAATTGACCTAAAAGTCTCTTAGTTTCTCGAGCTACGGTCTTACCGACCTAAAGTCTCTTCGTCTCTCGGGCTACGGTCTTATTGACCTAAAAGCCTCTTAATTTCTCGGGCTACGGTCTAACTGACCTAAAAGCCTCTTAGTTTCTCGGGTTACGGTCTTACCGACCTAAAGTCTCTTTGCTAAAGTCTCAAATTTTCATCTCCCTCTCCTAAGCAAAATTTGATGCGCCCATTCGGTAGTCGTTGAAGTTTACCAAACGGACGTCAAATTCAATTATTTATAAACCGGACTATAACTAACGATTTGCATAGTATAGCGAGAAAGTCCGAGTCGATCCACAGGGAGCTCGAATACAGCTTGTTCGGATTGTAGGTTTTATGTAACGGATTGTGGCGTTTAAGACGGCCAACTTGGTTTTTGCTTTGAAAGGTGAAAACTATGGTAAAAAGACTAGAAATGAGGTTTAACTAGGAATTAAATGCGGCAAGGCATAAAAGTTCATAACACCCGTAACTTAAGCCATCTAACTTTTCTCAATGAAAACTCGGTTGAATTGCACGGCTTAGGCTATCAACCGGAGGATTTAGCTATGAAAATGGTTAGGCTTGAAATAGAGTTTGAATAACAAGCTAGTCACGAGGCGTGACATTGCTCACGGAACCATGTGAGCGAGTACATAATCACCGGAGGTTAACAATGCCAAGACTTGTATTCAAACTAAATGTCAAGATCCATGAACAAAAAGTGTAGTTTGGAAAGCGAGAAAGTTCTTTGGTTCTTTTGGCAAACACGAGGCGAGACATAGCTCACGGAACCATATGAGCAAGCATATGATCACCGAAGGTTAACATCGACAAGTTTTGTTACATAAAAGGCGAACCACACACATTTACAAACCAAACCTCAAGTCACGAGTTGAAAAAGGCAAGAATAACTTAAGTCATGAAGCGTTATTCACCCCATGGCCAAGCCTTAACGACTACTCACACACCATGAAAAGACTAGAAAGCATGGTAAACTTAGTAAACATATTTAACCGATAAAAACGAAAATAAACTTGAGATTAATAAGAATCTAAGCCGTAGCTACAACATTAGTAAACGAGAAATTAACATAAGACAAATACTTACTTGAGTTCCTAAGGAATTGACTAGAAAAGCTTGAAGAACATCAATGGAGTATCCTAGAAAGCAACTAAGGCCTAAAACTAACTAATGGCCTCAAAAGACTAGAAAAAATGGCCATCCATCTATGTAAGGCATACACCCATATATATAGGGCTTGCAAAATATCCCTTACAAAAGACCAAAAAGTCCCTAAAATATCCCAAAAACATTCCACAAGTGGAAACTTTCCATAAATGGAAGGTTGAAAAAGTAGCAAAAACGTGCACAGATTTTGCAACATGAACCGGTACAGCCAAAACCCCGTACCGGTTCAAGCCTTGAAAAGTCTGCCAAAAACAATGTTCTGAACACCATGAACCGGTACAGCCAAAACCCCGTACCGGTTCATAGCAGGCAGATTTTTGGGCAAACTTCGCGTGCTCGCTCCGGACACTCCCGAACTCGGATTTGGGCGTTCTTTGAACCGTTGGAAAGCTCGTCGAGTCTATTTTCTAACCCAAGTGGTTTGGATCCAATATCATCTGTACATCAAAAGATATGACGATTCTACCCTCAGCTAGTCGGAAGATGAGTAGCTTTGGTAAAATTCTCACTTCTCCTTCAATTCCCTTGACCCTTGGGCATCCCGAGCAACCTCCAAACCATCTTTTCATGACTCTTCGGGCACCACAACGGGGTGGCATGTGGCCTTGAGTACTTGGTTGCACCCGAAGCATTCCTTGGCGTTCAAAACCTCTTTATTAGCACGTTTTACCTGAAATACACAAAAACCTACCTTACGTGCAATATCGCAATAAAAACTAAATAAACATAAGTAAAAGCAGCATAAGATGGGACTAGTCGCACCAAATATCTACAATATTGGGTGCTCATCAGCCCCAACTTGAACTTTGCTAGTCCCTAGCAAACTAAAACAAAACATATTTAACTAAGTTATGCAATCCTCCTAAGATTCAAGATACAAAAATTATGCTCAACTATTACAACTACGCAAGAGTCCAATGCTAGCCCTTCAAATCCGATCATATACAATCCACGCACAAACATGCCATGAACTAGGATGAACAAACTATGCCGTATTAGTGTAGTCAAGCATGCATGCACCACAACGAGTTTTGACTCCAAAACTCACAAAGATACGCTCTGATTCGACTTTTCACACATTAAGATACAATATACATCCCACGACAAGCGCTAGCGAGTAAATGCAATAGCCAGAGATAAAAAGCTACGCATGCTATCAAAAGAGCGCTTAGAACAAAAGGAAAGCTAATTATCGACAAGTATGCACGACAAAAGATAAATCATACTCAAAAAACAGTAAATATCAATCATGCATCAAACAGAGTTAACTAGCGTACAAAAGATCAACGGAGGACTTTATTAGCTTATAACGACCTTGGATACAAAGAGAAAGGGACTACAAAAATGTAGTGGCCATATACTTGTAAGGTTCATCTACCCTTGGCCACTATCGACCCTAAACTACCCAAGACATGGCCACATATCGGCCAAACAACAAACAAAATTACGAAAAAGAAATAACGAACAACTACAAGATAAGTCCTACAAAAACTACTACCACCGACTCAACCACACATAATCGTCATCCACATCCGACTCCTCATGGTATTGAGCCTCGAGCTCCCCCTTTCCAACGAACTCTTTCCCATTCGGAATGTATGCTAGCCCGGAGGTGTAACCAATCCTCTCATCATAGTATTCAACCCTCTTTCGGATATGATTTTGCTCTCTTTATAGCATTTCTTTGATTTTCTTTTCTTTTTCTTTCTTTTAGAAATAGGGTCATTTCAATTGAGATTTGTAGTGAAAGAGATTGAGGCCAAATTTGAAGGCTTAGGAGAGGGAGATGAAAATTTGAGACTTTAGCATTTGTAGTGGGAGAGGAACGATAAGGAATCACGTATCAATTCTTCGCTTTTTACATCCCAACCACTTCTATCACATTCACATCACCTCCAAACTTCTTGAATCTTTGAAAACTATTGACACACAACCCTCCAAACATCCGGTTACCTAGGTTTGAACAATGGAAGAGACTCAGACTATGGTTCAAAATAAGGACAAGGTGACTCTTATGTGGTTTAATCAAGCAAAAATGCCTTGAATCATTTCCTAAGTACACCAACAACTCCAATAAGATGCAAGAAAGATATATACACTACTCGAGCATGAACAAAAGATATTATTTACGCAAGTGCGGGAAATGAGAACAAAAAGCATGGGATGCTTAAGAAATGAATCTCCACTCTAGCGATGCACACTACTTGACTTGACTTTTAGGCTCAACTTGTTCATCAAAATTCATGTATATGCATGTGACATGGATTCAAACACATAACCAAATTCGATGGGATACACAACTCTTGCCATTGACACAATTGAGCATAATTACAGTATTTAGCATGCGAAAACACTACTAACAAGGGAAGATTGCACAAAAAATTTGAAAATTTAACCAAAAGCATCATGAGACAAGTCTCATGAACATATATATAACATAAATATCCCTCCCCCCAACTTAAACGATGCTATGTCCTCATAGCATGAAGACAATAGAAATGAAATACAAAAGAGGGAGTAAACGTACCTTCCAACCAACTCTTCACGCGATTGAACGAGTCATACTTTTCTTCCCATTTCTCAAGCGAGAAACGGGTGGCTATACCAGACCATCAAAAGACAAAAAGAAAAGAGAGAGAGAGGGGGAAAGAAAGAGTTTATGGATGTTCAGCCAAACGCAGGCTTCGAACGTTCATCATGCCAACAAATATTATTGCAATGAACATGCCACTCAAATTTAAACTCTTTATCAAAACTTGAATCCGACCATGCCACAAGATAAGATACTTTGAATAAAGCAATTGTCGAATTCGTTTCATGAACTTGAGTTCCACTAAGTGCATATTCCAAACTATATCAATTTTCAGAGTGTTGACAAAATCCACAAGGTAAGGATGAGAAACTAAATCAAAACTATCAACACCAAGAAAATCAATTAGTTCGACTTGTAAAAACTCTTGCAATGGAGACTCAGTATGAAGGGTGGCATCATCAAGAGCCGAGACTAGAGGATGGTTCAAAACTTCTATGGATGGTATCTCCTCAAAGGAAAGAGACAAACTTTCAAGTCTATTCACATTCTTCCCATCCTGCTCATTCAGTAGAGCATACAAGAAGTCTACCTCCACATTTGTTGTCTCAACAATGAGAAATTTCTCCCCTAAATCATCACACAGAAGGGGGTCCACAAGGGGAGAACACTGAATATCAGGCTCATCATTAGGCTTATCACTCCATTCAGACTCTAAGGGCGTTTTCAAATCTAAACCAATATCTGCAAGAATGATAAGTGGCTCTATTTCCTCTTCCTCAACATTTAAGTTGGCATCTTCAACTTGGACATTATAAACCCAAGATTCAGAATTTTCAGCTAATTCATCAAAGTAATCCCAACTCTCATTAGCGGTTCTATCCAAGAATGCACCATCAAATATATGTTCTACAAGCTGACGCGTTGTAGAATTTAAACTCTTATAGAAAATGGGAATAAGGTGCATTGTTTCGCAGCTATGCTGCGACCAATAGAGTATGGGGTATGTAAACCGCCGCCAACAACATGCAAAAGACTCGTCATCAAGTTGATAAAAATTTACGATTTCACGTAGTAGCATATGAGTCTCATGCATTGGGGAAAACTTTTTGAAAAATTGCTCCTCCATATCTTGCCATGTAAGTATTAATCTCGAGTTCAAGGAATGAAACCAACCCTTAGCCATGTCTTTCAAAGATGATGGAAATATCTTAAATAAGACATCTTTATCGTTCATGCAAAGCTCCTCGAGTTCTATGATGTGCGCACATGGATTTTCAGAGGATAAGCCATGAAAATGGGGCACCACTGGAAGTATGCCCGACTGAACACTTAAAACATGGGCGGAAGGGGTGACTATGCAAGAGGGTGTAAAAATTTGATTGGGATAAAGGTACTCCTGACTATTTCCTCAATGGCCCCTGCCATTCTACTACAAAGATAAGAACGAAATTAAAACAGGCTAGAGGGGCTATGCCGCCACCTCGTTTCTCAAAACAGTCTCGAGGGGTTAAACCACCACCTCGGCTATATAAACAATAAAAGAAAAGGCAATTAATACTTACTCTAGCTTCGTTACACCTCAATTTTGATAAGAGAATCGGTTAGAGGTATCCACAAGAATAAGTATTCATTGCTCAAAGTAAAAGAAAACAGGATAGTTACAGTGGTTTGTTGAACCTCCAAATAAGCTATAATAAGAAGTCTCCGGCAACGGCGCCAAAATTTGATGTGCCCATTCGGTAGTCGTTGAAATTTACCAAACGGCCGTCAAATTCAATTATTTATAAATCGAACTATGACTAACAATTTGCATAGTATAGCGAGAAAGTCTAAGTCGATCCACAGGGAGCTCGAATATAACTTGTTCGGATTGTAGGTGCAAAGGTTTTCAGCGTTTAAGACGGCCAACTTTTGGTTTTGCTTTGAAAGGTGAAAACTATGGTAAAAAGACTAGAAATGAGGTTTAACTAGGAATTAAATGCGGCAAGGCATAAAAGTTCATAACACCCGTAACTTAAGCCATCTAACTTTTCTCAATGAAAACTCGGTTGAATTGCACGGCTTAGGCTATCAACCGGAGGATTTAGCTATGAAAATGGTTAGGCTTGAAATAGAGTTTGAATAACAAGCTAGTCACGAGGCGTGACATTGCTCACGGAACCATGTGAGCGAGCACATAATCACCGGAGGTTAACAATGCCAAGACTTGTATTCAAACTAAATGTCAAGATCCATGAACAAAAAGTGTAGTTTGGAAAGCGAGAAAGTTCTTTGGTTCTTTTGGCAAACACGAGGCGAGACATAGCTCACGGAACCATATGAGCAAGCATATGATCACCGAAGGTTAACATCGACAAGTTTTGTTACATAAAAGGCGAACCACACACATTTACAAACCAAACCTCAAGTCACGAGTTGAAAAAGGCAAGAATAACTTAAGTCATGAAGCGTTATTCACCCCATGGCCAAGCCTTAACGACTACTCACACACCATGAAAAGACTAGAAAGCATGGTAAACTTAGTAAACATATTTAACCGATAAAAACGAAAATAAACTTGAGATTAATAAGAATCTAAGCCGTAGCTACAACATTAGTAAACGAGAAATTAACATAAGACAAATACTTACTTGAGTTCCTAAGGAATTGACTAGAAAAGCTTGAAGAACATCAATGGAGTATCCTAGAAAGCAACTAAGGCCTAAAACTAACTAATGGCCTCAAAAGACTAGAAAAAATGGCCATCCATCTATATAAGGCATACACCCATATATATAGGGCTTGCAAAATATCCCTTACAAAAGACCAAAAAGTCCCTAAAATATCCCAAAAACATTCCACAAGTGGAAACTTTCCATAAATGGAAGGTTGAAAAAGTAGCAAAAACGTGCACAGATTTTGCAACATGAACCGGTACAGCCAAAACCCCGTACCGGTTCAAGCCTTGAAAAGTCTGCCAAAAACAATGTTTTGAACACCATGAACCGGTACAGCCAAAACCCCGTACCGGTTCATAGCAGGCAGATTTTTGGGCAAACTTCGCGAGCTCGCTCCGGACACTCCCGAACTCGGATATGGGTGTTCTTTGAACCGTTGGAAAGCTCGTCGAGTCTATTTTCTAACCCAAGTGGTTTGGATCCAATATCATCTGTACATCAAAAGATATGACGATTCTACCCTCAGCTAGTCGAAAGATGAGTAGCTTTGGTAAAATTCTCACTTCTCCTTCAATTCCCTTGACCCTTGGGCATCCCGAGCAACCTCCAAACCATCTTTTCATGACTCTTCGGGCACCACAACGGGGTGGCATGTGGCCTTGAGTACTTGGTTGCACCCGGAGCATTCTTTGGCGTTCAAAACCTCTTTATTAGCACGTTTTACCTGAAATACACAAAAACCTACCTTACGTGCAATATCGCAATAAAAACTAAATAAACATAAGTAAAAGCAGCATAAGATGGGACTAGTCGCACCAAATATCTACAATATTGGGTGCTCATCACTCTTCGTCTCTCTGGCTATGGTCTAACCGACTGGGAGCCTTTTTTTTAGTCTCTCGAGCTGTGGTTCGTCCTCCGGGACTGCACTCTATCTAACACTTTGTCCTTCAGGACTCGCACTCTATCTGCACTTTGTCCCCTGGGACTGCACCCTATCTAGCACTTCGTCCTCTGGGACTGCACTTTGTCCTCTGGGACTCCACTTTGTCCTCTGGGACTTCACTTTGTCCTTTGAGACTTCACTTTGTCTAGCACTCGTCCTTCGAGACTTACTTTTGTCATACTTGCATTGATTTTGCATGCTTACGTGACATTCATTGACATATCAACCTGCATCATCAGTCATGTATTGCCTCAATCGAACGTCAAGCTCTTCAAGTTCAAGCTACCTCACAAAATCAAGCTCTTCAAAATTCAATTTCCGGTCTCTTCGAAAATTCAAATTTCTTTCAAAATTCAAGTTATTCAAATTCAAGTTTTTCAAAGCTCAAGTCTCTTTCAAAAATCAAGTAATTCAAAATTTAAGTCTCTTTCAAAATTCAAGCCATTCAAAGTCAAGTCTCTATTCTAATTTAAGATTTTCAAATTCAAGTCTCTTTCAAAATTCAAGCTATTCAAACTCAAAATCTCTTTCAAATTCGAGTCTCTTTTAAAATTCAAGTAATTCAAATTCAAGTCTCTTTCAAAATTCAAACTGTTCAAATTCAAGCTGAAATTACTTCCAAAACTCAAAATTCAAGCTTTTCAAAAAAATCAAGAAAGCCGTGTCTAGATTAAAAAGCTCATTTTAGTCCTCCGAGACTAGCAGCATTTAGTCCTCCCGGACCAGTCTCGATTTAGTCCTCCAGGACCTGTCTCGATTTAGTCCTCCAGGACCTGTCTTGATTTAGTCCCCCGGGACTCGTCTCATTTTAGTCCCCCGGGACTCGTCTCATTTTAGTCCTTCAAGGACTTGTCTCGTTTTTGCCCTTTCGGACTTGTCTTGCTTTAGTCCTTCAGGGACTCGTCTCAAGGAATTTCACAACACTCGGCACTTCAAGCACTCAATCTTAGTTTACTTTCGCAATTTGTCCTCCAGGACTCGCTTTACTTGCATTGTCCCAATCGACCTACGCTGGTCTGATCCCTACAACGAGGTACGTAGATAGCTCCATGAGCGCGACCACCTTTATTGCATTCTCGCATTTAACTTAAAGACTTGGGAGCGATGGATTGGGATGTCTAATCTTTAACGTCACTTATACCAAGCAATGGTACCTAAGTTCCATTAAAGAGGGACTACTGTAGACATCCCAATCTGGGTTTCCGAATGGTCTTTAAGTTTTCCCGATGATGAAATAATAAAAAATATACCTTCGAGACTTGGATTGCTACTCCTTTGCTACTCCTTCTCTAACCTCAAGAAAATCCCTTTTCAACCATGTAGGGTGGCCCCCGGTTCAATTGCAAAAGAGAAAAATGTGTTTACCTTGTCAAAAATAACTTTTTTCATGACACAATGAAGGTAAAATGGGCACACATTTCAATGTATAAAATGGCTTTGAGTAAGACAAATTGGGTTAGAAAGAGGACTCGACAAGCTTTCCAACGCTTCGAACTGCGTCCAAATCCGAGTTCGGGAGTGTCCGGGCCGCCCTAGCGAAGTTTGGTGTGCTGGGCTGACTTGCATACCGCGCGGCACTTCAAAAGGGCGCACGACACTTCAGAAAATTCAAAAAATTACTTTGCCGCACGGGACTTCAATATGTCGCACGGCACTTTCGAGAAAAGTTCTGATAGTCGCAGAAAGCTGTCGGCCACGCCTGCAGGATGAGCGTCTTGGCCAGAAAATGAGTTTAATTCGGCCTAAAAGCCACCTCCCCTCTTTTAGTGATCATCCTTGGCTCTCTTGCCTATAAATACACCCCCCCTTCTAGTTGAGAAGCACCCCTTCAACTTCAAGTAAAGTTATTATGCTATTTTTTTGGCTCTCATTTTCTCTCTCTAAAAATACCCCATTTTGATTCTCTCTCTCTACAACTCCTTACACCCATCACCACTATACACATCTCTTTCTCTCTCTACACCCATTTGCTCTCAAATCTCTCAAGCTCAATCCAAATCAACTCTCATTCCTCCACCTTCAAGCACATCCAAGATTCGATCAAAAGGTATAAATCCATTTCGTTGGGCTAAACCCCGTTTTGGCCTTGAGGGGAGCCGATCGAGGCCCTTCTCGGTCTTTCTATACCGAGTTTGGGTCTCAAACGAGCTTTACATTCAAAAATTTACTTTTTCTTTTCTTTTCTTTTTTTTTCTTTTTCTATTTCGGCTAATATTGCTTAAAGATCGTATGGGTACATTCCAGATTCAAGTTTAATGTTGAAAGTCTTTTTTTTACTTTATGAGATCTTTCAACATTTCAAACAACTTTTAACATTATTTTACATGATAAGATGAACAAAAGGGTTCCGTAAACCATTTTTTTCAGATATTCAGAAAATATAAAAAGCGCTTTTGCGGATCTATGGTTCGTTTTGTCATGTAAAAGTGAATTGGTTCTGGAATGTATAGATAGGTATACTGCGCGGCGTTTTAGTTACACCGAGCGATGCATCGGTCCGCCGCGCGGTATTTCATGTGATATTGACAGTCTGCTGTGATGTTGTTATTTCATTTTCTGTACATTGCTCATCCATTTCATACTGTATAGCTCGCACCACAAGCACGCCAATGTGTTATATTATACCCCATGCCCCTTTCCCGTATATGTCTTAAAGTTAAGTTTTTCAAATAATATTAAATCCCCCATTTAAAATGTTTAGTAAAGACCGGTTTTTACCGGGCGAGCGGGGTGCTTTTCAACAAAACCTTCCCCGTTCGTAACGTGGCTCCAGGATCCAAAATTTCAATGTTTTCGCTAGACCAAAAGCCTTTTCAAATGAGTTCTCGGTTTCTCGGATCATCCATCTCAAAAATTCGGGTGGCGACTCTTCGAGCGCGCTTTTCGGGCGCGGGAGCCCACACCTACACATCAAACTGAATCTCAACCACTAGTTGCTCTTTTTGGGGCACTCTGAGATAAATTTTCTTTGTCACTAACTTTTTCGTAGAAATATATCTCAAGTTTATGACGAAAAAAATCTCATTCCATAAAAGCTAGGATTATCCCATCAAAAAATGAGAATAATAACACATATTATTAGTCCTTCAAAAGTTGTTAGTTAGATAAAATTGTTGTGCTAGCAAAAAATTAACTTGTTCAAATAAAGTTCATACACTATAAGACTACAAAAAGTAGAAAGGCCAAAATTAATGTCGAAAAAATTAATTTGGAGTTGTGAAAGAGATAATATATAATTAAAGTTTCACAAATTTCACAGAAAGTACAATGTAGTGTGGTTGGTAGTTGCTTCGCATCTTATGGGAGAGGACCAAGGTTTGATTACCAGGAGGTGCAAAAAACGCGGAGAGATAACTTCTGTTTTGGGATTCTTTTTGTTTAGCGAGGAAAAAATTTCCTCTCCTATTGTTTGTAGTAATAAATTCGTAGGCTATTTGACGACAAATGGTATTTGCGAGGAAAACATTTAGTGAGGAATTTAAACGTTTAACGAGGAAAAAATTCCTCGCAACACATCAAAATAGGCGAGGAATTTTTTTTCCTTGCTAATACTTTTTGCGACAAGGTTTTAGCGACGAAAACTGGCGACGAAAATTTTCCTCGCTAATGCATTTTGCGAGGAAATCAGGTGCTTTTGCGAGGAAACTAAATCCTCACCATAGCCCTTTCGTGTTATAGTGACCAAATAGTAACAATTTTTTGTGCGTGATAATGCAGGGTGTCCCGGGCCAAATAATAACAACTTTGGTAGTGCATAAAAATCAAATTTACTATTTGGCATAAACGTTTTTTCTAACATGATGAACATCGATAATGGGAACAAAAACTGAGTCAGAATGGATCTATGTACGATTGCGTGTCCATTTAGCAGATTGTTTTACTTGTCTAAATTATACCGTGGTAGTGCATTGAATCCCATGTCAATATGGACCGGAAAAAAAGTTGCAAATGCATATCTGCCTAAATGAGAAGCAAGCAGGAAAAAGTGAGTGAGCTCAAGACTCACCATGTTTTGAAGTGTCCCACATCGAGCAATTACAAAAGGTAAGATGCAAAGGCATGTACAAATAAACAGCAACATTACAATATACTTACCTGGATGGGGTTAATGGATGATCAACAAGTTCCATGGCATAGGTTAGTGACCTCCGTTGCACTTAGGAGGGGTGCTCGCCTAAGGTCTACCCAAGTGGTGGAGCCAATGTCATAATTTGTGGTAGCGGGAGCTTGCGTTTGCGCAGCCCTTCCCAATTTAGTTAAATGCATTTGGTATTGCCAGGTTACTTTGTTGAATGCTTTGGGTTCTCAAGGGTTCCCAATTTAAATCGAGATTAAAAAGTTATATTTGTGATCCATTGGAACATCTTGAATCTCTTTTTATGAGAACTAGTGATTGCCCGTAGGCACGACATAACACGCCGATAAAAAAAAAAAAAAGTACGACACAACACGCCGATAAAAAAAAAAGGTACGACACAACACTTTTTTATTACAGCTTAAAAAAATTATGCTTCCCTAGCCTTCTAGTGATCTTAACAAACCCAAATGGAAAATTATAATTTATTTTTTAAAATTCTCTTCAAATATGACAAACTGAACTAATTTCTTCTAAGAATAGTTTCACAACAAATAATACCACACCCATTGAAAAAGTAGGAGCACATACCCAAATGAAATTTGTAATCTTTCTATATTATAAAATAGAGCAATTTTCTCTAAAAATGTCTAGGCATACAAACAAAGTAGCATCTATAGTTGTTCGATCGTACTTCTGATAAGGTTATAGCCATCGGATTGAATGAATATTTCCTATTATACATTTACGCTAATGTAAAAAAAAGTTTCCCTGATAGAGAAATATACACCCCTTCCTTTTTCAAGATTTCTCAAAAGTTGATTTCCTTACATTTAATTCAATATTTGCTTTGAAGTTGATTCCTTTTAGGTTGATTTTCTTCCTGTAAAAATGGAAACAATCATTTTTGGATTCATACGTGAAAAGGAAACAACCCTTTTTATAAGAATACACACAATTCTTCTACGTTTTTCTTCGGGAAAAAAAAACTGAACTATTTTGAGTTTTTTAAAATAATATTGATGAGTAAAGGAGGATGATATGTTGAGGTTTTTTTTTTTTTTTTTGCCTTTGCACTAAAGTGGTTCGAGGGATATTCAAGAACAATTTTTTGACCTTCGATTCAGAGTCTTGCCTTCAGGCACAGGCATGCGCTAGTTAACTTATGCACAACCATTTGTTAACATCTATCACGATCAACCAATACTTAAATCACACCCGTATCCAATATAGTTCAACCAACAACTAATCCAAAAAAAAAAAATGAATAGTTTTAAAACTCCACTTCCCGTAAGTTAACAAATGTTGTTTTCCTTTAACATTGAAAATGATTTTTGCAATGGAATGCTACAACTTGAGTTTTTTTCCCCCTTCAAATCAAAGGAATGCTACAGGCCTACAACTGAGACAAATTATCAAACACTACTACTTTGAATCATTCGTCCAAGAAATAGGTGAAATAACTTGTTACCAAGAAAAACTAAGTTTATTCTATTGTATGACTAAGGTTTCTATAATATTTTTCTATTGTTACCTTAGTTGATAGAAGAAAGAAATTAAATAGGATTTCTGGACAATGCACAACACCTCAATGATAGAGTTAAAGATTAACGATAGGGGGAAGAAAACGTTTTGATAATAAAAGGCTCACTTTTAAATAAAGAAAAAAATTTGTTTGTCCCTAGAAATGGCAACATAGCCAAAGAAGTAAAGAAAGAGGGAGGGAGGGGATAAATTTATTAAAGAAGTTGATTGGACGGCTATAACCTATTGAAAATTTGATCTGACGGCTAGAGAGGCACTTTTGTTTGTATGTATAGACAAAAACTGCTCTGTTTTATAATATAGACTAGTATTTGCTCGTGCCTACGGCACTACGCACCCAAGGATGGGACTAGGGGGGATCTAGTGGTGGCGGCCGCCATGACAAAAATTTTGGAAAATACAATTATTATATGTGGAAAAAAAATTTATCCCCAACTTATGTAGTCTCACCACTGCTAGATTTTTTCCTTATTTTGTTATTATATACTAGTCATAAATCTTCTATTATTTTTTTAAGAAAGGAGACCCAAAAAAGTATTCTAAATCTAAATTAAATGGGCCAAAGTGAAATAATATAAATGATGATGTATAATTAAGAAGAAAAAAAACTCCACATTCTAACTCTAAAATAACTCAACTTAAAAAATTAAGGGAATTTAGTTAATGTCACTCTCCAAATTTATAATGTCACTCCTAAAAGGGAGTGCGGTTGTCAATTTGGAAAATCTATATAGGGAGTGACATTATAAATTTGAAGAGTGACATTATTTTTGTGCATACTGATGCTCTAGACTATCAATGAAGAAAGCATGGTAATATGCACATAAATTGAATTGGGTCTCTAGGCCTGCCCTCTCTGATGCCATTTGGTTTTGATTTGGGACATGATTCAGCAGCAAAATAGCTATATGGGGGCTACTGTTTAAGTGGTATTCTGAGAGCAGTCACTTTGTGCATATTGCCAAAGGTTAGGTCTGTCTCCAATTCTCTCTCGCCCATACTCTCAATGATTGAGAACTATATGGGTTCTGCTGTTGTTGTTGTTGGAGTGACATTATTAATGCCCAAAATTAAAGTTAGTCTTTTTTCATACTCCACGTGCAAATGAAAAACATCATTTACTATAATTTTTGTTATGTTATTTTAATTTTTTTCTGGAGCCAATGACTATTTGTAACGACCCTAATTTTGGCCCTAAAATTTTCAAATAAAAACTCGTATTGTTACCCTAAAATTTTATTAGTTAACTAAATTATAAGTATTTTTATTCAGAATTGTCTCTTTAAAAAATAATAATAATTAGCTAGTCATATATCTTATTTCTGTATTCGTCAAAATTTTATTATCCAATTATATATGATTGTGTACATGATAATTGCTACCCCATGAAATACGGGATTTGATTCCCATCCCTCACCTCTCTCCGATTCTCACTCCCTCTCCCTCCCTCATCTCTTCCGATTTTCTCTTTCTCTCACACACTCCTCCCACATTTCACCACCTCCATACTCATCCTCCAAACTTACACCCCACCTTTCCACTATCTCACCCTCTCTAATTATATATGCCCATATAACTCCAAAAATTGAAGATATATACATTTCAATTCCATTTTTGCGGCTGGTCCAAAAAAAATAGAAAGAGATAAGATGAACTCCATTAATGGAGGTTTAGACTAGAGAGAAAGCGAGGTGGGTTTTGAGTTCGCATCCAACCGAACCCGAATTCAGTTCACAAATTCATCAACCTAGTTCCCGTACATCTCAGCAACGTCCATCACTTGTCCGAAGTACGCCACGGCGACCCGTTGCTCCGTCATCTTGCCGTTTTTCTGAAAATTGTTCGAAACCCATTTTTTCGTTTTCGGCCGGAGTTGAGGTAAAATAATGGCTTCCCTACTTTCTCCTAAATATATTATGTGCTTACGTATAGATTTTTAAAGTTTTTGAATGAAAGAAATCAACGCCGAAGTTGGCTAGCCGGAACTGGTCTTTCTTCCCAGTTTTTCCTTTAACTGTACATGGACGTTGGGTTTTTAAGAAAGATAATGCTAATATTACAGTTATCCCCCTGTGGTTCTTTAGTCTTTTAATTCGGCCCTACTAGAATATAAACCACTAAATTAAAATTTCAGATTTAACCCCTAAGGTATTAAAATATACAACTTTGGCCAAAAGATTAGTATATAAGTTAATTGTAAAAAATAAAGTATAAGAAAAAGTAGGAAAACTTAATTGAAACGATGCGAACAGATAAAGAAAGAATTAATAACTATTCTAAGCTTATATACAAACTAGTCAATAGTAAAATGTGTAAAACTATTAGCCAACTTAAATATTCACTTAGTTACTATAGGTTGACATCAAAACAACTAGGCTTTCAAAATTTATGGATAAAGTTAAAAGCTAAACCATTCAGTTAAACTTTAGATTTACATAACTTATTAGACCACTTTGGAAATCAATTAAGTTATACTTGATTACTACATAAAGTCAGTACATTCCCTACAGTCATTAGATTACACTTAGAAGCCTCGAAAGCTCATCGAACTACACGTGGCATATTATTATTATTATTAGATATTACTAAAACACTTTAGGGCCTACAAAACAATTAGTTGATTTTCTCAAATTAATATTATAACTAACTACTTGTTCGATAAAGAACTTTTTTTTTAACAATTCCAAAAGGCATTGGCCCAATCCAAATCCCTTATGTGTTTAATTATTTGCACCTATGAAATGCTATATTATTGTCTCACTGAAATGTATCATGTTTGAGTTTTTGAGTGATTGTTTCATGTTGTACGTGCTAAAATGGACTTAGGTTCATGGGTGGTTTTGAGTAGTGAACACGTAGACGATGTTTAAGTAAAAGATAAAATGGTAAAGTTGATTGAGGATGTTGGGTGTCGGTAAAGGACCCCGGTACGGTAAAGTACCTTTAGTTGAGTTGGGAAACGGTAAAGGACCCCGAGTACGGTAAAGTACTCAGAGTGTGTGGAGGACGGTAAAGGACTCCAGGTACAGGATTTGGGATACGCTAAATGATCCTAAATGCGGTACAGTACCCTGTGTGTGTGTGTGTGAAAGATGGTAAAGGACTTCGAGTACAGTATTTTGGGAAACGGTAAAGGGTCCCTGAATACGGTACAGTACCCAGTGTGTAGATTAGGGATACGGTAAAGTACCCAGTGTGTAGAGTTGGGAGATAGTAAAGGATCCTGGCAATGAGATAGTGCGACCCCTAATGCTGAGTTGTCATGGTGAGCTATTCCTTTATTATGGTTGTAGGCGAATCCAGACTAAATACATAATTTAGCAGTATTCGCTTAGAACCCTGGTGCAGGACAAATAAAGGGAGAGTTATTCCATGGGACGGTCAAAGTTGGTAGATGTGGGAGGAAAGGATCTCGCGGAGAGAATCATTAGATTTCATGTAAGTTGATGGATAGTAAAGAAAAAGATGATGTGCTATTATTCTGTACCTTCTGTGTATTATCAATGGTTATATTGTTAAACTGCTAATTGTAGAGTAAGGGTTGGTAGGGTTAGGATTATTCTACTGGGTGAATTATCACTCACGGATACGTTTGGATCCTAGCAAATCGGTTGCTTTGGCGATCAATTTGCCAGAGGGTGCAGGATATCAGGAGACCGAAGAACAGGATCCTCTGCAAGTTGATCAGTACCAGGGTGAGGACCTCCCAGCTAAGGAAAGGGAGTTTGTCAAGTCTTGGATGTCTTACCCTTAAAAGCTCTGTTAATTTGAAATACTGTTATTTGAATTTTCAAAAGTATTATCTCATTAGTCAAATTTTGTCTTATTTTTGTTGAGTTGTAAGACAATTAAGTAATTTTGAATTTAGTATTTGGGATTTTCGCTACTAAACTCTGTTTAATAAAATTTCATTTCTTAAATAAGTTTTCTGAATTATTAAATCAATTAAAAATGATTTAATTAACGTGTCTGAAAATCGGGGCGTTAAACTCCAACTTTGGCAACCTAATGATCACGCGCAAAAATAGCTCCACATGCCCACTGTAACGACCCGAATTTCTGACCCAATTTTTTTTTAATAAATAATAGCGTTAATATTATTAGGTCTTAATTTTTTTTATAATAACAAAAATACTCTTTAATAATTCATAATTAGACTAATTATAGTAATATCAATTATCTAGTATTTTATTAGGAGAGAATATAATTAGATTTCTTTTAAGATTTATATAATTTGTACCTGCATGAGAATCCCACCAATAAAGGGATGTACTTTTTCCCTTTTCTGCCGTGTATCTCATCTCTCTCCCTGTCGACTCTCTCTCTCTCTTCCTCTCTTACTCAATCTCGACTTCCTCCCTGATCCTAAAATCGAGCCCAATTCGTCCATTCTAAATCCTATGAACCCAACTCCATAAAATTCAATCCTATTCTACTACTACTTCAAAATTCTTCTATAAATACCTCATCTCTTCGACCCTAGGGCACACCACAATACTCCCCACATCCATTACAAAAACCAAACCCACTCCATTCTCGTCCATATCCCGTTACCTCTGTTCACGGCCTGTTTCGTCCTAGTAAATGTCGTTTTTAGGCTTAAGTTTCTTCACGAAAGTTGTAGAGGGCGTCGAGAGTTTCGATTTCAATCCAAGAATCACCCAAAACGGCCAAGAATTGATAGAGTTATCGCTGTCCAAAGTTCAGTGAAATTTTCGGATTTCTGTTCTAGACAGCAAACAGAACTTATGAAAACTCTTACTTTTCTCCTAGTTCGAATGGTTTTCGGGCTTGGATTTCTTCACGAAAGTTGTAGAACATTTCAAGATCTTCGCATTAGACACAAGAATTGTCTAAAACAGTAGAGATTTGGTGAAGTTATTCCAGTCCAAAGTCGCTGCTAGAATACCGATCTTTCGCCGCCAAAACGAAAACCCACCGGACTCCACGGAATCGTTTCGTCCGGATTAAAGGTATTATAATTCCTCTCCTACCTTCCCCTAAGTATATTGAGTAATTGCGTATTAATTTTATGATCCGAATTGGAAAGAGATCAATTTCAACGACGCGTGGCCAAGACCGGCCGATTCTTCTCCGTGTTAATTTCTTTCGGCTGTGAATAGTGAATCCCACGGATAGGTATTGAAAATTTTTGATAAAATAACCCTTTGATCCTCCTAAATTACAGTTTGCCCCCTTATCTATTAAAGTGAGATATTTCAGCCCTCATACATTGATAACCTATTAAAATTTGCCCTTGAAGTTTATTAAGCCTAAAATACGCCACCCAATGAAAAAATTACACGTGGCATCAAACAATGCTTTGGCCTATCAGAATGCATCCCATTCTGGCCCGAGATACATGGGATCATAGGGTTAATGGCGATATTATTTTAGTAGTAAACGGTATCGTTTTGATGGGAAACGACAGCGTTTGGGTCTCAATTAAGGGTAATTAAAACGGTAATTAGGTTTAGCCGTTGATTACTTATTAGAACCCATCCAATTGTGATTAATGTTTCGTCTCATGGGGAATTAAGTAGGGAATCATTCAGAGGAGATAATCGTGTTGCACTAACTCATGTTGCATAAAAACAGGAGACCCACGATTCAGAAGGCAGCTATGATCGAAGATAACAAACGTAGAGAGAGAAGAATTCTGAAGAAATCAATCCATGTAATCGTTCGAAGGTTCCACTCAACCGTTTGTGAAGGATCATGATCAGTTCGAAGTAGAACGTGGGAAGCAGTTGAGGACGTGGAGTTCGAAGGCAAGCTCGGCGTCTATAAATAGAAGAAGAAGTTGAAGATAGGAACCCCGATAAAAATCTCATCATCTGACAACTTATACTCAATATGATTGCTCAGAGATTTATCATAGTTTAGGACTTAGTTTAGTTTAATTTGTAAGTTGAAGGCTTGTTTGCATGTAAGACTACTTTTGATTAAATTCAAGTTTCTTATTTCTTTCAGTCTTTTTCTTACCAAAGATTAATCGTTTATAGGCTCTCTTTGATTAAATTCAGTGCACTTATATTTCTGCATTAGTCTTATAAAATCTCGAGAGTGTTTGTGCACAAATTTGCCTTCGATTAGATTCAGGTTTATTTGTGTTCGATCCTCTGAATTATTTATAAGTTCGCCTTTGATTAAATTCAGTGTGCTTATATTTTTACATTGGTTTTAGTAAAATCTCAAGAGTGTTTGTATACAAACCTACCTTTGATTAGATTCAGGTTCGTTTGTGTTCAATCATCTTTTTTGATTTGAGAAAAACCAGTTCTTTGTCTTGGTTGATACCTTAAGGAAAAATCCTCTTAATTGAGGTAATTGAACAGATAACACAGTTGCCTGATATAAATTAGTTGTTTCAAATCACTTTGAAAAGAATAATTTCTTTTGTGAAATTAGTTCTTTTCTGGCACGCCCGCACACAATCATTTGTCATTTGATTGAGCTAATTCATCCCCAAACAATTTTTGGCACGCTCGGTGGGATTCGAAAGTGTCAAAATGCCAAGGCTTAGGAAGCAAATAGGGACACCTATTGGTGCTTTGGGGCCAAAAGAACAAGCTGAGCCAGAATAGGCTGCAGAACCAGGTACGCCTGTTAGCCTAGCTTTTCAGCCATTGGCTTTAGAAATGGAAGAGCCTCTACAGGAGGGGCCTTCTTATGAGATACCTCCTTATCATGTGCCTCCAAATTTCCAAGAGGGGCAGGCTAGTGTTAAAGACCACGATAAGGATGAGATGTTTAGAGAAATGATGATAGCTTTCAGAGAGATGACTCAAACTCAAAGAGCCATGATCAAAAGCATAAAAACTAGACTACCTAATCCAGAGTTAGCAAGAAACAGTCCAGTGAATATTGGGCTAAACAACCAAGCTAACTCTAGCACTAACCAAAGTCCCTTCGAAGGAAGGCTTGGAGAGGATATTGGACAGGGTAAGGTGAAGTCTAGACTAGGAAAAGAGAAAATGTACCCTGAGCAAATACCACAATCTTGATATGAGCCAGTGAAGCCAACGAAGCCATTGGAGATTCCAAAGCAGTCTCATGGTATTGCTATTGGAGTCCCAGGAAATTCTGGGAATAGACAAAGTGTCAATCCTCTCTTTGAACCTACTCCAGGGAGATGGGGGGATGACATAGAGTTGGAGCAAGGGTATAGACCAGAAAGAAGGGATGTTAATCCACAAGACTCTCGTCAAGAGTTGCCAATTGCTAGGGATCCCTTCCCAACCTCTAGAGAGAAAAATCCTAGGTACACACAGCCTCATGTTGCGCTCGAGAGGATGCAGCAGCCACCACATGGGAGGCTCTCCAGGGAAAACCAAGGGAATTTTAGTAGGATCTACGAAGATGATTTGGTAGGGCAAGATCAGCCTGTAGCAAATCAAGGGCAGAATCTCCTCGTAGACAACCCAGTATTAAGAGACCAAGTTATGGGCCTCATACAAGAGGTTTGTGGACCTCGAACTCGGGGGGTACAACCTCAGATCTATAGAAAACCATATCCATAGTGGATAGACACAACGTTTCAAATTCCCAGGGAATTTAAAATCCCAGATTTTACTTTGTTTTATAGGGATGGAAGACAGTCTTCCGTAGAACACATTGCTAGATTTTCTGCCCAATGTAAGAACCTGGCTCAAAATGGCTTCATGAAGTTGAAGCTATTTCCAAATTCTTTGTCTGGGCCAGCTTTTGCTTGGTATACTAATTTACCACCAGTATCAATAACCAATTGGTTTCAGATGGAAGAGGTGTTTCATCCACAATTTTTCCACGCAGAACCTGATGTCTCTATGGCAGACTTGGCTAGGTTAAGGCAGAAACCAGATGAAAAGGTAACAGACTTCATATCTAGGTTTAAAAGAGCCAGGACCAAGTGCAAACTCCAACTGCCAGAGGCAGAATTCGTGAGGTTAGCACAAGATGGTTTGGAAAGGGAACTTCGAAAGAGGTTCGATTCCACTGAGTTTAGAGACTTTGCAGATCTCACCTACAAAGTTACTAGATATGAATCATTGTTGGAACAAGATACTGATAGATACAATTCTTCTTACTCTACGTATTATAGAGATCCCAACTATGAGATAGATGCTGCAGAAATTATAGAGCATGATCCTTGTGTTTGTGAGCCTTTAATCTAGAAACACGTTACCATAGGACAGAAATTCAAGCAGAAGGAAATTTCTAAAATTTATTCTTTTGATGTATCAAAGGCTGATGAAATCTTTGATCATCTGTTAAAGAAGAAAATCATTAAGCTGCCATCACAAGTTAAATTACTAACTGCAGAACAAAAGCATGGAAAAACATATTGTAAATGGCATAATTCTTGGTCTCATTCAACTAAGGTTTGCAATGTTTTTTGTGACAGAATTCAGGGACAAATCAAGAAAGGAAGAATCAAGTTCCCTGAAAAGGCTATGGGAATGGATGCCATACATTTTCCAAAGATCGAAGAAGTGAACACCAACGTGCCAACTTCATTGGCTCGTATTGTTAAGAAATATTGGCAAGACAAGGAAGCACCAGTGAATATGACTTCAGTTCAGCCTGCAAGATGGAAGCCATATGCCGGCCACCCTCGAAGCATGGGACTGAGGCAGAACCGTTACAGATCGAGCAATGCTGGTTTTCCTTCACAGAATTTAGGAACTAACCATCTGCCCATGCTCGAAGCCTCGTTCTTGGAGTGCTTATGTGTGGGATGTAGAGCCAATTATTTGGTTTTCAAGGATCTGGACAGAAAGGGGGTCAATTTGTTTCCTAAAGAGTAAGGAATGAAACGAATTGCTCCAGCACCAGCACCAGCAAGACCAAATGAGAATAAGCCTTAGTTGGCTTCGAAGAGGGATATGCCTTCGAATACAGTCCCTTATGCTCAGAAAAGGGACGCACCTCCTCTAAAGAAGGCCAATATTGGCCAGACTTCAGAGGTACGAGAAGAAGCTAAGCAAGACGAGTTTACTTTGGTAAAAGGCGTCCCTGATTGGTTTCTAAAGCAGGTTAAGCCTGATCTGTTTCAAGGATATAAGAATCCAATCAAAGGTGGAAACAAGACCTTTAAACCACCAAGCTCAAACTCTGGAAATTGGGTGTTGATAAGAGATCCCAAGTCCAAAATCCCACAGATGGTTCCTTTGCTCTCAAGAACACAGAAAAGGAAGCTCCAAAGGAAGTATTCACTCTTTCAATTGGGGGAATCCTCGACAGGAGAGGAATCTGGAAGGGGAGCAAGGCCTAATCCAAGGTTCAATAGGGCTCAAAGGGATCCAGAAGAGTTTCGAATCCAGCACCGAGAGGGAGAAACTTTGCAGAAAATAGATTCAGCAATGCTCGAAGAAGACTTCGATGTACCCTCCCCCAATTCATTGGCTAGCTACCAATCCGGGTTGCTAGAAGCCATGTTGGTGGAACAGGAATGGGTAGAAGGAAGCTCTTCTCCCATGGAAGTATCAACACAGAAGGTTGAGTCCAAAAAGATGATGAAAAAAGAGATGACGATTAAACCAACCAAGGAAGCGGCAAGCATCCAGTTTGGAAGCCAGCCAGAGGTCCAAGTCAACATGGTTTATCCATGTTCGATGGATTCCTTCAAGTTTGGCCAGGCGTCCAAAGATGAGAGTAACGCTTGGCTGGCCAAAACCGATACATCTGAAGAAATACATAGTGATGAAGAGCTGAACATCATATGTAATGATTGCGATCTGGAGGAAGTGGCCCAGGTCGAGATGGGTGAGAATCTGGTATGTGAAATTGAGCAGAATCAAGAGAGTTTGGAGGTAAGCTCAAAAGGAAGCGCTTGTTTTGTACCAGATTCTATGTCTGACATCGAGTACCCATTGGTAATAGATTTAAATTATGTTGAGCTTTCGTATCCATTTAAATTACCTACCAATGCTATGCGACAACATTTACGTCCACTATATATTACTGCCCACTTCGATGGAATCCCACTCAATAGAATCTTGGTGGATAATGGGGCAGCAGTGAACATTTTGCCTTTCCAAACCCTAAAAAGGTTAGGAAAAGGAAAAGCAAAATTGATTCCAACCAGCACCTCCATTGCAGGATTCACAGGAGAAAGCCAACATGCCAGGGGAATAATCTCCATTAGATTGGCAATAGGCGGAATTGAAACAGACACTGCTTTCTTTGTGGGGACACATACGCTAAATACAATGCTTTATTAGGAAGAGATTGGATTCATGTTAATGGATGTATTCCTTCTTCCCTGCCTTAGGAATTGATGATTGTCAAGTATGATAAAGGCAAAGAAGTGGGTGTTGAAGGAGTCAAAGCTGATCCACATCCATTTAGTGCCACAACAAACTTTGTTGAAGCAGAAATGTACAAATCAAACGTAGTTCCTTTGAGTGAACTACTCCAAGCAGCCACCTGCCCAGCCAACGAGATGGAATCGGGGGAATTGGCAGAGCTGAAGTTGAAGCTGAAACAAGCTGTTGATTATGAATCAGACACCCCAAAAGATGATGCTGCTTAGATGTAAGTCCAAGGAAAAGGTGGAAGAAGAGGCCAACTCATTGGCTTTAATAAGATATGTTGCTTTAGGGATCGAGCAGAAGATCCTAGAAGACAATATGTGGGAGGACGTTCTGCAGGATAATAAGCCTCACAAGGAGGAAGGCCATCCAACGTCTCAAGAACAGTTCGAAGCCCAAGATCTTCTAGAGGAAGTAAAATTGGGAGATGAGAAAAATCCTAATCCAGTGTTTATTAACAAACAGCTTGAATCAGATATGAGGGCTAACCTAATAGCACTGCTGAAGGCAAATAAAGAATGCTTTGCATTGAGTTACAAGGAACTGCCTAGATTGGACAGGAAATTGGTGGAGCATAGGCTACCTATCAAGCCACAATTTAAACCTGTGAAGCAACCAACCAGGAAGATGAGTCCAGAAACTATTGCAGGAGTCAAAAAAGAGATTTAGAGACTTTTGGATGCTGGTTTCATTAGAACAGCCAGGTATGTCGAATGGCTATCTAATGTGGTTCCAGTTCCTAAAAAGAATGGAAGTATCAGGATCTGTATTGATTTTCGAAATCTAAATACTACAACTCCTAAGGATGAATATCCTATGCCTAATGTGGACATGCTTGTAGACGGCTCGGCTGGACACAAGATGTTATCCATACTAGATGGGCACTCAGGATATAACCAAATCTGCATAGCAAAGGAGGATGTGCACAAGACAGCATTTGCTTGTCCTGGTAACATTGGCATTTTTGAATGGGTCCAGATGCCATTTGGGTTAAAAAATGCTGGTGCTACATACCAAAGAGCTATGAATACCATTTTCCATGATTTGGTAGGAGGCTTTCTAGAATGTTACATAGATGATACCATTGTGAAGTCAGATTCTGATGGTGATCATTTGCAACATTTAGAAAGGACATTTCAACAACTAAAACTTTACCAATTGAAATTAAATCCAGAAAAATGTGTGCTTTTGGAGTATCAACTGGTAAATTTCTGGGTTACTTAGTCCACAAGAAGGGGATACCGGTTGATAAGAACAAAGCAAGGGCTATTATTGAAGCCAAACCACCTTCGAACAAGAAGGAATTGCAAAGGTTTCTTGGTTAATTAAATTTCCTTTCTAAGATTTATATCTAACACCGCAGGAAAAACTAAAATTTTCTCTCATTTGTTGAAATTGAAGGAGGGAGAGGAATTCAAATGGTCTAGAGAGCATGATGATGCCTTCGAAGCCATCAAGAGATACCTAGCCAATCCACCAGTGTTGATGCCGCCTATTGAAGGGAAACCAGTGAAGCTGTACTTGGCAGCAACTCACGACTCAATAGGAGCCTTGTTAGCACAAGACAATGAGGATGGCAAGGAGAGAGCAGTCTATTATCTTAGTAGGTTTTTAAATTCCTGTGAATGTAAATACGCTGCAGTAGAAAAATTATGTTTAGCTTTATTTTATGCTTCCAAGAAACTCAGGCATTATATGCTGCCTAGAGTGACTTATGTCATTTCTCAAACTGATGTAATTAAGCACATGCTCTCGAAACCAGTGCTTAGTGGGAAGATTGGGAAATGGATAGTATCTTTGATTAAGTTTTGTCTCGAGTATATACCTCAGAAGTCAGTAAAAGGACAGGCGTTGGCCAACTTTTTGGCTGACCACCCTAGTGAAATAAGAGTGCCTGAATCTCTCGAAGCCAGTACGGTTGAGATCAAACCATGGAAGTTATGGTTTGATGGGTCAAGAACTGCTCAGATGGCTGGAGTAGGCATAATTTTGAAGCCCCCTCAAGGTTTGAAAACCAAATATGGATTTCGACTCAATGAGGGACAGTGTTCGAATAATCAAGCAGAATACGAAGCTTTAATCATAGAATTAGAGATCTTACTCAGATTAAGAGTAAATGCTGCTGAGATTTTTGGAGATTCTCAGTTGATAATTAATCAGCTGAATGGGCAATTTCGATGTACTAGTCCAGCTTTAGTGCTGTAGTACCAACATGCTAAGAAGCTGATTGGCCAATTTTTCATGATTAATTTAACTTACATCCCTAGATTCTTCAATGAGGAAGCTGATGAGATAGCTCAAAAGGCATCAAGATATAAAGTTTTGTCAGAAAATGAAAAAGAGTTCTGTCAGTTAACCCTAAGGAAATCTTTACCTATGTTAAGCACTAGGTTGACTAATTTCGAAGTGTTAGAAGTGAATCTTCCTCCTAATCAGAACGAGGATTGGAGGCAAGTACTCATCGATTATTTAACCAAACCAGATGATGTGTCAGACAAAGCAACTAGGTTGAAAGCACTGAATTACATTATGTATAATAATGAGTTATTCAAAAGAGGGATGGATGGTCTCCTTTTGAAATGTTTGAGCAAGGTAAATGCTTTCAAGGTAGTGGCCGAGGTCCATGAAGGAATTTGTGAAGCCCATCAAGTTGGCATAAAGATGAGATGGTTGATAAGGAGATATGGGTATTATTGGCCCACTATTCTTAAAGATTGCATCGATTATGCCAAGGGATGTCAAGCGTGCCAACGAACAGGGCCACTCAAACATTTACTAGTTACAGATTTACAATATGTCATAAAACCATGGCCTTTTAGAGGATGGGCTATGGACATGATTGGGATGATTTATCCCCCTTCATCAGAAAACCACAAGTTCATTTTGGTAGCAACTGATTATTTCACTAAGTGGGTGGAAGCTCAGGCTTATGAGGAAGTTAAGCAAACTCACGTTATTGATTTTATAAAAGGGATCATGTATAGATTTGGAAGCCCGCAAACTATAACAGTGGATAACGGTTCCATATTCGAAGGGAAGTTGGTTAAAGCTTTTGCTAATAACCATGGAATTTCTTTGATATATACTAGCACATATTATGCCCAATCAAATGGCCAAGCAGAATCAACCAACAAGATTATCAAAAAGGGGATCCAAAGAATGGTGGATAAAAATCCAGAAGCTTGGCAGGAGTTGTTATTGGACACATTATGGGCTTATAGGAATACGAAAAGAAACTCCTTTTGCTTTGACTTATGGGCACGATGCAGTCCTACCCATGGAAATCACTGTGAAATCTCAAAGGGTAGCATTCCAAAATGACTTAGATACTCAGTCATATCACCAAGCCATGCATATGGAGCTTGAGGATATTGATGAAACCAGAGTAAAGACGTTAAATCAAATCATGCTGCAAAAGGCAAGAGTAGCCAGAAGTTACAACAAAAGGGTAGCTCTTCGAAGCTTTGATGAGGGTGACCTCGTATGGAAGGTAATCTTACCCATCAGAGATCAAAGGGTCAGGATGGATGGATTAGGCAAATGGGCTCCAACTTGGGATGGACCTTTCCAAATTCATAGGGTCTTGAAAGGAGGAGACTATCATTTGAGGAATTTGAATGGTTATGTCCATCGAAGAAAGATAAATGGGAAACATTTAAAGTCCTATGTCCCTTCCATATGGGAGTCGTTTCATAGAAGACAGTTGTCTTCGAAGAGATGGACCCAGCTCGGGGGGTAGTTTTCTCCAGATGTTTATCTTGATTGTGGTCGTTAACTTTTTATGTGCCACGATGTTCGAAGGGTAACTGGAAAGAGAGGTAGTCAGAAGGAAAGATTTTCGTTCATGGTTATCTATTCGATCTTGGCTCACAGTTGCTTCGAAATATTTGTTAACAGCCAGGGCAAGTAAGTTACAACACCCTGATAACAAAAGTTTTTATTTACCCATAAAAGCACCCAAATAGGTGCCATTACAAAAGAAAACTCACGGGGGTTTTTAAAGAAAAAAAAAAGACCCAAGTGGATCTGAAACAAAAAAAAAAAGAAAGAGAGATCTACTATGATCTCTAAAATAAAATAAAAAAAACGGCCAGTCCATGGCCCAGAAACCAAAATGAGGGTTTCTTGGTAACCCTCATAGTCCCAAAGGTGAGTCCTTATGAGGACCCACCCTCCGGAGGACTTTTGGCCTCGTGAGCCGTGAGGACATTGGTAAGATCGTCCCAGGTCCTGGCCAAGCAAAGACGTGAAGATGTCTCCACGTCCACCAACTGAGCCCGAAGTTGATTGATCTCGCTTCGAAGTGCTCGAAGCTCAGTTTGTTGGTCCTTCTTGAGCTCTTCTATAAGTTGTGTCATCCTTCTGGCGAGCTCCTCCACGAGTTCAGCAAGTTGGGGGGCTTGTGGGTTGGAGGCCATAGTGAATTCGACAGACAGCAGTGAATGTAGTAAAGAGAGGAGGGGATAGATGTCAACAACTCTGGGCGTATATTTATAATCCCAGATATATCAGCGTATTTCCTTACAATTATTACGGGTATTAAATAAAGGGCAGGTGTAAAGTTCTCGAAGAACGAAACGTTTAAGAGAGATAGCCGCCATCAGTCGTAGTAATAAGTGATACAGCTAACGAGGAGACTGTTGGAGGTCCTTTGAGAATGAGTTGTCGTATCTCGAAGCGTCTGTTTGGGTTTTTAAGGCCAGTCACTAAACCCGTTTTGTATATTGTAAAGGGTTTTTTCCTTTTCAAAGTGATGAATTTGTAATTGGAATGCCAAGCGAGGCATCAGAATGAACATAACAACGGAAAGAATACTTTTTAGGAAGATTTCCGTTTGTTACAACCAATTATAAATTCATTCGATATTAATTGGTTTTAGCGCATACAGGCTTCGAAACCAATAAATGAATTCATGTGGGACCTAGCGGTCATGCCATGAAACTAGATGGGTTGCAATAACAGAAATCTTTCGCTGATTCATTACATTCATGAGGAAAATTACATTCAACGTGCCCATCTAAGAAATGGGAAAGAAAACCCTAATTAAGCATAGAAGTATCCCAGCAGTCCCAGAGTGGGTCTCCACCAACTGAGATACAAAAACTTGATCAAAGCTCCATGGGTAGGTAGACGTACTCCGAGACCATCTAGTTAGATTCTTTGGTCTTCGAAGTCACAGCCTGATGAGAATCCGTCATGAGAGCTGATGTGTCTATACCTAGGAGCCGTAGCCAAAGAGGAAGGCTTCATGAGAACTGATGTGGCTATATTTCGAAGCCATGCTTCACTGACTCGGGTGGGCGTATCATGGTTCTCGCTTTCTGGGTTGAGTTTTGAGATCTCAACTAAGTAACTCAAGCTGGGGGAAATTTTGAGATCGAGAGAAAAGACACCAGAAGTTGAGAAGGTTTGTGAGTTCCCTTGCGTAAAAGCCCCTATTTATAATGGTAAAAGAGGGAGTCGGTCATTTAATATTTTCAGGGGAGGTAGATAAGGAGTCTTATCAAGTTATCCCGAGTTAATGCATTGTGATACTTATCCATTGGTGCATTGATAACTATCTAGTAATTGGGTTGAAGAGTCACTGTATGAGAATGATTAAGCATAAAGAAATATGTATTACAAGTGTGGGGTAATTACAAGACCCATATTGGACATTATTTCTTAAAGGGAATGAATATTAGTGTCTAATAGCGAGGCTTGGACAGCTTTTTTCTGTTGAACGGCTCAAAGCGAGGGAATGAGCTGTGGCAATGTCTGTTCACCCTTCGAAGTTTCATTTTCCAGTGATTGAGATTCAGCAGCAATCTCGTGGAGCTCGTCTGTGACCTTTTGCAGTTCTTCTTCTAGCCATGCCTTTCTCTTGTTAAGTTCTACAAACTTGTCCTTTCGAGCCTGGTGCAATGAAAGCTGAGAGGCAATCTTAGAGGCTGTAGCTTCCAGTTTTTCTACGTTCGTAGTGGTCTCCTTGAAACCTTCGGATAAGAATTGGTTGTGAGCAACCAATTTACCAAATTGATTGAGGCTTTCTTGGAGAATGAATCTAGTGGACGAAGGGAGCTCATTCGAAAGAAACAAAGCTTGGTAGCACACTTCGAAGTGATGAATTAAACCATGTTCGAGAAGAGCAGGGAGCTTTAGGCGATGTAGAGCTTTTAAGTGGTGCTTTAACATCCGAATCTCATCTCCCGTGGGAACATGTTTAATTCTGAAAGTTGGAGAATTAGGAAGTGTGGATGGATTCAGGAGTTGCTTAAGGCTTTCCAATGGATCAGAAAAAATGGGGGAAATGGGATCAGCAATGCTGTCACAGAATAATCCCAATTGGTATCTGAAAAAGGGTATGTCAAAAACCACTATGGGAAGGTCACTCGAAAGGAAAGAGTGTTCATCAGAAGATGGTGATGAACCGAGTTCCACAGATGGAATCACTTCCATGTCAGTAGCAGTATTATCCACCTGAATCACAATAGGAAAAGGGATAAATAAATCGAACAGCTAAAACACTCAAAGGGGTGTTTAGATTCAAAAATACGTGATCCTTCGAAGACGTAGGAGTATCAGGGCCTTGCTTCTGGAAGCAGACTGGCAAAACAGGAGTGGAGAGAAGTGAAGAAGAACCCTGTTCCAGAACCGATAAGGGATGTGGAAGGGGACCTTGAACTCTCAATGGCTCAGCAACCTTCAACTGGCTGGCCACTACACTCCTAGGCTTAGGTAGTGTAACGGAAATTGGAAATTCCTGTGGGAATCCAACATTAGTGTTAGGCTTAATGTAACCGTCAATGTACGATAGCATTAAAGAATCCATTCTTACCTAGAAAGGAGTAGGTGGGATTGATTCAGCAAGGGATAGCAATAAAGTTGTTGCATCAAGACTCACTTTGGTAGAATCTTGATGGGCACGGATCTCTTGAGCAGGCATGCTGTCTGGAGCCTTTGGTGATGAATGTCAGGCATGATGTCTGAGGCCCCTTGGTGAGAAATGATGGGCAACTCGGATGATGACCCTTGGAGCTGTGAGAAGTGTTAGTAATCATACATGTATAAAATTGAGATATACAGAAAACACATGTAGTATACCTGATCAGGGAGAGTAAGCTCATCCAGTGTCTTACTCTTCTTAACAGCTTTTTCCTTTCTTTCATAGACAATGGCCCTCGACGTGTCTTTCCCTCGACCTGAAGGAATTACAAGTTAGGTCAGTAAAAGCCTTCTTGGGGGATTTTTAGTGTCAGATTGAAAGAAGTTGATTGTACCTCTGGGAACCAAGCCTCTGTATCATCTTCAGCCTCCTCAGCATTGGGGGAAGGCGTGGGTTCAGGCTGGTTGGAAGCTCTAGTTCTTTTTGGGCCTACAAGACAAGAAGCATACAAGGCATAGTTCCTGTGAATAAGGAAACATGAAGATGAAAGACAAGTATTTAAGAGAAACAAACCTGGTGGTGAGTTCGAAGGCTCAAGGTAATGCTTGGTGAGAATGATTTTCTCAGTCTGAGAAATTGTTTTGCTCCTCTTCGAAGCCGTCGAAGGGGGGGAAGCAGTACCTTCATGTGTTTGATTACCATCAGAAGTGTTTCTTAAAGGTAAAAATAAATATAGCTAAGAGGGTTACCTCTTTTTTGGGGCACTCTTGAGGACTGTCTCCTTGGGGTAGGAGAGGGGATGATCATTGATATAGGAGAGGCTTCGATGGGAAGTGCTTTCTGTTCAACCTCACCTCCAGAAGTATCTTCAATCCCTCCAATCGCTCCAAACCCATCCGAGGAGAAGGAGGACGAATCATCATGAGTTCCATGCCCAAATTCAGATTTAGCATATCCAATATGTGCAAGGAATTTCTTGAACGAGGGGCATCCCACAAGAAAAGAGCAGTTGGTATGCCACCAATTGTCAAACTCAGGAGTGGTATGCACCGTTGGTTCTTGGAAGTCTTGAGCAATTGTTCGTCTTATCAAATCCCTGGATTTGGTGAACCATGTTCTGAAATGCTCAATGGAGATGCTTGAGCGTTCAGACATGGAGATGTTGAGAAAACCACAGTAAGGGACAGGTATGCCTTGAACCAAACCAAGCTGTCTAGCAAATTGAGCAGGGCAATACACTTCTGCATGTGCCACTGATCTAGCAATGTTTGATGAAGATATGAAAATCTCTCTGCCTGTGAGTATGTTACTCCATGCTTGAAGGGCTCGAGAGGATTTCCCTTGTTTGTCCGATAAGATGTCAAACAGCCATGATGGTCCAATTGGAGCTCGAAATGGGCTGTACCATTCTTTGTCTGAGGCAAGCCCAGAAAAGAAGCAGAGATAATATACCAAAGTATGGATGTCACTAACCTCTGGCTGAACGTAGTTGTCACCATGGATATTGGGTGCTTCTGGGACGTCAGCAGTCGTCATGGGCTCTTTGAAAGGACCCAGCTCGAGAAAATAGGCATGAAGCCATAACTGTATGAACCATTGAGGGCCACCTTGAGAGTAGTTTGGACCCTTTTGGTGATAGTCAGAGCCAGCTTTATATACGTGGCCAAGGAAATAGGGAGCGAAATCGAATTCCTCACCCTTGGATAGTGCTAAGGCCAATGGTATGAACTCACTCATCACTCTTTTTCCAGAGTGACAAAGGATGTGTTTACAGAGAGTGTAGAGTATGTAAGCGAAATACTCTGTTTCGGACACCTCTCCTCTCAACTTCCCTTCTCTGGAATAGAATTGGGAAAAGGCCCCATTGGAAGCATTTAAACGGGTCAAATCTTCAGGAGGGTTATATTCTTTAGTAGGGTCAAATTGAGAGCCCTAAGGATGGAGTCCCAGCATTTGAGATACATCTAAAACTGTGGGTGCCATCATGCCACAGTTGAATCTAAAGAAATTGAAGGAGGAGTCCCAAAAGGCTAGGGCAGCCTGGATTAGAGATGCATTCTGGGGAATCCCCCTTCGAAGAAGAACGATAATATTCTTCAAACCCACTCTTTCAAGATCATCTAACTTTGCTGCCAGCACTCGAGTAGTCCAGATTTTCCAATCTCTATCTAGGGTTGGCCAGCAGGGGAATGATCTCTTCGGGACATTGTGCCAGTCTGTGGCCGAGCAGGCTTTGATATCAGCATCCCCTAAGCAAGGGTAATAGAGAGAGAGGAAAGTAGGAATTTCCCCTATGAATTGAGGGCCCAAAATAAATGTACCTTCTTCTTTAGGGTTTGGGATGAAAACTCGATTGTCGAAGTAAGAATTTTCAGTTGATTCCTGATCTTTTTGTTCGACGAACCGTCTGAGAGCAAGCGAAAGGGTTGGATGTTCCATGACCACTGGTCGGCTAGATGAGGCCATTGATTCAGTCTGGTTCGACGGTTTCGCGGAGAGGCGAGACGAGAGAAGGTTCAGTTTTGAAGAAGCTTAAATGTGCTAGGCGTAGGGGGCCAGTTTGAATTATTTTTGCTTTTATATCTCGTAATCGAGCCAAAGCCTTTAATGAGCCCAAGTCATGGGATGGTTTGCTTTGGGTTTATTATTATGACTCAGAATTAGAGGTAACTTAAAATCAAATACACATGGCAATGAAAGGAAATTTCATTGCAACTGCCAGGATTACATGGATGAAATTTGCATAATTAAAAAAAAAAAACAAAAGAGAAATACTAATTCCTACTGGCAGTAAATTACGAGAGCAAATTAGGCCTTCGAAGGGCCTGAGTGCTGGGCAGCAGCCTTCTTGTTCTCGAAGTAGTGGGGGAAGGACCAAGTGACAAGGCTGTGGAACTTATTCCAAGCAAATTGGAGGAATTTCAGCTCCATTTTCCTCATGTCCTCTTTTGCATCTGATTCTAATTTTTTCTCCAGAAGTGGCCTAAAGCTGAGCACCAGGGCTTTAGCTTTCCTCTGAAGTTTGGCCTCTTTGGCTGGGCGCTTCATTTGTTTTCGTTTGAACCACCTTCGAAGCTTCTTGTCAGCTTGGACAGGTACCACTTCGAATGATTCGGATTGGAAGCTGTGAATCTGATTGTTGAGCTTCCCAATCCGATCTTTGACCAGGGCGTAGTCCTGAAGATCTTGGTCAAAGCAGTAAGCTGCTGCATTTGCTTCAAGCCATGTCTTGATCACTGGCAAGAAGTCCAAGAAGCAGTGGATCTGGTAGGAAACTGTGGAGGGGATGATGCACACAAGGATTGTTTCACAAGCCCATTTAAAATTGGTCAATGGGACTTGTTCTTCCAAGATAGAGACATCCAGGAAGGAGAAAGCTGTAAGGAGCTGAAGGGCTTTGCTTTTATCAGATGGATAAATGGAAAAGCCATAGTACCATTAGAAGTGAGGAGGGTTGACAGCAAGGTTGGACACCTCACTAAACCAGTCGGTTTCTTCTAGAAGATGAGCCAATTTGTTTGACTCTTCGAAGCTAGCAAGAAAGCGAGGGGTTTTCACCTCATTAAGCCAGAAACACGAAGATGAAAGACAAGTGTTTAAGAGAAACAAACCTGGTGGTGGCCCAAGGTAGTTCTCCTCTTGTTTCAAATAAGGAGCAAACTTGAGAGAAGAGTAGATGGATTCTAGCATGCCCATATGAATGATATCATTGCTAGTCAGAGGCAAGAATTGACGCGCGAACAGGGTTCGAAAGTGGTGAAATCTGTTAGGAGTCGGGTCGGGTTGGTCAAACTTGACCAGAATAGTGTCCGGACGGGTTTGGACAGGTTTGTCTTCCCATGCACTCCAGTTGGAGCCATTGGCCGAATTCGAACGGGTCAGGGAAGATTCCTAACCCGTAGGCAAGGGAACAGGAGTGTAGAAGGTTCGGTCAGAAAGAATCTTTCCTGCCAACAATTGGGGAGAGTTAGGAGGAGATGTGTGAGACGAATGAGATTGGCGATCGAGATTATCAAGAACAAGATTGATTTCTGAGAGAGAGTCCATGACTGGAAGGTTTCTTAACAGAAAGAGATTATACTTCGAAGAGGTTTAAGGGGTTGTGATTCGTTAAACCCTAACTTTAATCGCCATTTATAGAAGGATTAATGCAGCTTTCTTTGAGAAGCTCAAGGGACATGCATGGAAACAGACTCCTCCCATGACTCCATGCATCCGTGTTCTTAGGGGACGTGGCAAGATACGTGCACCATTAACACTTATTTAATTATCTTAAATAAGATGTTAATGCGGGGAGTGTGTTTACATCCTAAAATACGCCACCCAATGAAAAAATTACACGTAGCATCAAACAATACTTTGGCCTATCAGAACGCATCCCATTCTGGCCCGAGATACAGGGGATCATAGGGTTAATGACGATATTATTTTAGTACTAAACGGTATCGTTTTGATGGGAAACGGCAGCGTTTGGGCCTCAACTAAGGGTAATTAAAACGGTAATTAGGTTTAGCCGTTGATTAATTATTAGAACCCATCCAATGCTGATTAATGTTTCGTCTCATGGGAAATTAAGCAGGGAATCATTCAGAGGAGATAATCGTGTTGCACTAACTCATGTTGCATAAAAACAGGAGACCCACGATTCAGAAGGCAGCCATGATCGAAGATAACAAACGTGGAGAGAGAAGAATTCTGAAGAAATCAATCCATGTAACCGTTCGAAGGTTCCACTCAACCGTTTGTGAAGGATCATGATCAGTTCGAAGTAGAATGTGGGAAGCAGTTGAGGACGTTGAATTCGAAGGCAAGCTCGGCGTCTATAAATAGAAGAAGAAGTTGAAGATAGGAACCCCGACAAAAATCTCATCATCTGACAACTCATACTCAATATGATTGCTCAGAGATTTATCATAGTTTAGGACTTAGTTTAGTTTAATTTGTAAGTTGAAGGCTTGTTTGCATGTAAAACTACTTTTAATTAAATTCAAGTTTCTTATTTCTTTCAATCTTTTTCTTACCAAAGATTAATCGTTTATAGGCTCTCTTTGATTAAATTCAGTGCGCTTATATTTCTGCATTAGTCTTAGAAAATCTCGAGAGTGTTTATGCACAAATTTGCCTTCGATTAGATTCAGGTTTATTTGTGTTCGATCCTCTGAATTATTTATAAGTTCGCCTTTGATTAAATTCAGTGTGCTTATATTTTTACATTGGTTTTAGTAAAATCTCAAGAGTGTTTGTATATAAACCTACCTTTGATTAGATTCAGGTTCGTTTGTGTTCAATCATCTTTTTTGATTTGAGGAAAACCAGTTCTTTGTCTTGGTTGATACTTTAAGGAAAAATCCTCTTAATTGAGGTAATTGAATAGATAACACAGTTGCCTCATATAAATTAGTTGTTTCAAATCACTTTGAAAAGAATAATTTCTTTTGTGAAATTAGTTCTTTTCTGGCACGCTCGCACACAATCATTTGTCATTTGATTGAGCTAATTCATCCCCAAACACTTGGACATACAAGATTAAGGGCAATGGCCATTCTTAAAAGGTTACGTGAATTTCTGTGGTTGTTATATATTTCATGATTATTGTGATTATTTGAATATTGTTCTGACTTTTGATCTGAATGCTAGATTGGACGTTAGAGACATGGGGTGATATACGGATAGAGCTCACATAAATGATGCTAAGTTAATGAAAGATGGTAAAGTGTTGGAATTGTGAGATTGCATTATGATTATGGTAAGGGTGACCTGTTGGGCCCTGTGTTGAAATGGGTTACCTGCGGGGCCCGGTGATGTTATTGCGGTGACCCTAACGTATGGTACGCCATGGGAAGTTCCAAAGAGTAATCGTGTCTTGCAGGGCCAGCAAGGGGGATTGTTCCATGACACGGTCATAGTTAGTGGCTTAGGAATGGTGCGACCCTAATGTATGGTACGCCATGGGAAGTTCCAAAGGGTAATTGTGCCCCCTGCTATGGTTGTAAATGAATTCATACGAAGTATATAACTTAGGTGAATTCATTTAGGACCCCGTGTGCAGGACAAGTAAGAGGGGGATTTTCCATGATACGGTCATAGTTAGTGGTTATGGGAGGAAAGGATCTCGTGGATGAGATCTTAGATTTCACATAAGGTTAATGGATAGTAATAAATCGGTTTATGTGAAAAATCTCTATTTAACTTATTCGCATCATTATTATTCTGTTACTTGCTAGCTGTAAAGTAAGAGGAGTGGTTGGGTTGGATTATTTTACTGGGTGATTTATCACTCACGGATATGTCTGTATCCTGGTAAATCGATTGCTTCGACATCAATTTGCCAGAGGGCGCAGGATTCAACGGAGGGGATTCAATGATGATGCAATTCGACACGGAAGGAATATCAGGAACGAAGATCGAGTTTGCTTGGAATATGTGTCAAGCCTAGAGTCGGCTCTGAAGTTGATGTATTTTGAATCGGTAGATTTGTCTTGAGATTGTAATCGTTAAACCTTTATTTTGAAAAATTATATTTATTTAGTAAAATTTCCTCAAAAAATTATTTATTTTGCTCCCGAAAAGTCGGGGCGTTACATAGGGTAAAATTCTGGTTCCGTCCTTGTGTAACGCACCCCGATAGTGCCGTAGGCACGGGCATTTTTGTAATATATTTTTATTTTTTTATGCCACCTCAAGAGGCTGAGCAATGGGTAAAAAGAACCGATGATATTTTTGTAATATATTTGTAAGAGTGTGAGTGTTTTCTTAAGAGAGTTGGAGAGCACACATCAGCCGTTGGATTAAATGAATCTCAGCCTTTCTTTAATTTGTATTTGTGTTGTCCCCACACCCTTATGTTTTATTAGGTAGATTGTCTTGGAAAATTAAAACTACTTCTGAAAAGTACTCCCTCCGTTCCTCTGTAGTTTTACTTCGTAAATTCAACTTTTTATTGATCATTACACTCTAAAAACTACAACTTTTTATATTTACATCTACAAAGATATTACACTTTTACCCACTATTTTTTTCAAAATATTCCTATAATTTATTTTTAGGGATAAAATAGAAAATGTAGCAACTTTTCCCCACTAATTTTTCAAAATGAACATTTATTAAGGGACAATCCAAAATACTGGAAATATGAATGAATACTGGACTCTTAAAAAGGGACGGAGGGAGTAACAACTTTGGAGATGGCTTCATGAGTTCACGTTGCTAAAATTTTCCAAAATGTACCGTGTTGATCTTTCGCTTTAGAATGAAAATTTCCAGCTTTTGAATTTAAAAGGAAATGCTATGATGAAAAGTTAAAAAAAAATATATAGAAGAGGCTAAAATATGTATAAAAACAAACAAACAAAAAAACTCGCATGTCTTTCCTGAAATATTTGCATTTTCTGATTTTTCTTGTCAAGAAAAATGGTTTGTTTTTTTTAACAGAAAAATGGTTTAATTCTAAATATTTTAATGAGAGGCGAAAAAATTTTAACTAAAACTATTTTATTTAGACCAAACCATCATCTCTTCATTTGTATGAAGTTTTGTTCCTCCCTTCAGATGCTATTTGAAATAATGTGTAACAGTCTGTGTGTTGTTGGGAAAATGGGAATGTTCAGAGTTTATTGGGATTTTGACCCCAAAATTTTAACGGGATCCCTCACCACCGGAGTTGGATCCCATCCTAGTGGATTTAGGTACTCCTATGTAAGAGCTGTTGATTGAAGCAGTTCGAAGAATAAATAAATCACGTTAAGAGATGGATACGAAATTAATGTCTCTTAAAGTGGGTGTGCCTGGTTGGAAGGTTTTTTTCTTTTTTTTTTTTTTTCATATATTCGTTTATCCTCATGTAACTTGGGTAGGGGTATGAGTACTTACGGAAATCGAACCCTACTCATGTGAGTATAAAGAATGCACCAACTACACTTCACTTTATTTGCAATTGGTTGGAAGGTTAAAAGTCACCATTTTCACTTCCATCCCACTTTGGAGGACATGAAGGGCTCACATGTTCTCGGGGAGGGGAAGGATTGGATAAAATCGGTTTCGACCCTTTTACCACACGCTGTCAAATCAGACTGAATTGCCACCAGCGCCGTGTGCCTGGGCTAGGCTTGTGGTTGGGCCAGGGGCCCACTTGCATTATCATTTTACGCCCCAGAACCTTCGGTTCTTTTAGGGGAAAATGACGGTCCCGGACGTGTTTTGATAATTAATATCCACTAAGGATAAGCTAAGAACATTTGTCAATGCTAAAAATGTCATTGACAGATATTAATTATCAAAACACGTCTTTAGCCGTCATTTTCCCTTATTTTAAGCTTGTACTTGGACTCGGGTTTTGCAGGTTGGGCCATTCCAGTTCAGTCCAAAAGTTGAAGAGGCTAGCTCTCCAGTATAGCACCGTTTTGAAGCGGCAAAGGTGGAATGTATCCCATAAATGCATCTTCAACACTCCTCTCTGCTTTGCCTATTAAAAAAAAAACCCCCCAAATCTCAATATTATAGTTCCTGATCAAATTTTTATGATCCGAACCATTCAATGTGTTTAAAACATGTTTTTAAGGGTACCCGCGAGAAATCAACTCAAAATATGACCGGGGACAATTTGATCCAAACAATTTTTCATAAATGTCTATATATATTGTTTTATGAAAAACTGTTTGGATTAAGCACTTTTCAGTCATATTTTGAGTTGATATCTAGTAGGTACCAATAAAAACATGTTTTAAACACATTAAACAATTCGGATCATCAAAATTTAATTAAAAATTTTGGAGTGATTTTTTAGTTGTCCCTGGAAACCACCCTGATATATATATATACACACTTTGGAGTGCTGCTACAGGTACAACAATCTATGCACAGATTGTGCATAGATTTTGTTGTGGGGCCCACCTTGGGTCTCACACAAATCATCCGAGACGTTCATTAAATGTAAAACATTTTTTCAAGGGTCCCCGTAAAAAATAAGCTCAATCCGATATCTATAGGTGTTCGATCCAACCATATAACTTTTCATTATCCATATAACTTTCTGTACACTTTGCCTATTCACTTTTTCATCTACGAATTAAACACTGCTCTCTATTGTTTGCACTCTATCCGTCCTCAATTGCAAGCTCATTCCAATTGAGAGAGAGAAAAATGGGGTGGCCCTGTTTGCACTCTATCCATCCTAAATTATTAAAGACCGTGCAAAATTTGATTGGGAGGGAGAGAAATGGGGTTGTCCTGTTCGGTTTGAATTTTAAGAAAGATTTTTTAAAATAATAAGTGAAGAAAGAGAGATTAAAAAAATTATTAAAGACCGTGCCAAAAATCTCAAAATAAATAAGGCCACGCTTGGGCAAATTTTGAATTGTTGAGGGGAAAATTTTGATTGGGAGGGAGAGAAATGGGGTTGTCCTGTTCGGTTTGAATTTTAAGGGAGATTTTTTAAAATAATAAGTGAAGAAAGAGAGATTAAAAAAATTATTAAAGACCGTGCCAAAAATCTCAAAACAAATAAGGCCACGCTTGGGCAAATTTTGAATTGTTGGGGGGAAATTAAAGTGGTTCTTGTTCCAAAACAATAAAGTCAACTTTTTTTACTTAAAAGTAGTTATTGTTCAAAATATTTGGGTAAAAGTAAAAAAATTATTTTTTCGATTCATCTCATCAAGACGAATCAATAAGTCGGAAAAATTTAATGCAAAACTACCAAACGAAAAAAAAAAGAACAAAACAAGAAAAATGAAAAAAATTTGGCCTTGTTCGTTTCTAAGTTTAGAAAAGTTTTAATTTTTTTTTTTGTAATCATGACCTTATTTTTCAAGTGGTAGAGCCTAAGGTCTATTCAAGTGGTGAAGCCTACGTCATAATTTGTGGCAGCAGAGGTTTTGGTCTGCAGTCCTGTATTAGTTATGGAAACATAAATTCCTATAATTAAAGAATCCATATGAGACAAAGAGGAATATGCATTTCAGGTTAATAAGATGTGACAGCGTCTTTTCTCTCTAAAAGAACTGTACATTCCGAGGTGTGCACTACTCCTTCCCTAATCCGTTGAATGCAGGAAAACTAGATTGAACCCAGAAGTGACAAGTGAGAGATTCGACCAAAATACGTAGATCTCGCTTGAGCTGGAAAGGCAGAAAGAAAGGACGATCGCTTTGCCTCTAATCGTCTAGCCTACTGGACGGGCATTAAAAGTAGGATTTTGCTTCAAAAGGAGCGATTTCAGCAATTCAAGAAAACAAAAGAAAATCTTCTCTCATCTTTTCATATATAGTGGGACCGGATACCCCGACATTAGTGACTGGGAAAGAGAATCTCCTCCTTAAGAATTTCGCATGAAAAAATTACTATGAGCTTTAACTTGTGTAACCAAATTATTTCTTTTAAATCATCTGATAAGTAGGAAAGACCTGAAGAGTCCAGCATGGAGAAAGAAGCGGAGCAGGGGAGTAATACTGTCAGCTTCGCTTGCCACCATCAGGGAGTACATCAAGTAAGCCAGTTCGGTCCGCAAGGCGGAGCTGAGCTGAAATCAAAGGTCCAGCTCCGTCGTACAGGACTGGACCATGATCCAAGGATCAGCTCAGAAGCCCAGCCAGGGCTGGGCAAGTAACGCTCATACAGTGTACTTATCCATATGGAAGATATCCCATGTGGGATAAAGGAGGAAATACAGATAAGATTTATATGATGATCCCAAGGATAATCACGGCCAACACAGGATAATGATTCCCGGCCAAAGTTAGGTGAGTATGGAGTCCTAGCTAAGGCCGGACTCCACGATCACCATTCGAATAACCAATGGATCTCCGGACCACAGTCCAACTAGGACTCAACCTCCCACAAAATGCCTATAAAAGTGACGGTAGAGTTTCAGCTAAGGTACGTCCAATTAACGCTCATAAATCTCAATTCTCTCACCAAATATCATATTCTCTACTGACTTAGGCATCGGAAGGTGGTTGGCACGCCACCACACCGGTGACTTTAGCTTTCACGTTGTCTTTGCAGGAACAGGTCGGGGCCAAATATAAAGCTGATTCATCAGCTGGCGCCGTCTGTGGGAATCGACTTTTTCCTTCACGGTGAATAGTTTTGCATGGTGGATACCCGATCTAGCAGAACAACGATGGCTTCAGACCCCCCGCAAACGGGCGTCGACGACGCCACCAAGACCGCCGTCGCGGTTAAAGCCGCCAAGTCCGCTGAAACGGCCAAGGCTGCAAGAGCAGCCAAGGCCGCTGCCGTCGCAGAGAAGGCTGCCAAAGCAGCAGAAGCGGCCAACGCCGCCGGGGCAAGTAAGACAGGAGGCGACCAGATTACTCCAGAAGCATTCGCTCAAATGCAGGAGCAAATCAAAACACTAACCCAAGGGTTACAGAACGCGATGCAGGAGAACGCAGCTTTGCGCCTGCAGATCTCCGAACCAAGCATCCTGAACTTACAACACAGTCAACATGAGGAAGAGAATCACAGAGAAGAAAGCGAGTCCAGTGAGGAGGAAAGCCAAAACCGAAAGAGGAATAGCAAGCCCCCTGGAGAAATCGTCCCGTGAACTAGGGGTGATTCTCAAGATGCAGAATCAGATTGAAGGGCTAATGAAGCAAGTCAAGGCACAGACTCCAGCTACGGTGGAAGAGCTGGTGCAAAATACCGATTCACCCTTCACGTCCGAGGTCATGGGGCGCCCCCTTCCAAGGAAGTTCAAGATGCCTCAGTTGGAAACATTCAATGGCTCCACGGACCCATTGGATCACTTGGAAACGTACAAGTCCCTGATGCACCTGCAAGCAGTCCCTGACGAAGTCATGTGTCGAGCTTTTCCAGTTACTCTCAAAGGAAGTGCCCGAGCATGGTTTAATAAGCTCCCTCCTGGGAGTATACGTAGTTTCAAGGAGCTTAGCATAATCTTTGTAAGCTACTTCATTGCCAGCCAACGCTACGGCAAACAGCAACACATCTTTTGACGGTGAAACAAGGACGATGGGAATCATTGAGAGACTTCACCACCAGGTTTAACAAGGAGGTGGTCCAGATAGACGAAGCTGATGACAGCGTGAGTATAACTGCGTACATAGCCGGGCTGTACCCAGGACAGTTCCTATACCTTTTATCTCAAGAACCCCCCAAGACCCTGGCGGAGCTCATGCTTAGAGCACAGAAGCACATGAACGCCGAGGAAGCTGTTTACGCAAGGCGTACCCGTGATGGCTTCGATCCCCAAGCAGGGCCATCACAGGTTGGAGAATTCCCACCACCTGATAGAAAGAGAAAAGACTCCACCCGCAGAACGGGAGGAGAACCGAAGAGTAAGAAGGTAGATTCAAGAACTTCCCCTAAAAGGGGAGGAGGACCGCCCCAAGGCCGGTACAAACAGTTCACTCCGCTCATCGCTACGGCAGAGCAAATCCTCAGCAACCTCCAAGACGATCCAGACCTCAAGTGGCCTGGAAAGTTGAGGTCCGATCCAAGCAAAAGAGCTAAGGATAAATACTGCAGATTCCATAAGGACCACGGTCACAACACCGATGATTGCATAGATCTAAAGCAGCAAATCGAGGAGTTGATTCAGAGAGAGAGACTTCAGCGTTTGGTATCAAAAAAGTACCAGAAACAACCCAGGCGGGATGATACAAACAAAGAAGGAAGAGATAATGCTGCACCTCGATCGGCTCCTATAGGAGAGATCAAGGTCATCCATGGAGGGTTCGCTGGAGGAGGAGAATCCAGCAATGCCAGGAAGGCTCACCTGAGGAAATTAAGGACAGAGGAATACTTGGAGGTTAACACGGTTGGCCGTCCAAACAAGTTCCAAAAGACAGAGGAAATACCCATAATTTTCTCAGAAGAAGATGCCAAGGGGGTTCAGGTTCCTCACGATGACCCCTTGGTTATCACCGTTGTCGTGGCCAACTACCTCACCCGAAGGGTGCTGATAGACAGCGGAAGCTCTGCCGACATCTTGTATCTCCATGCTTATGATCAACTCAAGGTTGGAAGAGAAAGGCTAAGGCCTATGACCTCACCCCTGGTGGGATTCGCAGGTACGCCTGTTTACCCTGTTGGCCAAATAGCCCTACCTGTCACCATGGGAGAGGAAGGAAGCCAGATAACACGAATGATAGACTTCATAGTGGTGAGTTGTCCTTCCGCATACAATGCAATATTGGGGAGAACAACCCTGAATAAAATCGGGGCAATAATCTCCACATATCACTTGATGATAAAGTTCCCAACGCCAGCAGGGATAGCATGTGTAAAAGGAGATCAGAAGGCAGCACGGGAGTGTTATGTCACCTCACTCAGAGGTGCTAACGTTACCATGACTATAGAAAGCCTCGACACTCGAGATGAAGAAAAGCTTCAACAAGGAGAACCTGTGGAAGAGCTCATAGAAGAGCTCCTGGAGCCTGGCCTGGCAGAACAGTGAGAATCGGAGCAGGACTGAGCTCAGTAGCAAGGACGGAGCTGTTACAATTTCTAAGGAAGAACAGGGATGTGTTTGCATGGTCCCACGAGGACATCCCGGGAATTGACCCAAGGGTCATAACCCATAAGTTAAATGTGGATCCCACGGTTCGTCCAGTTAAGCAGAAGAAAAGAGTCTTTGCTCCAGAGCGGAACGAAGCTGCAGCTAAGGAAGTAGACAAGCTCGTCCAAGTAGGATCCATCCGAGAGGTTCTCTACCCCGACTGGCTGGCGAATGTGGTTACGGTAAAGAAAGCCAATGGCAAATGGAGAATGTACGTTGACTTTACAGATCTCAATAAAGCATGTCAAAAGGATAGTTTTCCGCTGCCAAGGATTGATTCCCTGGTAGACTCTACAGCAGGGCATGAACTCCTAAACTTCATGGACGCATTTTCAGGGTACAATCAGATCCAAATGCTTAAGCAAGATCAAGAAAAGACGTCGTTCATCACTGACAGGGGGCTCTACTGTTATAAAATGATGCCCTTCGGTCTTAAGAACGCCGGCGCGACATATCAAAGGCTGGTCAACAAAATGTTTAAGCACCAAATTGGGCGCAATGTAGAGGTGTATGTAGACGACATGTTGGTCAAAAGTGCCAAGGCACTACACCATGTGGCGGATCTGGAGGAAACCTTCCAAGTCCTCAGGAAATACCAAATGAAGCTCAACTCAACAAAATGTGCATTCGGGATATCCTCAGGAAAATTCTTGGGCTTCATGGTGTCTCAAAGAGGTATCGAGGCCAACCCTGAGAAGATCCAGGCCATTCTCACCATGCGTTCGCCCCAGAACATTAAGGAGGCCAGAAGCTAACAGGACGCGTAGCGACCCGAAAGCGAGTTCATCTCACGAGCTACAGATAAGTGCCAAATGTTCTTCAAGGTTTTGAAAAAAGCCTTTGAATGGACTGTAGCCGAAGAAGCAGCTTTCAATCAATTGAAGGAGTACCTTGCCTCACCCCCGCTGCTGAGCAAAACGCAAGATGGAGAGGATCTCTTCCTATACCTTGCTGTTTCTCCCCACGCCGTCAGTGCGGTCCTAATACGGGAGGAACAGGGGACGCAGCTCCCAGTGTATTACACCAGCAGGGCGTTAAGAAGAGCTGAGCTGCGGTATCCCAGAGCTGAGAAGATAGCTTTTGCAATGGTGATAGCAGCCAGAAGGCTACGACCCTACTTCCAAGCTCACCCCATCAAAGTGCTCACGGACCAGCCACTTCGAAGGGTTCTCCATTGCCCAGAGACATCAGGCCGGTTAATCCAATGGTCAATAGAGCTTGGCGAGTTCCACATAGAGTACAAGCCTCGGACTGCCATCAAGGCACAAGTGCTGGCAGATTTTCTAGCAGAGTATACGTATCCGGAACCAGAGGAGCATCCCAAAGAGGATCCCAAGCCATGGATTCTCCAGGTTGACGGATCAACGACCAGGGAGGCAAGCGGAGCTAGTCTGATTTTAACATCCCCAAAAGGGCAACGCCTGAGCTATGCCCTTAGGTTTGAGTTTAAAGCAACCAATAACAAGGTGGAATATGAAGCCCTCATCGTGGGACTAGAATTGGCCAAGGCCGTGGGTGCTAGCCATGTGCTAGCCAAGAGTGATTCACAGTTAGTCGTGGGACAAGTCCTAGGGGAGTACACTGTGAAAGAAGAAGTAATGCGGAAGTATCTGGACAAAGTAAAGTCCCTGGTTGCAACATTCCAAAATTTTAACATTGTCAGAATCCCCAGGGAAGATAACGTTAAAGCAGATTACTTGTCAAAACTGGCCACGGCCAGGGAAGTGACTATTCCACGGAATGCCCCAGTTCGATATTTAGAGCTCCCCAGTATCTTCGCCCCAGGTCCACAAGTACAAGCCATCGACTACAGCAACTCATGGACTACTCCTATAGTCGATTATATAACGAATGGGACGTTACCAAATAACAAGGTCAAAGCTAGGCAGCTCAGGATTAGAGCTGCAAAATACCTGATGATGGGAGATGTGTTGTACAGGAGGAGCTTCTCGCTGCCATACCTGAGATGCCTAACAGTGGCAGAATCCACACGAGCTATGGGGGAAGTACACCAAAGCTTATGTGGGGACCACCAAGGAGGCCGGATGCTAGCTTATAAGCTTCTCAGGTTGGGATATTATTGGCCAACCATGCAAAAGGATTGCAACCTGATGGTTCAGAAGTGTGAGAAGTGTCAACTCTTCGCAAACATCATTCATGGGCCACCTACGGTTTTAACCCCAATGAAAGGGCCATGGCCATTCGCCCAATGGGGAGTAGATCTAATTGGCCCACTTCCCATGGCAGCAGGGCAGGTCCAGCATGCCATCATAGCTGTAGACTACTTTACAAAATGGGTCGAAGCCAAGGCATTGGCCACAATTACAGCAGAGGTAACAATTGATTTTCTGTGAAAATTCATTATTAGCCGTTTTGGTTTGCCACGAGTGATAGTTACAGATAAGGGAAAGCAATTTGACAATGCCCAGTTCAAAGACTACTGTGTTTCCAAGGGAATACATGTGCACTTTGCATCCAAAGCTCATCCGAAAGCCAACGGCCAAGTGGAAGTAACAAACCGAACCATCAAGAAAGGAATTAAGAAGAGGCTGCGAGAAGCCAAAGGTGCATGGCCAGACGAGCTCTACAATGTGCTATGGGCATACCGTACAACGCCCCGAACTGCAACAGGAGAAACTCCATATTCTCTTGCATTTGGGGCTGAGGCTGTAGTTCCAATTGAGGCTGAACTCCTCAACTACAGAACGGCCAGCATGGACCAGCAGGAAAACCTGGAAGATCTCAGGGCCGAGCTGGATCTATTGGAAGAAAGAAGGGATACAGCAATGGCCAAAGTAGCAGTCTACCAACAAAGAATGATCAAGTATCATGAGGCGCAAGTTAAGCCTAGGGATTTTCAGGCTGGTGACTTAGTTCTAAGGAAAGTTGACCCCACGGGGAAAAAGGTGGGTAAACTTGGCCCGAATTGGGAAGGACCTTACCAGGTCCTGCATCATATCAAAGCCGGAGCATACAAACTTGCGACCCTAAGGGGAAAGGAGTTACCAAATTCGTGGAATGCAGAGCACCTCAAGAAATATTACAAGTAGGTGCTTGTCAATTTTCGTTTATTTCTGTTTTTAGGAAATCGAAGCTGTTTTTAGAGAACTCTTCGTTTAAATAAAGCTCTAGTACTTGAGTTCTTTAAGACTATGCGTTCTTTTATCTAGCCCTAGAGGCCAATAAACTCCCGACGAGGGACAGTTGTTTGAGTTTATTTCCTGTTGAAGCATGATATGGTTTGTGTTTCCTGTATGCATGATAAGGAAAAGATACAACGACAAAAATAAAATTCTTAAATTTTATTTATTAAATCCACACCTCTAAAGAGATGTGGATACCCATTACATAAAAGACTTCGCAGACAAAACCCACGAAGTCGCAACCTAATCACTACTACCCTCCCTTGGAGGGGAAGGAACTAGCGGCGGTGGCTGCCCTTGAAAAGCTGCCAACTGTTCCCAGTTGGCTATCAGCACCATGCAGACCGTCTTCTCCATGACAGAGACTGACTCCGTCATGGCCTCCATTTTGGCCGAAAGGCCAGCCACAGCGACCTTCAAACTCTGCAATTCTTGACATCACTTGTAGATTTCTTCGCTGTTTGCCATTGTGAAGTGGAAGTGTGGACTGGGGAGTGGTTAAACACGAACTGTCGGTATTTATAGCATAATGGGACAGTTCATTAACCGCTTGCTAAGCCAATCAGCATGATCACCATTAAAAACCGCACTTAAAATGGCCATCTCAACCGCTTAGAGTAATGGGTAGTTACAATCCCAGTCACCTCGAGCAGTTGAAACGAACGCCTTTTGGAAATGCACGTTCCTTATCCCAAAGCAAACCTCACGCGTCTTGCTAAGCTGTATTACTTTACAGTGCTATTTGGTAGACCTAAAGAATACCCTACAGAAATTCAAGTAAGTGTATTAATTTTTTGGAAATCAAACCAATTATATACTTGGGGGAGTGGAGATGTCACCTCCTCAAAAGACGTAGTACGGCTATGCACATTAAACAGCTCAGGAGAAATCCCCAAGCTCAAAAGACGTAATACGGCTATGCACATTAAACAGCTCAGGAGAAATCCCCAAGCTCAAAAGACGTAGCACGACTACTTTATCTACGGAATCACCACTCACCCACTTAATACCCCACGGGACGTATCAATAAGTGTCTCAATGGCTTGGACGCAAGCCCTTAACACACTTAGGGGAGTAACAGGCATAGTATAATAAGCTTGAGAAACATATTCCAGGCTTAGATATAGTATAACTATGCATAAGAAGAGGCTAAGGAAAATTTCCGACCTCATGGTTAAATTATTCAAGCGAACAAATTTTCAAACAAACGTAGCACAGCTATGCAATGGAAAATCTAGAATAGACCAAATACAAGTATTTGGCTAAACTGTGATAAAGGCAGAAATCAGCATGCAGTTAAAATATGCAATAAAATTTGGCTTAAAGCACGCTTTTGGCTAAAATCCGGTACCTGCCATATTACTAAAACCAACAGCCCCTACAGGGCTCCCAAAAGCGTGATCTCAAAGAGATCGATCACCCGTCTTCATCAACGAAACAAAGTTTCAAAACTATCCAAGCATGAGCTAAGGCCAAAAATAACAGGCCACTCCTAAGCTAGCACAAAAGTACGAAAGTATTAAAAATGTTAGTTACAGGCCCAGTAAATAAAATGTTTTTTTTTAAAGGCCAATCAGAGGCCCAGGAGAGTGTTATCAGTCGCCTGCCCATCACCAGATGACGGGCCAGGAGGTGTTGCAGCAAGGATTGGGATGTCGAGGGAAACCTTCTCTGGAGTCTGGAGGAGGGATGCAAGGGAAGAGCTCGGGACAGATGCATCCTTGGATATGGCATCATCGGCTTCATCCTCTCCCTTCTGCCCCCCGTCAAAGCATGAGGGTCCTTCTTCATCATCAACCTCAAATTTGGAAAAATCCAAATTTGGAAAAGCAGCGGCCGCCTGACTCCTTATGCCTTCAAACCCATCAAAGTATTGCTGGGTGACGTCTTGACGGTATTCTGGAGACTGAAGGAAGAGTTCGATGGCTTCCTTACGAGCATTCTTCACCTTTTCCAGCATCCCCATGCCCATAACCTTTTGCTTCTCCAGCTCCTTGCTCATTTCAGAAATCTTCTGCTCCAAACTCTGAGCAGTAGCCATGGCTGTGTCCCTTTCTTCCTCCAAGCCCCTTTTTGACTTAAGAGTCGCGTCTCTCTCATTTGTCACCTTCCGCAGCTCCGCAACCATAGAAGCACCTTGCTTTGTGAGTTGGAGGTTGGCTTCAGTAAGGGTGACCACCTGCTTCCCCAAGCTATGGCTTTGGGAAGCAAGGTAACGGCCACGAGCCATAGCCTGTAGTAGAGGAAGAAAAGGGTCAGTGAGGAAATAACAAGTATTCAAGTTGACAAAAACGAGAAGAAGGGGAATACCATGGCTTGCTCGACCAGCATGTGCTCCCCCACTGACTGGAGAGACATCTCCGCCATTGAATCCTCATCAGCTGCACTCAACAACCCGGAAGCATGCTCTAAAGCGTACTGGAAGTTGCCCAATGTAGAAGGGCCAACGGAAATTTTCGCCTTTTTGGTTTGTGGAGTGCCCACCACAGCGCCACTCTTCCCTTTTCTCTTCGACTTCTCTTGTTCCCCCTCAACAAGCGGCTCAACCACTAAGTCAGTAGAAGGAATGACAAAAAGATCAACTTCCAGAAAGCTATCCACATATAACTCCTTCTGCAGACGGGAACTCTTCCTTTTCGTAGCTACGGCCCCAGGTGTTTGCTTGGCCCTTTCAGCTTTCAGTTGGGCCAACAAGGCTTTGTCCATTTTAGGTGCCATGGCTTCGTCTTCGCTTTCTTTTTCTGAAAAAAAAAGAAGCAATAAAACGTCAGTTAAAAATATGGAACCAAGCAAGAAAGAGAAACTACCTTTTAAAAGTGCTAAGGCCTCACGGGTAGTCTCTGGGCCCAAGAGGTAAGTAGCCAACGACTCTGGAGTCACAAGTAGATCCCAAGTATGAACCGAGTAGCTCCTGGCTTGCTGCAGCTCCGCTTCTAGGGCAGGGCTCAATGGGAATGTTCCTCTGGCTACAAAGGTAAGGAGGAATTCATCAAGATATGAATAAAGTTCATAAAAGCAACAGGATCAAAGAAAACCAAGCAGCTTACAATTGGAGATGGGGACCCCCCACCTACTGGGGATCCGAGGGACATACGATCCAACCTCCCAATTTGGAAGTTCCCAACCGTCACCTCCAACGAAAAAGAACTTGTCTTTCCAGTTCTAACTCGCTGAAGGGAGCTCCGTAACTAGCTCCCCCTCACCTGCTCTCTTCGCAAAATAATACCACCCAACTCCACCAGGAGCCTCCTTAACAGAAAACTAGTTGAGAAAGGGCCCCTTTGTCAATGAAATCTGGCCATCCGACATCGCCCCCCACAGCGCCGCACAACCGATTAGGAGATGCCAGGAATTGGGGACGATTTGGCCAGGGGCCAAGCCAAGAAAACTCAAAATATCCCTCACCACGGTTGGAAAAGGAAGCCTCAAGCCTCCCTCCAAAGCCCCAACATAGAGGCAAGCCTCATTCTCAAAGAAGGAGCGCGCTCGTTCGGTCCCAGAGGGTTTCCGAAGAGAAACGGATGATGGAATAGAATACCTAACCCTAAGAACGACCAGTTCTTCATTCGTGATTGTGGAGGGGATGGTAGAGGCCGAGAAAGTAGGGACCCGGTGCGGACCCCTCAATAAAGGTGCAGGCGGCGATGTGGGTTTAACGTTGCTCGACTGACCCTTGTCAGGCAAGTCCCTAATAATACTACTCCGACGTAGAGAACTCTTCTCTTCCGCCATCGACTCCTCGGCTTGAAGAATCGAAGAAAAGTTTATGAAACCCTCGGACATTAGGGATCCTACCAGAAATTTGGGGTAAAGACGCACTGAAAGGTAAAAGAGCTCTCGGTAAACCCTGTTTTGAAGAACAAGGGAGTAAGGTGCGAAACCCTCAATAATAGGGGAATGTAAGTTGATACAGGAAAAGCCGATTAACCTAGCACAAATAAACTCCCCGGGAGCGACCCACGTTGGGTCTGAGATTTCCACGCCGGATGGAGAATCCAGTGTAAGAGAAGAAGAACAACAGTAAGAAGAGCGAGACGTACCTATAGGGGATGGGCAATAAACACAATGGCGGAGGAGGAACCACGGAAAAATCTCACAGCAAAGATCGTCTGGGTGAACTCTGATGCTTCTCTAAAGAAGAGAGGATCAAAGCAATAAGAAGCTTAAACGATCAGCATTAATCCCGAGAAAGGCTCCTCAATCTTCGTCGTCCACCTTCTGGCGTTAGGGGAGTCGAGATTTAGACACCTGGCCCACAAAGCGACCCATGCATTTAAAACTGCCCACAAAAAGTAAAAAGCGGTAACCGCCATGCAGCATTAGTATATGTTCCCAACCTCCAAACCAGAGCTGTAGCTTGGAAACAGGGGAGTACCTGATAAGTAGGAAAGACCTGAAGAGTCCAGCCTGGAGAAAGAAGCGGAGCAGGGAGTACACTGCCGGCCGCTTGCCACCATCGTGAGTACATCAAGTAAGCCCATTTCGGTCCGCAAGGCGAGCTAGCCAATCAAAGGTCCAAACTCCGTCAGTATAGGATCGACCATGATCCAAGGATCGCTTAGAAGCCCGGCCGGTGGGCAATGTAACGCTTCATGCAGTGTACTTATCCATATGGAAGATATCCCATGTGGGATAAAGGAGGAAATACAGATAAGATATATATGATGATCCCAAGGATAATCACGGCCAACACAGGATAATGATTCCCGGCCAAAGTTAGGTGAGTATGGAGTCCTAGTTAAGGCCGGACTCCACGATCACCATTCGGATAACCAATGGATCTCCGGACCACAGTCCAACTAGGACTCAACCTCCCACAAAATGCCTATAAAAGTGACGGTAGAGTTTCAGCTAAGGTACGTCCAATTAACGCTCATAAATCTCAATTCTCTCACCAAATATCATATTCTCTACTGACTTAGGCATCGGAGGGTGGTTGGCACGCCACCACACCGGTGACTTTAGCTTTCACGTTGTCTTTGTAGGAACAGGTCGGGGCCAAATACAAAGCTGATTCATCATCATCCAAACTTGGTTAATATATTCTAGAGACTACTCTACGTATTGTCAATTAGTTTTAGGTTGGAACCCTTTAAGAAATCTGACATTGTATCAAAGTGATAAGTAGGAAATATCCTCCCAAGGTCAGCCTAGACCAGGAAGCCCAGCACAACACCCAAGGCCATATAGGGGACCTAGTGACGCGGAGCTTAGCTTGAAGAGCTAAGCTTAGTGGACCAGCCCAAGGGCAAAGGTTATCCCAAGGTCAGCCCAAACCAAAGAGCTCACGAGCATAGCCCTAAGGGCTCAAGCTAGAGTCTTAAGAACACGGGATCTAGCCTATAAGAGCTAGGCTCTACTAAACCAACTCAAGGATGGAGGCCAGCTCACGAGCACAGCTCATAGAAGAATACCAAGGTCAGCTCACTAGGTGAGCTCGGGAAATATGACAAGCACAGAAGTTCTAGGTAAGGAGGACACTCCATCCTATTCCCGTCAAGTACGGATAAGTCCAAGAGGTCCCAGCACCATAAGGACTCTTAACCTTGATGACAATCGCAGAGTCCAAATGTGAAGGGACTCCTCAAACCTAATAAAGATCAGGGGAGTTCTAAGGTGAGGAGGACACTCCAATACCAATCTATATCTGCCACGAGTGGATGAAACTTAAGAGTCCCAGTCCCAAGGGATTCCTCCCAAGATGCCTATATAAAGACACCACCTCCATAAGAGAAAGGTACGCAATTAACACACAATTAATTCTATTATGCTAAGGCAAATCGACTGACTTAGGCATCAGAGGGGCGATGGCGACAGCCACGCCTGTTACGGCCCTGCATTTTTATTTATTTAATTAATTATGTAGCCATTTATTATATGTGTGTTATGGTTAGGTCCCAAATAATTATTTTGCGAGCGCTATGGGTATTTTTGTCACGATTGAAATCTTTGGGGTATGTGATTGATTTTGGATAAATAGTGGTACTGGAAGGTAATTCTATAAATTGGTATTAGTTGGATAGGAGTAAATATAAGAAAACCTATTTTTTGCCGTTTCTATACGTAAACTCTAATTAACTAATCAACTGAAATTTAGGGTGCAACGTTGTTAGTGGGTGGTTTATAAGAGTTGTACTTAGACAGATATTCATAAGGTTAATTGATTAGGGTTACATTTAAGAGATCATTGAGAAGAAAAGAGCAGCGCAGTCAAAGGTTTCGAGGTCGTCCTCGTACTCGTCTTTGATCGTGGTAAGTTTTGAGTTGATCTTATTGTTTCACTGCTCAGAGTTCGGTTCAGTTGTAAGTTAATTGGGTGGAAATTATTTATGTTAATTTGGTGGGTGCCGGGCTTGAGATTGAGAGAGAGAGAGAGAGGATGCGCCGTGTATGGCCGAGGTAGTGATTGGTGCAAGTGCGCGTGTGCTGTGCTGTGAACTGGAGTGGTGAATACACATATTTTTGCTTATAGTATATAGACTCTAGTTCGTATAGTATATTAATGTGGTGAGGACAGGTGGTTTGTGCGTGAGAAACACCAAGTGATGTGGTGTGTGTACTTAGATTCGGTGTATGGAGTTTGGAGTTTGTCGATATGGTGGCTCGGGATGTTTTAGTGTAGGTTCTGTTCTATGTAGGATTAGTCTTAAATCATCCTTAGGCTTAGATTAGTATAGTTTCAAGTAGCTTTAAACTTCCATAGATAATATTATACTCGATACAGTTAGTGATAATATCGCTATATGATGCTTTGGTCAGGTTTGGCTCTTTTTGCATACTCGAGTTGCATTACTTTTGGACCCAGGTGAGTGGTTAAGCATGCTACGTACTTGCGAACTTCTCCGTATCCCTTAAATTATTGTTTTTGAAAATTAATTATTGAAATTGGAAACATGTATTTGTTTTATTTGGTTCTCGAAATTGGCATGCGGATTGGTGAAACTATTTATTGTTCGGATAATCTTTTGGTGAGAAATTTGTGGAAATTGATGGGAACATATTTTGGAAGTCCAGGGAAATTAATCCTCTGTGTGCGGGTGACTCTGCCCATTAGGGAAGAAACCGGATTAGGCCGGTGACCCTAATACTCAACGGTTGTTATTGACCGGATCATTCTTAGGGAAAAGTTCCACGGGCTGCCTACTCGTGGTGACTCTAAGTTTTGATATTGGATCCAATTATGAGACCTTTATTCACTGGCACTAGGTTCTATTTGGTATTTATTGTGGTTCCCCATGGTTGTTGGAGATTGAATTGTGATCACCATTAAGACTTTTTGGTAAATGATTTATGGCCTTATTTGTTGGTTTGATGCAAACCTTTGTATGCCAAAATATGTTAACGTGATAATCTATTTTTAGCCATGTTTTGGAACTGTATTATTATACATGCTTTACTACTCACTGAGCTCGTCAGCTGATGGATTTATTCCAACTTCTTTTTCAGGCAAGTCAGGCAGTTAGGCAAGGACTCTGGTGGTAACTTGGGGATTCCATTTTGTTTGACCTCCATAGGGTGTCTTATCCTAATTTCATTTTATTAATCGCTTCCGCATTTGAAACTTATGACAGATAATGGATTCTTTTTATTATGGTTCGATCACTGGATAATATTTGGATTATGGGATGCTTGTGCCCCATTTCTTTTTGTGGAATTTATTGGTTGGGGATGTTCTGAATAAAAAAAAATGGTTGACTGTTTGGTGGATCTTTGCTTGGGAGTTTTTATAAAATTTCTTTTTAGGCTGCGTGTTCCATGGGGTGGTCTCATGGTCCACGGCCGGTCACTTCTCATTTTTGGGGTGTGACAACGCCGGTGCCCATCGTTTACTGTTTCTATTTCGCAGGTCATAGATCGAGCACATCGGAAGCCGTTTCATCCGCTGGAGAATCAGATGGACGGTTGAGGAACCCCTCCCCCGGAGGTGACCCAAAACTACTTCATCAACTGGCGCCGTCTGTGGGAAACGATTTGTTTCTCCATAATTTTTCTCCAACCTAAACAGTATCTCAAATTGTAAAGATTCAAAGGATGACGATAATCACAAAGGAGTTGTGATCTAAACCAACATCGTGGCAAGTTAATCAACGAGATAAGATCTTTACATAATTATGCTAATCCTTGTTTCGATCTTTAATATACTGTACCCATGATGGTTTTTGTCAACTATAGTTATGGCCGCAGTATATTGGTTGTCTCTATGGAGGAGTATTTATTAAAGAAAAGCACTCATACAACATCTTTTTGACTCATCTCTCATGATTTGGTTGCAAGGACTGACCAATAGAGATCGAGGCTTATAAATTTCGAACGGCAGAGGTGGAATGTAAAACGTCGCAACGGCCGGCACATATAATATCAAAGAAATTGAAGGCAACCCAATTTTGAACCAAGGTTCAACGGCCGACACCCATTTTTATTCAGTTTTACAAACAGATTTTACTATGGGATTTTGAAAGAATGACTGCACTCCACCTGTTCGACAAAAAGAAAAAGAGAGAGCCACGGCTCTTGGTAATTTTGTCCCTAATAGATCTTCTATGTGAAGTGGCAAGGTTATTGCAGGGATAAATTGAACCCGACCCCTTCCGCACCAAGGTTTCAATGTAAAAATTAATGCCCCAACAGCCAGTGCGTACAATATCAAAGGAATGAAAGCCAATTATTCATAAGCCACGGCTCAATGAAGAACGCTGCTACAACATATAAAGAAATTTATCAGACCTTAGCTAGCGCTGTCATTGGCTGTCACCCACCACAGGCTCATACAGAAACGATGCAAATAACGCATCCATTGTCCTTGGAAATTCTGGCCCAAGGATTGCTGCTCCCTTATTTATATTGGAGACGGCAAAGGAGACAAATCCAACTATGAGATAAGTGCTCCCATGTTTTATATGTTCAATTTTATCTCTATTAATGTGGCAGTTCCAATTTTGCCAAGAGTTTATGCAAAATCTTTACGTTGCATCTATGTACACAGTGCATATTTATTCTCCCAACTACATGACATTTCATCCTTTGCGAAGGCACAAAATGATATTTTAACCACTCGTGGTTATGGCTTATTATCAACCAATAATTAATCACCCCACAAAAATGGCCAGACTCGAATATCATGCATATTCCGATCATATTTAAGCAACCTATTAAGTGTTCGAATTACGGATCCAACTTCAAATTAATACAACTTGGGTTCTATTCCTAATGATTTTTTATGTAGTTCAAAGACCATTGTAGGAATGCCAAGGTGTTTTTGTATATGGTCTTGACAGAGATCTCATGCCGATCAATGCGCATACGAACAAAAAATCGAGGCCCATCAGCCCCAAATGGTGAACCGACCAAGCGAGGCATCAACAGCCTTAACATGGAGATATTTTAAGAGATAAGTCCACCCATACTTATCTATTTATTTATTCTTCAATTGCGGTTTGCGATTTCCTCTACATACTAGCAAATCTGTCTAATGAGTAAAAACTCTACAAAGGGCTCCCAAATTTTTCCACGAACATCTTAATGGTGGAAAGGACCACGGCCGAAAATGCATATGCTAATATCCTAGGCTGTACAAATCTCTGAAGCAGCCCTATTGCATTACAGTATGTTGCAATTGTGACATAGTAATGTTAATTGTCGTGATTTTATATGGGCCAATTATAATTTTCTCTCCAACATGCCCGACCCCAGGATAGTCATCAAATGATCATACTTGTACGCCATGGCTTGTTTGTATGTGCCCATTACAATCAGAATTGCCTAGCGCAATGGATTTATCTCCCGATGACATAAGAAATTTATTCTAGTGTTATATTGCCTGTTATCTTTTTCTAAGGAAAACTAATTGCAGAGTTCTAAAAGAAAAATCACACTCCGCTTTGTTCAGAGTAGATTAAATTTCAAGCACACATGTCGCTCACGGGCAATTCCGAGCCTGATCATTGGCGTCAAGTTGATAATAATAATTATCCAATGATAGGATAAGTTTTACTTTAACCTTGTCATCTTGGTTAATTACCGCTTACTAAGAGCAGAGCATTTCCCCACGTTGGAATATCGCTCACAAAATCTTGTGGATTATTATTAAGAATTCACATTCAAATAAATCTGCTTAGCAAGAAAACTCTAGAGATCTACTACTCTAGATTAAATTCCTGCCCTACATCTCCTACGTGGGCCACGGCCAACGGACCTTACTCTCACTCTCTTTTGTAAAAGCTTGTAGCAACGAAGAAGTTTGGTTGCAAAGCCAATTGTGTTCGGCAACTCCTAGTGAGATCACGGTCAGCGTGTTTTGAAAGAAAATTTAGCCTTGGCTCTCACCGACTAGTACAGTTCGTGAAGTATACAACGACGCTAAAGTTATTCATGAGATAAGTCTCGCGTGTACTCACTTTGATAAATAGGCTTGGCATAAAGTTCATCCTAATTTCACTCCCTTATTGGACATTTGCATATGCATAAGTTGTCTTTTTCTGAGAAAAACAGATAACAATGCTCACAGAGGAGTCAGACTTGTTCTCAACTTTTTCGATCAAGAGTAAATATCGAGCCATCGCTCGGTGTAATTCTGCTATGTGGCCTTGGGATATGGATTCTACTTCACGCGTCCATTACCCTCCAAAAATACAACCCCCCCCCCCCCCCCCCGACAAAAAAAGAGCCATGGCTCACAACAATTTTATTCCATCGCCACGGCCCTTGGATACAGATTCGAACGAGCTAAAACATAAAGTTGCAGTGATTTTTCAAGTAGAGAAAAAGCAACGACTATGCCCACTCGTATTCTATAGAGGCCATTCGCAGCAAATTTACCCATCGACATCAATACCAAAAGATGACAAACTCTCTGATCATATAATTCGAAGAATCGGTGAAGCTCCACAAAGACTCTTGTTTGATCTCTTGACCTCCAGCTTTGAGAAGCAATGTTAAGAAAAGCAACAGGAGCATGCCTCCAATTATTGATCAGATTCACTGATGTCGCCAATACTTCTTTGTTCGATTAGCCGAATGGAGATTGGAGGTCGCACTTGCAACCTGATTTGCAACAAAGGATTTTCAACAAGATAATGGATGAAAATATCTTGTTAAAGATACTGACTTTGGAGGCGAAATCCTAAAATACTATGACAAATTCAACAATAAGATAAGTCTTCCCACTTTTTTTATTTATTTATGTTGCCACAGGCAAACAGATTGCAGTTCACCTTATTATTTCAAAGTCATGCAACCATGACATTCATATTCTATACAAAGGTTTCTCATTCTAGATCCTTTGTACTGTGCCCCTTACAACAACATAGGCAGAATCCTAAAGGGGATGTTAAGCGACAAAGCATGGGCTTGTCGCCCTCGGCTAAAAAGTCGTGCAGCCTAAGAGCCATAGAATCCCAAAGGGGCGCAAGACGAGTTGGCTACGGTCAGATTAAATGTTAGGTACATGTATTACCACGGCTCCGTAAGCACACTTACTTCGCAATACTCCAACTAAAAGTTTTGCCAACGATTAAGACCATAATGTAGCAGGGAAGTCTTTTTCTAGGCTTATGAATTATATATTGCTATTTTCTTGTTACATATTGATGCTACACTACTTGAGTTTATGCTAACGGCTAGACTATAGGTTACAACAAAAAGTAAGTGGTTGCTCAGCCTTTGCAAGCAAGGCCAGCTATCATGTCTTCCAATCCAATAAAGTGCGACGCCAAGGCTCACGCACACTCAACATTAGCATTTCAAGGCAAAAAATGCTCCATCAACATTAGTCTGATTACAGATTGAATCGCCATTTGTGAACCTCATGGGCCCAATGGGCATCCTTCTTGATAAAGAATTAGGAAGAGCAAAGCTGGCCAACCACATTACCTCCGTGGTTCAAAGCATTTACACATGCCAACAAGATTGGCTAGCTCCTATAAGAAGATAACAATAATAGACAAGACCGATCGAGTTACCAGTTATGCTCTTCCAATGAAAAGTCATAAGGCCAACACAAAGGGGCAACGAGTCATAAGGCCAACGGCCCGCATAAAGCAATTACACAATCTATAAGTGCCAAGTTGTTTTCCAACACCTTAGCACTTGGGGGAGTAGGGAAGTGTGGACATACAAGTCTGCTCGGCCAAAGCTCAAAGAGCTTAGGAAGAAGTCAAAAGCAACTGAAGTGTTAGAAACTTAAGCATGACTAGCAAGCTTGCTTGGTCACAGTGCAAATATGACAAATTAAGCAACCAAGGTTTACTCAGATCTCATAAGAACATAGCTGCCAAGGCACGTGATTTTCTTTTACAAGTGCAAAGTTGTTTGTGAATAACAGTGAATAAATAACTCACCTCTACGGGAACAAGGAAATTTCCAAGGAAAACACACAGATAAGAGCTAAGGCTTGTTCAGAGGGTCTAGCATCGAAGACGACATCACCTGATCATCCCCATCGAGGACTGACATTGCGTTATTGTTAGCCCAATTACGCGGGCCACCAAGATATTCCAGAAGACCTTAATTGTCTAAGGGATCTAAGATGGTTGAAACACTTTCTACAAGAAGAGACAAACACGGATTATCCTAAGGGATAACCCAAGGGAGTACCTCGAAGACCAGTACCCCAATTAAACGGATTATCCTAAGGGATAACCCAGGGCAGTTACTCGAAGACGAGTACCCTAATTGAACAGATTATCCTAAGGGATAACCCTGGGGAGTACCTCGAAGACGAGTACCCCAATTGAACAACAGAGCCCTGCCCATCAACAAACAACTACTCGGCGAAAATATCCCAATGGAAAAAGAGTTAAGCTAATCTTAAGAGATAAGCTCATCCAACACAATAGCGCAGGGCGAAAAAGTTCAACTAAAAATCCCAAGGGATGAGATTTCCCTAAGCATAGCTTGGTTAGGCCAAGTAGATAATTCTATCAGGCTTAAAAGCTCAAGTAAAGATAGTCCTAAGGGAGAAAGCCGCCCAAGGTTACAACGAATGGTTGCAAGAAGGCCACGTGCCCAAGAAGTGACCCTTATTACTTGCATTCGATGCGCCAAATAAAAGCAAGAAAAGCAATCGATTTCTTAAAGTGTTCCAATTTTCCTAACCTGACTAGGTCTAAGAAGCATGGGAATAACGAAAGCTGATAAGTTTAAACCAGCCCCCAACTCATCCCAAGGGAAGCACCAAGGTGCAGCTCCGCATATTAAACCAGCTCGGTCTCAAAGGAGCCAGCCTGGTATAGACTCCAACAAGTCACTTCCAAGAAAAATCCTACAAGTTATGCTTGAAGGATTTTACAAGATAAGCAAGATAACCCATATGCTAATCATGGACATTATCCTAAAGGGATTAAGAGTTCTAAAGCAAGAGGGGATAATAATAGCCAAGTGTCACCATGCCTCGGCCAAACCAAGAACTTTATAAGCAGGGAGTTTCCTTCTCAGAAAAGTTGACCCCATCGGAAGACAAATTGGGACAACCTGGACCAAATTGAAAAGGGCTTAACCAAGTACTTCAACACTCAAAAGATGGGGCTTGCATGCTAGCTAGCCACCTCACGAGAGATGTCAAATCCTTAGGAATGCAGAGCATCTCAAAAGGTACGATAAATCAGAGAAGTATTTACTTCAACTTTACTCTTCCATATGGTTATTTTTATTCATGCATTAAAAAATTAGACTGAGCTCAATTAAGCAAAGTAACATACTTTGGCCAAACAAGTCTCAAACAAGTGAGTACTGAAGAGTCAAAGTTTAAGGAACTCAAACTAAAATACAACTCTATGATTTTTGGTCTCAAATGATTGAGCACTGAAGAGTCAAAGCTTACGAAGCTCAAACTAAAAGTCCGAGAAAAAGGCCTACAAGCCCGCTCGGCCCAGTCTAAGGGCTGGAGTCCAAAAAGCTCTGGACTAACAAATCCGAGCGGAAATGAAACCTCGGTAAGTGTAAAGGACCATGGGCCAGCTAGGGCAGCCCGATACAAAAATTCAAGCTTAATTTTGGGCTCAATAAGTCCAAGGACCAGGTGAATGAACTCAACGTACCAAAAATGAGGTCACTTTGGACAAATAAAGGCCAAAATTCCAAGAGATAAGGCTGACCTAACACTATGCCTGCCTTATGAAAGGAAAGCTCAAAGACATAGCACAGCTATGCAATAAACGAAGCTTAGGAAAAATTTCCAAGCTCAAAGACGTAGCACAGCTATGCAATAAACGAAGCGTAGGAAAAATTTTCAAGCTCACAGACATAGCACAGCTATGCAATAAACAAAGCTTAGGAAAAATTTCCAAACTCAAAGACGTAGCACAGCTATAAAATAAAAGAGGCTCAAGCTATCATTTCTAGCTCCAAAACTTGGTACAACTAAGGCCACCAAAGCAAAGTAAGTGTGAAAGTTGTTTGGACGCAAATAGCTCATACACTTAAGGGAATGAAATGGACAAGGATCCAGATTTACCCAAAAAGTGAAGGAATTTTCTCAAAAATTAGTGATCCAGCCTTATGAGATGGAAGTTAAGAAAAAGCGTTAAGACCAAAGGTCAGCCCAGCCTGCCACAGGTTAGCTCGGATGCAAAAGCATTAGCTGACCCTAAGGGGATATAAGCTAAGCAAATAAACAAGCTAGAAAAAGCTTATGAGCTTCGCTAAGTCCTAAGGGATACAAGCACAAGTTCCAACCTCTTAAATACAAGTGTCATGATGAAAAATCAACTGGACACTTGAAGGAGTAAGAATATAAGAAAAACCAAACCAACATAAGCCAAGACAGATAAGTAGATAAACATCGTGCTAAGGTACCAGAAGATGTGCTAAGGCATAATGAAAATAATCATCATGCTAAGGCATGAGATGATATGCTAAAGCATAAAGCATATGACAATCATGCTAAGGCATGGGATGATGTGTTAAGGCACAAAGCATATGACAAACATGCTAAGGCATGAGGCATGAAGCATATGACAATGCAGATGTGGAGGCTCTCCAACAAACAAAAACCTCCAATAGACCAAAACCTGTGCCAAAATGCATAAAGCTATCAATAATCAAGGCCAAACATGGCCATTTTAACAATACCCTAGGGGAAAGGGTTGCCCCAGTTGCAACCCACCATAGCTTAAATAAAGCAGATGACATATAATGCCAAGGCATAAACCACCCACCTTACAAGTGCAAAGCTCTTAACACAACTTTACACTTGGGGGAGTAGGGAGTAGACATCAAAGAATAGTTTCTAAGGGAGCATGTTAGCTAAGTAACTCCAAAAAGTCATGTCAGCTTAGTAACTCTAAGGAGTCATAAAAGTTTCTAAGGAAACGACAGACATCAGGGAAGCAACAAACTTCTAAGGAAGTAATTTAAAGTCAGCCATTCAACCTATTTAAAGTAAGCATTGTTGCTGGAGCAACTAATACAAAAGAGTGAGTGCCAAGGCATCCTGCTCAAGTAAGAGTAGCATTTAAATATGTTACATTCAAGTAACAGCTCGACCGATCAATGCCAAGGCACCAAGTATAGGTATTACCACCTAAATAAGTCCAAGAAAGAGGCCTATAAGTCCACTCGGAGTGAGCTCAATAGGTTCTCGACTACGAGACCCAAGTAAGGATATCTTACCTTGGCTATGCAATAAAAGGAGCTTGGACAAATTTCCAAGCTCAAACGACGTAGCTAAGGCTATGCAATAAAAGGAGCTCAGGAAATATTTCCGAGCTCAAGAGCGTAGCTAAGGCTACGCAACATATTGATTATTTATCAAAGAGTCAAAGTTCGCAGAGCTCAGACCGACATATAATTTCAAAAGTGTTGACACGTTCACTTAATCCAGCCTCAACGTAGGCGCTGAAGGGCCTGAGCTTACAGAGCTCAGACTAAAAATCCAAGAGTGTAGCCTACAAGCCTCCTCAGCCCAGTCCAAAAGAGCTCTGGACTATAAACCCGAGTTCAGTTATTAACTCGATACCTCCGAGGCCAGCCAATAACGCCTAGTGGACTAACAAACCCGAGTTGAAATCAAATCTTGGAAAGGTGCCAAGTCAGCTAAAGCATGTAGTTGCTCAGTACGTGAAGACCCGGACTCAGCCATTGACCCGGTAAAACTAGAAGATCATTGGGCAGCTAAGGATGCCCCAAAAAATGAAGACTATAGGAAACCTAATGCTAAAGGCATGAGATGTTGTTCCAAACCTCATGCTAAAGGCATGAGATGTCGTTCTAAGTCTCATGCTAAGGCGTGAGCAAGCCTCATGCTAAAAGCATGAGGTGCTATTCCAAGTCTCATGCTAAGGTGTGAGCAAACCTCGTGCTAAAGGCATGAGGTGCTATTTCCAAGTCTCATGCTGAGGCTTGAGCAAACCTCATGCTAAGGCGTAGAATAACCACGCTAAGCCAAGCATTGACACTCAGCAATCCTGAGGCCGCTCGCTCCGGGGCTTATTAAATGAGCTTTGAAGAGTCAGAGCTCAAAGAGCTCCAGACTATAATATTCAAAAAGTGGCTTGTGAGCCGCTCACACCATGACTTATTAAATGAGCATTAAAGAGTCCCAAGGGGCTAAAAGTCCGAGGGACATGGCCTATAAGCCCACTCGGCCAGAGCTCGATGAGCTATGAAGAGCAAGTCCGAGGGAAGTGGCTAACAAGCCCACTCGACCGAAAAACTATTGATGTGCCAAACTTTAAGGCAAAATATCAACACAAGATCAATCCTAAGAGGACACAAACTCACAAGTACCAAGTTGTTTTTCAACAACTCCACGCTTAAAGGATTGGGGAGTACTTGAAATATATTAGTACCCTCACATCTAAGCTATTCCAAGGTATTCCTAAGGGAACTAACAAAGGACTAAGCCAACGTAAAGCTCTGTAACAAGAGCTGGCTTTACCAAAGCTTATCTCCCTCAATCATCGATAGACAATATATTTTTCTTTGATCTGCTACAAGCATTGCTGCTCGGCAATGCTAAAAGCAGACACCCCCTAGGTTGGAACAACTACCATAGATGGGTGTAGATCAAAGTAAAAGGGAATGCTCTGTTTAGGCCCCTGAAAATTCTATTCGGATTGCTATTTAGCAAGGCCGGCTAGCGAAGCTGTTTAATAAAGCTAAACATGGCAACATGATCATAGGACTAAGGGTCCACAAAAATTCCCCAGAACCAAGCAGTGGCTATGTACACCACAACCTGATGAATATCACACTTGATACATAGGATAGGCAGGCATAGTCGTCGATTCTAAAGCAAATAATGTTTCCTACCCCCTGCCAAAAAAGTCACATGCTAGGAAACATGGGAGTAGCTGATAAGTAGGAAATAACCTCCCAAGGTCAGCCCAGACCAGGAAGCCCAGCACAACACCAAGGACCATGTAGAGGACCTAGTGACGCGGAGCTTAGCTTGAAGAGCTGAGCTCAGTGGACCAACCGAAGGGCAAAGGTTATCCCAAAGTTAGCCCAAACCAAAGAGTTCACGAGCATAGCCCTAAGGGCTCAAGCTAGAGTCTCAAGAACACGGGATCTAGCCTATAAGAGCTAGGCTCTACTAAACCAACTCAAGGATGGAGGCCAGCTCACGAGCACAGCTCATAGAAGAATACCAAGCTCAGCTCACTAGGTGAGCTCGGGAAATATGACAAGCACAGAAGTTCTAGGTAAGGAGGACACTCCATCCTATTCCCGTCAAGTACGGATAAACCCAAGAGGTCCCAGCACCATAAGGACTCTTAACCTTGATGACAATCGCAGAGTCCAAAGGTGAAGGGACTCCTCAAACCTAATAAGGATCAGGGGAGTCCTAAGGTGAAGAGGACACTCCAATACCTATCTATATCTGCCACGAGCGGATGAGACTTAAGAGTCCTAGTCCCAAGGGATTCCTCCCAAGATGCCTATATAAAGACACCACCTCCATAAGAGAAATGTACGCAATTAACACACAATTAATTCTATTATGCTAAGGCAAATCGACTGACTTAGGCATCGGAGGGGCGATGGCGACAGCCACGCCGGTGCCCATAGTTTACTGTTTCTATTTCGCAGGTCATAGATCGAGCACATCGAAAGCCGTTTCATCCGCTGGAGAATCAGATGGACGGTTGAGGAACCCCTCCTCCGGAGGTGACCCAAAACCGCTTCATCACAGAGCTATGTTATCTTCATGTCATCTCTGTTGCCCGAGTCAATAGCTCAGGTCTCCTGATCTGTCATCACCTCGCTAATACCGCTCAACATTTCTCTTAATATATATAATAATAACATTTTCCATAAGATGACAGTTTTGGATGGATCCCGCATTTGGTAGGGTTTCTTAATGTCAGATTTCTTAGAGGGTTTCAATCAAAAATCAATTGGCAATAGGCGAAGTAGCCTTAAGAATATAATAACCAAGTTTAAGCAACTTAAATAAGCGATGTAAGATAAGTCTAACACTCCCCCTCACGTGCAATCAACAAAATAGTGTAGAGAGAGGGGGGGAGCTTAAACGGTGGAGAGATATGAGATTATTGGAATTGAACATGGGTCAGGACTGACGATCGAGAAAACTGAGCAATGAGAATGGCAGTAGAAGGCAGCGAGTTCATTTCGGAAAATAAGTTACGGAAGATTTAAGGGTAAGTCATGTTCATCCAATTGATGGAAAATGTTTTACATTAAAATATTTTTCTTATTTTTTGCACAACCAAACACAAGAAAATAGGTAAAACATTTTACTGAAAAATATTTTACGTCTAAACAAACGGCGCCGTAAAGTTCAATTTCTCAAGGGCTATACCATACCTCTCACACATCATCGTCAATTATTTGTCAGATCGCAGGAGTGGCCAAAGCCCTTTTCCACAATCAATGGTGTATATTTTCTTCCCCACCAGATGTGATTAATAAGGAATCTGAGAAAGCGAAACGTTGAAAAAATCTCATTGATGAATCAGCTTTGTATCTGGCCCCGACCTGCTCCTGCAAATACAACGTGAGAGCTAAAGTCACCGGTGTGGTGGCGTGCCGACCACCCTCCGATGCCTAAGTCAGTAGAGGATATGATATGTGGTGAGAGAATTGAGATTCACAGGGGTTTGTTTTTTTTTTTTTTTTTACGTACCTTAGTTGAAGCTCTACCGTCACTTTTATAGGCATTTGGTAGGAGGTTGAGTTCTAATTGGACTGTGTTCCGGAGATTCCTTGGTTATCCGCACGGTGATCGTGGAGTCCTGCCTTAGCTAGGACTCCATACTCACCTAATGTTGGCCGGGAATCATTATCCTTTGTTGGCCGTGATCATCCTTGGGATCATCATGTATATCTTATCTATATTTTCTCCTTTATCCCGCATGGGATATCTTCTACAGGGATGAGCACACTACGTGATCGTTACTTGCCCAGCCTTGGCTGGGCTTCTGAGCTAATCCTTAGATCGTGGCCCAGCTTCGTATGACGGAGTTGGACCTTTGACTTCAGCTCAGCTCCGTCTTGCGGACCGAGCTGGCTTACTTGATGTACTTCCTAATGGTGGCAGGCGAAGCTGACAGTATTACTCCCCAGCTCCGCTTCTTTCTCCAGGCTGAGCTCTTCAGGTCTTCCCTACTTATCAGGTACTCCCTTGTTTCCAAGCTACAGCTCTGGTTTGGAGGTTGGGAACATATATTAATGCTGCATGGCGGTTACCGCTTTTTACTTTTGTGGGCAGTTTTAAATGCATGGGTCACGTCGTGGGCCAGGTGTCGAGATCTTGGTTCCCCTGACGTTAGGAGGTGGACGACGATGATCGAGGAGCTGTTCTCGGGATTAATGCCCATCTTTTAGGTTTCTCATTCCTGATTAAACTCTAACTGATGGGTATTTGGATCATCCCTGCTGGTTCTTGTGTGATACCTCTCTTCTCCGACTCCCCTTTGCCATCACGCTAGAGCCCGTTTCTTCTAGGTACGTTCCTCTTCTCCTGCTGTTATTCAACTGATTTTCACGCTAGATTCTTCTTCTGACATAGAGTTCTCAGACCCAACGTGGGGTGTTCCGGGCGAGTTTATTTTATCTCAACTGATAGGGTTTTCTTGCATCAACCTCTGTCCTCCCATTATAGAGGACTTTGCCCCCTACTCTCTCGCTCTCCAAAACAGGGTTTTCCGGGACTTGTTTTACCTGTCGGTGCGTCTTTACCCTAGATTTTTGGTAGGAACCCTAATGTCCGAGGGCTTCGTTAATTTTGCTTCGATTCTTCAAGCCGAAGAGTCGATGGCAGAAGAGAAGAGTTCCCTTCGTCGAAGTAGTAGTATTATCAGGGCTTCGGCTGGCGAAGGTCAGTCAAGCGGTGTCAAACCCTCGTCGCCCCCTACCCCTTCATTGAGGGGTTCCCATACGGTCCCTGCTTTCTCGGCCTCCACCATCCCCTCCACAATCACAAATGAAGAGCTAGCCGTTCTTAGGGTTAGATATTCTATTCCATCGTCTGTTTCTCTTCGGAAGCCTTCTGGGTCCGAACGAGCATGCTCCTTCTCTAAGAATGAGACTTGCCTTTATGTTGGGGCTTTGGAGGGAGGTTTGAGGCTTCCTTTTCCAACCGTGGTGAGGGACGTTCTGAGCTTCCTTGATTTGGCCCCTGGCCAAATAGTTCCCAATTCCTGGCGTCTTCTTATTGGTTGTGCGGCATTGTGGGGGGCGATGTCGGATGGTCGGTTTCTCTGACAAAAGGACCTTTCCTCAACCAGTTTTCCGTTAAAGAGGCTCCTGGTGGCGTTGCGTGGTACTACTTTGCGAAGAGAGCAGGTGAGGGGGAGCTGGTTACAGAGCTCCCTTCTGCCAGTAAGAACTGGAAAGACAAGTTCTTTTTTGTTGGGGGTGACGGTTGGGAGCTCCCAAATTGGGAAATTGGCTCGTATGTTCCCCGAATTGCTACTCAGTTCATACTTGGGATTTACTTGTGACCCCAGAGTCGTTGGCTGCTTACCTCCTGGGCCCAGAGACTACACGTGAGGCCTTAGTACTTTTGAGAGGTAGTTTCTCCTTCTTGCTTGGTTCCACATTTTTAGCTGACTTTTTATTGCTTCTTTCTTTCTTTTCCAGAAGAAAAAGGTGAAGACGAAGCCATGGCACCAAAAATGGACAAAGCCTTGCTGGCTCAATTGAAGGCTGAGAGGGCCAAGCAAACTCCTGGGGCCACTGTAGACACTCCAATCCGGACCTCGGAGAGTCTTTGTCCGCCCTGATGATGAAATAGAGGAAACGGTACCTTTGCGAGCTTGAAAAAGGATCTCCCTAAGCCTAAAAAAAACCAAAAACTTGAGAGGCCCAGATAAAGCCCAGACAAAGCCCAAAAGACCCTGGGCCGAAGGAAGAGGCACCGTGCGGAGTAAAGCTGGAGCGCACGGCACCTTGAGCAAAAAGGCTGACTAGCTCAGAAAGCTGTCGGCCACGCCAGTTTGAGCCACAGCTGATGACTGGCTCAGCCGAAAATGCACTTCTGGCCCGCCCAGAAAATACCTCCACCATTTGAAATTCAAAGTCCTTGGCCTTTGCCTATAAATTGACCCCTCCACTCAAGGAGAAAGGGCCCTTCTTTTGAGTCCCTCTTGGCATTTCTTTTGGCTCTCTTTGCTTTCTCTCTTTAGTTCCCACACCCATTTTCTTCATACCACTTCCATTTCCAAGTCTTAAAGGATGTCATTCTCAAAAGACATTCTTTAAGCACCTTCACTCACTCCTTTCTCATCATTGAAGTTCATCCTTCATTAACTTCAAAGTCCCATTTCTCAAAATACCTAACCTTCACTCATACACATACTCCCCTTGTCTCATTCAACCTCCTCCATCTACATCCGTGACGATCCATCCATACCTTCGCATCAACGACCCTTGATCAAGCTCGAAACCAAAGGCAAACGCTTGTTTCCTTGGACTAGACTCCGTTCTGGTCTTGAGGGGACTTTTTTGTCAGTAGGTCTAAACCCTTTTGGTTAGATCCTGACTCAAAATCCATTTTCATAAAATAAAACCAACACTGTGCTGAAGTTGGGGAACCGCGCGGTCTGTTGATCAGACGCGCGACACCCTGACCCTCAGCGCACGGCATGGTACATACTGATGCTATTGTGAGCAGGATGCCTGGATCTGAGTTTTCCTCTGTTGTGGTTATCTGTACTTGCTGTTTACTATTTCTGTTGCTCTTAAAATAAGACCATATCTACAAGCCATGTTCCGGCTCTTTTAAAAGCTTTTTCAAGATCATCCCAAATGATCAAATATGTTAAAAATTACTTTAAAACCATGTTTTGAGAAAGACAATGACATTTTTGGGATGATCTGACTGCCGTGAGGCTTCTGATGAGTTTTCCAAAAGATATATAGAGAAAGCAGTGAGCTAGATAATGTTTTGAAAGTGTGCAACGATCGGCAATGAGCGGCTACTACGTCTGTGAGTTGAGGTGGCCTTGCGGCATCTCAAGGTGCCGTGAACAATTTGGCTGAGGACCAGACAGCTTGCTGAATGTTGTATATTTCATCTGCTCACATCACTTTATCACTACTGTACAGACAGCACCACATGCACGTCAATGTGATATATTTCCTATGTCCCTTCCCCGCTATGTGCTTTATTAAAGAGTTTGATATTCCAAATGATGTTAAAGATTTCCCCTTTTGAAAACATTAAGTAGAGATCGGTTTTACCGGGCGAATGGGGTGCTTTTTAAAGAAAAACCTTCCCCATTCGTAACGTGGCTCCCGAACCCAATGTCTCAACGTTTTCGCTAGACCAAAAGCCTTTTCCAAACGACTCCTCGGTTTCTCGGATGATCCATCTCAAAAATCCGGGTGGCGACTCTTTCAAAACGAGGCGGAGGGCGCGGGAGCCCACAGTGGCGACTCTGCTGGGGACCTTTTATTCAATACTTTTTTTAAAAAAAAAATGTGTACAAAAGTATTGAATGACCAAGAGGGCCAAACTTGAAAGGTGTTTTCTAAAGGGGGATTTCCAAATATTTTTTGGAAGATTAAGCTCTTTTATCCTGTACACTTTGCACCGCACAAGCCTCGCCAAGCGTGTCTCGGCTATCTTGCCCGGTTTACCGGTGACAAGCTCTCCCGGGATACCTAGCAACCCTCGACTATGATGAGCCATCGTGCTGTTCGACCGTTGTCTTGTAATACACTCGACGCAGGGTAGTACATCTTGGCTCTAGTCCGGGGAACCCTTTCGAGACCAAAACCAGCCTTTGCGCTTGTACATAGCCATAGAACCTTCTCAACTAGGACAGGAACCCATGGCTAGGACTTACGTGTTATCTCCTGCTAACGTGCCTTTTATTCCTGTACACACGCATCATTCACACACCATTGCATCTTGTGGGCTAGAGGAATAGGCTCCCTTAGAATTCTTTAGGGCCCTCCGGTCGGTCTAGGAGACCTTAAATCCATGGAGTTTGTGATACCTCCGGTGTTTGCCGTGCCCGAACGGCTCCCTTGGTTTGGGTCTAGCCTTAAGCGCGTGTGTATCTGGATTCCGGTAGTCACATTGCTCTGTCTCGGATGGTCACGGTAAGGAGATTGGCTCTGGTTCCGACCCGCTCGGAATTTAACATGCCTGACGGTACTTACCTGGACTATCGAAAATCTTCTGTACGAACGTCTTAAGTGAGATTTGAACCACGGTAGGTCCGCTAGGACGGTCTAGGAGACCTTAAATCCATGGAGTTTGTGATACCTCCGGTGTTTGCCGTGCCCGAACGGCTCCCTTGGTTTGGGTCTAGCCTTGAGCGCGTGCGTATCTGGATTCCGGTAGTCACATTGCTCTGCCTCGGATGGTCACGGTAAGGAGATTGGCTCTGGTTCTGACCCGTTCGGAATTTAACCTGCCTGACAGCACCTACCCGGACTACCGGAAATCTTCTGTACAAACGTCTTAAGTGAGATTTGAACCACGGTAGGTCCTAGGCCCTATTTCTAGGAGATGGGTAGAAGTAGGGCGAGTATTCGGATCGGTTATGAGTTGCTCCCTTTTGACTTGTTGCCAGTACATTTAACATTGATCGCCTGCAAAGAAAAGAAGCTGTACCCAATTGGTTCCGTCTGTCCCAGAGACTAGTTCGCATAGACACCCTGGAAGGACCCCCACTGTTTGAGGTCCAAGTTGAGGAGGAGGAAGAACCTGTGATAGAAGAATCCATAGACTCAGTCCCGTCCGAAAGTCCTTCACCCATGTCTGATCAGGGAGGCTGAATGGAGGAACTTAGGCAGAACATGGCCAACATGGATGCTCAGTTTAAACAATCCCTCGCCGGTGTCGATGCACAACTCAAGGCCACCGTAGTCTCTATGAAAAACGACATGAATATGATAATGGAAAGCATGCAGGAGATCACTGACAAGCTCCTGATCAAGACTTCCCCACAGTCTGAACAACCCAAAATTGAGAAACCGGCAACTGACCCCAACTTGGCTGCTATCATGGATAAGATTGGCAAATTGGAGGAATCTGTCCAAGAAACTAAGCGACTTGGAAAGGGAGAAATTGACATGAGCAAGTTGTGCCTCTTTCCGAATGCCAAGTTACCGGAAAAGTTCAAAGGAGTGGACTTTGCGAAATTTGATGGTGCCGGCAACCCAAGGGCCCATCTCCAAGGATACGTTGGTTCCCTCACTATGCGTGGCATCGAAAAAGAAGCTATGGCCCAATTGTTCCACGAATCTTTGTCTGGTCCAGCCCTACAATGGTTCCTCTCTCTCGAACCATCCAAGAAAAGGACTTGGGAAGACATCGGGACAGCTTTCGTGGCTCAGTATGACTTCAACGTTGACCTGAAAATGACCACGAGGGAGCTGGAAAGTACTAAGATGAGCGAAAAGGAAAGCTTTGCCGACTTCGTGAAACGTTGGAGGGCGAAGGCTGCCCAGATGCAGAATAAACCTGACTTGAAAGAACAGATACGGATAATAACCAAGAACTTGCCAAGCTCCTTTGCTCCGTATATGGTTCTTTCCCAGGCCGCTCCGAATTTTGAAACCTTTTATGATTCTGGATTGGCTGTAGAGGAGGCTTTACGGGATGGAACTCTGGAAAAGAAGGAGTCGGGATCAGGGTCAAAATCCAAAAGGACATATTCGGGAAACAGCAACGTTCTCTTCGGAAATACCAACCAGGCGGGAACCTCATCCACTAAACCTGTAGAAGTCAACCAAATCTCCGAAAAACCCTAATCCCAGAGCCGAACCTTCACCCAATTCAGCACTCCCCGATCCACTATTCTCAAGAAATTCATAGAAATCGGAGTGTTGAAACCTCTTCCACCACCACAAACCATTCCACCAAACCTAAAACCAAGACGTCTACTGTGACTTCCATCAAATGCCTGGCCATACCACCGACAACTGCATCCGCCTCCGTCATGAAATCCAAAACCTCATTGACAACAAGGTTGTCGATGCTCCACCCACAGATAAACCAAACACCGTCTCAAACCCTCTGCCACAGCATAATACCCCCTTTCGTATCAACCAAATCACCCTAGCTAAAGATCAAAATCTCCCAGAAATTGACCCTACCCTGTTCATTACCCCTAATACCGAACCAATGCCTGTTGGTGAAATTCCTGGAGAAACTGCCTTTTGTTCTACATGGGAATGGGAAGATACATGGGGAGAATTGATTGCTGACTGGGAGGAATTTCAAGCTGCCAATCTCCAAAGAAATGATGAACCTTCATTCGAGGCCGGATGGGAGGTTGACTGGCAAAACATCCAGGCAGATCCCCTCGACGGATTCTCTTTGCATGTACTGTTTGAAAATCAAGGGGAAGAATACCAAGTTTTTCAATATGCACCTGAATGGGAATGGGACCCAACCCCAGACGAGTACCAGCTTTTGGCCTGGAATGATCCCTTGGATACCTTCTCTTTACCAGCCCTGTTCGGTGAAGAATACCAGCCTGGATACCCGCCCGAGATGATGACATACAACTGGCCGGAGCTCGCTCCGTTCCGCCCGGATTTCTCTCATCTTAATGATTTTGTCGTCAACAATCTGTATAGCAACGTGAACCTCACCCCGTACCCAAACCTTCCTGGGTTCGGAGAAGAAGTCGCTAGCAATGAGTTTGACCCGATGGACTACCTTGTCGATGAGACTAGATCCGAATCATCGGTTACTTTTCCGAAAGATGCTGAAGTTGCTATGATGAACTTATGGGAAGATGAACCAGCGTTTGGAACAAACTTGTGGGCTAACACTGAGATGGTTAACATAAAAGTGGGAAACGAGGAATGGACTGTTAACAAGACCGTAATGGAGACTGAAAAGTGGAAACCCGAAGATCTGTGGGATGACTTGGTCATTGCTGATTTGGCTGCCAATCTGCGGGCTACGACTATTGGAAACAAGCATAAAGCCCTGGCCGATTTATGGAGTGAAGAGTCGAAGTACCGTCAGATTGATCACCTAACCAGAAGTGGCCGTGTGTACCAACCTCCAAACCTTCAAGTTGGAGAACCTTCCAACCCTGCAGCCACCCACTGATCCCTTTACCACCCCGGTCAAGAGCACCTTCCGACCCTTTGACCCACCAGCTAAGGAACCTTCCCGACCAGAAAAGAACCCCGAAGGAATGATTAAGCGTCAACTCGAGCAAACCCATGCCAAGATGTCTGTCTGGGATGTGCTGGTTCATTCCACACGCCATCGTGAAGGTCTCATCCAAGCACTCTCTCAGTTGAAGGTTCCTTCCGCTATAACCCCCGATGAGCTTGTGGCACTGATCAAAACCATATCTGTCAAACATGCTATCACCTTTACTGATCGAGACTTACCTGCCGAGGGAACTAATCACAATTGGCCGCTGCACATCACCCTGAAATGCCATGGCAAATCGGTTCCAGTAATCTTGGTTGACAATGGTTCAGCAATTAATGTCTGTCCACTCTGTGTTGCTTACTGCTTGGGGTACAAAAATAAGGATTTCTCCCCATCCGAGGTCAAGGTCCGAGCATATGACAACACTCGGAGGGATGTGGTTGGGACTCTCATGATTCCTATGACCTTCGGACCATACCAGACGAAAGTAGAATTTCACATGGTGAATATCCCCGCCTCTTTCAATCTGCTCCTATGAAGATCCTGGCTGCACCAGCCCGACATCATGGCTGTGCCCTCCACACTCCATCAGAAAATTCGGCTGGGACTGGAAACAGGAATGCTTACTATTCACGGGGACTCGGGGATTCATGCTCCTGTTGAAGACAATGCCCCACTCCTGGAAATTCAACATGGGGAAGAAGATATCGCCTTGGGAGGCTTCTCTTTGGGTACCTCCCGATCTGTCTATTCGGTCAAAATTGATGACGACTTCGTCGTAAGCAATGTTGCCATCAAAATAATGAAGAAGATGTCTTACATGCCAGGATTGGGGTTGGGAAAGAATCTCCAGGGCCCTACAAAGTTTAAAGCTCAGGGCACTCTGATGCGTACAACTGGCCTTGGTTACTCACCCTCGAGTAACAGCAAGGTGAAAAAGGGGAACAGGCTAGAAGATTACTTTGTCAAGGAGGAAGCAAAGCAGATTTACCAAGGGCAGCCGAAACCTTTTTGGGATGCGAAAACCAATACCTTCCTACCAGGATTTGAGATATTCGCCAACGATGTCTGGCCAGATAGTGAGGACGAAGCTGAGGTTGTGAAGAGACAGATGGAACCAGCCGACTGGATTGAGGTTTTTGCCATGGGTAGTCTCGCAACTCTGTTTAGGGAAGACGAATCAATGGGTACAGCTGTAGAAGCGGAAGTGCTGATGATGGAACAAGAAACCCCCGAGGATCCAACTTTGCTCATCATGGATGCTACTAGAGAGTACAAGAACTGGACCTTCATACCAAGTGCAACTCACCACGAGTCTGAGTCTAAATCTGAGTTTGAGTCTGAATCTGTTAAGTCGTCTGAGTCTTCTGAGTCTGTCGAGTCCGAGTTGGTGCCTCTCGGCCCAAACTCTCAGAGTCTGTATTTCGAGTTCGAATCCACCCGTGTGTATGGTGCCCCTGAGGTCTCCGTTAATGATGAAATGAATGAATCTGATTCTACTTACTTCCCTGACTTTGAAATAAGTTGCATCGACCCTGGTGATGAAGAGATTGATTTCGACGGGGACATCCCCAAAGAAATCCGATCCCTAATCGACAGGGAAGATGAAAGGCATGCTCAGCCTGTAAAAGAAGAAATCGTTTTAATAAATTTGAGAGATGAAGGGAATCCCCGGATGACCCAGATTGGTTCCGCGCTATCTGCTGAAGAGCGCGAAGCCCTCATAAGCTTGCTCAAGGAGTTCGAAGATGTGTTTGCATGGTCACACGCAGATATGCCCAGAATCGATCCTGAAATCGTGGAACACCGGATTCCCCTTTATCCTGATGCAAAACCGGTAAAACAAAAATTAAGGCGCATGAGACCTGACTGGGTGCTTAAAATTAAAGAGGAAGTCACTAAACAGATTAACGCTGGGTTTTTAATGGTAACCGAGTACCCTCAGTGGGTCGCAAACATCGTCCATGTACCAAAGAAGGATGGTAAAATAAAGGTCTGTGTCGATTTCAGGGACCTTAACAAAGCCAGCCCTAAAGATGACTTCCCGCTACCGCACATTGATGTGTTAGTTGATAATACCGCCGGCCATGCCCTACTCTCTTTCATGGATGGTTTTTCGGGGTACAATCAAATCCTTATGGCTCCAGAGGATCGGGAAAAGACTACGTTTGTCACTGAATGTGGGACGTATTGTTATCGAGTCATGCCCTTTGGACTAAAGAATGCAGGATCCACTTACCAGCGGGCCGCCACGGCATTATTACACGACATGATTCACCAAGAAGTAGAGGTCTACGTTGACGATATGATTGTTAAAGCCAAAGAGCGAGAAGGGCATCTGCCGACACTCAGGAAGTTCTTCAAAAGAATCAGGAAGTACAAGATGCATCTCAATCCCGCCAAATGCACGTTTGGAGTCACTGCAGGGAAAATGCTCGGGTTCATGATCACTACCCGAGGTATTGAAGTCGATCCATCAAAGATCAAGGCCATCTTAGAAATGGAGCCGCCACGATCTGAGAAAGATGTAAGGAGTTTCCTTGGCAAGGTACAATTCATCAGTAGATTCATCGCAAAGCTGACCTCGACTTGTGAACCCCTGTTCCGTTTGCTCAAGAAAGGAGTGCCATTCACTTGGGACGATCAGTGCCAGAAAGCCTTCGAAGCCATCAAAGCCTACTTGAACCAGCCATCGGTATTGACGCCACCCGTAACAGGAAAACCTTTAATCCTATACCTGTCAGTCACTCCGTCCTCGATGGGGTGTATGTTGGCATAGGAAGGAGATAATGGGGTTGAAAGGGCTGTTTACTACCTCAGCAAAAGGATGGTTGGACTCGAAGAACGATATACCCCTTTAGAAAAGACATGCTGGGCACTCGTATGGGCTTCCAGGAAGTTGAGGCATTATATGCTGGCCTATCCGGTAAGGCTAATATCTCGTATGGATACCCTTAAATATCTATTCGAGAAACCGGCCCTCACAGGCAGGATGGCACGGTGGCTACTGATGTTGGCCGAATTTGAGTTAAAGTATGTCACCCGAAAGTCAGTAAAAGGAAGAGCCGTCGCGGAATTCCTAGCCGATTGCCCAGTCGAGGGAAGGGAAGATGCCGAATTCAATTTCCCCGATGAGACATAATGACGGTAGCCGAGGACACTTGGCAGTTGTACTTTGATGGAGCAGCCAACCAGAAAGGGTTCGGAATCGATGTATTGCTTATTTCGCCCGATGGATCGCACATCCCGTTGGCGTTCAAGCTCAACTTTGAAGTCACCAATAATCAGGCAGAGTACGAGGCTTGCATCGTGGGCATGGAGGCAGCCATTGAGATTGGCATAGAAAAATTGGAAGTTGTGGGAGATTCAAACTTAGTTGTGTCTCAGGCAAATGGCGACTGGAAGGTTAAGGAAGAACAGCTGAAACCCTATCATTAGGATCTCGAAGACCTTATCCCTCACTTCAGCAAGGTGACATTCACTCATGTCCCGAGATTCAAAAATCAATTTGCAGACGCTTTGGCGACATTGGCATCAATGATTGTCACACCCTCGATTTTCAACATAGATATAAAGGATTTTTATAAATCAAAACTCATAATATTCCAAATGATTCCCAAAATAATATAGCATTTCCATACCCATCATTTCATTCCAAACTTCTAAGGGTCTCCAAAATATTACAACTTTGGCTTCGAGGCCCGAAATACCATAATTATCAAATATGGAAGAGAGTTAAGCATTTACAATCATTTCTTAAGTCAAAAGATTTACAATTGGGTTACAAATACATCTTTCCAAAAATATTAGACAAAGATGGCCAAATAACCCTTCAAGTTAGCTTTCAAAATACTGTCCACATCCAAGCACACAAGTATGCTGCTACTGCCCCTGGTTAGTACCTGAAAATGAAGGAAGGTCTGAGCTACACTAGCCCAGTAGAAAACTCTAATCTAACAATGTATGCGAATGACATGTAGAAAAGATGAATAAATGAACGACTGTATCAAGAATCAATGACGGATCGACAAGAGCAAACCAATTTTTCACTTCCTTTCTAAAACCAATCACATGCTTTAATAAACGATTTCTGAAATTCACCAAATATCAAAACGTGTCTCGTTCAAGTGTCATGAGCCGAAGCTCCTGCCGGGCCAATTAAAGGACCCCGATGTCCTCTGCCAGGCACCCTACCCATCGGGAGGTCCTGAAATATCAATTACGAGCATATAGCTCCTGCCGGGCCAATTAAAGGACCCCGATGTCCTCTGCCAGGCACTCACCCGTCGATGAGTCCTGAATGTTCTCGTCGTATTCGTAAAGTTTTCAAAATCCACTTTCCATCTCGTTTAAACGTTCAAACCAAACTTTGATGTGTAAAGATGATTTTATGAAATCGTAATCAAACGAGCATTAAAATTATAGTAACGTTCAATGAAGGCTTTAAGATAAGGACAATCAAAGAGGAGTCACTCGGGAGATGTTTAGGATGGTTTAGAAATGATCGGAACCCAAAATAATGAAGTAGGAGTCAACACAAGCAAAACTGTCCAGAGGCAAAACGTTATTGATAACATGGAAGAAGGTTATTGATAACACTGGCTTGAAAGTGGTCAGAAACGTAACGTTATCGATAACAAAAACTTTGTTATCGATAACGATTGGATTAAAATGATTCCAGACGTGGGAGTATTGATAACAGTGGCTATGGTTATCGATAACAATGGCTTTCTGGGAACGTTATCGATAACAAAGGAGAGCGTTATCGATAACAATGGAAATTTTCTGGGTTTTGGACAAGTGTTATCGATAACGATGAAAACGTTATCGATAACGATGGATTTTCGAGCAGATTTCTAACAGACAACGATGGGTTTTCGGGCAACTACAACGACAACAACAACAACAACAATCCAAGTCACAAATCAAGCTCAGGAAACACATCATAAACATATATCGATAGTTAGAACCTCCTACCTCAAAGATCAAAGATCACAACCGAATGATTTTCCAAGCCTTAGCTCCAAAACTTGGAAACGGAAAGATTTCGCCTCCACCGAGCTCAAACCAACGAGATGCAAGCTCCACAATGCGAAGGGAGGAAGGATTTGAGGTTGGGTGTTATGGGTTTGAGGTGATTTGTGGGAGAGTGAGTGAGAGGGAGTGAGAGCCGAGAGAGAGAAAAGAGAACGGGAGAGAGGGAGTAAGGAAAATGGGAGTTTTATTCCCTACACACTCACACACACACACCTGACATATACGTAAGGCACAATCACACACTCACCCTTCAAATGCAACACTTAACACATTAACCCCCAACTTCCAATTTAAAAAAAAATCAATCTCGTCCTTATATTTCTTATAAAACATTTAAATAAAATCTAAGAAATTACGGGTCTTTACAATGATCGAGATTCCTGTTGGCATAAAGTTAAGACCAATCGTGATAGAACAAAGGGATATTCCAGTGCACCAGCATGTCATGGCAGTTGACGAGCCCGACGATGGTCACCCATGGTACTTCGATATTTGGAGATACGTAGAAAGAGGAGAATACCCCATGGGAGCAAGCAAGAAGGATCGAATCGCTCTCCAGAGGATCGCAGCTCAATACATTCTCTGTGGAGGAAACTTATACCGAAGATCGCATTGTGGCACGCACAAGCTCTGCATCCACGGAGAAGATGCGAAAAGGGTGATGGAAGAAGTTCACGAGGGTGTATGTGGTCCCCACATGAATGGAATAATGTTTGCTAAGAAAATTCTCAGGCAAGGATACTTCTGGACCACCATGGAAACGGAATGTGTGGAGTATGTGCAAAGGTGTAGAAAGTACCAGATTCACGCCAATCTCACGCATGTCCCGCCGCATGAGTTGCAACAAATGACCTCACCATGGCCTTTCTCAATGTGGGGAATTGACGTCATCGGGAGAATAGTGCCGGAGGCATCCAACGGTCACAAGTTCATTTTGGTAGCCGTCGATTATTTCACGGAATGGGTAGAAGCTGCTTCCTATGCCACTTTGACCGCTGATGAATCAGCTTTGTATCCGGCCCCGACCTGTTCCTGCAAGGACAACGTGAGAGCTAAAGTCACCGGTGTGGTGGCGTGCCGACCACCCTCCGATGCCTAAGTCAGTAGAGACTATGATCTTATTGAGAGAATAGAGATTCACAGGGGTTAATTGGTCGTACCTTAGCTGAAGCTCTACCGTTCCTTTTTATAGGCATTTCGTAGGAGGTTGAGTCCTAGTAGGACTGTATTCCGGGGATTTACTGGTTATCCAGATGGTGATCGTGGAGTCCTGCCTTAGCTAGGACTCCTTACTCACCTCATCTTGTCCGGGGATCATTATCCTTTATTGGCCGTGATCACCTTTGGGACCGTCGTGTATATCTTATCTACATTTTCTCCTTTATCCGCGTGGGATATCTTTTACAGGGATAAGCACACTTCATGAGTGTTACTCGTCCGGCCCTAGATGGGCTTCTAAGCTGATCCTTGGATCGTGACCCAGCTCCGTATGGCGGAGCTAGACTTTAGACTTCAGCTCAGCTCCGTCTTGAGGACCGAGCTGTCTTATTGCTGTAAATCTTGAAGGGGGAAGGCGGAGCTGATAGCTTTACTCCCCAGCTTCGCTTATCTCTCCTGGCTGGGTTCTTTAGGTTTTTCCCTACTTATCAGGTACTCCCCTGTTCCCAAGCTGCAGGTTTGTCTCATCCGTTTACACAATCAAAGGTTGGTTACCGTTTTTACTTTTGTTGCAGTGGAAATATAAAAGAGAATATTTTTTCAATGCAGATATAGTATGCATATTGCAGACGCGACGATGATCGAGGAGCGGTTTCTCGGGATTAATGCCCATCTTTTAGGCTCCCCATTCCTGAACAAACTCTACCAGAAGGGTATTTGGATCATCCCTGCTGATTTTCTGTGTGATACCTCTTATCTCCGACTCCCCTTCGCCATTGCATTAGAGCTCGTTTCTTCTAGGTACGTTCCCTTTTTCTTGCTGTTCTTCGTCTGGTTTTCGCGCTGGATTCTTCTGATATAGAATTTTCAGACCCCTCGTGGAGTGTTCCAGGCGAGTTTATAATATCTCGGCCGATAGGTTTTTCTTGCATCAATCTCTGTCCTCCGATTATTGAGGACTTTGCTCCCTACTCTTTTACTCTTCAAAACAGGGTTTTTCGAGATTTGTTTTACTTGTCGGTTCGTCTTTACCCTAGGTTTCTGACGGGAACCCTAATGTCCGAGGGCTTCATAAATTTTGCTTCGATTCTCCAAGCCGAAGAGTCGATGGCGGAGGAGAAGGGTTCCCTACGTCGGAGTAGTATTATTAGAGCCTCGCCTGACAAAGGTCAGTCGAGCAGCGTTAAACCCTCATCGCCCCCTGCGCCTTTAACGAGGGGTCCCCATAGGGTCCCCACTTTCACGGCCTCTAATATTCCTTCCACCATTACCAACGAAGAGTTAGCTGTTCTCAGGGTTAGATACTCTATCCCATCGTCTGTTTCTCTTCGGAAACCTTCTGGGACCGAACGAGCATGTTCTTTTTCTGAGTATGAGACTTGCCTTTACGTTGGGGTTTTGGAGGGAGGTTTGAGGATTCCTTTCCCAACCGTAGTTAGGGACGTTCTAAGCTTTCTTGGTTTGGCCCCTGGCCAAATTGTTCCCAATTCGTGGCGTCTCTTAATCGGTTGTGCGGCATTGTGGGGGGCGATGTCGGATGTTCGAATTTCCTTGACAAAGGGACCTTTCCTCAACCAGTTTTCCGTTAAAGAGGCTCCTGGTGGTGTTGGGTGGTACTACTTTGCGAAGAGAGCTGGTGAGGGGGAGCTAGTTACGGAGCTCCCTTCTGTAAGTAAGAACTGGAAAGACAAGTTCTTTTTGTTGGGGGTGACGGTTGGGAACTCCCAAATTGGGAGATTGGATCATATGTTCCTCGGATCCCAAGTGGGTGGGGGGTCCCCATCACAAATTGTAAGCTATTTGCCTTTCTTTTATCCCGTAGCTTTATAGATTTATTCATACCTTAATGAATTCTCTCTCCCTTTTGCAGCGAGAGGATCGTTCCCGTTGACCCCTGCCTTAGAAGAGGAGCTGCAGCAAGCCAGAAGCTACTCAGTTCACACTTGGGATTTCTTGTGACCCCGGACTCGTTGGCTGCTTATCTCCTGGGACCAGAGACCACTCGTGAGGCCTTAGCACTTTTGAGAGGTAGTTCCCTTTCTTGCTTGGTTCCATATTTTAGCTGACTTTTTATTGTTTCTTTCTTTCTTTTTCCAGAGGGAGAAGGTGAAGACGAAGTCATGGCACTAAAGATGGACAAAGCATTGCTGGCCCAATTGAAGGCTGAGAGGGCCAAGCAAACACCTGGGGCCGTAGCCACAAAGAGGAAGAGCTCCCGTCTGCAGAAGGAGCTATGTGTGTACAGCTTTCTGGATGCTGATCTTTCGATCATCCCTTCTATTGACTTAGTGGTTGAGCCGTCTGCTGAGGGGGAACAGGAGAAGTCTAAGAGAAAGGGAAAGGGTAGCACTGTGGTGGGCACCCCTCCGGCCAAAAAGGCGAAAGTTTCTGGTGACCCTGCTACACTGGGTAACTTCCAGTATGCCCTGGAGCGTGCTTCCGGACTGTTGTGTGCAGCTGATGAGGATTCAATGGCGGAGATGTCCCTTCTGTCAGTGGGGGAGCACATGCTGGTCGAGCAGGCCATGGTATTCCCTTTCTTCTTACTGCTATCAACTTAAATATTTGTCGTTTTCTTACTGATCCCTTTCCTTCTCTTCTTCAGGCCATGGCTCGTGGCCGTTATCTTGCTTCCCAAAGCCATAGCCTGGGGAAGCAGGTCGTCACCCTTACTGAGGCCAACCTCAAGCTTACGAAGCAAGGTGCTTCTATGACTACAGAGCTGCGGAAGGTGACAGATGAGAGAGATGCAATTCTTAAGTCGAAGAGGGGCTTGGAGGAGGAGAGGGACACGGCCATGGCTACTGCTCAATGCTTGGAGCAGAGAATTGCTGAAATGAGTAAAGAGCTAGAGAAACAGAAGGCCATGGGCATGGGGATGCTGGAAAAGGTGAAGAAGGCTCGTAAGGAAGCCATTGACCTGTTCCTTCAGTCTCCAGAATACCGTCAAGAGGTCACCCAACAGTATTTTGATGGGTTCGAAGCCATGAGGAGTCAAGCGGCTGCAGCTTTCCCAAATTTGGATTTTTCCAAATTTGAGGTTGATGACGAAGAAGGACCCTCATGCCTTGACGGGGGACAGAAGGGGGAGGATGAAGCTGATGATGCTGTATCCAAGGACACATCTGTCCCGAGCTCTTCCCTTGCATCCCTACTCCAAACTCCAGAGAAGGTTTCCCTTGACTCCCCTATCCTTGCTGCAACACTTCCTGGCCCGTCATCTGGTGATGGGCAGGCAACTGATGACACTCTCCTGGGCCTCTGACTTGCTTTTAAAAACATTGGTTTTTGTTGGGTCTGTAACTAATACTTTTTAATACTTTCGTATTTTCGTACTAGCTTTGGAGTGGCCTTGGTTTTGGCCTTGACGCCTGTTTGGATGATTTTTGAAACTTTGTTTCATTGATGGACAGGGATGATCTCTTTAAGATCATGTTTTTGGGAGCCCGATAAGGGCTGTTAGCTTAATGGCAGGTGCTGAATTTTAGCCAAAAGCGTGCTTTAAGCCGAATTTCATTGCGTACTGAATGCTAATTTTTGCTTTTGCCAAGTACTTGTACTTGATCTATTCTGAATTTTCTATCGCGTAGCCGTACGTTTGAAAATTTGCTTGCTTGAATAGTTTAAGCATGAGGTTGGAATTTTTCCTTAGCGTTTTGATGTGCGTAGTTATACTGCATCTTTAAGCCTGGAATATCTTTAAGCCTGGAATATGTTTCTCAAGCTTATGGCACTATACCTGTTACTCCCCTAAGTGTGTCAATTACTTGCGTCCAAGCAATTGGGACACTTATTAATACATCCCGTGGGGCTTTAGATGGGTGAGTTTTGATACCGTAGATAAGGTAGGTAGCCATACGAGTCGAGCCTGGAAATATTTCCGGAGCTCTGTAGGTTGCATTGGCGTGCTACGTCTTATGAGCTGGGAAGATTTTCCTGAGCTATTTTAATCTGCATAGCCTTGCTACGTCTTTGAGCTTGGAAATTCTTCCTAAGCTTTTTAATTTGCATAGCCTTGCTACGTCTTTGAGGAGGTGACTACTCCCCTAAGTATATAATTGATTTGATTTTCAAAAATTAATATACTTGCGTGAATTCCCATAGGGTATACCTTAGGTTTACCAAATAGCACTGGAAAGTAATACAGCTTAGTAAGGCGCGTAAGGTTTGCTTTGGGATAAGAACCGTATATGTTCTGATGACGTTCGTTTCAACTGCTCGAGGTGGCTGGGTTTATAACTTCCCATTATTCTAAGCGGTCGAGACGGCCGTTTTAAGTGCGGTTTTAATGGTGATCATGCTGATTGGTGTAGCAAACGGTTAATGAACCGTCTTATTATGCTATAAATACCAACAGTTCGTAATAAACCATTTCCCATTCCTCACTCTACTTCACAATGGCAAACAAAAAAACCTACAAGTTATGCCAAGAACTGCAGGGTTTGAAGGTCGCCGTGGCTGGCCTTACGGCCAAAATGGAGGCCATGACGGAGTCAGTGTCCGTCATGGAGAAGACGGTCCGCATGGTGCTGATAGCCAACTGGGAGCAGTTGGCGGCTTTCCAAGGGCAGCCACCGCCGCCAGTTCCTTCCCCTCCAAGGGAGGGTTGTAGTGATTAGGTTGCAACTTTGTGGGTTTTGTCCACGAAGTTTTTTATGTACTGGCTATCCACATCTCCTTAGAGATGTGGATTTAATAAATAAAATTTAAGAATTTTATTATTGTTGTTGCGTCTTTTCATTATCATGCATACAGGAAACGTAAACCTTATCATGCTTTAACAGGAAATAAATTAAAACGACTGTCCCTCATGGGGAGTTTATTGGCCTCTGGGGCTTAGATAAGAGAACACATAGTCCTAAAACAAATTTATTGCTAGAGCTTTATTCAAATGAAGGGTTCTCTAAAAACAACTTCGATTTCCTAAAAACAGAAATAAACGAATATTGACAAGCACCTACTTGTAATATTTTTTGAGATGCTCCGCATTCCATGAATTTGGCAGCTCCTTTCCTCTTAGGGTTGCAAGCCTATACGCTCCAGCTTTAATGTGATGTAGGACCTGATAGGGTCCTTCCCAGTTTGGGCCAAGCTTGCCCACCTTTTTCCCCGTAGGATCAGCTTTCCTTAGAACTAGATCACCAGCCTGAAAATCCCTGGGCCTAACCTGCATCTTATGATACTTGACCATTCTTTGCTGGTAGACTGCTATTCTGGCTATTGCTGTTTCCCTTTTTTCTTCCAAGAGATCCAGCTCGGCCCTGAGATCTTCCTGGTTTTCTTGGTGGTCCGTGCTTGCCGTTCCGTAGTTGAGGAGTTCAACCTCAATTGGGACTACAGCTTTAGCCCCAAATGCAAGAGAATATGGAGTCTCTCCAGTTGCAGTTCGGGGTGTTGTACGGTATGCCCACAACACGTTGTATAGCTCATTAGGCCAAGCTCCTTTGGCCTCTCGCAGGCTCTTCTTGATTCCCTTCTTGATAGTTCGGTTTGTCACTTCCACTTGGCCATTAGCCTTTGGGTGAGCCTTGGATGTGAAGTGCACATGTATTCCCTTGGAAACACAATAATCTTTAAATTGAACATTGTCGAATTGTTTTCCCCTGTCTGTGACTATCACTCGTGGCAGACCAAAACGGCTAATAATGAATTTCCATAGGAAATCAATTGTTACCTCTGCTGTGATTGTAGCCAATGCCTTTGCTTCGACCCATTTCGTAAAATAGTCTACAGCTATGATGGCATGCTGGACCTGCCCCTGCTGCCATGGGAAGTGGGCCAATCAGATCTACTCCCCATTGGGCGAATGGCCATGGCCCTTTCATTGGGGTTAAGATCGTAGGTGGCCCATGAGTGATGTTTGCAAAGAGTTGGCACTTCTCACACTTCTGAACCATTAAATTGCAATCCTTCTGCATGCTTGGCCAATAATATCCCAACCTAAGAAGCTTATAAGCTAGCATGCGGCCTCCTTGGTGGTCCCCACATACGCCTTGGTGGACTTCCTCCATGGCTCGTGTGGATTCTGGCACTGTCAGGCATCTCAGGTATGGCAGTGGGAAGCTCCTCCTGTATAGAACATCTCCCATCATCAGGTATTTTGCAGCTCTAATCCTGAGCTGCCTTGCTTTGACCTTGTCATCTGGTAGCGTCCCATTTAGTATGTAATCGACTATAGGAGCACTCCACGAGCTGCTGTAGTCGGCAGCTTGCACTTGTGGACTTGGGGCAAAGATGCTGGGGAGCTCTAAGTACCGGATTGGGGCATTCCGTGGGATAGCCGCTTCTATGGCCGTGGCCAGCTTTGACAAATAATCTGCTTCAACGTTATCTTCCCTCGGGATTCTGATAATGTTAAAGCTTTGAAATGTTGCAACCAGGGACTTTACTTTGTCCATATACTTCTGCATTACTTCTTCTTTCACTGCATACTCCCCTAGGACTTGTCCCACTACTAATTGTGAATCACTCTTGGCTAACACATGGCCAGCACCTACGGCCTTGGCCAATTCCAATCCCACGACGAGAGCTTCATATTCCGCCTCGTTGTTGGTTGCTTTAAATTCAAACCTAAGGGCGTAGCTTAAGCGTTGCCCTTTTGGTGATGTGAGGATCAGACCAGCTCCGCTTGCTTCCCTGGTTGTCGATCCGTCAACCTGAAGGATCCAAGGCTTGGGATCTTCTTTGGGGAGCTCTTTTGGTTCCGGATACGTGTACTCTGCTAAGAAGTCTGCCAGCACCTGTGCTTTAATGGCAGTCCGAGGCTTGTACTCTATGTCAAATTCTCCCAGCTCTATCGACCATTGGATTAACCGGCCTGATGTCTCTGGGCAATAGAGAACCCTTCGAAATGGCTGATCCGTTAGCACCTTGATGGGGTGAGCTTGGAAATAGGGCCGTAGCCTTCTGGCCGCTATCACCATTGCAAAAGCTATCTTCTCAGCTCTGGGGTACCTCAGCTCAGCTCCTCGTAACGCCCTGCTGGTGTAGTATACTGGGAGCTGCGTCCCCTGTTCTTCTCATATCAGGACCGCGCTGACGGCGTGGGGTGAGACAGCAAGGTATAGAAGGAGATCCTCCCCATCTTGCGTCCTGCTTAACAGCGGAGGCGAGGCAAGGTATTCCTTCAATTGATTGAAGGCTGCTTCTTCGGCCGCAGCCCATTCAAAGGCTTTTTTCAAAACCTTGAAGAATATTTGGCACTTATCTGTAGCTCGTGAAATGAATCTGCTCAGGGCCGCAACACGTCCTGTTAGCTTCTGGACCTCTTTAATATTCTGGGGTGAGCGCATGGTGAGGATGGCCTGGATTTTCTCAGAATTGGCTTCAATGCCTCTTTGAGATACCATGAAGCCCAAGAATTTACCTGAGGATATTCCGAATGCACATTTGGTGGAGTTGAGCTTCATTTCATACTTCTTGAGGATTTGAAAGGTTTCCTCTAGATCCGCCACATGGTTCAGTGCCTTGGCACTTTTGACCAGCATGTCATCCACATACACCTCTACGTTGCGCCCAATCTGATGCTTAAACATTTTGTTGACCAGCCTTTGATACGTCGCCCCTGCGTTCTTAAGACCGAAGGGCATCACTTTATAACAGTAGAGCCCCCTATCGGTGATAAACGACGTTTTCTCTTGATCTTGGTTGAGCATTTGGATCTGGTTGTAACCTGAGAATGCGTCCATGAAGCTTAGGAGTTCGTGCCCTGCTGTGGAGTCTACCAAGGAATCAATTCTTGGCAGTGGAAAGCTATCCTTTGGACATGCTTTATTGAGATCAGTGAAGTCGACGCACATTCTCCATTTGCCATTGGCTTTCTTTACCATAACCACATTTGCCAGCCAGTCGGGGTAGAGAACTTCTCGGATGGATCCTGCTTGGATGAGCTTGTCTACCTCCTTGGCTGCAGCTTCATTCCGCTCCGGGGCAAAGACTCTTTTCTTCTGCTTAACTGGACGAACCGTGGGATCCACATTTAGTTTATGGGTTATGACCCTTGGGTCAATTCCCGGTATGTCCTCGTGGGACCACGCAAATACATCCTTGTTGTTCCTTAGAAACTGCAATAGCTCCGTCTTTGCTACCGAGCTCAGCCCTGCTCCAATTCTCACTGTTTTGCCAGGTTGGCCCGGCTCCAGGAGCTCTTCTATAAGCTCTTCCACAAGCTCTCCTTGTTGAAGCTTTTCTTCATCTCGAGTGTCGAGACTTTCTATGGTCATGGTAACATTAGCACCTCTGAGTGAGGTGACATAACATTCTCGTGCTGCCTTCTGGTCTCCTTTTACGCATGCTATCCCTGTTGGTGTTGGGAACTTTATCATCAAGTGATGTGTGGAGATAATCGCCCCGATTTTATTCAGGGTTGTTCTCCCCAATATTGCATTGTATGCGGAAGGACAGCTCACCACTATGAAGTCTATCATTCGTGTAATCTAGCTTCCTTCCTCTCCCATGGTAACCGGTAAGGCTATTTGGCCAACATGATAGACAGGCGTACCTGCGAACCCAACCAGGGGTGAGGTCATAGGCCTTAGCCTTTCTCTTCCAACCTTGAGTTGGTCGTAAGCATGGAGATACAGAATATCCGCTGTCTATCAGCACCCTTCGAGTGAGGTAGTTGGCCACGACAACGGTGATTACCAGGGGGTCGTCGTGAGGAGCCTGAACTCCCTTAGCATCTTCTTTTGAGAAGATTATGGGTATTTCCTCCGTCTTTTGGAACTTACTTGGACAACCCACTGCGTTAACTTCCAAATACTCCTCCGTCCTTAATTTCCTCAGGTGAGCCTTTCTGGCATTACTGGATTCTCCACCTCCAGCAAATCCTCCATGAATGACCTTGATCTCTCCAATGGGACCCGATCGAGGTGCAGCATTATCTCTTCCGTCTTTGTTTGTATCATCCCGCTTTGACTGTTTCTGGTACTTCTTTGGTACAAAACGCTGGAGTCTCCCTCTCTGGATCAACTCCTCGATTTGCTGCTTTAGATCTATGCAGTCATCCGTGTTGTGACCGTGGTCCCTATGGAATCTGCAGTATTTGTCCTTAGCTCTTTTGCTTGGATCAGACCTCAACTTTCCAGGCCACTTGAGGTCTGGATCGTCTTGGAGGTTGCTGAGGATTTGCTCTGCCATGGCTATGAGCGGAGTGAACTGCTTGTATCGGCCTTGTGGCGGTCCTCCTCCCCTTTTAGGGGAGGTTCTTGAATCTACCTTCTTGTTCTTTGGTTCTCCTCCCGCTTTACGGGTGGAGTCTTTTCTCTTTCTGTCAGTTGGTGGGAATCTCCAATCTATGATGGCCCTGCTTGGGGATCAAAACCATCACAGGTACGCCTCGCGTAGACAGCTTCTTCGGCGTTCATATGCTTCTGTGCTCTGAGCATGAGCTCCGCCAGGGTCTTGGGTGGTTCTTGAGACAAGAGATATAGGAACTGTCCTGGGTACAGTCCAGCTATGTACGCAGTTATACTTACGCTGTCATCAGCTTCGTCTATCTGGATCACCTCCTTGTTGAACCTGGTGGTGAAGTCCCTCAATGATTCCCACCGTCCTTGTTTTACCGTCAAAAGATGGGTTGCTGGTTTGCCGTAGCGTTGACCAGCAATGAAGTAGCTTACAAAACTCATGCTAAGCTCTTTGAAACTGCGTATACTCCCGGGTGGGAGCTTATTGAACCATGCTCGGGCGCTTCCTTTGAGAGTAATAGGAAAAGCCCGACACATGACTTCGTCGGGGATCGCTTGTAGGTGCATCAGGGACTTGTATGTTTCCAAGTGATCCAATGGGTCCGTGGAGCCATTGAATGTTTCCAAGTGAGGCATCTTAAACTTCCTTGGGAGAGGGCGCCCCTTGACTTCGGAAGTGAAGGGTGAATCAGTATTTTGCACCAGCTCTTCCACCGTGGCAGGAGTCTGTGCCTTGACTTGCTTCATTAGCCCCTCAATCTGATTCTGCATCTTGAGAATCGCCGCTAGTTCGTGGGACGACTTCTCCAGGGGAGGCTTGCTATTTCTCTTTCGATTTTGGCTTTCCTCCTCACTGGACTCGCTTTCTTCTCTGTGATTCGCTTCCTCATGTTGACTGTGTTGTAAATTCAAGATGCTTGGCTCGGAGACCTGCAGACCCAAGGCTGCGTTTTCCTGCATCGCGTTCTGTAACCCTTGGGTTAACGTTTTGATTTGCTCCTGCATTTGAGCAAATGCTTGAGTATCTGATCGCCCCGTCTTACTCGCCCGGTGCATTAGCATGCCTTGCTTTGCTTCAGCCTTAGCGACCTTCTCTGGCGGCCTTGGCGCCTTGGCCGTTCGGCGTTTAACGGCTTTAACGGCGGCGGTCTTGGCGGCGTCGTCGGCGCCTTTGGAGGCCAAGCCATCGTTGTTCGCTAGATCGGGTATCCACCATGCAAAACTATTCACCATGAAGGAGGAAGTCGCTTCCACAGGACGGCGCCGGTGATGAATCGACTTTGTATCCGGCCCCGACACATTCTGCAAGGACAACGTGAGAGCTAAAGTCACTGGTGTGGTGGCGTGCCGACCACCCTCCGATGCCTAAGTCAGTAGAGAATATGATCTTATTGAGAGAATAGAAATTCACAGGCGTTAATTGGTCGTACCTTAGCTGAAGCTCTACCGTTCCTTTTTATAGGCATTTCGTAGGAGGTTGAGTCTGAGTAGGACTGTATTCTGGGGATTTACTGGTTGTCCAGATGGTGATCGTGGAGTCCTGCCTTAGCTAGGACTCCTTACTCACCTCATCTTGTCTGGGGATCATTATCCTTTATTGGCCGTGATCACCTTTGGGACCGTCGTGTATATCTTATCTATATTTTCTCCTTTATCCGCGTGGGATATCTTTTACAGGGATAAGCACACTTCATGAGTGTTACTCGTCCGGCCCTAGATGGGCTTCTAAGCTGATCCTTGGATCGTGACCCAGCTCCGTATGGCGGAGCTAGACTTTAGACTTCAGCTCAGCTCCGTCTTGAGGACCGAGCTGTCTTATTGCTGTAAATCTTGAAGGGGGAAGGCGGAGCTGATAGCTTTACTCCCCAGCTTCGCTTATCTCTCCTGGCTGGGTTCTTTAGGTTTTTCCCTACTTATCAACCGCAGTCCAAGTTGCACACTTTATCAAGCAAAATGTCATTTTCCGGTACGGAGTCCCCCAAGCTTTCGTGTCTGATAATGGGGTTCATTTCAAAGGACGAGTCCGGAAAGTTCTGGATGAGTTCCAAATCCAAGTGCACAAATCAACGACTTATCGGTCGCAGACCAATGGCGCTGTGGAAGCAGTAAACAAGACAATTAAAGCCATTCTGGAAAAGACTATCCAATCTGCAAGGGACTGGCATGAACAACTACCTCTGGCTTTGTGGGGGTACCGCACCTCGGTGCGAACGCCGACGGGAGCAACCCCCTACTTTTGGTTTATGGGATGGAAGCAGTACTCCCCGTCGAGTTAGAAGTCCCATCTCTTCGGACAATGATTGAATGTGAAGTCCAAGAGGCAGAATGGTTGAGTAATCGATTTGAAGACTTATGCTGTTTGATGAACACCGGTTAAGGGCTCTTTACCATATCCAAGGGTATCAACGAAGGATTGCACGGGCATTCAACAAGAAAGTGAAACCCAGGAACTTGGTAGAAGGTGACATGGTTTTAAAGGAAATCCAGGCTCCAGTCTATGACCCACGAGGAAAGTTTCGACCAAAGTGGTCTGGGCCATACATCATCAAGACCATCCTTTCCGGAGGAGCTACGCAACTCATCGACCTGGACGGAAACGAATTCTCAACCTTGGTCAACCTGGATCAACTCAAGCGCTATTACCCTTGAGAGAAGCTCGCTAGGCTGAAAACCGCAAGGGCGGGCAGTCCTAGGCAAAAATTAGAGCAAAGCCTGCTAGGATGAAAACCCGTCAGGGCGTCTTAGGCAAAAGTTAAGGCATACAATAAATGAGCTCGCTAGGCCGAAAACCCGAAAGGGCGGTTCTAGGCAAAAGTTAGAACGCAAAAGGAGAGTGTTAAAACCAGAGCGAACCCTACCCTGAACTACATCATGACCTGATTCCTTCGCCAGGAGGATACGTAGGCAATCTCACACTGAGGCCCGGTCACGATCCATCAAAATAAAAAACCAGGTTGAGAAGACTTGAAGAATAAAAGTTGAGAAAGGGGAAACCCTCCAAGACTCGTTTTATTAACACGATTACTTCTACTACATAAGGTTGAGCAAAGCTTTCAAAACGAAAAGAAGTACAACATAATGAAAAGGGGGTCCACGATTTATTCAACGGTCAGGGTGGTAGGATTGAGTCAGTTTCCTTGAACTCCGGCCCTTGCAGCAATGTCCCTCCTAAGCCACTTTCGATAGCTCCCGCGTATCGCCACAGAAGGGTAGGGATGCGCGTCGGTCACCTCGCGTGTCCTCCAGAAACGCTAGTAATGGCAAAGAGCTGAATGGCTAAAGAGAGGCAGAACCACGTCCACGAGAACCTCAGCAGGGGCCTCCTGCCTCAAACCGAGCTGACGTTGAATGCGGTAAGGGATGTAGAAGGTGAAAGCTCCCAAGCCAGCAAGAACAACCCACTGAGAGCCCATATAGTGCACTGTCATGGGAGGGAGATCCAGCCATCGGCACCTCCAAGCAATCGTCTCCGCTCGCCGACGCCTGAGGAAGTCAACCCACTCGGCCCTGCTCCTATCTTCAAACTCAAAACATCTCTGAGAAAGTAACCTCACCTCATATGCCCAGTTGCCAGGAGGAATGGTCAGCACATTCACCTTGTCGCAAAGCCAAATCTGTGAGAAGAGAGATAAAACAAGTTAAAAGAAGCCATAGAAAGCCAAGCCGAGTGTCGAGGTAAAATGAGAACGTGGGAGAAACCCGAAAAAGAAGAGCTGAGTGAGAAGCCAACCTGTAGGAGAAGAGGACTACCCCCGAAAGTCTCAACCTCTCCAAAACGAACCTTGTCCAAACCTATCAGTGTCTCGGCCAAAACCATCGGAATCACGTCCTTTCGAGCCTCAATCTGAACAGCAACGCTGACTAGCGCCGAGCTAGCATGACCGGCAGAAGGAACCAAGAGATAGGCCGCAAGCAAACACATGCAGAGAGTAGTCATGCGTCGAGTCTGATAAGTCATGTCTCCAAGATCGCCAGGAGGAGAAAATAGCTCGATAAGGCGCATGACATTGAGATGGCCATTTCTGACCAAGTAGCGAGCGGCACCATCACCCAGTCGAGGCGCATGACCAAGACTCTGTAAGCGCTCTCACGCACGGGAGGAATAATGACATCCCCTGAACCAAAACCCTCGAGGTACGCACGAAACTCCTCGACAGTAGGACAGAGCTCCTGATCGCCAAACCGGAACATGTGAACCTCCGGATCCCAGAAACTCATGGCTGCCCTCAAAAGTTCGGGACGAAGACGAATGTTGCGGAGGTACCGCATGGAATAGAGACCATGAGCTCGGAAGTTGAGCCAATCAACGCCCTCCATGGAAGCCAACCATGGACGGAGCGAACCGGTGAGAGAAAGAGCCATTTCAAGGAGTAAGGAAATGAGATAGGAGTTGAATGAAGTGAGGAGAATGGGGTGTGAGAGAGCTTGAATTTATAGGAAGGGTAGAAGGGACAACTTCAACTTTCAAAGAGTCTTGGGTTTCAAAAAGTGCATGTTTTCCATGAGTCCTACATGGGGAAGAGCTTGGTCAAGTCCTAAAAGGTCCAAAACAGACATGCACTGGTTCAGAAATGCCATTGCATGGGTCAAACCTCAACCCCCGAGCAATCTGCCTTGAAAAATAGCAAAACTGGAATCTGTCAGGAAAGGTGCCTCGCGCGGCACCTTGATGGGTCGCACGGCATGTTGAAACCAGAGAAAACCCACGGCATAGTGATTGAGGTACCGTGTGACAGATCCTAACCCGCGCGGCAACCTGGTGTATCCACACGGCATCTTGACTCTGCATTTCTGTAGTTTTTGGCAGCAACACATCAAGATGGAATCGAGGCCCTACGAAGCACCAACCAGCACCTAAACACACTCTAACGGGTATTTGGGACTTCAGGGATGTTTCGTCCCAAGACAACTCCTGGGATTCGTCGTCGTGGCACAAAAACTCGATAAAATCCGTTTCGCAAGCCATGTCAAGGAGTCAAAATCCGTTTTGGGTCATTCCAAGTCATTCTTTCAAGTCCTACAGGTCATAATGGTCAAAAATGACTTAGTCCAAGTTCCAGTTCGTGTCCAGAGTCAAAACTCGAGAATGTCACATGTTAAAGTCAACATTTTCCTACTTTTTGAGTATATTCCAAAGGCAAAGTAGAATTTCCGAGTCGCGTACCAAGATTTAAAGGTCGTTATTGTCTCATACTCGTGTCCGGAGTCGGTTATGAAGATGTTTGTATGAAGTCTTGTATGCGGAGTCAATTTTACAATAGTTTGCCCAATTGCTTTCTTTGATTTCTATTCCATTGTCAATACGTCCCTCATCACAAACCTCACATTCAGCTCAATCTCTCGGATCAGCGGCTAGTTGCACATTTCGGTTAATGTTTTAGCTATTCAGTTTTCTTCATGCAAACAAAAGGAGATTGAATGGCATAAACAATGAAGGGACAAAATCTCTGTATATAAACCCCAAAGGCATCCATGAGTCGAAGTACAAAAGGGGCATAATGGCCGAATGATCAAAATCCTAGCTACCAAAGGCAAACAGGCGCCCTACAAAAGAAGCGCACAGGCTCCGTCAAAAGCACAAAACAAAAGAGGAGCTCAACTCTCGTCATCCTCGTCCTCGCCCTCCTCCTCGTCCTCCTCAGAGACCTCCTCGTCCGCTGGAGAGCTGCTCGCCGCCTGAGCCCCAGTCGCTCTAGGCACAGTGTCTCCTGAGGTGGCCTCCAGGTCAACGTCCGTAGGCTCGGGGCTCTCGTCCTCAGAAAGGTCGATGGGCTCATCCTCAGTCCCCGCCGAGTGCCGTGTCTTCTTCGATGCCGGCTCCTCCCGTGAGCCGGCAGAGGAGACCTGTCGTACTATAGAACGGACGGGCTTCCGCCGTAATCCTCGTGGAGCCCCTCCTCTAGCCTGCAATGGTATAAGCATTCATATGACATTTGCATCATAATCATGATATAAACGATAGAAGTAAAGCAAATGACTAGAGTTCGAGAGTGTACCATCATCCAGCCAACGCGAGGTAACACCTCTGGGCATGGCCCATGGCGTACTGCCTCACCAACTGTTCTAGGCCCATCATGGCCCTTGCCATCTCCTTCACGTACCCTGGAAGAGCCTGCAATAAAGGAAATCGATCAGAACATGCGAAAAGAGCAAATGAACAAAGGAACGAAACCGTGTTATACCTGAGCGAGGAACTCTGGAGCCTCAACTGCAGGACGTGGCACCACAATCAGGCCCGAGGCTCCCTAGGGAGTCGTCACATCCACTGTCCAAGAAAGGGCAGGGAGGCTGGTGCCACTCGGGCCCGCACCCTCGCTGCGACCTCTGTCACCACGGCCCCCGTCTCCTCCGCTGCCTCCGTCGCCTCTATCTCGCTTCCTTCCCCTTCTTCCTCCAACGCCTTCTCGTGCCGCCTGCGCCGCCTCCTAAGCGGCGCGTATCCCAGACTTCGACATCAAATCGAGAAAAGACTCGCGTGGTCGGCCAGCGAGGCTAGCGCTGCCTCGAAGAACGGCTCCAACTCGAGGTCGGCCGTGTGAACTTCTCGACCTCCTCGGTGTGTCTTGGCACATCCTGCGCCTTTAGGCGAGCGACCAGGGGACTTCGAAGGCGTCAACCTCAAGCATTTGGCGTGACACTCGGTCACCCAAGTACCATGCCGGTAGTAAGGGGACTCGAAGCACTTCTCCCTTGCAACCTCCCTACTGCGGCAACGTAGGGGATCTCGGCGGTCCCACCGCCGGACTGTTACCAAAGATGAACGATATCAAGATGCTGCTTGAATGGAAATAAGCAGGAAAGCCATGAAATAGGTATGGAAACGCCTTAATACCTGATCAGGACGCAGCTCGTCCAAGTAAAGACGGAAGGCATCCAGCTTGCCTCTTTCCCTCTTCACGCCCTTGTTCTCTGTCGACCAGCGCAGGGCTCGAGGGAGTATCGTGTCGTCGGGACACGTGGTCTCGGGAGGGTACATCCCTATAACCTCGTACGTCCAAAGCTGCAATTCAAGACATTGAAAGTTAGCACAAGATATACATTGAATGGATACAAATGGAAAGCTAACTATTCATAAGAAAGGAAATAAAATATACCTCCCAGACCCTCCAGTAGCATCTGAGGCTCACTCCTGCCCCGTGAGAAAGAGAGCCCATGAAGGCATAGCACGTCCCCAGTGCTACACCTCCCCAGTCGAAGCGGGCGATCTCCCCGACGTCCCTCAAGGCCGGGAGAAACGAAAGGTGTACTCGGTTGCACCTGTTGGGAAACAGGGACGCACCAAGCAAGTATAGCAGAAAACACCTCGCCATCTGCTCCTCCTCCACCTTGTCAGTCAGAAGCCTCTCTGTCCAAAACCTCAATAGCTGAGCATACTTGGCATCATCTCCCTCTGCTCTCAGCTCGTACCCCAAAGCACGCTTCGCCATTTGGAGCACTTTGCCTTCCTATGGCGTCAAAGGAATAGGGTCGCCTCAGGCCACGAGACCGCAATGCCATGAAAGTCCAAGCGGTGTCACGGTCGACTCACCAAAGGAAAAATGGAGGGTGTTCGTGGTGTCCCACCACCTCTCGGCCAAAGCCCTCACCACTCGTGTCGTTACACATGCCTACTCGCCGGTACCCCCTGAAACTCCCGGCTTTGCTGCCTCACTATCTCCGCGCAGCATTACCAGGCAACCTCTCCCCGAAAATGTCGGCCTGGCCCGAACCACCATAGCAGAGCGAGATCACCTGTTGCAACAAATCGGCAAGTATTCAATGACAGGCATGGCATACAATACAATGGTGTACTTGAATACAATGAAATGGAAATATGATGCATTGGAATTTGAAATCTGAGATATTTAAAATATACCTTCGTCTCGGCGCAAAGAAGGTGCCGCTGAGGGTCCCTCGGACCAAGCCTCGTCGTAAGTCGGCCTCCTCGGAGTGTAAAGGTCAAAGCGAAGGCACCACCACGTGTTGAAAGGGCACGTGGGTCGCCTCATCATAGGCCCTCGCCCCTGCACCGCTAGTGTCGCCTCGACCACCCACGGTAGTACGAGGCCACCACACCTCCGGCCTCTGCGTCGGCTCGCCTCTCCTCGACCTCTGGCTCCCTCGGCACCACTCGATCCCCAACCTCGGCCTCGGCTCTGCCTCGTGGCGCTTGATGGCGTCAGCCAACCCGAGATACCCCGCACTAACTCCAGCACGTCCTCCATGGACGCCGTCGCTAAGTAGTCGCTCACGCCTATATGGCGTGACGACCCTGCACCTGTACCGCTGCCCATAAACATGGGCGGTATGTCCTCCACCATCGGCTCCACCACCGGCTCGCCCTCGACGATAGGGGTCTTCCCCAAGTCAGTCCAAGGCTCTCTCACGGGAGAGGCCTCTGCCTCCTCAACCCCCTGGTCTAAGCCACCGCCGCTGGGACCCTCCGTGGCCCTCTCCTCCAAGCTGGCCGCCGCCCCCGACCGGCCCAAAACCTCGGCGCCGCCCCTCGACTCCACTGCACCCGGAGTCTCCGTCTCCTGGTCGTACCCGACCAATACCGCACTACCGCCATCATCACCGCCACTGCCGTCCACCTGGGCAGCCTCGGCTGCAGTCCCCTCGGCCAATGCCGGCTGTACCGAGACCCTCGGGGTCTCTGGCTCGTCTCTAACTGTCGTATCATCCCCCGGAAGGACGAAAGATGGTGTAACATCGACCCGGGATGACGTATCATCCCCGGGAATATCACCCGGCTCCATGATCGTAATGTACGAGAGAGGGAGAGATAGAGCAGTCAGGAGAGAGGGAGAGAGAGCAGTCGAGAGAGAGAAAGTGATCGAGGGAGAGAGAGAGAGAGCAGTCGAGAGAGAGAGAGAGATAGCCGTGAGAGAGAGAGAGCAGTCGAGAGAGAGAGAGAGAGAGAGGGAAATTCGAACGTATGGGGTGTACTGTGTACACCCCGTATATATATATATTCCCTGAACCGGTTCACTTGGAAACCAGCGTTGGACCGGGTTCACAGCCAGCCAAGCCGCACGGCACCTTGGACGGGTCGCACGGCACCCTGGACGAACATGCAGTGCCTCCAGTTTACGATACCGCGTGTCCCTAAATTGGCCATACGGCATGCTTTGAATTGTTTCGATTGATTGAATTGAAGTTTGTGGAGATCTACGCGCAATTCGAGTTTGTTCGAGAAGAGAAGTTTTAAATGGAAGGAGAAAAAGGGGCTTTTCGTTAAATAAAACCCGGGGTTTCCCCCGGGATTTGCCATTACATTTCAAAAAAAAAAGAAAAGAAAAACAACAAAAACAAAAGAAAACAGGGCCTACTGCCCTCTTCTTCTTCCTCCTCCTCTCTTCCGACCCCGTCTCAGCCGCTAGCCCCGTCCGAGCGGTCATCCGAACCATTCGGATTACCCTCGGAGTCTTCCACTGTCTCATCTGACTCACGCTCCGGCGCGTACTCGGGGTCATGTTTGTTGTCCAGTCGGTCGAATGCGAAGTCCTGTAGGTTCGACACCGCACGACGAAGGGTCCGAATGGTAGAGATGAGCCTCGCGATTTGCTCGTTCAATTGTTCAATCTCCCCGCGATAAAAGGCCATCTCAGCCTCTAGGGAGACAACTCGCGCTGCCAGATCATTGTTCGCCATGCTCGAAGGTGGGCTGATCTCAAAGGATGCGAAGAAAGTAGAGAGACTTTTGAGATTTTGTTGGTGGTGCATGGAATGAGGCACCACCATGCTTATAAAGACGTCCCAGCCGACGAAAGGGCACACCCGAATTAATGGGTACCCTCAAACCTGCCAACTATTCTCGAAAATTGAAGTGACGCCTGGAAAAACGAGGTGCCGCACGCCTTGGACCTGGACCGCACGGCACCTGGCTTCAAAAGTTTAAATGTTTTCTCGAAAGTTGATCCAATCAGCCACCAAAATCGTCTTGGAAACTCAATTCTCAGCCGTTTTGCAGTAAAGATCCTTTAGAATGTCGTGCATTGGTTATGGCACCATTTAATCCCCCGGGGATTCGCCGTATTCGCCTTTTCCTCGGTATTCGCCCTCCGGGACTCGCCGCGACTGGTTTCTGGGTTCGACGTATTTTCCCTAGCGTCTCAAAAATTCAAAATTCGACTCAAAACTCAATTTTCGCCTCCCGATGGCTCATCTCAAAAATTCAAAATTCAATTTTCGCCTTTTAAGGGCTCGTCTCAAAAACTCTTTTCGCCTTTCGAGGGCTCGTCTCAAAAATTCAAAATTCGATTTTCGCCTTTCGAGGGCTCGTCTCAAAAATTCAAGATTCAATTTTCTCACTTTTTCGTCTCTCGAGCCACGGTCTAACGGACCTAACGTCTCTTCGTCTCTCGAGCCACGGTCCAACGGACCTAACGTCTCTTCGTCTCTCGAGCCACGGTCTAACGGACCTAACGTCTCTTCTCGCCTCGATTTTTTTGCCTCCCGAAGGCTCGTCTCGATTTTCGCCTCCCGAGGGCTCGTCTCGCTTTTTCGTCTCTCAAGCCACGGTCTAACGAACCTAACGTCTCTTCGTCTCTCGAGCCATGGTCTAATGGACCTAACGTCTCTTCTCGCCTCAATTTTTCACCTTCCGAAGGCTCGTCTCGATTTTTGCCTCCCGAGGGCTCGTCTCGCTTTTTCGTCTCTCAAGCCACGGTCTACCGGACCTAATGTCTCTTCGTCTCTCGAGCCACGGTCTAACGGACCTAACGTCTCTTCGCCTCTCGAGCCACGGTCTAACGGACCTAACGTCTCTTCGTCTTGATTTTCGCCTCCCGAGGGCTCATCTCAATTTTCGCCTCCCGAGGGCTCGTCTCAAGTTTTTCGCGATATTTGCATAACACCCGACACTATAAGCACTTCATTGTTGCCTTTGCACGATTTTGTCCTCCGGGACTTGTTTTCTCGCATTGCATTGTCCCAATCGAACTACGCTGGTCTGATCCCTACAATGGGGTACGTAGGCAGCTCCCCGAGCGCGACCACCATTGTTATTTACTTGCATTTTTCGTTTTGTCTCTGTTCAAAGGCGCTAGAGCAACGGATTGGGATGCCTATTCTTTAAGCGTCACTCGTACCAACCAATGGTATCCGAGTTACGTTAAAGAATGACTACTGTAGACACCCCAATCCGGACCTCGGAGAGTCTTTGTCCACCCCGATGATGAAATAGAGGAAACTGTACCTTTGTGAGCTTGAAAAAGGATCTCCCTAAGCCCAAAGAAAACCAAAAACCTGAGAGGCTCAGATAAAGCCCAGACAAAGCTCAAAAGACCCTGGGCCGAAGGAAGAGGCACCGTGCGGAGTAAAGCTTGGCGCCGCAGCGCCTTGAAATCAAGGCGGACCGTCAGCAGCGTGAACCCTTAACCGCCACGGGCACCTTGAGCAAAAGGCTGGCTGGCTCAGAAAGCTGTCTGCCACGCCGATTTGAGCCACGGTGATGGCTCAGCCGAAAATGCACTTCCGGCCCCCCATAAAATACCTCCACCATTTGAAATTCAAAGTCCTTGGCCTTTGCCTATAAATTGACCCCTCCACTCAAGGAGAAAGGGCCCTTCTTTTGAGTCCCTCTTGGCATTTTTTTTGGCTCTCTTTGCTTTCTCTCTCTAGTTCCCACACCCACTTTCTTCATACCACTTCCATTTCCAAGTCTTAAAGGATGTCATTCCCAAAAGACATTCTTTAAGCACCTTCACTCACTCCTTTCTCATCATTGAAGTTCATCCTTCATTAACTTCAAAGTCCCATTTCTCAAAATACCTAACCTTCACTCATACACATACTCCCCTTGTCTCATTCAACCTCCTCCATCTACATCCGTGACGATCCATCCATACCTTCGCATCAACGACCCTTGATCAAGCTCGAAACCAAAGGTAAACACTTGTTTCCTTGGACTAGACTCCGTTCTGGCCTTGAGGGGACTTTTCTGTCGTCAGATCTAAACCCTTTTGGTTAGATCGACTCAAAACCCATTTTCATAAAATAAAACCAACAACTGTCTTTGCGGTGAGGAACCGCGATGCCATTGATCGACGGCACGGCACCTGACCCTCGGCACGGCATGGTACATCTTGATGCTATTGTGAAGCGGGATGCGGATCTGAGTTTTCCTCTGTTGTGGTTATCTGTACTTGCTGTTTACTTCTGTTTCTGTTGCTCTTAAAATAAGACCATATCTACAAGCCATGTTATAATTTTTTAAAAGCTTTTTCAAGATCATCCCAAATAATCAAATATGTTAAAAATTTCTTTAAAACCAAGTTTTGAGAAAGACAATGACATTTTGGGATGATCAGTCTGCCGTGAGGCTTCTGATGAGTTCCAAAAGAGATACAGAGAAAGTAGTAAGCTAGATAATGTTTTGAAAGTGTGCAATGATCGACGGAAGCGGCTACCACGCCTGACGGAGTTGAGGTGACAGCGCGGCATCGCAGGTGCCATGAACGATTTGGTGAGGACCAGGACGACTTGCTGAATGTTGTTTATTTCATCTGCTCACATCACTTTATCACTACTGTACAGACAGCACCACATGCACGTCAATGTGATATATTTCCCATGTCCCTTCCCCGCTATGTGCTTTATTAAAGAGTTTGATATTCCAAATGATGTTGAAGATTCTCCATTTTGAAAACATTAAGTAGAGACCGGTTTTACCGGGCGAATGGGGTGCTTTTTAAAGAAAAACCTTCCCCATTCGTAACGTCGCTCCCGAACCCAACGTCTCAACGTTTTCGCTAGACCAAAAGCCTTTCCCAAACGACTCCTCGGTTTCTCGGATGATCCATCTCAAAAATCTGGGTGGCGACTCTTTCAAAACGAGGCGGAGGGCGCGGGAGCCCACAGTGGCGACTCTGCTGGGGACCTTTTATTCAATACTTTCTTTTTTTTTTTTTTAAATTTTTTTCAGAAGTATTGGATGATCAAGAGGGCCAAACTTGAAAAGAGTGGCACTGTGGTGGGCACCCCACCGGCCAAAAAGGCAAAAGTTTCTGTTGGCCCTTCTACACTGGGCAACTTCCAGTACGCTTTGGAGCATGCTTTCGGATTGTTATGTGCAGCTGATGAGGATTCAATGGCGGAGATGTCTCTCCAGTCAGTGGGGGAGCACATGCTGGTCGAGCAGGCCATGGTATTCCCCTTCTTTTTATTGTTATCAACTTGAATATTTGTCGTTTCCTTATTGATCCCTTTTTTTCTTTTCTACAGGCTGCGGCTCGTGGCCGTTATCTTGCTTCCCAAAGCCATAGCCTGGGGAAGCAGGTGGTCACCCTCACTGAGGCCAACCTCCAGCTTACGAAGCAAGGTGCTTCTATGGCTGCAGAGCTGCGGGATGTGACAGATGAGAGAGATGCAACTCTTAAATCAAAAAGGGGCTTGAGGAGGAGAGAGATACAGCCGTGGCTACTGCTCAAAGTTTGGAGCAGAAAATTACTGAAATGAGCAAAGAGCTGGAGAAACAGAAGGCTATGGGCATGGGGATGCTAGAAAAGGTGAAGAAAGCTCACAGGGAAGCCATTGACTTGTTCCTTCAGTCTCCAGAATACCGTCAAGATGTCACCCAGCAATACTTCGATGGGTTTGAAGCCATGAGGAGTCAAGCGGCTGCAGCTTTCTCAAATTTGGATTTTTCCAAATTTGAGGTTGATGATGAAGAAGGACCCTCATGCTTTGACGGGGGACAGAAGGGAAAGGATGAAGCCGATGATGCTGTATCCAAGGACACATCTGTCCCGAGCTCTTCCCTTGCATCCCTCCTCCAGACTCCAGAGAAGGTTTCCCTTGACACACCAATCCTTGCTGCAACACCTCCTGGCCCGTCATCTGGTGACGGGCAGGCAACTGATAACACTCTCCTGGGCCTCTGATTGGCCTTAAAAAACATTTGATTTACTGGGTCTGTAATTAATACTTTCTGAATACTTTCGTACTCTCGTACTTTCATACTTGTTCAGGTGTGGCCTTAGCTTTGGCCTTGATTCCGGGTTAGCCGGTTTGGAAACATTATTTCCTTGAAAGGTGGATGATCTTTTTAAGATCATGTTTTGGGAGCCTCGTAGGGGCTGTTGGTTTTAGTGATATGGCAGGTACTGAATTTTAAACGAAAGCGTACTTTCAGTTTAAGCCGAATCTTATGGCAACTTTTATGCATATTTTAATTGCATGTTAATTCCTGCTTTTATCACAGTTTAGCCAAATACTTGTACTTGGTCTATTCTGAACTTTCTATTGCATAGTCATGCTACGTCTGCTTGAAAGTTTGCTTGCTTGAATAATTTAACCATGAGCTTGGAAATTTTCCTTAGCCTCTTCTTTTGCGTAGTTATACTACATCTTTAAGCCTGGAATATGTTTTTCAAGCTTATTATACTATGCCTGTTACTCCCCTAAGTGTGTTAATTGCTTGCGTCCAAGCAATTGAGACACTTATTGATACGTCCCGTGGGGCATTAAGTGGGTGAGTTGTGATACCGTGGATAAAGTAGGCGCGCTTCATATGCTGAGCTTTAAATATTTCCGGAGCTCTATAGGTTGCATAGCCTTGCTACGTCCTTATAGCTTGAAAATTTTTCCTGAGCTGTTTAATTTGCATAGCCTTGCTACGTCTTTATAGCTTGGGAATTATTTCTAAGATAACCAAATTGCATAACCGTACGTCTTTTATTGAGCTTGGGAATTTTCCCAGAGCTCTTTAACTGCATAGCCTTGCTACGTCTGTTGAGCTTGGGAATTTTTCCAAAAAAAAAAAGAATTAATATACTTACTTGAATTCCAATAGAGTATTCCTCAGGTCTACTGTAAAGTGACACAGCTTAGCAAGACGTGTGAGATTTGCTTTGGAATAAGAACCGTGTATGTTCAAAAGGCGTTCGTTTCAACTGCTCGAGGTGACCGTTTTAAGTGCGGTTTTTAATGGTGTTCATGCTGATTGGCTTAGCAAGCGGTTAATGAACTGTCCCATTATGCTATAAATACCAATAGTTCTTAACAAGTCACTCCCCATTCCACACTCTATTCCATAATGGCAAACAACGAAGAAATCAACAAGTCATGTCAAGAATTGCAGAATTTGAAGATCGCTGTTGCTGGCCTTACGGCCAAAATGGAAGCCATGACGGAGTCAGTTTCCGTCATGGAGAAGACGGTTCACCTGGTGCTGATTGCCAACTGGGACCAGTTGGCGGCTTTTCAAAGGCAGCCACCGCCGCCAGTTCCCTCCCCTCCAAGGGAGGGCGGTAGTGATTAGGTTGCAACTTTGTGGGTTTTGTCCACAAAGTTTTCATGTACTGGCTATCCACATCTCTTTTGAGATGTGGATTTAATAAATAAAATTTAAAAATTTTATTACTGTTGTTGTATCTTTTCCTTATCATGCATACAGGAAATGTAAACCATATCATGTTTTAACAGGAAATAAACTAGAACAACATTCCCTCGTGGGGAGTTTATTGGCCACTGGGGCTAGATAAAAGAACACATAGTCCTAAAGCAAATTTACTGCTAGAGCTTTATTTAAACGAAGAGTTTTCTAAAACAACTTCAGTTTCCTAAAAACAGAAATAAATAAATACGGATAAGCACCTACTTGTAATACTTCTTGAGGTGCTCCGCATTCCACGAATTTGGCAACTCCTTTCCTCTTAGGGTTGCAAGCTTGTATGCTCCAGCTTTGATGTGATGCAGGACCTGGTAAGGTCCTTCCCAATTGGGGCCAAGTTTGCCCACCTTTTTCCCCGTAGGGTCGACTTTCCTTAGAACTAGGTCACCAGCCTGAAAATCCCTGGGTCTAACCTTCGCCTTATGATACTTGACCATTCTTTGTTGGTAGACAGCTATTCTGGCCATTGCCGCATCCCTTTTTCCCTCCAAGAGATCCAGCTCGGCCCTGAGATCTTCCAGGTTTTCCTGCTGGTCCATGCTGGTTGTTCTGTAGTTGAGGAGTTCAACCTCAATTGGAACTACTGCCTCAGCCCCAAATGCGAGAGAGTATGGAGTTTCTCCTGTTGCAGTTTAGGGCGTTGTGCGGTATGCCCATAGTACATTGTAGAGCTCGTCTGGCCAGGCTCCTTTGGCTTCCCGCAGCCTCTTCTTAATTCCTTTCTTGATGGTTCGGTTTGTCACTTCCACTTGGCCATTAGCCTTTGGGTGAGCTTTGGATGCAAAGTGCACATGTATTCCCTTGGAAACACAATAGTCTTTGAATTGAGCATTGTCAAATTGCTTTCCCCTATCTGTGACTATCACTTGTGGCAAACCAAAACAGCTAATAATGAATTTCCACAAGAAATCAATTGTTACCTCTGCTGTGATTCTGGCCAATGCCTTGGCTTCGACCCATTTTGTAAAGTAGTCCACAGCTATGATGGCGTGCTGGACCTACCCTGCTGCCATGGGAAGTGGGCCAATTAGATCTACTCCCCATTGGGCGAATGCCCATGGCCCTTTCATCGGGGTCAAGACTGTAGGTGGCCCATGAATGATGTTTGCAAAGAGTTGGCACTTCTCACATTTCTGAACCATCAAGTTGCAATCCTTCTGCATGCTTGGCCAATAATACCCCAACATAAGAAGCTTATAGGCCAACATGCGCCCTCCTTGGTGATCCCCACATACTCCTTGGTGGACTTCCTCCATGGCTCGTGTGGATTCTGCCACAATCAGGCATCGTAGGTATGGCAACGAGAAGCTCCTCCTGTATAGCACATCTCCCGTCATTAGGTATTTTGCAGCCCTGATCCTGAGCTGCCAAGCTTTGACTTTGTCAACTAGTAGCGTTCCATTCGTTATGTAATCGACTATGGGAGCAGTCCACGAGCTGCTGTAGTCGATGGCTTGCACCTGTGGACTCGGGGCAAAGATACTAGGGAGCTCTAAGTAACGGATCGGGGCATTCCGTGGAATAGCCTCTTCCCTGGCCGTGGCCAACTTCGACAAGTAATCTGCTTCAACATTATCTTCCCTTGGGATTCTAGTGATGTTAAAGCTTTGAAACGTTGCAACCAGGGACTTTACTTTATCCAAGTACTTTTGCATTACTTCTTCTTTTACAGTGTATTCTCCCAGGACTTGTCCCACGACCAGCTGCGAATCACTTTTGGCTAGCACATGGCTAGCACCCACGGCTTTGGCTAACTCCAGTCCCACAATGAGAGCTTCGTATTCCGCCTCATTGTTGGTTGCTTTAAATTCAAACCTAAGGGCGTAGCTCAGGCATTGCCCTTTCGGGGATGTTAGAATCAGACCAGCTCCGCTTGCTTCCCTGGTCGTTGATCCGTCAACCTGAAGGATCCAAGGCTTGGGATCTTCTTTGGGGAGCTCTTCTGGTTCCAGATACGTGCATTCTGCTAAGAAGTCTGCCAGCACCTGTGCTTTAATGGCAGTCCGAGGCTTGTACTCTATGTCAAACTCTCTAAGCTCTATTGACCATTGGATTAACCGGCCTGATGTCTCTGGGCAATGGAGAACCCTTCGAAGTGGCTGATCTGTAAGTACTTTGATGGGGTGAGCTTGGAAGTAGGGCCGTAGCCTTCTGGCTGCTATCATCATTGCAAAAGCTATCTTCTCAGCTCTGGGATACCTCAGCTCAGCTCCTCGTAATGCCCTGCTGGTGTAATACACTGGGAGCTGTGTCCCCTGTTCCTCCCGTATCAGGACCGCGCTGACGGCGTGGGGAGAGGCAGCAAGGTATAGAAAGAGATCCTCTCCATCTTGCGTCCTGCTTAGCAGCGGAGGCGAGGCAAGGTACTCCTTCAATTGGTTGAATGCTGTTTCTTTGGTAGCAGTCCATTCAAAGGCTTTTTTCAAAACCTTGAAGAATGTTTGGCACTTATCTGTGGCTCGTGAAATGAATCTACTCAGGGCTGCAACACGCCCTGTTAGCTTCTGAACCTCTTTAATATTTTGGGGTGAGCGCATGGTGAGGATGGCTTAGATCTTTTCGGGATTGGCTTCAATACCTCTTTGTGACACCATAAAACCCAAGAATTTCCCTGAGGATACTCTGAATGCACATTTTGTTGAATTGAGCTTCATTTCATACTTCCTGAGGACTTGAAAGGTTTCCTCCAGGTCCGTCACATAGTTTAGTGCCTTGGCACTTTTGACCAGCATGTCATCCACATAGACCTCTACGTTGCGCTCAATTTGTTGTTTAAACATCTTGTTGACCAGCCTCTGATAAGTCGCGCCTGCGTTCTTAAGACCGAAGGGCATTACCTTATAATAGTAGAGCCCCCTGTCGGTGATGAACGACGTCTTCTCTTGATCCTGCTTGAGCATTTGGATCTGGATGTAGCCTGAAAATGCATCCATGAATCTTAGGAGCTCATACCCTGCTGTAAAATCAACCAAGGAATCAATCCTTGGTAGTGGGAAGCTATCCTTTGGACATGCTTTGTTGAGATCAGTAAAGTCGACGCACATTCTCCATTTGCCATTGGCTTTCTTTAGCATAACCACGTTTGCCAGCCAGTCGGGGTAGAGAACCTCTCGGACGGATCCTGCTTGGATGAGCTTGTCTACCTCCTTAGCTGCAGCTTCATTCCGTTCCGGAGCAAAAACTCTTTTCTTTTGCTTGACTGGGCTAACAGTGGGATCCACATTTAATTTATGGGTTATGATCCTTGGGTCAATTCCAGGGATGTCCTCGTGGGACCATGCATACACATCCTTGTTTTTCCTTAGAAATTGCAACAGCTCCGTCTTTGCTACCGAGCTCAGCCCTGCTCCGATTCTTACTGTCTTGCCAGGCCGGCCCGGCTCTAGGAGCTCTTCTATGAGTTCTTCCACAGGTTCTCCTTGTTGAAGCTTTTCTTCATCTCGAGGCTTTCTATAGTCATGGTAACATTAGCACCTCTGAGTGAGGTGACATAACATTCTCGTGCTGCCTTTTGGTCTCCTCTTACGCACGCTATCCCTGCTGGCGTTGGGAACTTTATCATCAAGTGATACGTGGAGATTATTGCCTCAATTTTATTCAGGGTTGTTCTCCCCAGTATTGCATTGTATGCAGAAGGACAGCTCACCACTATGAAATCTATCATTCGAGTAATCTGGCTTCCTTCCTCTCCCATGGTGACCCGTAAGGCTATTTGGCCAACAGGATAAACAGGCGTGCCTGCAAATCCAACTAGGGGGGAGGTCATAGGCCTTAGCCTTTCTCTTCCAACCTTGAGTTGATCATAAGCGTGGAGATACAAAATGTCGACAGAGCTTCCGTTGTCTATCAATACCCTTCGAGTAAGGTAGTTGGCCACGACAACGGTAATAACCAGAGGGTCGTCGTGAGGAACTTGAACTCCCTTTACGTCTTCTTCTGAGAAAATTATGGGAATTTCCTCCTTCTTTTGGAATTTGCCTGGACGGCCAACCATGTTAACCTCCAGGTATTCCTCCGTCCTTAATTTCCTCAAGTGAGCCTTTCTGGCATTGCTGGATTCTCTGCCTCCAGCAAATTCCCCATGAATAACCTTGATTTCTGCAATAGGTCCTGATCGAGGTGCAGCATCATCTCTTCCATCCTTGTTCGTATCATCCCGCCTGGGTTGTTTCTGATACTTCTTTGATACAAAACGCTGAAGTCTCCCTCTCTGGATCAACTCCTCGATTTGCTGCTTTAGATCTATGCAATCATCCGTGTTGTGACCGTGGTCTCTATGGAATCTGCAGTACTTATCTCTAGCTCTTTTGCTCGGATCGGATCTCAACTTTCCGGGCCATTTAAGGTCTGGATCGTCTTGGAGGTTGCTGAGGATTTGCTCTGCCGTAGCTATGAGCGGAGTGAACTGCTTGTACCGGCCTTGAGGCGGTCCTCCTCCCCTTTTAGGGGAAGTCCGTGAATCTGCCTTCTTGTTTTTTGGTTCCCCTCCCGTTTTTCGGGTGGAGTCTTTTCTCTTTCTGTCAGGTGGTGGGAATCCTTCTACCTGTGATGGCCCTGCTTGGGGATCGAAGCCATCACGGGTTCGCCTTGCATAAACAGCTTCCTCAGCATTCATGTGCTTCTGTGCTCTGAGCATGAGCTCCGCCAGGGTCTTGGGCGGTTCTTGAGATAAGAGGTACAGGAACTGTCCTGAATATAATCCAGCTATGTATGCAATTATACATACATTGTCATCAGCTTCATCTATCTGAACCACCTCTTTGTTAAACCTGGTGGTGAAGTCTCTCAATGATTCCCATCGTCCATGTTTCACCGTCAGGAGATGCGTGGCTGGTTTGCCGTAGCGTTGGCCAGCAATAAAGTAACTTACAAAGTTAGTGCTGAGCTGCTTGAAACTTCGTATACTCCCAGGGGGGGAGCTTATTAAACCATGCTCGGGCACTTCCCTTTAGAGTAACAGGAAAAGCTCGACACATGACTTCGTCAGGAACTGCTTGCAGGTGCATCAGGGACTTGTACGTTTCCAAATGATCCAACGGGTCCGTGGAGCCATTGAATGTTTCCAACTGGGGCATCTTGAACTTCCTTGGAAGGCGCCCATGACCAGAGGAGTGAAGGGAGAATCCGTATTTTGCACCAGCTCTTCCACCGTGGCAGGAGTCTGTGCCTTGACTTGCTTCATTAGTCCTTCAATCTGGTTCTGCATTTTGAGAATCACCCCTAGTTCATGGGACGACTTCTCCAGGGGGGCTTGCTATTCCTCTTTCGGTTTTGGCTTTCCTCCTCACTGGACTCGCTTTCCTCTCTGTTATTCTCTTCCTCGTGTTGACTGTGTTGCACGTTCAGGATGCTTGGTTCAGAGATCTGCAGGCGCAAAGCTGCGTTTTCCTGTACCGCGTTCTGTAACCCTTGGGTTAGCATTTTTATTTGCTCCTGCATTTGAGCAAATGCTTCTGGAGTCATCTGATCGCCTCCCGTCTTACTTGCCCCAGCGGCATTAGTCGCTTCTGCTGCTTTGGCTGCTTCCGCTGCCATGGCAGCCTTCTCAGCGATGGCAGCGGCCTTGGCCGCTCTTGCGGCCTTGGCTGTCTCCACGGCTTTGGCGGCTTTAACCGCGGCTTTGGCGGTCTTGGTGGCGTCGTCGACGCCCGTTTGCGGGGGGTCTGAAGCCATCGTTGTTCTGCTAGATCGGGTATCCACCATGCAAAACTATTCACCATGAAGGAGAAAGTCGCTTCCCACAGACGGCGCTAGCTGATGAATCAGCTTTGTATCTGGCCCCGACCTGCTCTTGCAAATACAACGTGAGAACTAAAGTCACCGGTGTGGTGGCGTGCCGACCACCCTCCGATGCCTAAGTCAGTAGAGGATATGATATGTGGTGAGAGAATTGAGATTCACAGGGGTTTGTTTTTTTTTTTTTTACGTACCTTAGTTGAAGCTCTACCGTCACTTTTATAGGCATTTGGTAGGAGGTTGAGTCCTAATTGGACTGTGTTCCGGGGATTCCTTGGTTATCCGCACGGTGATCGTGGAGTCCTGCCTTAGCTAGGACTCCATACTAACCTAATGTTGGCCGGGAATCATTATCCTTTGTTGGCCGTGATCATCCTTGGGATCATCATGTATATCTTATCTATATTTTCTCCTTTATCCCGCATGGGATATCTTCTACAGGGATGAGCACACTACGTGAGCGTTACTTGCCCAGCCCTGGCTGGGCTTCTGAGCTAATCCTTAGATCGTGGCCCAGCTTCGTATGACGGAGCTGGACCTTTGACTTCAGCTCAGCTCCGTCTTGCGGACCGAGCTGGCTTACTTGATGTACTTCCTAATGGTGGCAGGCGAAGCTGACAGTATTACTCCCCAGCTCTGCTTCTTTCTCCAGGCTGGGCTCTTCAGGTCTTCCCTACTTATCACTCATCTTCTTCTTTTTCTTTTTTATTTATTATTTTTTTTAAAAGTTTCTGAGGCACAATTTTAGTGGGGAACTTGCATTCCATATCGAACAAACAAGGAGAGGATAGGAGTGTAATATGGTACCAAAAAAATGTATAAATAAGACTACGTTGCATAAAAAAACATACTTACCTGGACGGCATCAATGGGATATCAATGAGGCCTATGGCATAGGTTAGCAGCCTCCATTGCATTTATGAGGGGTACTTGTCTAAGGTCTACCCAAGTGAAGAAGTCTACTTCAAAATTTGTGGCAGTGGGGTTCGCACGGCCAAAGGCAATTATGAAGAGAAAGTGTTAATAGATATGTGTTTTTATTATGTCGATGCAATATCAGTTAAGGGAGAATTTTTTTTTAAGAAATTAAATAGGCATCCTATTTAAAAGACTTATTTAGGTGTCCATCCTAGGGCGGTGGTGGGAATGGGTCAGAAAAGGATGTGAGATCTTTTCATCAACACTATTAAAAAAAGAGAGAGAGAAAACAGCACCACTATTGTTCGATGAGCGGTGTGTGAAATGCAAGCTTATGCTAGGAACTATCGGTTTCAAAGGAACGGATGAGGTTGAGATAGAGGAAATGGGGTCACACAATAACAGCAGAACTCATCTAGTCCCCAGTCATTGGGGGTATAGGCAAAGGATGATTCGAGGTAGACCTAATATTTGAAAACGTATGCATAGAGTGTCTACTCTCATAATACCGCTAAAGCAATGGCTCCCCCTATACCATCGAGGAAACGAGGTTGAGAAACAAAATTGTTGCAAGGGCCTAGGTTTTGAATCCAAGTGGATGTTGTAGGATTAATGAGGAAATTTGCTTCATCTGTTTGGGTCCAATTTCTACTGGCAAACGTGTTAGTGGTTACAAAATATCTGATGGGAAATGCGATTATGAACGGGATAAATACAAGATGACATAAAAGATGGTGATTGATGAACCGGTTTTTAGTCGCCTCCGGAGGAGGGGATCCTCAACCGCTCACCTAGTCCTCCAGCGGATGAAACGGCCTCCGGCGTGCTCGATTAACGACCTACAAAACAGACACAGTAAACTATGGGCACCGGCGTGGCTGTCGCCATCGCCCCTCCGATGCCTAAGTCAGTCGAGATATGGAGAAATTGGACTGAGTATAAGTTTTGTATCATTTTTTTGCGCACCTTTATGATGTAGAGGTGTGATCTTTATATAGGCATCTTGGGAGGAATCCCTTAGGATTGGGACTCTTAAGTCTCATCCGCTCGTGGTAGGTATAGACCCTGATTCTTATTAGGTTTGAGGAGTCCCTTCACCTTTGGACTCTTGTACCTGCTTATCAGGTTAAGAGTCCTTACGGTGCTGGGACCTCTTGGGCTTATTCGCACATGACAGAAATAGGATGGAGTGAACTCCTTTCCTCAGGACTTCCTTGAACCTTATCAAGTTAGAGGAGTCCCTTCACCTTTGGACTCTTGTACCTGCTTATCAGGTTAAGAGTCCTTACGGTGCTGGGACCTTTTGGGCTTATCCCTCACATGATGGAAATAGGTAGGAGTGTCCTCCTTACCTTAGGACTCCCTTGAACCTTATCAGGTTAGAGGAGCCCCTTCACCTTTGGACTCTTGTACCTGCTTATCAGGTTAGGAGTCCTTACGGTACTGGGACCTCTTAGGCTTATCCGCACATGACGGAAATAGGTAAGAGTGTCCTCCTTTCCTCAGGACTCCCTTGAACCTTATCAAGTTAGAGGAGTCCCTTCACCTTTGGACTCTTGTACCTGCTTATCAGGTTAGGAGTCCTTACGGTGCTGGGACCTCTTGGGCTTATCCGCACATGACGGAAATAGGTAGGAGTGTCCTCCTTACCTTAGGACTCCCTTGAACCTTATCAGGTTAGAGGAGTCCCTTCACCTTTGGACTCTTGTACCTGCTTATCAGGTTAGGAGTCCTTACGGTGCTGGGACCTCTTGGGCATATCCGCACATGACAGAAATAGGTAGGAGGTTCCTCCTTACCTTAGGACTCCCTTGAACCTTATCAGGTTAGAGGAGTCCCTTCACCTTTGGACTCTTGTACCTGCTTATCAGGTTAGGAGTCCTTACGGTGCTGGGACCTCTTCGGCATATCCGCACATGACAGAAATAGGTAGGAGTGTCCTCCTTACCTTAGGACTCCCTTGAACCTTATCAGGTTAGAGGAGTCCCTTCACCTTTGGACTCTTGTACTTGCTTATCAGGTTAGGAGTCCTTACGGTGGACAGATCTCTGTGGTTCTCCTTTATGGACCATATCTTGACCTCTTATGAGGAGATATGGCTTGTGGCTGCTCCATAAGTTTCCTTCGTGCATGGGTCTCTCATGGTTATCCCTTGGGATGAGATAAGGCCTTGGATATTCTAGAAGGGGAATAAGAGTCCGACTTCTCTTAGTCCTTTAGGCTGTATGAACCTCTCGCATGGAGTGTCTCATAAGTCTTGCTGCAGGTTTGTCATACTTGCCGAGCTCACCTAGTGAGCTGAGCTCGGTATTCTTCTATGAGTTGCGCTTGTGAGTTGGCCTCCTTTTTTGGACTAGTTTAATAGAGGCAAGCTATTATAGGCTAGATTCCATGTTCTTAGAACTATAGCTCGAGCCCTTAAGGCTGTGCTCGTGAGCTCTTTGGTTTGGGATGACCTTCGCCCTTGTGCTGGTCCTCTGAGCTTAGTTCTTCAAGCTGAGCTCCATGTCACTAGGTCCCCTACATGGCCCTTCGTGTTGAGCTAGGCTTCCTGGTCTGGGCTGACCTTGGGAGGATATTTCCTACTTATCAGGTACTCCCCTGTTTCCTAGCACGTGGCTTTTTTGGCAGGGGTAGGAAACATTATTTACTCTGGAATTGACAACTACGTATGCATGTCCTGCGTATCATCTGCGATGCTCATCAGGTTGTGGTGTACATAGCCATTGTTTGGTTCTGGGGATTTTTCGTGGACCCTTGGTCCTATGATCATGTTGTCATGTTCGACTTTATCAAACAGCTTTGCTGGCCATCCTTGCTGAATAGCAAACCGATGAGAATATTCAGGGGGCTGAACAGAGCGCACCCTTTTACTTTGATCTACACCCCTCTATAGTTGTCATTTTAACCTTGGGGGTGTCTGCTTTTAGCATTGCTGAGCAGCAATGCTCGTAGCAGAGCAAAGAAATATATATTTTTTATTTTTGAGGGAGACAAGCTTTAGTAAAGCTTGCTTTACGTTTGCTATGTCCTTTGTTAGTCCCTTTGGGATAACTTAGATGTGGGGGTACTGATTTATTTCAAGCACTCCCCAATCCTTTGAGCGTGGGGTTGTTGAAAAACAACCTAGTACTTGTGAGTTTTTGTCCTCTTAGGACTGATCTTGTGTTGATATTTTGCCTTAGAGTTTGGCACATCAATAGCTTTTCGGCTGAGTGGGATTGTAGGCCACTTCTCTCGAACTTGCATGTCATAGCTTATCTAGCTCTGGCCGAGTGGGCTTATATGCCACATCCCTCGGACTTTTAGCCCTTTGGGACTCTTTAATACTTATTTAATAAGCAATGGTGCGAGCGGCTCATGGGCCACTTTTTAAATATTATAGTTTAGAGCTTTTTGAGCTCTGACTCTTCAAGGCTTATTTGATAAGCCCTGGGGCAAGCGGCTCACGGATTGCTGAGCATCAATACTTGTCTTAGCATGGTTATTCTATGCCTTAGCATAAGGTTTGCTCATGCCTTAGCATGAAGCTTGAAATAGCACCTCATTCCTTAGCATGAGGTTTGCTCATGTCTTAACATGAGACTTGGAATAACATCTCATGCCTTAGCACGAAGTTCGCTCATGCTTTAGCATGAGATTTGCTCACACCTTAGCATGAGACTTTAAATAGCACCTCATGCCTTGAGCATGAGGTTTGCTCGCGCCTTAGCATGAGGCTTGAATAGCACCTCATGCCTTTAGCATGAGGTTTGCTCGCGCCTTAGCATGAGGCTTGAATAGCACCTCATGCCTTTAGAATGAGGTTTGCTCATGTCTTGACATGAGAGGCGTCCTTGGCTAGCCTTAGAGGTATCGAGTTAGTAACTGAACTCAAGTTTTGTTAGTCCAAAGCTCTTTTGGACTGGGCCGAGGAGGCTTGTAGGCTACACTCTCGGATTTTTAGTCTGAGCTCCGTAAGCTCAGGCCCTTTAGCGCCTACGTTGGGGCTGGACCAAGTTGACGTGTCAACACTTTTGGAATTATATGTCGGTCTGAGCTCTGCGAGCTTTGACTCCTTGATAAATAATCAATACGTTGCATAGCCTTAGCTACGTTCTGGAGCTTGGAAATATTTCCTGAGCTCCTTTTATTGCATAATTGTGCTGTCATTTGAGCTTGAAAATTTTCCCTAAGCTCATTTGCATAGCCGTGCTATGTCTTTTGCATAGCCTTGGCTACGTCATAGGGTTGTAGACTTTTCCGAATCAATGGCTGAGTCTAGATTTGCTAGACCACTAGGCGTCTTTGGGTTGCCTAGGTAGCCTTATTTGTATCGAGTCAAACTGAGCTCGGATTTTCTAGACCACCAAGCGTCCTTGGCTGGCCCATAGAGTAGTAGATTTTACCGGATCAGTGGCTGAGTCCGGGTTTTCATGTACTGAGCAGCTGCGCGCTTTAGCTGACTCAGCATTTTTGAGATTTATCTTGAAATCTGGTTCATTAGTCCAGAGCTCTTTTGGACTGGGCCGAGGAGGCTTTTGGGCCACACACTCGGACTTTTAGTTTTAGCTCTTGAGCTGTAACTCTTCAGTGCCTATCAATGGGTGAAACTGGATCAAGCGGATTTGTTAACGCTTTGGGAATTAAATATCAATCTGGGGCTCTTTGAGCTCTGACTTGTCGATAACTAATATGTTTCTGAGCTCAGTCTTACATCTAATGCATGCATAAAAATGGCCATACGAAAAAATAAAGGTAAAGTAAATACTTTGTAATGAAAGTAAACACTGTGTACCTTTTTTAGGAGATTGGTATAGCTCTTTCGGAGATGACTTGCTAAGTCTTCTTGGACATGTATGCCGAGCTGGCTCTCTTGTGATCGAGCTAGTTCAATGTGTTGAGCTGTACCATGGTGCTCGCTTTGCTTGTCCCTTGGGATGAGCTGGTCTGGTTCATACTCAGCTTCACCTATTCCCCTGTTTCTTTAGACCTTGTCAGGTCAGGAAAAGGGGAACACTTGAGAGGGTGATTATGTCCCTTAGGACTTTTAGTTGAGCTCCTCTGTCATGTGTTATTGTGTTGGCTAAACTTTTCTCTTAAGATTAGCTAGCTTTAAATCTTTATCCCTTGGGATTGTTGACAGGCTAGGTTCTGTTGTCCAATTGGGGTACTCGTATTGAGGTACTCTCCTGGGTTATCCCTTAGGATATTTTATATTTGTCACCTCCCGTAAGAGGAGTTTCAGCCACCTTAGACGATCAAGATCCTTTGTTGGAGTAACTTGGTGGTCCACATAGCCGGGCTGATAATGCCGCCATGTCAATCCTTGAAGATGATCTGATGATTTTGCCTTTCATGCTCAGCTCTCTGAATGAGCCTGAGCTCTTATCTGTGTATTTCCTTAGAAATTTTCATGTTTCCGTAGAGGTAAGTAACTCATTCGCTGCTATTGTCGTGACAATTTTGCACTTGCACTTCCTTTATGGAGAACATCACATGCTTTATCAGCTATGTTCTTCTGAGCAAACCTTGGTTGCTCAATGCTAAACTCTTTGCCTAGTCTAATTTTGGGGCCTTGAGCTGTGACCAAGCAGGCTTGCTGGTCATGCTTAAGTTTCTAATACTTGTGTTGCTTTTGCCTTCTGGTTGAGGTGTGCGGGCCGTGCCTAATCTCTTCAAGATTTAATTCCCTTAGGACTGGGCTTTACCTATTGGTTGTCCAAATTTCGTAAGCTTTTTATAGCTATCTCCAAAGCTCTAGCTTTGGCTGAGAAGATTGGTATGTCCATATACTTCTCTACTCCCCCAAGTGTTAAGGTGTTGGAAAAACAGCTTAACACTTGTGTAATTGTTTCATGTGGCCCGTTGACCCTATGACTGGTTGAGCAGATGAAAATCATGCTTATATTAGTAATAAAATTGTTCAATGCCACCTGATAATTTTATCATAGTGGACCGAGTTCATAAAGATTATGCTTGAATTAGGACTTTAACTATCCTATTGAGCAGATGAAAATCATGCTCAGGCTATGGGTCCCTTAGGATATAAGCTTTTCACCTAAGCTATTTGTTTACCAAATAGATGAAAGTTAAACTTTGCTAAAACACTGTTTTCTTTGGAGTAACCGCGGTCATACTCAGAACTTTGGTCCCATGGGACCCTAGGCTCTTTTTGAGTTGAACAGATTAACATCATGTTAATTCTTAGGGATTTTATGTATCCTATAAGACCGGATGGATTAGTCCACATGCATTTTGTGGGTCAACGGGTTCCCCATGAGTTGTATGTGGAAAACTCAATGTAGAGTCCTAGATCTTTAGAATTCTCCATTTAAACAAATTCATTTCAATATGAACTCTTTTATTGTAATCCAAAAATTATCCGAGTGATCCCAATGTGGGGATATGCTTGTGATAAGCAATAATTAATCAAAATAAAGGAGGAACAAGACTTATCTCGTAGTAGGATAATTTCTATGATCAACTCCAGTGTTATCAGCGAAGAAAAGTTGATGCTTGGGCTGGAGAACACCGTGGCGATATGTGCGCTTGAAGTTTAATGTACTCCGGCGCCAGCTGATGAATTAGCTTCGTCGTCTGCTCGGATCTGATCCTCTTGTTGGAGCTCTACTATCGTATTTATGGGCATGCTGTTAGGAGGTTGAGTCTTTGTAGGACTGTATCTCACAGATCCGGATTACCTCTTTAAGGTTTTGAGGAGTCCCACCTTAGTTAGGAATCCCAATCTACCCCTGATTACGTATATCAGGGATGTTTTGTACTTATCTCGTTGGTGGCATCCTTTATCCCTTAAGATTTGGGTCTTTCCTTATCCCGTTGGGATATCTTCAGGTATATTCCATAGACAATATTACAAATATTATCTTCCCTGCCGTAGCTAGGGGCCAGAGCTGGTCCTTGGATCTTTTGCCAGCTTTGTGAGAAGAATGGAGCTGGAATACCTTGACTTTGTTCCAGGTGGATTTCATTATTGTTGGCATGTATGGATGCTTTAAACCGCAGAGGTAATGTAGGTGGAAAGCTCTGCTCTTCCTGAAAGATGCCCGTGGGGCACTTGAGTTTTGCAAAGTGCAATTTGATCCGTAGTCGGAGCTTCTTTTCTTGCATAGCCTTAGTAGCGTCATTTGAGGTTGGAAATTTTTCCAGAGCTTCTTCTATTGCATAGCCTTAGCTTCGTCGTTTGAGCTTGAAAATTTTTCCAGAGCTTCTTTTATTGCATAGCCTTAGCTACGTCGCTTGGGCTTGGAAATTTTTCCTGATCTTCTTTTATTGAATAGCCTTAGCTACGTCGCTTGAGCTTGGAAATTTTTCCCAAGCTCTTCATAGTATATTACACCCAGGGCTTCTTTTAGGTTGTTTGTGTTGCTCTGTAGGAGCTTGTAAAACCTTGTGTGCGCGCTTCCCCTTAGTATAACGGGGCAGGCTTGGCACATGACCTCATCTGGTGTTGCCTGGAGATGTGTTAGAGATTTATACGTCTCTGAATGATCCAATGGTTTGTAGTGCCATTGAATGTTGCCATCTGCGGCATCTTGAGCTCTCGTGGGAGAGGGGGCTGCTTGCGACCTTAATGTGTGTTGATATAAGAGCATGCCCCAAGCGTAGGGCTAGGTCGGTTGTAAGCATAATAAACTCGGAAGTCCAAGGTCGAATCCACAGGGAGCCAATGGAGCTAGGCCAGAAGGTTTGCTTTACGAAGGGTTTTTAGCGTTAGGACCGCCAACCTTTAGTACGGCTTTGAGACGGCCAACTTTTGAGTGATAGAAATTCTCTCTACCTCCTAACTTTAATTGAAAGTGAAGATTGACTAGAAATTAAAAGCGGCAAGGTCTAGGGGTTCATTCCGCCCATAACTTAGGCCGTTCAATGCTTCTCTTTGATAACTCAAGTGAGAGTCATTGTCATTTGACCTCACTCGGAAGATTTAATCATGAAAATCAAGTTTAACTCATACAACGGGGTTTGGAAATGGATGAAAACTCGTTTAGGCATTTTATCGAACACAAAGAGAGCCATGGTTCCAAGCATTGGGTGTGCCAAGAGACTTGTCTACACCCAATCAAAGAAATTAACATCTCTAGGTTTAGACCAAAGATTAGAGCTTAACAAGTTTTTTGAGGCATTTTGGCAAACACTTAGGGTGACATAGCTCCAAGCATTATATGTGGCAAGAGATCAAGTCATTGCCTACACATAATCAAAGAGTTTAACAACCCTAGGTTTTGTTACATAAAAAATGAACTTAATCCATTCTCAAACCACATTAAGCACAAGAAATGAGAGAAGCCATTAAACTACCTAAATCATAGGGTAGAAATCACCCCATGACCAAGCTTAAATCACTACTCACCCATAGTGGGTGTAAACACAAGGCAAAACAAAGAGAGATATGAAAACATGAGCAAAAACGAAAATGAAAGCTAGATTAATGAAAAACACAAGTATACTTACAACATTAATGAAGGAAATCTACCCCAAAACCTTTGCAATCCCCTTCCTTTGAAGAGAGAAGGAGAGCTTGAGAAGAGAGGAGAAGAGGGAGGTAAAGAGAGAAAGTGAAAAATGGAGAATGCCCTAGAATCGGGCTAAGGGTGGTATATATACCCCCTTTACAAAAAAACTACAAAAATGCCACTGAAATGTCCGCGCAGGAGTGATGGATCAATCCCTGGTCAGAGGGGGATCGATCCCTGTTGTTTCTGAAGCTTTCTGATGGTAGGGGATCGATCCCTAAACATTGGGGGATCGATCCCTAAGCTTGCTGGATTCTGCAGACACATTTTCAACTTCGCGGGCTCGCTCCGGACACTCCCGAACTCGGATTTAGGTGTTTTTCGAACCGTTGGAAAGCTTGTTGAGTCTACTTTCTAACCCAAGTGGTTTGGATCAAAAATAATTTTTACATCAAAAGTTATGACGATTCTACCCTCAGTTGGTCGGAAAATGAGTTGCTTTGGGTAACATCCTTGCATCTCCCTCACTTCCCTTGATCCTTGGACATCCCGAGTATGCTTCAAAGCTTCTTTTCATGACTTTTGGGACTCGGTCGCAGAGCGCCACGTGGTCTTGGATACTTGGACACACTCGGGGCAATCTATAGCCTCCAAATGCGCCTTATTCACACGATTTACCTGCAAATGCCAAAAACACACCTTTCGTGCAATATCGTTCAAATCAAGCAAGTTATGCACTTGTGTGTGACAAAAATGAGAGAGATAAGCCCTATTAATTACAATATTGAGGGCTTATCAGGGGCTTTATTATTTTGGCTGTGAAGGGAGAGTTGGTGACTTGGATCAACTTTTCCTCCATGGTGGGAGTTTTCCCTTTAACTTGATTAAACAGCCCCTCGATTTGGGTTTGCTTCCATAGAAGGGCTTCTCGGAAGTGATTTTTGATCTCTCTCGATGCAACTTGACCGCCTCGTTTCGGGATCGGCGTTACCGTCCCTTTTATGTTCTTCAATGGACTTTCGTCTAAATTGGCGAGTTATTTGTTTAACTCCCCATTCATTCGTGTCGCGTCCGTTAACCCTTGGGTTAAAACTTCCAATTGATCTTGCAAGGTTTAGATCATTCCTTGCATAGTATCAGCTTGTTTTTGTTAAGCGGCGAACACCACTAGGTCGAGTCACCGTGGCTGAGGTATCCTTCATCTGAACTTCTGAAGGAGATGGAGCACGACTTTTAGAAAGTGATTGAGTATAACTTTCTAAAGCCGTTAATCGAGTATCCATTGGGGAAGCCGTTCACCGTGAAGGGTTGAGAATGATTTCTCGTTTCCCACAGACGGCGCCAGCTGATGAAGCGGTTTTTAGTCACCTCCGGAGGAGGGGATCCTCAACCGCTCACCTAGTCCTCCAGCGGATGAAACGGCCTCTGGCATGCTCGATTAACGACCTGCAAAACAAACACGGTAAACTATGGGCACCGGCGAGGCTGTCCCCATCGCCCCTCCGATGCCTAAGTCAGTCGAGATATGGAGAAATTGGACTGAGTATAAGTTTCGTATCATTTTTTTGCGTACCTTTATGATGTAGAGGTGTGATCTTTATATAGGCATCTTGGGAGGAATCCCTTAGGATTGGGACTCTTAAGTCTCATCCGCTCGTGGCAGGTATAGATAGGTGTTGGAGTGTCCCTTCACCTTTGGACTCTTGTACCTGTTTATCAGGTTAAGAATCCTTATGGTGCTGGGACCTCTTGGACTTATTCGCACATGACGGAAATAGGATGGAGTGAACTCCTTTCCTCAGGACTTCCTTGAACCTTATCAGGTTAGAGGAGTCCCTTCACCTTTGGACTCATGTACCTGCTTATCACGTTAAGAGTCCTTACGGTGCTGAGACCTCTTGGGCTTATCCGCACATGACGAAAATAGGTAGGAGTGTTCTCCTTACCTTAGGACTCCCTTGAACCTTATCAAGTTAGAGGAGCCCATTCACCTTTGGACTCTTGTACCTGCTTATCATATTAGGAGTCCTTATGGTGCTTGGACCTCTTAGGCTTATCCGCACATGACGGAAATAGGTAGGAGTGTCCTCATTTCCTCAGGACTCCCTTGAACCTTATCAGGTTAGAGGAGTCCCTTCACCTTTGGACTCTTGTACCTGCTTATCAGGTTAGGAGTCCTTACGGTGCTGGGACCTCTTGGGCTTATCCGCACATGACGGAAATAGGTAAGAGTGTCCTCCTTACCTTAGGACTCCCTTGAACCTTATCAGGTTAGAGGAGTCCCTTCACCTTTGGACTCTTGTACTTGCTTATCAGGTTAGGAGTCCTTACGGTGGACAGATCTCTGTGGTTATCCTTTATGGACCATATCTTGACCTCTTATGAGGAGATAAGGCTTGTGGTAGCTCCATAAGTTCCCTTCGTGCATGGGTCTCTCATGGTTATCCCTTGGGATTCGCAGCCTCATCCCTTAGGTTGAGGTAAGGCCTTGGATATTCTAGAAGGGGAATAAGAGTCCGACTTCTCTTAGTTCTTTAGGCTGTACGAACCTGTCGCATGGAGTGTCTCATAAGTTTGGCTGCAAGTTCGTCATACTTGCCGAGCTCACCTAGTGAGCTGAGCTCGGTATTCTTCTATGAGCTGCGTTTGTGAGTTGGCCTCCTTTTTTGGACTAGTTTAATAGAGGCAAGCTATTATAGGCTAGATTCCATGTTCTTAGGACTCTAGCTCGAGCCCTTAGGGCTATGCTCGTGAGCTCTTTGGTTTAGGATGACCTTCGCCCTTGTGCTGGTCCTCTGAGCTTAGTTCTTCAAGCTGAGCTCCATGTCACTAGGTCTCCTACATGGCCCTTCGGGTTGAGCTAGACTTCTTGATCTGGGCTGACCTTGGGAGGTTATTTCCTACTTATCAGTGATCTTTGACTGCCTCAAACCTAGACTGTTTAAACAGTTTAACCGTTCATTGGCATGATATAGATCTTGGAAATTTAATTAATTCCCTAGTTAATACGGTTTAGGTTCCCGACGAGGAGAGCTTTAGAGGGAATTTCATCTGGTATCTTGCAAATTTAATTACCCAAGTATGGAAACTTCTTACGATTTTTGTATATAAGAAGAATTTTGTGGTTAACTTCATTTTTCTCCAAGTCTGCAATTCCAGTGTGGTTGTTCATCGTCAATTTGTTCAAGAGCTGGTTTTAGCATCGCGAGACTTAGAACTCTTTGGTTCTTGCTACCAATTTCTTCATTGGATAGATTTCTGTTGGGCATCTCGCCACCGGCAATAAGAAAAAAATTTAAAAAGGTGCGCCTTCACTAACACCTATGGATTCTAATCCGATGGTAAGCACTTGATGCTAACAATTTCTTGAGCATCTCTAGTTGACTAACCATTAACATCTTATTTTGGACAATGGGTTTGGTGAGAAGATTCGGACTATAGTACTAAACCTTGCACACAAGTGATGATTGGGTGCAAATCTTCAAGCCTTGAGGACAAGGCTTATTTTGATTGGGTGGGGCATGTTATGTATTGAATTGAAAATAGGGCTGCAAATGAACCAAGCTACTCACAAGTAACTTGTGACTCGGCTCGTTAAGGCTCAACTCGTTTAATAATCGAGCCTTAAGGAATATTAGATATGCTAATATAGCTGTATAAATCAGAGCAAGGTGCAACATTTGAACATACTTACACTAGACGTTTGGGTCAATGGATGATCAATAAGGTCCATGGCTTAGGTTAGTGACCTCCACGGTTGCACTTCGGAGGGGTGTTCGCCTAAGGTCTACGTAAGTGGTGGAGCTTATGTCATAATTTGTACTACTGGGTCGCTCGGCCCCTGCCCTTTACAGTTAAAAGCATTTCGTGGTTCAGTATTTTATCAATCAGACCAATTGTCGGACAAAAACACAGATTTCACAATTGAAGCTGCCAGCCTTAGGGGTGGTTGTTTCAACCCAGACGCCGTTCAAGAATGTCAGTTAAATTTTTGTTTTTAAAACCAAACTGAAAAGGAGCACGAACCATAAAGTTAAAATTGAAAGTAAGGAAGGGGAAGGGGAAGGGGAAGGGGACCATGCACCCATTTGCGTAGTGGACGAAAAAGACAAAAAGAAAAGGTTATGAAGGGGACCTCCACTTGCGTAGTGCACGAAATAATTGAAAGAAAGAAGTACTTTTGTCTTTGGAATGGGTAGACCTTCACTTGCGTAGTGCACGCAGGGAGTACTTTTATCTTTGGAATTAGTAGACATTGATGATTACTCATTCCATCTCAATTTATTTGTTCAATTTCGATATACGTACTCTTTAAAAAATCTTTTATATTTCACGAGTTTATAATGTTTTATGTAATTTCGAAAATAACATATTATAAAACTAATTAAGATCTATCAAAATTCATATTGTATATATAAAATATTATAAATTAAAATATATAGACAATTTTGTAGAATGTTCCAAATAGTAAAAAAAAAACAAACAAATCGGGACGACGGTGGAACTAAAAACTAAACTTACATAACAATTAATTAAAGGAATCTTAATATTCTATTGAAGTTGTCAGATCATCTTCACTCCTTACCCAAAATTTTACTCAAATTTGAATAAAAATTTGATTTGGTATGAAAGCTTTAACTCATGAACCCATATTTTACTGAAATCTCATTCATTCACCACCATTACCGCCCATCACCACCAAAATCCCAGACCCCTCTCTCTCGTGCCATCTTCTCCTTTCTTCTTTTTTGTTGGATTCTCACCTGTCCCCCAAACAAAGCCACACTACACTATCCACGCCACTAAGATTTGAATAAGGAGTGGAGATACTCTTAACTGCTCTGTGTAACCCATCCAAGATTAAAATCGTCCCCGATTTATGCCGCCTTCTACTCCTTTTTCGTAGTTGTGATTCGGAAAAACAAAAATGGCGGACGCCGCTATTAAAGCTGGAGAATTAGTTGTTACTCAAATCATCAAAGAAAGTTCTCGCTTGTCTCGCGTGAGAGAAGACATCGCTTGGATTGAAACTGAGAAGGGACGCATTATTTCCCAGTTAAAAGATGCTGAGGGCAAGGAATCCAGAACAAAAGGAGAATCCAACATCTTAAATGAAGCTAGGAACCTTGGTTTTGATATGGAGGACATTACGGATAAATATTATACCCAGTTCATGAGATCAATGAGTAGGAGCACGTTGATGAGGCGTCTTGACTTTAGAAAGATGAAATTTGATCATGGCTTTGTTAAAGAGGTTGAAGATATCAAAAAAAGGGTCCAGGATTTCAATAACGCTCGACAAGCTTTTCAAAACGATGAAAGCAGCAGCAGCCGTGAAGAAGATACATTAGATCCAAGACAAACTTTCCCTCACCTCGATGAACCAAATGTTGTTGGTTTCGACAATCAAATCGAAACTCTGTCGCGCAAAGTCCTCCATGAGGATTTGCAGCATCGTGTGGTGTCTATTATTGGCGCTGCCGGTCTGGGAAAGACGACTCTTGCCAGGAAAGTTTACAACCTTGCCCGGCATTCGAAAGTTCACAACTCTGATCAACAGCATTTTGCCAGGAGAGTTTACAACCTTGCCTGGCATTCAAATGTTCACAACTCTGATCAACAGCGTTTTGACTGTGCAGCATGGATTTGTGTTTCTCAGAGCCCAAACGAAAAAGGGCTTTTCAGAGCCATCGGAGAGCAGGTGGGCTTGGAGGAGAAGAAGATTGAGCATAATGTTGCGAGCAATCTGTTCAATTTCTTGAGGACAAAAAGGTATGTGATAGTGATAGATGATATATGGCATACCAACGCGTGGGATGTTTTAAAGATTGGCCTTCCTACGAATTCTGAGAAAGGGAGTCGAATAATACTCACTTCTCGGAATAGAGACGTGGGTGTCTACGTAGGTGGGTGGGACTCGGTACTTGAGTTGCAAGCCCTAGATCAGGAAACCAGTAGGAGACTCTTCAACAACATTATTGTAGATGATCCACAAGATCCCCCGCAACTACAGACAATTAGTGAGCAAATATTAGAAAGATGCGGTGGTGTGCCACTAGCAATTGTACTAGCGGCAGGTTTTCTAAAATTACGAGAGAGATCAGTTTCTGCGTGGAGAGGGGTATTAGAGGATATGTGTCAAGGTAACGACCAATTCACCGAAATCTTTGCCTTAAGTTACAATGATTTGCCTGAAAAACTAAGACTGTGCTTTCTATACTTCGGACTTTTTCCGGAGGATCGTGAAATTGAGACATTCGATTTGATTAATTTATGGGCAGCCGAGGAGTTTATAAGAGGAAGTAGCGAGAGACAGGTTGAGGAAGTGGGGTATGACTACCTTGATTGCTTGATAAGGAAAAACCTGATTCAAGTTGCTCAAAGAAGGTTTGATGGAAGGGTTAGAAGTGTCCGAATTCATTACATTTTGCACAAACTTTGCATTCGGAAGGCTGAGGAGATTAATTTTTTTTACATTCATAGAGACGAGATCAATTCTAACACTGCGTTGAAGGCACGTAGAGTCGCTATCTATGCCAGTGAAACCGATCGCTACCCTGTTTTTTATGTGAAAACTTCTAGCCTTCGTGCAGTGTTTTATTTTGTTCGTCGATACCCATGGAATACTAAGGGTAATAAAAATCTTCTCCGCCATTCGAGAATTGTTCGAGTGTTTAGTGTTGAGGACAGCACTCTACCAAGGCCACTTTTAAAAAAGATTAGCAAATTAAGGCACTTGACTTACCTTAAGTTGGAATCCCACGCGATGACTGAAGAACTTTCTAATGCCATAAGCAATTTGAAAAGTTTGCTAACCTTGGATCTTCGAGAGGTCAACTATTGGCATGTCAACCTTCCAAAAGTTATTTGGAGTATGAAGCAATTAAGACACATTCTCTTACCCCTAACTTGCTACGCTCCTTCATTTTGTGAACTCAACTTAGATGTGTTCCATCCAGTTGAAATTACATTACCAAATCTCCGGACCTTTTCCGGGCTGCGTGGTGACCTGTTCAATGCAGATTTGTTGCGCATGCTTACCAATTTGAGAACATTGAAAGTCAGTTCACTGAATGAGAATATCATGGTGGTACTTTCGAATGCAGCACCTGTATCACAGAAGCTTGAAGAGTTGTCGTTGCAAGCATTTCCGGATATCCTGGAGGCTAATTGTCTGAATCTCTCTCGCTATGATAATCTATGTGAGCTGCGGATTGGGAAAGTAAAGATGAACGAGTTGTCACATTATAAACTGCCTCCAAACCTCATCGAACTTACCCTTGTCGAAACACATTTGACTACGGACCCAACGGAGGCTCTAAAGAAACTACAGAAACTAAAGTTCCTCAAATTGGGCCACGATTCATACTTGGGGAAGGAACTAGTTTGTTCTGGAGAACCTGATAACTTTCCTCAACTCGAAGTATTGGAAATTAAGGAATTGCCCAATCTGGAGATGGTGGAAGTCGAGGAAGGAGGAATGCCAAGTCTAAAGGATTTAAGGATTCTTCGTTGCAGTCGAGAAACACAAATTCGAATTCCTGACAGAGTGAGAAACGTAATGACTATATGAAGAAGGAAGGTATGACTATTTATTCAATACTACTCTCATTGGTATTTGTTATTATTCCTTCAAGCTTGCTAACATTTTTCATTCTAGTATTTTGTTTCATCTGTTTTGATATTATATATGCATTAATATAGTTTTGAAAAATGCATTGTTTTGTCATATGCTGCTTGTTTCTTTTTTTCGAGAAACATTGTGGTTCCAAGTTGGAGGGGAGAGAGTTTCTACCCCATTACTGCAATATTCAATCCTTAGTTAGCTATTTTTGTTGGTACCTTAATTTCTAGTGAAGGAATTTACTTCCACACACCACCCCAAATGCACTCCACTTCTTGTCCTTATTAAGTCTCATTGTAAGGTTACCCTTTCATGAATAGGAAAATGGAATTAGAAGTGAATATATATGTGAATGATAGATATAATTTCACATGGTAGCAATGACAAAAAAACGGGGTGCATTTTCTTTATGGAAGTGCTAAAATTATTTCCTTTCTACAAATGACTTGTGTTTTAGCAAGAGAACACTACACCTGGATTAATAAGCATATGCTAAACCTTGTTACATGAACTAGTGAACACCCTTAAGAGTAGTAGACAATGAACTAACTCTATTATTTTAATTTTCTTTGTCTCGCAGGTGAAACAACTATTCACATGCCGAAGATCATGGCTCTTCATTCTTATCTGGACCCGGTTTATTCAGCAAAGTTGTTCTGCACTTGTTATTTGTGTGAGATACTAGTTGGTAATTGTTGGCTTGATTTGTTCTTGTAAGGTATGTGCATGGTTTAAACTTATCAACGTCCAATAAATTTGGTATTTGTATGTGTTATATATGTTATCCATGATACTGATTCCTCTGGCATTAGAAACAGAGATATGCGTGGTTTGAACTTATCAACATCCAATAAATTTTGTATTTGTGTGTTATATATGTTATCCATGATACGGATTCCTCTGGCATTAGAAACAGAGGTATGCATGGTTTGCACTTATCAACGTCCAATAAATTTGGTATTTGTGTGTAATATATATGTTATCCATGATACGGATTCCTCTAGCATTAGAAACAAAGATATGAATGAGATACATCACGTGTCCTAAATTGTAGTACTGCAATATGGGTTTATCTATAAAGGGCATATGTTTGATTGGGTTCATGTAAAGATTAATTGAACAAAACCATTTGGCAAGATGTTATCCATACGTGTGTTTCTCTCTCGTTTCGTCGAACACATTCTGAAAAATATGCAGGTCAACACAAAGTATATAATATAACAACAACTTTGGAGATGGCTTTAAGTTGCTAAAATTTTCCATTTTAGAACGAAAATGTACCATGTTGATTTTTTGTGTTTTTGTTAGATTCGCAACACATTTTTCAGATTAATCATTCATCCTAACAAGAGCAATCTAAAATTAAATAATTTAATTAAATAATTTTGATCAAAAGTTTAAAATAATATGATAAAGGGTAATTCGGGGGGGGGGGATCTGTATGCCTTCCTTGAAATTTTTTCAACTTTCTCTAGTGTATTATATTTTTCTGATTTCTCTTGTCAAGACAAATAATTCAATTTCTAAATTTTTCTGATTTCTCTTCCCGAAAAAAATCGATCGCCAATGGGAACTATCAATGACGAAAAAGCTTTTTTCATCACCAGGAGTCTTTAGCAACGAGGATAAGACGACAAATGGGTTGATGAATTTTTTCGTCGGCAATGCTTATGGCGACGAAAACGAGCTAATGGACGACAAATTTTTTTCATTGTCATGGACCAACTTTGTTGTTGTGAATGTTGTGTAACAGTCATGTGTTGTTGAAAAAATGGAAAATGTTCCAAAGAGTTTGTTCGGATTTTGACCCCAAAATTAAAGTGGGTTTAGATGCTTTAATTAAGTAAGGTTGTGTTTGGATGACAAGTATCTTAGGGGGATTGAGAATGTGATCTTGGAACTCTAACATTCCTATGTTTGTGAAGAGTGAGAATGAGAATGAGACTACTAATCTCCCAATCCAAGAGGAATCACATAATCAGATCCCTCCCACCCCCAAGCTCGATTAATATAAAAAGGAAACTGTTTGACTTTAAGATATTTTGTGGGTTTGGGTTCCCAAAGAAGATTACTTAATTAATCCAAACGTCGGAATAGAATTACTCCGGTTAATGAATTACTAGGAATTTGATTTCTGGTAATCTTATTCCTATTCCTACAAAAGATTGCGGGCATCCAAATTGAGCCTAAGCGGTTGGAAGAATGAACAAATCCTCTTTAGAGATGAATGACAAATTGTCTCTCAAAGTAGTTGTGGTTTGAAGGTGAAAAGTCACCATTTTCACTTCCATCCCGCATCGCTAAAGTGATTATATTTGATTAATAGTTATACTCCCTCTGTCCCATTTTTAAAGTCTAGTATTCCATTTTGGACTGTCCCTTAAAAAGTGTCCATTTTGTAAAGTTAGTGGGTAAAAGTTGATACATTTTCTATTTTGCCCCTAAAAGTAGATTTCATTTTGAAAAGTTAGTGAGTAAAAGTGTAATGATGATATCTCCATAGAGGTAAGTAGGGAAAGTGGTGGTAAAAGTTTATATAAAAGGGGACAGAGGAAGTAGCAGTTATTTTTTCTTGTCCAATTATTTATCGGCTTGAAAATTCTATTTAATAATCAAAGCTTGGTTTCAAAACAAATGAACTTTAATATTTTTCCATATATATAAACACCTGATTGTAGTTTTGAATTTTACCATATAGAAAGGGTTAAAACATGTATGTAGGAGTAGGACAACATTTATAGAACATGTCCAGCTGCATGCCAGAAAGCCAATGAGCAACGGTTCACAGAGCAATGCAAGAAATGAAATCCAAAGGGCCTAAACGCAATGAAGCATTGCTGATTACTCAGCAGTAGGGGTGGTTGTTTCAACCCAGACCCTGTTGAAGAATGTAGGCCAATGAGCAAAGGCGAAAATGAGAATGTATTAATTGTAGCCTTTCACAAAAACGTCTCTCCTTAATACCTTTTCAAAAAAACCCAAACCAAAATCCATTTTCATTTGGAAAATCTCTAACACTTTTTACGTGCTGGTTAAGAAAATTTTAAATTTGTTATACGTTGTCTATGCACCCACTTTCATTCGCTATTTATATGCACTCTCTTTCATTTGAGGAATGTCTTATCTTTATTAAGCACATTATCTTTTTTTTTTTTTGATAAGCATATTATCTTTGTAATTAAGTAACACCAAAAATCTGCTAAAAATGTAATTTCATACTTTATTAGTGTCCTAAATAAGTTACGCAAGTCAAAATTGTGTTTGACCCATTTAATTTTCGTAGTGGCTGGTCGTGTCATAATCGTGTTTATGCCAAAAATAATTGATCCAAACCCTCTAATTTCATGTTGTGTTAACGAGTCGTGTCCGAAATTCTCACCAAATAAACATTGCTTGGAGAGAGAAGAAAATTCGGAGAAATAGGGGGGTAAATTGACCTTCGCGGATGAATTTGGAAAGGAGACCACCCATGTGCAACGAAATACAGTAAATTGACATGGAGTAATCAAGGGGACCACCCATGTGCTCCAATAGTGGGTAAATTGACCTTCGCGGCATGAATTTGGAAAGGGGACCACCCATGTGCAACGAAATAAATTGAAGACATTGAGTAATCAAAGGGACCACCCATGTGCTCCAATAGTGGGTAAATGGACCTTCGCGGCATGAATTTGGAAAGGGGACCACCCATGTGCAACAAAATAAATTGAAGACATGGAGTAATCAAGGGGACCACCCATGTGCTCTCAGTTCAGTGTTTCACATACCGAGCTGTGCATTTTCAACTTTTTACTTCAAATGAGTGCTCGAAAATCGAATCCCCAGAACGCGTACAGATTAAGACAACAAAATAATTGCAAAATCTTACAAGGCGGAACTAGGGTTTCACCTCAACTCCCGAGATATGAATGCTGGTTGAACTTGTTACAGCACGCCTTGTTATATATAAGCCACAAATTTCCCGAACTGAGTGTGAACTCTTTCGTGATCTGTTTGCTCTCTCTAGGTCTTTCTCTATTTCATGAACAATAGAAAATGTGTAACTAACCTAGACAACATAATGTGTATATATAGGGCTACGATAGGGACCTAAGGAGTATAAGTCTGGGCTCCTAGTGTAAATAAGAAATCCTAATTCCACCAGGATTCTATTTCTTATTTCACTAATTGTAATTCACCCCACTACAGAATTATAATTGCACCCTCGTGCTTATCTCAATTATATTACGGTCTTCATGATATTAAATACTTAAATATCTTCCCACGTTAAGATTACAGATACCCATTGATTAATTTAATTATCGACTATTATATTTAATCAACATCTATAATTCCTTGAGACTGTTCACTTAACTTATTTGATATATTGGATACAAATATCCACCTGCATGATTTAACATAATCGAAACTTATAAGTTTACTCAAGAGGGTATCATCAATCCCTACCGAGACGTGGATTCCATTAATAATTAATACCTATCATACATATAATATTGTGACCCAATTTAACGAGATTATTGACCCTAAAAAGGATCTCACTCTCTAATAAATTAAAGTCAATAACATTAATTAAATATACACATCTATTAATTATCTTTGGATTAAAAATATGAGCATTAATAATAACCATGAGATTCTAATTATTGTCTTATAAAGTCAGTTCAAAGACAATTACATCAATGCGGTCTCATTCAATACACACAAAGTGTACCAATATAATGAGTTGGAACTAGACCGTTCCCTATAGTCAAGACAGACGTACTAAAACATTGTACTATAGTCTTACCGATGATATGTCTAATTCCATCTAAGACTGTGATTTATATCTTATATTTTACAAGAACTGATAATCCAATCTTCCGTGTGTAAGCCGTACTCTACACACTGGATTATCTACTATATAGAACTAGTGATTGCCCATGCCTAAAAGCACTTGTGCCTTAAGGCATGAAGTAACATGCTTTGTACATAGTTTAAATGAATTTCCCTCTCTATTGTTGGCCGCCCTGCCAACCAAGCTGGGGTCTCCTAGAAGTATTATTTTCAAATATGCTTAAGCAGAGTTCATTTAGTCAGCTACATAAAATAATGATGACACACTTAATTTAATGCAACATCAAAGAATGTTTAAAAATAATACATTTTTTGTGAGATGCGCTCTCATATTTAATTTGATGATTTTTTTGTTCTTATCAACCCTCTTTAAACGAATGAAATCAACTTAAAAGGGGAAACTAAAAGGTAATCAATTGAAAATGAAAGAGTATATATTATCCTACATGTCAATACATAACTAAAAAGATTAGAAAACGTCTCCCTAAATAGGTTTATATATAAGGAAACATTTATTGATGCTAGGATCGATAGGTAAAGGCGATCTGACGGTTGCAGAGGACGCTGGGTTTATATGTATAAATAAAAACTACTTTGTTTTATAATTTAGATAATAGACACACAAACATAACATCCAATAATATTATGCGGAACATTGTCCATAAAAGATTCTCATCAAAAATGGATAAAATTGATTAATAAATAACAATTAAATATTAACCCCTTACATAAAAGCATAACTTTTAGTATAATTTTCTAACATTGAGAACCAGAGACTAATTAAACACACAGGTTTTCACAGTTAATTTTTCTTGGATTCCAATAATGGAGTAATTTTTATGTTTGAAATAGTCTGTAAACTATCATTCGTCCGTTAAACATTAATTCACGGGTCTACATATGCTCGAGCAAGGCTTCACTAATCTCATACTACTAATTAACCCCAATGAAATCATCCTGGACGGGGTCAATGGATGATCGATAAGGTTCATGCCCTAGGTTAGTGACCTCCGCTGCATTTAGTAGGGGTGCTCGCCTAAGGTCTTATTCAAGTGGTGGAGTCTAGGACATAATTTGTGGTGGTGGGGGCTTGAGTCAAAAAACAAAAACACAGACCAATTGTTGAACAAAAACACAGATTTTGCAATTGACGCTGCCTCAAAGTGGCTAGTCTTTTGGATCAGTAGAAATTGCATTAGTTATCAGCTTGAAAAATCTATCGATGCTTTACAAAATCAAAGCTTGGTTTCGAAACAAATGAACTTTTGTCATTTCACCATACGAAGCCCTGATTGTAGTTCTGATTTTTTTCCTGGGTAATTGAATTTTACTAGGGGTGGCAAATTGAACCCAGACCCATTAAGAAACCCAAACTCATCTATTAAAAAATAGACCCAACCCAACCCATTTATTAGCTGGGTCAGAATGGGTCCAACCCATCTAACCCATTTATTAATTGGGCTTAATTGGGTTTTAATTGGGTCAACTTTAATGACCCAATAAGTCATGAGTATAACCCAACAAAAGAACTCCATTTATCAGTCAATACTCTCCTCCCACCTCCTCACCTCGTCGCAGCCGTGCTTGCCATCACCACCTTCTCCTCCTCCAACCGGATCACCGCCAGCCGCCACCGAGCACCACCATTTCCACTACCATACACCACTGCCGAACACCATCACCATCCGACCGAGCTCCGTCGTCGCTCCGAATAAAATAAGCTTGAAAAAAATCTTTGAAAATTTGTTAAAATTTCCAAAACAAGCTCGGCTTGATCGAATTTTTTTGTTTTTGTTTTTGTTTTTTCACACCTGTACCCAGCCTCCACCCGTCCACTGGCTCAGCCGTGAATAAGCACCCGTAATTTTACCGCCATCTCTCAGCCCCTTCCAACCAAACCGCACGGGAAAAAGAAAAAAACATTCAAAGCTTTCATCGATCTTCCAGAAATGGCTTAGTCTTATCAATGTACCTGAAGAAGGTCGAGGCCTTGAACAGGAGAAAAGGAAAAAGAAGAAAGTTTCCCCGTACTTGGCTGTAAGTCTCGTTTTTTTTCCTTTGTTGTATAATTGCAAAATGAAGGAGATTTTTTTGTGAACGTGGAAACATCATTCAACATCCCAATGTGAAAGAGATAGAAAAATAAGTTACATGAACTGTAGAGTTCTTAAAAGGGTAATAATCTTATATCAGCATGTTTTACTAAAAATAGATTATTTATTCAGTTTTAAAATGGAAAATCTGATCAATCCATCTTGTTCTTCTCCTCGAGACGGTTTGGATAATGGTATAATAAGCCTCCGTACGATATCGGGTTATATCGCATGCATCGATCAAAGTTTTGAGTGTATGAGCTTACCACACTCCATAATTTTTCATTTGGCATGAGATTGCGGATGAGGCCACATCACGGAGAGAGAGAGAGAGAGATGAACCAGAATCAGCAATTTTTTAGTATGTAGTATTTAATTGGGCTAATGGGCGGGTTGGGTTGGGTTTTAAATAAATAAGTTGGGTTAGGGTATGGGTAATTAGACTAATAATTAATGGGTCTAAATGGGTCAATGACCCATTAAAGACCCAACCCACTAACAACTTGCCCAATTTGACCCAAATCCGCCCGTTTGCCACCCCTAAATTTTACCATATACTAAAGCGTAAAACCTGTATGTAGGATAACAATGAGAACAAGCCAGAAAGCCAATGAGCAAAGGTTCACAGAGCAAGAAATGAAGCATTGAAGATTACTCAGCAGTGAAGCATTGCTGATTACTCAGCAGTAGGGGTGGTTGTTTTAACCCAGAACCCGTTGAAGAGTGGAGCTATGTTGGGCCCGGCCCCCCTGCTCTACCGGCACTAACTCTTTGAGCGTCCGAATTTTAAAATTTTTTATTTTATATATACCTGATTTTAAATATTATTAATAATTATTCGCATAACTATTTATAATCTTAACGAAGGGGACCATGCATGCATCCATCTGCGTAAATAGTGGACATAGAAAAAAGAAAAAGTAAGGAAGGGGTCCATGCACCCATTTGCGTGGTGGACGAAAAAGAAAAAGGTAATGGAGGGGACCTCCACTTGCGTAGTGCATGAAATAATTTGAAAGAATGGTTAAATACCTATTCATCGCTCAAAGTTTACCTCTTTGTTTCGCTTATTTCATTTTAGAATTTCGCTTACGAAGAGGTCTTTTATTAAAGTTTTTTTGTCCCGTACACGTACACCCCTTCCGTTAGGGTTCCATCTAAAAATGTTAAAATTCTGACCAAAATTATTTTAAAAATGCTAAAATATTTCAATATTGCCCTTACTGTCCTTCTCTACGAAACCCTAACACTAGAATGTGCCACAACTGCCGCCCATCACCACCACCACATCCTTCATCGCCGTCGGCCCTTCGCCACCCACAACCACTAAATCCACTGTTGGCGTCCATGGCTGCCAGGAGTAAAGGAGAATGAAGTAAAAAGATGAACTCGATACGAGAACTCTAGTCGTCGGTGCCGGAGTTCTATAACTGGACGGTGAAACCCACACCTCTCTCCACCTCCATTTGTGTTGGAGCTTTGAAATCTTCTTCAATTTTAAAAATGTTTAACTTTGTTCTGAAAACCCAAATCCTAATTTTGCCTCTGGTTCGTCTTGAAAATCCCGATCTCAACATACTCAATTGAGTTTCGATTTTCGCCATACCTAAATCCTAATTCACACTCTGTAACTACTTCATTATGTTTTCCCCCTCTAGAGCAACAACTTCCAACACACAAGCAAAATCAACAAAGAAATTTTAGATGACGGAACAACAAAATTGCGACGGAACGGCGCCGAACAACAATCGCGACAGTAGATAGAAATAAAACTTTGCTCGAATGGCAACCACAACCGACCACCAAACTTTGCCCCAAATCAAACTGCAGCGGTGGAATCATATGGCGGGTTCGAGGGCGGCGCGGCGAATCTTGAACGAGATGAGAAAGATGATGGTTAACTGCGTGTATGGGAAGGAGAGATTTGCGGCGGCGACTGCGGTTTGAGGGAGATGATCGGGTGGCGGCTTGGTGGTCATCGGCTTTGTAATAGGGATGTTAAATTTGCCTGATTAAATCAACGGCCAACATGGAAAAAACAAAAACCCAAACCCATTCGCAGAGAGAGAGAGAGAGAGAGAGGTGGCTTGGTGGTCGTGAATGAGTTTGGGATTTGTGGATTCTTCATTTGCAGAGAAAGAAGTGTTTAATGAACATATATATGTAAGGGCAAAATGGTCTTTTTATTATTCCGTCCAACGAGGTTAGGTCCTTCAAATGAAAATTTTCATAAAAGAGTTTGACCATAGAAGAAATTCTTAAAAGGGGTGAGCAAGACAAAGAGGCTAACTTTGAGAGGCGTCCAGGTATTTAACCTTGAAAGAAAAGAGTAACTTTTGTCTTTGGAATGATTAGACCTCCACTTTTATAAAAAAAAAAAAAAATTAGACCTACACTTGCGTAGTGCACACAGGGAGTACTTTTTTATCTTTGGAATTAGTTGACATTGCTGATTGAAAACCAAACTTCATAATCTATAGAAGTTGTTTACTGCTCTGTGTAACCCTTAAATTCCAAGATTAAAATTGTTCCCCTGATTCATGCCGCCTCCCTCCATTTTTGTAGTTGTGTTTCTGGAAAACAAAAATGGCAGAGGCTATTTTTGGCATAATTGCTCAGAAAGCTGCAGAATTAGCTGCTAGTCAATTCATCAAAGAAAGTTCTCGCTTGTCTCGCGTGAGGGAAGACCTCGATTGGATTGTATCTGAGATGAGATACATTCAATCGTACTTAAAAGAGGTTGACGTCAAGCAGTCGAGAACAAACGGAGTAGCCAAATTCATAAGTGATATTTGGGACCTCGCTTATGATGTGGAGGACATTATCGACACATATCTTCCCAAGATGAGATTAAGTAGGAGCCGGTGGAAGAGGCATCTTGACTTCAGCAACATGAGAATTGCTCATGGCTTTGTTAAAGAGGTTGAAGGCATCAAAAGAAGGGTACATGATATCACACGTGCTCTACAAACTTTTGGAATCAATGCAAGCAGCCTCAGCCGCAGTGGTGAAGAAGATACATGGGATCCAAGACAATCTTTCCCTTACCCCGACGAGCCAAGTGTTGTTGGTTTCGAAATTAAAATCGAAACTCTGTTGCACAAAGTCCTGGATTCCGGTTCGCATCATCATGTGGTGTCTATTATTGGCGCTGCCGGTCTGGGAAAGACGACTCTTGCCAGGAAAGTTTACCACGATGACCGTCTAAGACAGCATTTTGAATGCATAGCATGGATTTGTGTTTCTGAGCGCCCAAACGTAAAAAAGCTTTTGCAAGACATAGCAGGACAGGTGGGCTTGAGAAAGGTGAACACTGAGCACAACGTTGAGATCGATCTGTTTGAATTCCTGAGCTGCAACAGGTATGTGATAATTATAGATGATATATGGCATACCGAAGCGTGGGATGCTTTAAGGCATGGCCTTCCTATCAATTCTAAGTATGGGAGTCGAATAATACTCACTTCTCGAAATAGAGACGTGGGTGTCTACATAGGAGGTCGGGACTCAGTACTTGAGTTGAAACCCCTAGATCAGGAAACCAGTAGGAGACTCTTCAACAACATTATTGTAGATGATCCACAAGATCCCCCGCAACTAAAGGCAATTAGTGTAGATGATCCACCAGATTCCCGGCAACTAAAGATAATTATTGTAGATGCACCAAAAGATCCCCCGCAACTAAGGACAATTGGTGAGCAAATATTAGAAAGATGCGGTGGTGTACCACTAGCAATTGTACTAGCGGCAGGTTTGCTAAAATTAAGAGAGAGATCAGAAACTGCGTGGAAAGGGGTATTAGAGGATATGGGTCAAGGTAACGACCAATGCACCGAAATCTTTGCCTTAAGTTACAATGATTTGCCTGAAAAACTAAGACTCTGCTTTCTTTACTTTGGACTTTTTCCGGAGGATCGTGAAATTGAGGCATTCGATTTGATTAACTTATGGGCAGCCGAGGGGTTTATAAGAGGTAGTAGTGTGAGAGAGGTTGAGGAAGTGGGAGATGACTACCTTAATCACTTGATAGCGAGAAACGTGATTCAAGTTGATCAAAGGAGGTACAATGGAAGGGTTAGAAGTGTCCGAATTCATGCCATTATGCACAAACTTTGCATTATGGTGGCTAAAGAGATCAATTTTTTTTACATTCATGGAGACGAGATCAATTTTAATAATGTGTTGATGGCACGCAGAGTCGCTAACCATGGCAGTGACACTGATCACTACCCTGCTTTGTATCCGAAAACTTCCAACCTTCGTGCTGTGTTTTGTTTTGTTAGCCGGTACCCGTGGAATACTAAGGCTAATAAAAATCTTCTCCGGGATTCAAAATTTCTTCGGGTGTTCAGTGTTGAGGGGAGCAACGATATACCAAGGTCCCTTCTAACTGAGATTTGCAATTTAAGGCAATTGACTTACCTTAAATTGGGATCCCCTAATATAACTTGGATGATTTTAGAACTTCCTCATGCCATAAGCAATTTGAAAAGTTTGTTAACCTTGGATGTTCGAGAATGTCATAGAGTCTGCCTTCCAAATGTTATTTGGACTATGGATCAATTAAGACACATTCTCTTACCCCCCAACTGCCATCCACTACCATCTAGTCAGGACAACTTGGATGTGTTTCATCCGGTTGAAATTTATTTACCAAATCTCCAGACCTTTCACGGGCTGCCTGGTAAACTATTCAAGGCAGATTGGTTGCACAAACTTACTAGTTTGAGAACATTGCGAGTCGATTCGGTGAATAAGGATATCATTAGGTTACTTTCGGATGTGGCACCTATATCGCACAAGCTTGAAGAGTTGTCCTTGGTCGGAAACGTTCTGCATTTGCCGGAAACTACTTCTCTGAATTTCTCTCGATATGATAATCTATCTGAGCTGTTTATTGTGAGTGTAAAGCCGAATGGATTGTCGCATGATAAACTGCCTCCAAACCTCACTGAACTTACCCTTATCATGACGTACTTGGGGACGGACCCAACAGATGCTCTAAAGAAATTACAGAAACTAAAGTTCCTCAAATTGGGCCAGGATTCATACTTGGGGAAGGAACTAGTTTGTTCTGGAGGACCTGGTGACTTTCCTGAACTCGAAGTGTTGGAAATTAATCAATTGTCCAATCTGAAGATGGTGGTAATCGAGGAAGGAGGAGTGCCACGACTAAGCGAATTTAGGATCTTTCGTTGCAGTCCAGAAACACGAGTTCCTGATGGAGTGAGAGACGTAATGAGGACTGTCGAATGAATAAGGAAGGTATGATTACTCCCATTGGTATTCGGTATTATTACGTAGGATCAAGCAATTATTATTTTGTTACTGTATATGTTCCTTCAAGTTAATTTGCTAACATTTTTCATTCTAATATTTCGCTTCATCTGTTCTGCTATTATATACGCATTACTATACTTTTTAAAAATGCATTGTTATGCCACATGCTGCGTGTTTCGTTTTTCTTTTTTTCAGAAACATTCTTGATTCTTATTTAGAACCTGTTTATTCGGCAAAGTTGTTATGCTCTTGTTCTTTGTTTGAGATAGTTGATACTAAGTGTTTGATTGATTTGCTCTAGTAAGGAGTGGTCTATGGCTTTGTAATTTAATACTAATACGTTGGTTGGAGTGTACATCCCTCCTATGCGTGGTTTTTCTTTTGTTGGACAAGGCAAATTCTATATCTATTCTATTTTATTCTAATGGGGAGGGAAGGGCTTGGTGAGAGTTGAACTTCCAACCTCGCAGATGGGTTGGGGCTTGTTTGATTCAAAGGTAGCAAATGCTTATTGATTCACCGAATATGCTATACCATTTGCACCCCTTTTTTGTCCTTATCTATCTCAAATTTTACCCTTTTATGTATGGAGAAAAGGAATTAGAAGTTAATATGTGTACATATACATATATAATTACACAAGGTGGCAATGACAAAAAAAACGGAGTGCATTTTTTTTTAAAGGGAGTTGCCAAAATTTGTTTCCTTTCTTATTATACTATCCCGGAAAATACTTAACAATGTGCATCAGGGTCAATACCAGTATTATTATCTACTGTTTTCAGTAGAAAACAAACAGTTCGAAATTACTTGTGTTTTAGCAAGAGAGCACTACACCATATATATATTGCTGAATCAATAAGCATGTGCTAACATTTTCAAACCTAGCTCGTTACATGAACTAGTGAACATCTTTAAGTGTTGTAGACAATATAATGAACTAACTCTATTTTTTCCTTTCTCACAGGTGAAATAACTATTCACATGCTGAAGATAAGGGCTCTTGATTCTTATTTAGAACCTGTTTATTCCGCAAAGTTGTTATGCTATATTCTTTGTTTGAGATAGTTGAAGTTGATGCAAGTGTTTGATTGTATTTTCTAATAAGGAGTGGTCTATGGCTTTTGTAATTTGATCTTAAAATACTTTGGTTGGAGTGTACATCCCTCCTGTTCGTGGTTGTTTTTTTTTTTTTTTTTTTTTTGTTGAACAAGGAAAATTCTACATCTATTCTATTCTAAGGGGGAGGGAAGGGGAGAGCTTGGTGAGAGTTGAACTCCCAACCTCGTAGATGGAGGATCTCTAAGGGAAGCGAGCTCAACCACTGATATGGGTTGATCTATATATGTAGGGCTTGTTTGATTCAAGAGTAGCACATGCGTATTGATTAACGACTGTGCTATACCATTTGCAAACCTTGTTACTCAAAGTCAAAAAAATGAAAACTAGGACTAGATCTCCCAAAGTCCAATTAGGTACAGGTTCAAAATTAGCGTTTTGCCCCATTGATGCACAGGACTACATAAAAAAGAATTGCATTGATGTTCTTTATTATACCGTGCATTGAACGCTTGTTGGGGCTAAGCAAATGGAGCTGGTCGAAGTACATACAATACCCAAAACTTTAGAACATCAATACACTCGTTGCACAATTCAATGTATTCTTATTTGTATGCGTGTTCACAAATCTCCAACACACTTTCTGAAGCGTGATACCCTTCAAACGAGCATTAACATTTTCCTGACCAAAATACAAGAGGTAAAATGATCATTACCTGTAACATTTGAAGCAAATACATCACGACTGGGGCAAAATGCGATGAGTTACTTGATTTCTTGATCTGAGATATACTGTACTTTTCTAAGTTTTCTGTACTCTCTTCTCTTTCAGTATCTATAGCTAATGCATCGCAGTCCACTACCTGAATCTAGCCGGGCGTTGCTAACCGGTTTCTTGTTTTGTAGGCTTGCTTAGAGGAGGAAGGTAAAGACTAAAGAGGATAAGAAGAGTGTTCTTTTTCTTTTCATAACTAAAGAGTCGGTTCATTTATAGTTGTTGGGGCCAAGAAGGCGGGTTTTCGAGTATTTGCGAGATGACTTAGATTGCTTTTAAAAGTTGGATCTATTAATGCACTATGTTTTTTTGCCTTAACATGCCTTTTTGTGAATTCTACCAACTACTTGCATGTTTTTTGTGAGGCACTTAAAGTATGGTGCAAAGACTATCCCCTTCTTTTATGGTGTATATTAGGTAATTTTATAGTTTGTAAATAAAAACTAAAATCTCGGCAAGGTTATGCATCAATGCCTTGAGGCTTACGCGGTTACGCCAAACAACCTACCTTGCGCTTTCGCCTAAAACTTTGATCCGACCCTACTTACACCAACCGAATAACCACCCGTGACACCAAGTTTTCAGAAAAATCCATGGGTTTCCTACCTTCCAAATTCACCTCCAGCTTAATTCAAAGTTGCTATCATTTAAAACTTAGGCTCCGTTTGTTTCTATGTAAAATGTTTTTTCAGAAAACAAATTTTAAACTTTTTATTTTTTAATATTTGGTTGACACTTGAAAAATATTTTTAGAAATTGACAAAATAGTGTAAAGGTCAGAGGGGGGATTAAACAGTGGAGAGATATGAGAATATTAGAATTGAACGTGGGTCAGGACTGACAATCGAGAAAACTGAGTAGTGAGAATTGCAATAGAAGGCAACGGGTTCATTTCGGAAACTAACTTACGGAAGATTTAGGGTAAGTCATTTTCATCCAATTAAAGAAAAATATTTTACATGTAAAATATTTTCCTTTTTTTTTACATAACCAAACACCAAAAAAATAGGTAAAACATATTACCGAAAAATATTTTACGCCCAAACAAACGGAGCCTTATTTCTCAAATTTGGAATCTTTTAGTAATTGCCATCGCACCAAGCAAATAGCTCCTTGAAATAATTGCAGTTAAGTTTATACTTAAAATGCATACCTTGTGTGAATTTCTGCCAAGATGATTGACTTCCAAACAGTATACATATCCAGTTTACTTACCAAAGACAAAAAAGGAAAGAGGAGAAAAGAAAGCAGCCTCCAAGTCATGGATTTGCCTTTGAAACCACACAGAAAAATTTCTGCATCAAACCTTATTTCGTCTCCAAACAAAGAGTTGTATCGATGCCTGGCGATAAACCTTTCGGCAAACCCAAGCATTGGCGGAACAACTATTACATGCAAAACTTATCATGCCAAAACTCCCATATCCAAATTGCGTTCCGAACTTAAAACCATGATCTCAATCGGTATTTTTCAACTCAGACTAGAAAAGGGGGAAGACAGTAGCAACTTTCGAAGCCAGGGAAAACCTCAGGGCTCGAAAGTCATGTTCTCTGCTTCCTTCTTCAAGACATCAAACAGCACAGATGACAAGTAACGCTCTCCGAAGCTGGGGAACACAACCTGTCAAAAAAGAAATTATAAAAATCACTATCAGCTTTTTCAGATTTGCACGAAGCAAAAACAATGTATCGAAAATAATTCTAGCGAATCAGTCAAAGTTTTCAAGTGGTGTTCGGCTCCGCCAAATTACTAAAGAATAAGCAATGGTTTGTACACTTCATACTTGACATGACAGATTTTTCTGCATTAGAAAATTTTTCCCGGGAGACATTCAAATACACACATGATGCATTAGAGAAAGGGCAAAAATTCAAAACTTACAACAATGAGTTTTCCAGCATTTTCTGGCCTCTTAGCTATCTTAATTGCGGCAGCGGCAGCAGCACCAGATGATATTCCTACCTGCAACCATGTTACCATTGAAGTGTCACAATTGTGGCTAAATAGAAACCTCATATGACAAACTGCTAAATAATGAGAATAATTGTGTTCTTACCAGCAAACCTTCTTTAAGCGCAAGAAGCTTAGCAGTTTCAACAGCTTCCTCACTTGATATCTGCAGTGTTGCTCGTCCAAAACAGTTCAGAAATAATTATCAGAGGTTTTTTCCTGATCAAGCAGACCAAAAATGGCAACAAGTAATGGAAGAGTCTAAAAACTACATAAAATTCCCATATGAGGCATGCTTTGTTAGCACAAATCAAAAAGTGACATATTCCATCTGATAACGAGCCACAGAGCGCTCTCTCGTCCAAATGTCAATGGTCCTAAGCAAGCCCAACATCTACAGGCACACAGTTGTAAATCCACCTTTGTATCAAGCAGTTTGAGTGAGGTCAAAAGGATCATCTCCCTAGCTCGGTCCATTGCAAGAACCCTTTCTTTTTTCCATTTTCCCCTAGAAAGATATCGACATGCAAAACCATTTCGAGAATCCTAACAACTTGTTTTTTCTGTTTATTTCCTCACAATGCCAACCGTGCATAACGGGGTTACTCTAAATGCAATCCCCAATAAAGATTAATTTGTGCGGCAGGTGATTAGGTACCTATTTGCGACAGTAGGTTTATGCACTTTGAAGGCTACATAAATGCAAAGCTGTCGATTATAAAGAAGATAACCAAGAAACCAATCCCCTCCTCCTTTGTTTTCTTTTATGTTAGAGATATAGGTCATAGGAAAATGGTGTTCTGAGCTAGAAGGGATGTGAGGGCTTGATTGAGAGTCTTTTGGTAGGAGACTACTTGTCCAAGGCTTTGCAGCAAAGAAGCCTTGGAAAAGGCTCTTTTAGGAGGGGCAAGAGCCATGGGAGAGGTTTTCCTATCATCCGCCTCTAGAAGCTATTGGTAATGGATGGAATAAGAGGAGCAGCCAAAGGAGCACCTATTGGCATATAAAAAGTTGTACAGTCTCACCCTACCCTTCCTTTCGGGCCAGGAAAAGACTCTATGGGTTGTGAACTTCTGAAGACTTGGCATCCTTGGACAGGAGGTGTAGAGCTTACTGCTATTTTACTAAAACTGAATGAGACAGCTTGAGATTTTGAGCATGCTTACTTGAATAACTTCGTCAAGTAGCTGCACATCCAATACTTCAGGGACGAAACCAGCACCGATTCCTTGGATTTTATGAGGGCCTACATGTTACAGCATGACAAACATCAAGAAAGGTAAGCTAAAAAGAAGATATTTCTCCTCTGCGATGGTATAAGATGAATGCGATTTGGAATAAGATAAGTCTATGATCATTGGTTTCTAATGTTGATGTTAACAAAAGGTCCAAAACAAAAAAAGTGTCTACAGATTTATCACAATGAATTCAATGTTGTCAAGAAGGAACAGTTTTGTATGTTCTTCTAGACAAATGGAATCAGCATTCTTTACAAAAATGAAAGCATTTTAAATAAAAATTTCGAAACACTATATTATGCTCTCTTATTCCTTATTGACAACATAGAGAGCATATGGGCACAAGGTGACATTGCATACTGCATACAAAACCCCAAAAATTATACCATTATTACAACCGATCATCTCGAATAGCCCCATTGTGCTGCTTTTGGCGTAGGACTGCTCTGTGAATTGGTTCTACACCATATATGCTAACTCGGTGAGACATTTTAGAAACAGAAACTCACCAGGCTTCCCTCCAGATAAAACTGCACTTTCAACAGGTTCTACGCCATACAACTGAACAAATAAAAAATGGCAACCCAAAACAGGAAATGAGAATATAGACCAAATATGAAAGAGAGGAAAGAAGTACATTGAGAAAATAAGAACTCTCCTAACCAATAGCTTACCTTTATGTCAGGGTTTTTCTCTTTAAGGTACCTACCTGCACCTGTAACTGTTCCTCCAGTACCTATCCCAGAAACAAGGGCATCAACTCTCCCACCAGAAGTTTTCCAGATCTCGGGTCCAGTGGTTTCATAATGGATCTAAAGTAAACGGATGATATCCATCAAATAACTAATCTTTCAATCTGCTGCCAACATATGAGCTAATAATAAATATACTCAGAAAGTACTCATGCAATCAATACCTTTGGGTTGGCAGGGTTTTTGAATTGCTGAAGAATGTAGGAATTCGGGGTCTTTGCCTGTATCTCTTCTGCCTTTTTAACAGCCCCATTCACGCCCTTGGCAGGATCCGTAAGAACCAATTCAGCTCCAAAAGCTCGGAGAATGGTTCTCCTTTCCATACTCATAGAAGCAGGCATGGTAATGAATAGCTTGTAACCCTTAGCTGCCGCCATAAATGCCAAGCCAATGCCAGTATTACCACTGGTTGGCTCAACGAGGACACTCTTCAGCAGTATGTGAAATAACACAGAAAAGTTTGTTAGGCTCACAACAACATGAATTGTGTAGGTATGATCGCTGTAATTTGATGAACTCCTTTCCATTCATCTACTGATTAGTTAACCAGTTAATAACTAGGCACATCCTTGTCCGAGACTAACTATATATGTGAAATGAGTCACTCCCCCTGGAGCTAAACCACGCTGTCCTGAATGAATGTGATGTGTGCTAAAAAGAGCGATAACAAATATAATCCCTCCGTTCCATATTCTTGGTCCATTTTGGAGGGTTCAAACTTTTTAAGGACGCATGTAATGATTGCATCTATATTCAAGTTTAATGACCTCATTTCCTTTATTGCCCCTATATTCTACGTACTTTGCAACACTTATGAGGGATACTTTTGAAAAATCATCAAATTTCTACTTTCTTTTCCCGAAATGGACTAACATTTTGGAACATCCAAAACAGAATAATGGACTAACAAATAGGAATGTAGGGAGTATAGATTTTACAAAATGTTAGATGCAGTTAACTGAACTAAGTAACAGAAAGAGGAGAAATCCACTATTTACACTGTACACGAGATGAGTTCCATTTGAATAGATGTCCAACTTACAGGAATCCACAATGACAAAAATCAAATTGAGCAAATAACAAAACAAGAGGAAACCAAGGCGGCTTTGGACTAACCTCGCCAGGCTTAATGAGGCCCTTCTCCTCAGCATCTTGTATCATACTATACCCGATCCTGCATTCCAGAAATAATTTATTGTATTGCAATCTAGTTGGCAGTCCCCTAATACACTAAAATCTAAGACTTATGGTCTATGTACCACGGATAGAACATGGACTCGTACACTGATATGGATACAGATACAGATACAGACATGGACACGGTATTTCTAAAAAAATTGAGGCACTGACATGACGAGGGACACAGAAAAGATAAATAAACAAAATTTACTTTTAAGCAAGGGAGCTGTGTGGAAAAGCACAAAGCATCAATATGTATATAAAAGCATCATACGTACATCGTATTACACTTTTAAAGTAATACACATTTACTCCTAAAAAGGTAAACCAATTGCATAATGATCCCTTGTCGTGTCCCCCATTTCCCCGCCGTGTCCCCACAAAATAATTTAATTTAATTTAACAGACATGCCAAGTGGTTTATCCCATACATGTTTTGCCGTGTCCTTAACGTGTCAGGGACACGGATACGGTGATCTCTAGGAGTGTTGGTGCTTCATAGCTTATGGTCATGCTTGAGGTACTACGAAGCAAAATAGCACAGACAATCAAGAGGTAATATGTACCGATCTTTGACACTAGAGCAGGGTTCCATCATCTCTAGCTTAGCAGCAACACGAGCAACACAACCATCCACGACATTGTTGAGGTACACAAGTGGTGTTTTACCTATCAACTGCACAAGTCAAAGCAATAACAATATTATGATAAACAGTGTCCCGAGATATATATTAGGCTCAAGAAGGTGGTACGAACGTAGTGATGAACAAAGCTTACTTCAGTAACATCCTTAGCAATCGCATCCTTCTCTTGTGCCGTTTTGCCAAAATCAACGTGCACGCTATAGAGTTGAAGAGATGAGAACTAACAAACACAACAGTTCTTAAAGAAATTACATAGAAGGTTCAGAATCCTTGGAATGTGTTGGATCACGAATTTGTAGAGGGATCTATACAGCGAAAGGAAAATGATACATAAACAAAACAATGACGCCTTTTCGCGTCATCATTTCCTTTCCCTCCACAAATCATTGATCCAACCACATCCTTAGTGTGCTTACTAGCGAGATAAGAAAGCAAAAGCAAGTCCAACCGATCCAAGACTGATCCAAATTCGTGGCCCCATTCACGTGTGTATTTCTGGGAAAACAAAGCATACTCAACAGTCAACACTGCCATACTATATTTTCTTCTTTATTTTCTGATTAACCACATCCAATACTGTGTTAAACAAATCTACATATGTTGTATTCGAGACGAGAAATTCCAATAGAGCATATTATTTGTCAGCCCTTGAAAAATTACAGCAGAAGTTACATCAGTAGAAGAGAATGTTGTACTTAAATTTCAAAAATTAGAATTAGTTCCATGCATACGGATAGAGCATAGTGAGAGATGCAGATTATGAGTTCTTAACTGATCAAACTAAGCATCGCCACACAGAAAAACACAAGAAACTTATCGGGCCAAAAACATGAAAGATATGTCTGATTTTTGGTTTCCTTTTGGGTATGAATTTCCCAAACACTTGGTTAAAGTAGAAAATCAAGAATCAAACTCTATTCATACCCCTCCGTACTCCTATTTTGTGGATTCATTCTGGACCACAATCATGATCCCAACCGTTCATCTCACAGAGCACGTAAAAATCTGTAACAAATTGTTTTGATCAAGCTATGAAAGAGCATATATTCTTTAAACTTGAACCTTACAATTTACAAAACGGAATACAAACTTTTTCACGTATCTATTGATATCCGATCAAAATAATTTTTCACAAGCATGTTCTTGTTCGTGTGCTCTGCAAAATAAACAGGTCAGATCATATCTGTGGACTCTAGAATAAGCTCACAAAATGAGAATATGGAAGAGCACGGAGAGAAGCTGAGATAACCAATTGTTGGTGATATTACAAGGATAAGCGACCAAAACCGAAGTAGAAAACAAACTTACCAAGAAAACAAGAAACCAACACACCAGAGTTCAAAGGAGTTTAGAAGCAAAGTCCACAGAATTGGATAAATAGACCGCCACTACCATGTAGAAAAAGAATAGTAAAACGCAAGGGAAAGACCGCCACTATTATTTTCATTGTCATGGAGTGATGTTTTCAATTTTAATATGTCATGCAAAGACCTTGCTGCCCGCCGATCAAAATAAAAAGACCTTGCTGCCCCTCTGCTACTCTCTCAAAAGTCAAAACTCTATACAGTGTAGTGCGGCCGCTGCACTACAGTTATGGCTATAAATGAACTAGGCCATTCGTGAACTGTTCGAGGCTCGGCTCAGTAAGTGTTCGTTCAAGTTCGATTCGTCTATTAAATAAACCAAATCTGAACCTCAATATTAGGCTCGTTTGATAAATGAGCCGAGTTTGAACCTTATAGTATTTGGCTCTGTTAGACTCGCAAACTTGTAGTTAAATATAATTATTATGCAAATATAAAAAATTTCAAGGTTACATATATAATTTAATACTTATTTTTCTCCCTAATTCTATACAACCAATGAAAGAGTTTGGGTTTGGTTGAGTTTAATGAGCCAAGCCGAACCAAACCTGAGCCTTGACGAGCTCAACTCCAGCCCTGACTCGGCTCGGCTCGGCTCGGTTCGTTTGAGTTTAACGAGCCGAACCCGAGCTTTGAAAAATTTTAACGAGACGAACTCGAGCCAAGTTATTCAGGCTCGAATCGAACCCGAGCCAAACTCGAGCCAAACTAATACCTTAACGAACCTGAGCCAAACTTAACAGGGTTCGGCTCGTTTACCGCCCTAACAACAGCCCCTCCAATTCCCTCAATCATTGCCTCTCTATCACACCTCTTGTCTTTCATTTATTTGAAATCTCTTTTCGTTTTTCTTCCCCCCAAATTTGTCACACATGTATCAATCATTTCTTGTTTCCTATTGTTAGAATATTCTAGATTTGTGTATTTCTAGGATATTCTAGCATCAATGTATATTCTCTAGAATCTTGTGTATCTCTAGGATATTCTAGAATCTTGTGTATCATTAGGATATTCTAGAATCTTGTGTATCTCTAGAATATTCTAGAATTGATGTGTATCTTTAGGATATTCTCTAGAATCATCTATTCTTGATATCCCTCCTTGTATATAAAGGGATCTTGTATTGATGTATGACTTAGGCAATTCAATACAATATTTACTTTCTCCATATTCTCTCTTTTTCCATATTCTATTAACATGGTATCAGAGCTATGGTTCACGACCTAGCTTCTCATCCGACATCTCTGTCACTATCGATCATCACCGTATTCATCCCGTTCATCACCGTTTTCGTCATCACCATATTAACCATCAACTAAACCATCGCCCTACCAAAGCCTATAATTCTTCTTGTTGGGCTATTTCTTAACAAATTCAGATATCACATTACCGTCTCTGTTCCTTGCTACTATGGAACAATTTGACATATCGCTATATGCTCACGTCATCTTGGAAGGCCTAAAACAATATCCTCCTTCCACACGCTTTTTTAAAAGCGATCTCCCGTCTGTATTTACAGAGATTCTCTCTAAATCTGGATTGCTCTCCCGCTCCGGTAAGCATTCTTCCACTGCTTTGTCTGCCACCTCAGGTAAATCCTCATGGTTCTTTGATTCTGCGTGTTGCAATCACATGACATCTGATCCACATATTTTTTCCACAAAAGCTACTAATTCTCGGACTCCATCTATTCATACTGCTGATGGTTCTATAATGCCTGTTACTCATGTCGGTACTATTTCTACTCCAAGCATGTCCCTTTTGGATGCTTACTTGGTTCCTACCCTTACCTTGAACCTAATCTCTATTGGTCAATTATGTGAACTCGGTCTCACGATCACCTTTTCTTCTATTGGTTGTCAGGTGCAGGATCCTCGGACAGGAAAGACGATTGGGACAGGCCGTAAAGTTGGACGTCTATATGAGCTCATCAATCTTCACATTCCATCTCAGCTCTCTGCTATAGCCCAGTCTTCTCTTTCTGTTCCTTCCGTTCAATCTGTAAGTTCCTTACAATGTTCTGTAACCTCCAATGCCTCCACTTCCATAGGTCTTTGGCATTCTCGATTAGGTCATGTTTCTTTTGGTCGACTACGTACTTTAGTTTCAAATGGTCATCTAGGATCGGTTAAAGATGAACATATTGATTGTCTTTCATGTCAACTCGCTAAACAACCAGCATTATCTTTTACCCAAAGTGATTCTGTTTCGTCAGCTCCATTTGATTTAATTCACTCTGATATTTGGGGACCTTCTCCCAACACCACCATGGGTGGATCAAAATACTTTGTGATATTTGTTGATGACTATTCCCGTTTTACATGGATTTACTTTTTGCGTAGACGATCCGAGCTACCACAAATTTACTTTGATTTTGCAAAAATGGTTCAAACTCAATTTTCTCGTACTATTAAAGTTTTTCGTGCTGATAATGCCATGGAATATAGAGAAACATCATTTTTGAACTTTCTTCGTCAAAATGGAACTCTACCTCACCGATCCTGTCCTGGCACGTCTCAACAAAATGGGCGTGCTGTGAGCATTAACACCGACATATTTTAGACACCACTCGTGCACTTCTTATATCTTCCTCATGTCCAGAACGTTTTTGGGGAGAAGCAGCTTTAACTGTTGTGTATACTATCAACCGTGTCCCCTCTCTCATTATTGGGAATCAATCACCTTATGAACGCCTTTATGGTATTTTGCCTGCATATGATCTCCTCAAAGTCTTTGGTTGTGCTTGTTTTGTCTTACTTCAACCTCATGAGCGTACAAAGTTAGAACCCCGAGCTCGTCTTTGTTGCTTCTTAGGTTATGGAATTGAGCACAAGGGGTATAGATGCTGGGATCCACTTTCTAAGCGTCTTTGTATTTCTCGTCATGTCATATTTTGGGAACATAAGATGTTTTCCTCCATGTCAGTTTTATTTACCATCTGTTTCCACTTCATCATTCTTTACTGATCCTTCTGTGGAGTTGCTATTTGATGAGATTGATGCAGCTTCTTCTAAGCCAACTAATACAGCCTCTCCTGATGTACTTGCTTTGTCCAACGATCCTGCTCCTGCACTTGGCTCTTCTCTCCCTGAGCCTTCAAACCTTGGCTTTAATCCAAGTGAGCCCCTTGCATCATCTAGCTCTCCTCCTACCAGGACGACTCCTGAGGCGTCTGTTCTAATTGATGATCATGCCCCTGGAATCATAGAACCTACTGAGTCTCCTCCACCCTCTCTCTTTTCTCCTGCTAAAACAACTACTTGCTCTCCAGATACCGGTTATTCTTCTGAACCACCACCACTTCCGCCAAAAAGGGTAACTCAATTGCCTGCTTATCTTCGAGATTATCATTGCTACTCTACAGTGTTTTCACTACATGAACCTCACTCTTATCGTGAGGCCAGTACTAATCCTCTTTGGCAGAAAGCAATGGACGAGGAACTACAGGCCTTGGAACGTACTCATACATGGGATTTGGTTGACCTTCCCCCAGGGAAATCTGTCATTGACTGCAAATGGATTTACAAAATTAAAACCCACTTTGACGGCTCCATTGAACGATACAAAGCCCGTCTTGTTGCAAAGGGCTTTACCCAGGAATATGGCATTGATTATGAGGAGACTTTCGCTCCCGTTGCCCGTCTAACCTCTGTTCGGAGTTTTACTTGCTGTTGCTACAGTTCGCAAATGGGACCTTCATCAGATGGATGTAAAAAATGCATTTCTTAATGGCGATCTTATTGAGGAAGTCTATATGAAGCCACCTCCTGGTTATGCTCACTCTCCGCACCATGTCTGTCGCCTTCACCGCGCCTTATATGGTCTTAAGCAAGCTCCCCGAGCTTGGTTCTCCAAATTCAGTACCACCATTGGCGATTTTGGTTTCACTTCTAGTCCTCATGATTCTGCACTTTTTATTCGCAAAACTGAGCATGGCACCATTCTTCTTCTTCTTTATGTGGACGACATGATTATCACTGGAGATGATGACACTGGTATTTCTAGCTTCAAACAGTATCTTTGCCGTAGTTTTGAGATGAAAGACCTTGGCTCACCTAGCTATTTTCTTGGGATTGAAATTTTAAAAGATTCCAATGGATGCTATCTCTCTCAAGCAAAATATGCTTCTGATCTATTAGCACGGGCAGGTCTTACTGACAGTAAGACTGTATCCACTCCTCTCGAGCCAAACACTCGTCTTACTCCTTTGGATGGCACACTATTGACTCATGCTACACTCTATCGGCAACTTGTTGGGAGCCTTGTCTATCTTACTGTTACTCGCCCAGACATAGCCTACGCCGTCCATCTTGTCAGCCAGTTCTTATCTGCTCCTCGATCCGTCCATTATGCAGCTGTTCTTCGCATTTTGCGTTATATTAAGGGCACTTTGTTTCATGGCCTTTTTTATTCCGCTCGCTCCTCTCTTACTCTCCATGCCTATTCTGATGCTGATTGGGCTGGAGACCCTACTGATTGTCGTTCTACTACGGGCTACTGCTTCTTTCTCGGTGATTCGCTTATCTCTTGGAGAAGTAAGAAGCAAACTATTACTACCCGATCCAGCACCGAGGCTGAGTACCGTGCTCTTGCCGACACTGCTCAAGAACTGTTGTGGCTTCGATGGTTATTGGAAGACATGGGTGTCAACCACTCTATTGCCATGATACTTCGTTGTGACAATCATAGCGCTATTCAGATTGCACATAATAATGTCTTTCATGATCGTACAAAACATATTGAGATTGACTGTCATTTTGTGCGCCTACATGTCACATGTGGTACTATTCGACTCTTCCCAGTCTCATCCCTTGAGCAAACAGCTGATATCTTCACCAAGGCGCACCTACCAGGACGATTTCAGGACTTGGTTACCAAACTCAAGTTGGTATTCTTTCCTTATTTAACAAATGTATGGTGTTAGAATATTCTAGATTTGTGTATTTCTAGGATATTCTAGCATCAATGTATATTCTCTAGAATCTTGTGTATCTCTAGGATATTCTAGAATCTTGTGTATCATTAGGATATTCTAGAATCTTGTGTATCTCTAGAATATTCTAGAATTGATGTGTATCTTTAGGATATTCTCTAGGATCATCTATTCTTGATATCCCTCCTTATATATAAAGGGATCTTGTATTGATGTATGACTTAGACAATTCAATACAATATTTACTTTCTCCATATTCTCTCTTTTTCCATATTCTATTAACACCTATAACCAACCAAATGAAAATTGAGTTCATTAAAACTCAAAAATTCCTTTCCGGCGTAACTATCTAAAAGATTAATGCCTTTTTTGTTCCTGGAAGTTGAAAAAAGCTTACACAATGTAACACTTAAAAATAACAAAATCATAATGGCTTCTAAAAAATATTATTTTGATCTATTCATGCTTTCAAATTCAATATGAATTGTAATTGATAAAATCTTGTTGAGTAGATTCTGAACATTTAAATTTTAGTAAAAAATGTGATACTATGCTCCTCCGTCCCACAATTTTACACCTTTTTCGGAATCCCAACTTTTTAAGAGAACATTCATTTAATGCACTTTTAAGTCACATCAAAAGGTGCTTATTACCCAAATTGCCCCTTAAATTCAAGTTTTGAAATCATTCATACCTCTTTGTGAAGGACATTTTTGAAAAATGACGAAGATTTGGGCTTTAACTTTTGAAAGTAGACGCGTATTTTGGGACAGAACTAATTTCCACACTTCTTACCAATGGAGAAAAATTACTCCCCATCTCATAAAAGATAAAAACTACACTATTCCCTCCCTCTTATATATAAGTTCTTTAGTTAAATAAGAACGTAACTGAACCTCTTCTACTGCTAACCTTTTTTGGAATTTGATTGTTCTCCAGCAAAATGAAGAATTCTAACGGTTCTTTGTAAGTGATTATCATTTTTTTTTTGTTTTTTGGGTGACTCAAGTAACTATCATTTCCAAAATTGTTGCTAAATTTTTACTTCAACTTTTTTCACGAATTTTCCCTTTCATTTTTATTTTTATCTACATTTGAATCGCGTGATGATGAAGTTGATTTAGTAGATCTCTTTCAATCATGTTTGACCAGACGCTAGTGATAATCTATTCTAATATATATAATGGGAGAGCACTATTTGGTGTGGACAAATTTTGAAGCTGGCTCACTTTTTTGAATCTCAAAAGTACCCCTAAATTCCCTACAATTCCCGTGAATTAACCAAACTGTTGAGGACAAATCCGACACTTAATCCTAATCTCACCCCATGTTTCTCCGAAGCAGTTTTTTTTTTTTTTTTTTCCCTCCTGAGTACTTACCACTTCCATTTTTACATTGCAAAACCATCCACCATATGCATTTCTTCTCAATCTGAAGGCCCTTCTCCTCATTGTAAGTTTTGAAACTCTCAACCTCCAATTAAATATTCCGTTTTTTTTTTTTTTTGGTTGAAAAATTTATATCTATATGCCTACAATTGGGTTTCGTGTTCTTTTGTTCGCTTTTCTTTTCCTTCAATTGGTTTTGTTTATATGGCTCTAAAAATGTTTGTTGAAATTGCACACGCATCACGTGTGCTTCAAATATTTGCTGGTAAAGTATGAAAGGCGGACAGTTCCACTTGAAACTTGCTATGAAGGTAGAGTCAAACAAGGGTAATTTAGTACTTTGATTGTAAAAGATTTCATGTAATTTCTATTAGTAGTATTCTGTCTCCCATGACCATGCAAATATTTTTCCCAGCTACGACTGATTTACAATATCTCCCCTAAAAGCTTCTGGCCGGAAAACCGTTCAAACCAAACCAACGACGAATCAAATGACAGCTAAGCATCTACCAAGAGGGAGATTTTAAATAACTTTTCAGAAAATTTATAAAAAAAAAAAAAAAGAATAAAAAAGCTCCTCTCCTTGGATTGAACCGCCCTGTTAGAGTTCATCGAGACCATCACCTTTTATCAGATAATCTTTAGTTTATTTCAGTTTTTTAATTGAAGAATCTTCTCTATATCTCTGCTTTGTTCAAGTCAAATGAATTTTATATATATATATATAAGCGATATGGGAAGTGAAGTCTAAGTATACTCTAACCAAGAGATTTGGCAAGTGGTCATAAGAAAACTAATAAGTAATTGTCTTTCATGAAATCGTATGTTCGGATTCTAGGGAATTAGCCAAACATTTGAGACTTCGAGGCCAATGCAGGATTTGTCCGGCCGTTAAGTTCAAAGCTCCAGAATTTGTAAAGGTGCGTAGCAAACTGACCCGACATCTTGCTTGGGAAAAAAAAAAAAGTAAGTAGCATGTGAGAAAATAGCGATGTGAGATCACCAGAGTGATTCCCGTATAATGTAGGTAGTGACATGGCAACCAGCGGAAATTACAAGAAATCTTCTAGTTCTGGAGATCAAGAAGTCTACAACCACAAACACAATCGCACAAACACTCACAAACATATGGGCTATGTGTGTGTTTGTGTGATTGTGTGATTGTGTTCGTGATTGTAGCAAAATTGTCTATCCCCTTCCAATGAAAGAAAATAAGAAATGGTTGACAAATTTTCTATCACCCCAAGGGCGCTCACTCTCACTCTCTCTCGGATCGCTAACTAATAAAACCCGGCAATTACTCTCTCTCCGATCACTAACTAATTAATAAAGGGGGCGACTATTCGTAGTCCCTTATTTTCTCCCATAACCCGTTAAAAATTTCTGAAAATTATATTTCGGTAACTACATGTCGAAAATATGTTCAACTTTCGGTAAACAACTGCCGAACATACATTTCGGTAAATAGCTGTTGAAAACAAGATTATATTTCGGTAACTACATGTCGAAAATGCACAAGAAACATATATTTCGATAATTGGATGCTGAAAATGTATCTCAATTTCGGTAACTGACTGTCGAAAATGTATCTCAATTTCGGTAACTAACTGTCGAAACATATTTCGGTAGTTGAAAATTTTTAATGGGCTAAGGGAGAAAATACAGAGCTGCGAATAGTCGCCCCCTTAATAAAACCGGGAAATCATTCTTTAATTACACTTGGATTCTACATGTCTACTTCTTCTACGTATGTAAAAAAGGTAAATTACACTGACCTCCCCTCAAGATTTCACCAAATATATTGACTTCCCCTCTAATTTTTAAATTACTATCATCTCCCTTAATTTTACAAACTAACTTCACCGTTAAAATTGACCTCACGGCGTTAACTTTGATAAGTAAAAGACAATAATACGCTCAAGGGAGTTTGTTTATATTGCATTACCACCCTTATTTGATTAACACATACTTATCATGTATAAAAGACTATTTCACTTTTTAATGCTAAACAAAATTACCAACAGGGAAAATTCAAGATTTTGGAATTTCTTTTGTCGGAACTTTTATAGTTGGTCCAAATATTTACTCCTATTCAATTTTTTTTGTCTATACAATTCCAAAAGAAGGCTAACAAAGTATCCTAAATACAAAGAGTTTTTTTTTTTTTTTTGCCTACAGACAAAGATTGTTTTATTTAACTTATGTTCTTCTCTCGTTGTGTTTTCCAATAATCTAATATTCAAAGACCCAAAAAAAGTCATTTATGAACATAAATAATGACAATTCAATGTTGTTAAGAACCAAGTCAAAGACAATAACCATTAAATTTTGAATTAAAAACTAAATAACAAATTGGACCAGGTTTTAAAAACTACACCTCGGGTTAGAAAAGAGGGCTAAAAATTCTAAAAGAACTTTAAAAGGAAAAAAAAAAACCAAATTTGGAAAAACACACTGAAGATAAAAATAAAAAAAATTAGTCAAATTTTTTATTTTCTTATCCTTAGTGAAGGTCATTTTCGGACCAAATTTTTTAAAAATATACTACCAACCTTAATTTTTTATTTTCCCGCCTTCATGAAATTTTTCAAAATCCGATGCAAGATTAATTTCTTTGGTTTGTCTCAACAAGAAGCAATTGCAAAATGAGTAAACAGTTAAGTAAGTTTGAAAAGAACACTAAATTAAGGTAATAGGAAACACTAGCAAAAGCTACAATTCAAATGTTCTTTTTTTTAGGTTACTATTTTTCAGTTTTCTTGAAAATTTAATTATCTTTCTAATTTGTATAAACATCATGAATTCAAAAAGTAAATAGTTGGACCAACTAGAAAAAAAGGCAGTAATGAGAAAAAAATTCCCAAAATAGGACTAACATTTTGCATATTCTCCCATTGGTTATTTTATGTTCATTCCAAAATAAAATAGTCTTTTATATTCATGAATATTAAGTACAAAAAAATGTGTACAAAAACTTAATCGGCGATTAATCACCGATTAATCGTTGACAGAGCCTATCCGATTAGGTCCGACTAACGATTAATCACCGATTACTAATTAATATGCGCCGATTAATCGCTCGAAGGTAGCTGACCGCCCGACTAGCGCCAAGCGACTTTTAAAACATTGATTAATATCAATATGGAGGTCGATGCAATTTAAACTATTCATGATGTTGGTATTATACTAGTTTTTTTACTTGTCAAAGTTAACAACCGTTAGGATTCTGTAGGGGAGGGGGGCGGCATCTGCATATTTGTTTGTAAAATAGGAATGGTGACAATAATTTTTGAAACCGGATGGGAAGTCAACATACTTATAAGAAACCTCAAGGGAGATCAGTGTGATTTACCCATATGAAAAAAAAAAAAAAAAAAAAAGGAAAAAGGAAAAGGAGACCAAGTCTGGCATTCGATCCATAGTCTAATTTCACTCTAGTGATTACCATTCATTAGCACATCGATTTTTCTACCATGTTTTGAGTGGTCACTACAAGAAAATTTGTGTTTGGTGACGAATTAAATCGCCACCAAATGCACATTTTTTGTCGCAAATAGTTTAGAGACGAAATTTTTTTTGTCACCTAAAGGTTGTCTCAGAAAGTAACATGGTGACGAAAATTTTGTTTCGTCACCGATAGTAATTTTGGAGACGAAAATTTTTGTCACCAATTTACAGATTTTTTGTCACCCTTGTCAATTTCTTCACTAATAATGAATGAATATTGACCAGGAAAACTATATAGGTGACAAAAATTCGTCTCGAAAGAATTTAATTTAAATATTACTGAAATTAGTATAGGCGACAAAATGATTTTGTCTCCTATAATCGTAAAATTGAAGCCAATTGGCGACAAAAAATTTCGTCTCTTAAAAGTTTCACAGAGAAACCTCTTTAGTGATAAAAAGAATTTGTCACCTAAATTACATATATTAGAAATATTGGTGACAAAAAAATCGTTGCGCACTCTTCTAAGAATACCATATTAGGTACAATTTAAAATCTAATAGATCTCAAACAAGATACTATAAAGCAATATTCATTCACCCCAAAATAGTTATCTACATTTATGATATAATGCATACATGTACGAATGTCAAAAATAATCAAACTAGACCATATGTTGTTCATCACAGTTCTTATCCTATGAATCATCAAAAAAGAAGAGTTCTCGTAGCATCATCAAAAAAGAAGACTTCGAACTTCATCCAAAAAGAAGTCTTCATAGGAACACGCATGTATCATCTCCCGCTACCAACCTTCTACATACTCAATCTGCAAACATGAAACAGATTAAGAAAATCTTGTTAAAATGTTAATAGAAATACGAAACATCATGTAAACTTAACATTACACAAATGAAACAATGAGTGAGGAGCAAAGCACATCAATAGCACGACTTCAAGTAAGGAACAAGCAACCTCACGGAATCAATGCAAAGACAAGATATGCAGCGTATAGGGATTGTCTATTTCATTCCGATTGCATTGATCAGTTGGATGAGATAAGCAAGGAAGCCTCCCGGCTTCTTGGCCTAATTCTGAGACAAATAGTGTACTTTTAACATCCCAGATTTGGAAACTGCTGCAGTGGGAACTCCACTTGCCGTTCTTCCTTCCGAAGTGAAAGTGTTAATTCTCTTTTTCCTTGGCCCAGTTGAAATAACGTTTTTCATTGGATTCCCTAGGTGAAGGACCAGAACGAATAGGAAAGTAAGGCATTGCCCTGTCTGATTCGTAAAGTGGGAAGTACTTGCCCCTACCATAATGATTCGGAAAGCGATAACTAGAATTCTTAACAGACAGAGACTGCCCCCACTTCCCTTAATTAGCTTGTTGAAGAACGACTATATAGGGCAACCCCAGTTCAAGTATTGGAGGAAACCACAACTTCAAATGTATATATGCCAAAATGTAATGACTTTTTATGTTATGCATGAAATTATGGTAGTTAATGCCAAAATCAATCAACTGAAGTGTAAAGCCTTCATTTTGTGCTTTATAAACGTGGACAGTATGCAGTAAACAATCTGACAATAGAACTGGAACATTACCTTTTGCACTAAACTTTTGTGACTCTTATGACTCAAATCCAATCCCTATTGCATCATAACCTATGTCCACTTATTGGGAACACTTCTCTAACTTAAGGGATCAGCCATGGCATGGCATTAGATAAGCAATATTTTGCAGAACACTTTCAGAAACTCGGCTTCAAAATGAAAACAAGTGTTGTGTGTTTCAGAACAAAAACAGAAAATCAAAATGATTACTTTAGGGTTTCTAAGTTAGCTATGGTTCTCTAAAATAGTTTCATTAACCAAATAGTTGAAAGAAAAATACATGAAATTTAGTTGGCTGAAAAATTGGCCTGGTGGATGGAAGTGCAAACTTAGGTAAAAATAACTTTCACGAACACATTCATGGATACTATATTTTTGCCTAAGTAATCTAGTCAAACTACTAAATTATTTGACTTCTATAATCTAAATATACTCTGCTTTTTACAGAGCTGCTCTTCTATCACTTAAAAGTTGTTTCAACTAAAGACATACCACTTGTTGGAGAGAGAGAGAGAGAGAGAGAGAGAGAGAGAGACATACCAGTATCCGGTGTACCCTTGATTTTTAAGGTACTCCAGAACACTAGTCAAAGCCCTCCCCTGTTGCTCTTTTGCCTCCACTAGCTCGGCTATCGTGGCATTTGCTGCTTCAATTCCTTCTGCTTGCGCTTGAATCTTTTCACCTTGCTCCTGAATTAACTCATCTTGCTCGTCTACCTTTTTCTCGAGGTGTGTTACATATTCATTATTGTTCACAGATTCAACAATGGTACTCCTAACAGTAGAGGAAGGACTCATTCCAAGTCCCTTCAAATAGCCTGATTTTGCCTTGAATACCTTGACAGAAAGCTCCCCTTGCGTTATCAGGACTGCACCATCTTGAGAATTATGTTCAGCCTCTATTCTTACGATCTCATCCTATCATTTTAAAGTTAATTGAGTAATTTAAGCTCTAACAGTTTAGTAGATGCAAGTTCTAATAATTACGCAAACACAAGTACACAATAAAGAACTTGATACACGTACATGGATATCTTCGCATTCTGGAGAGATTCACTCATTTGTGTCTGCATTAAAGTGGGTGGATTTGTAATTTTTTCTAATGCAGGCACAGCACCATCAGTTCCTTCCATCTAATATGTTTTATTCGCAACAAATAAGTTAATAAGCCTATTTATAATCTAATAAAACTGAAAATATAATTCAAAATGCACCATTTCGACAACCCTAACCGGCAATGACTTTGATCCACATCTGTGTTTGCTTTTCTTATCGGACCTGTTATTGGTGTTTGCTTTTGATTGTTTCTGCAAGGAGTACAAACAAATAGAGAAACAAGAAACTATGGGTACGTTCAGGTTTAGAATGTGGTTTTAAGAGCATTAAAGATTAGGATGCTACAAAAAGAACCTATGGCTATTTTTATGTGTACGCAAGAGATTACCTGCCACTTCTTATCATTCCACTTCTTATCTATTAAGCTTGTCCACTGTTCGGGCTTCACACTACCTGGGGGGTTGCTTCTTGCATACTCAGCCCCCTTTGCCTTTACAAGCTTATCGTATTTTTTCTTCAACTTATAGGTGTAGTTGCTTATTCTTCGTCCGCATTGTGTTGCCACTGCCTTATCAACATCAATAGGATCTCCTTGCAAATCAAACTTATCCTGCAATAGTTGATATTTTAGATAATGACTCCGTTGTCATTTAAGAAGCAATAAATAAGTAGATCTTGCAACTACCGTCAGTCACTGAAGTATAGGCCCTTTAACACTGTCATCCAAGGCCTTCCACCTACGGACGCCAAGGTCCATCACATGTGTCCGAACCTCATAGCCAATCTTTGAGGCCAATTTAGAAGCATGCTCCCCTACCGCTGCACGGAACTGTGGTGGAATGGGAACTTTAAGCCTTCCATCTTTATCAATGACCCTTTGTGCCAGTTTGCCTCCCGTAGGCCCACGAGTGCGTCTATCAGTGAGTACTGTTGTAAAGTACTAGTAAGAAGTTTTTCTAATTGGCAAGAGAAAATATATAGCTATAGTATGTTTCAAAAATTCATGGAGCATGGAGAATCAAATGACCCTTGACTAAACTCACACAAGCAGAGGTCAATATGCAAGTAGATTCTGCACCCGTTCGAAATGTTTTGTATCCTATGAGAAGTGTACAGATTTAGGAATAACATACAGTGACATTGGAGCCTTCATCAATCTTAACTGTACTCCCAAATTGCTGGAGTTTGGTGCACAGAAAAGATAGTGGAAGTATCAAGCAAAAACTTGTATCCATATCTATGTAGAAAATAGGTGTAGTAGCCTCTCACTGCAAGGCTCTACTATGATATCACAATAGGCCTAGTTCCGAAAGGCTCCAATCAACATGATGTGTCATACACTACGCCAACACAATAACTAGGGTAGGAAATTTCACAAGTAAAAAGAATATTTTTCCAGCCAATTCACAAACTCCAACCAGATCAAAGAATATTTGTCCAAGCACATGTCACTCACGTTAAAAATTGAAGGTTCAGGCAGTGAGCAAACTTATTACATCCCTTTCTTTTTCTTTTGTTGTTCCCCCTTTCCTTGCATATTAAGCACATCTTAAAATGGAGAAAAATTGCAGCAGCAGTAACATGTGCTTGGACAAAAAATGAACATGCAGAAAAAGAAGAAAGTTGATATAGAGGTAACAAAAAAAGGCAGCAGCTACTGGTTTATTCAGACTTAAAAAACAAGATAATGAATCTAAAAAATAATTCTCAAACTACATCACTCACCGACATTGTTGTTAGCTAATGCCTCACTTTGTGGCTAGAAATGGGAGGTGGTAGAGCCTGGGTATCCATGTTAGGTTGTGGCGTCGATCGGGTGACCCTGGAGATCATAGTTGCACAGAATTGTGGCTCTGGATGGGACTGTGGTGCTCTTTGACAACCTCGTGGCATCTCTAAGGCCTATAACAACACAATACAGAGTGCCCAAGCATAAATATATAATGTACATATAACAAGACTACTAGAAAGAAAGAAAGAAAATGTATAGATATATTATTTTTGCCTATCATTAACGTGTAACCTATATATTGTACCCGCTCAAAAGAGTCAACCGACTCACTGTCATGGCCAGGGTCATCCTCATCACGTGAAAGTCTATAGCCATCGTCCTCCAACTTAACCCTAGTACGCTTTCCATTTTCAGCAGTAACACGTTTGCACTGCTGAACCGATCCCACAAAAGGAGTTGCAATACTCTTCACCCCATGAGATTCACAGATCTTATTGTTCCTCTTTATCTTCTCATTTCTTTTCCTCTCATAATCTGGTATGAAATGAGTTGATAGAAAACTAGGTTGGAGCAACACTTTTCCTCCTTTGGACATTTTGCGTAACTATGAACTAGAAAATAAACACAAACATTTTAAACTAATGCAGACCAAGGTCAATGTAAAAAATAAAAGATAAGGCAAAGTGGCAAACCAATAACTTCAAGAACTAAGCACATATATAATACATGTCAGGATCCCCCAAAGTTACGTATTATCCTAAAAATGCAACACCTCATGCATTTCATATTCATAACATGAGTACACATGCAAGAACATTACTACACTGATCTCAGTCTCTACAAATTATGAAGTTCTCTTCATCTACTTATTAATTAGAATCAAGTTTACTGAAAGAAGACAAAGAAGAAAACACTACAAAAAATTAGCTCCGTTAAAAACTAGGGCATAAGCCATAAGGGAACAAGTATAAGAATAAACAAATATTAAACAAGCTCAACATGGTATAAGGGAGCATCCCATGTTGATCAGAGCACCCATTTTTCCAGTTCTACTGTGGTTTCTAAGGGGGTTAATGCCTACTTTTGTCATCATCTAGCACACTTGCTTGATCATCTTGCAGCGAGAAGCTGTCGTAACAAAAGCAGCAGTAGAACAGCAGCAGACTAGCAGCAAAACAGAAACAAAATAGCAGTAGCAGCAAAACAGCCACTACACACATGCAGCAGAACTTGGGCAGCCTTTGAACTGGGCAGAACCCAATTGTTTCAGCCCAATCTGAACGATTCCAACTGTAGTAGAAGGACCTGGGCAGGTTCAGAATATGCATTATCACAGATCGCAAGTTCAGAACATGTAGTATCACAAACAGAAGCAGGTAACTGCTGCCAAACGACAGCATCGAATCAGCAACAACATATCAGTAGCCTTTACCTACTGCCATTACAACAGCAAGCAACATAAATTGATTTAACCAAACACAACAGAGTGCGACAAAAGTGGGTGCAAGATCAAACTAGGGACATGCCCCCTAGAAAAGCATAAACATTCCAAGGGAAACCCCAAGGATAGGTCAATACAAAAGGGGGCTATTAACAACATGATAACAACCCATCACAACAACTGAGACAAGAATTTAATCCGACAACAGGAGACTGGACTTTGCTTCACAGAACACAGCAAAACAGAACTGAACAGCAGATAATGTGGTGGATTACTGAACAAAACAAACACTCAATCAGCAACACAACAACTAGCTAGCCCAAAAACCTGTGTTATAAAGAGGATACAATCACAAGAAAAACTGTGAAGAAAATAATTTAGTTCCCTTGTACTTGTGTTTCTCTGTTGATAAGAAATGCTAAAACCAATTTCTGGGGTACATTCAGTTTAAGTGATTGTCACTTTCCCTCGTCGCGAAGATTTAAACACTTTCAAGAAAAGATTTATATCCAAGGAACCAAAACGCAGTCCGCTGTCAAAAAATTCCTGATATTCCGGATATCTATTTAGCATGCAATCCCAAGTATATCTGGTCCATGGCGACAGACTAGCATAAGAACAAACGATAGGAAAACATGACAGTACAGACAAGAGACTCGTAGATATTCGATTTTGAAGTACATTTTCAACTTCAGTCGTTACAGATGACAATGGGCAAAACAATGTCAGACAACCGCACGATTAAGCATATAACATGATGTTCAAGGAGGGAGAGAACTCTAAACCACCTACTGTAGCAAATGAACTCCAAGAGGCATTGATTTCCCTTTTCTTGACATAAATAAGGCATACAAATCCAAGAAGAAATCTCCTAGGCGGTATTTTCAATGTCCGGCTCTCTCTAGTCAAACAAAGTTGTGAAAACCCCAAGTTTCCTACTACGATGTTCTCATCTTAGAATTGTATACCTGAAAAGCACCAACCAATACTCACTTAGTTGCCATCATATAATGTAAACCATAACCAAAGAAGATGAATTAAGTTGGAAAAAGCTACTCGATGTGCTAATTTCAACTAACTCATACCGAGCAATAAGAGGGAAATTTTTCTTATGAAATCTGACTGATGCTAAGATTTAAACCGTTTAGTTGTTATCAGTGTTATAAATGGACTCTACTATATATGTGAAGTACCTACGTTAGATATGAAAGTAAGAGTATGAGGTATGTGTGACGACAGTAGAGACAGCTTGCTTAGCAAAAAAAACAAAAAAACTGTAGTGACAGATTTATACAACAACAACAACACTAATTGGGTTCATTCATTAACCATGTACGAAACTCACAAATGAACTATATCACCTGGTGAACACATTTCGTCCTAAGAACTACGAAGTCTATGAAGAATACCAAGAAATAAGAATATTTGTGATATCCATTCCATGATCATGTCAATTACTATAAGTTTTGACTTTGACATGCATACTGCATACATACTTGTTGGTCTACTATCAGAGACTTGTAATTCTTCCCATAGGAGTGATCACCATGTTCAATTTCTCAAACCTAGCAAGTAGATAATTGCAAAAACAGAAGGCCAACAAGAAAAAGGAAAAGAGCACCTTAGTCGAAGGCCAATTTTCATGGACTATATATATCATGCCAGAAACATGATTTGCAAATTTATTTAAGTAGAGTAAAACTAGCCTACCACAGTATATCCCTCCATTATATAGGATGGTTAGGAAAGCATACTTGAACCTAATCAAGAACAAGGGGCCTTCAAACTTCCGCGAATGACAATAGCTCATGCCAATTCGCCAAGTAGTACCTTGATTATGTTTGAAGAGAAGCCGCGGGACCTAGCATTTGTACCACGACCAAGCCCAAAGCACAATGTTGAAACAGGTGATCCGAATTCTTCTTCCTTTTCAATCCTCAAATGAAAATTTATATACCCCTGTGAAATTCGCAGCGTGAAAGATGAGCTGATTTTTCATTCCTCTGATCTCAAACATCAAAGATGAGCTGATTTTTCATTCCTCTGATCTCAAACATCAAAAGAAAAAGGTCAGAGATTGTGTGCCCAACCTTCCCTCTATGTTAAATTGCGGGCACACTGGGCCTATACTACTTGAATCAAGTCATTATTTTATGAGCTTGTTAAGACGTTTTTGAAAATGGGGGCCATTGGAAACTTGCTTTGTAAAAATTCCACTAAGTTGCTTAATTAACAGGTACTATAACACTTTCAAAAGAGAAAAATATGCATATTTTCGCAATCAATGTGAAATTCGCAGTGTGAAATTTGTGAAACTCACAGTGCGAAAGATGAGCTGATTTTTCATTCCTCCGATCTCAAACATCAAAGAAAAAGGTCAGAAATTGAGAGAAAAGCTAATTTTACTTCCACCGTTTCATTTTCTCTGCAAGCAAACACACAAAAATGCAATTTCGTAGTGTGAAATTCACAATTTCGCAGTGTTTTTTTCATTTTTTCAGGCGACTTTTTTCGGGAAAAAAAAAAAAACCCGAAGTAAAACACAAATTCGCAGTCAAACACAAGTTTCCTGTTTGTCCAGACGATAATTAGTTCAAAAAAAAGAAAAAGAAAAAATATCTTCGGACACGAGATCTTAGTGTGAAATTCGCAGTGCAGGAAACAAGCTAAATTACGCCAGGGACTTCTCGATCCGGTACAAAAAAATAACAAAATCCACTTTGTTCGTAACATGTGGATGTTGAGGATTTTGTCCAGTCTGACCACGGGATTCTCTTGCTCTATCGCCTCCCGGCCGGCGGCCTTGTAATCGTAGCTATAGTCGTGCCGATCGCAGTACCGATGCTCCGAACAGAACAGATCCCTCACCTACACCTGAATCCGGTCAACCCCACCTTCCGCCGGCAGCTGGAGCATTGATTCACCTCCCTCCTCTCTGCCGCCTCTACCGCCGCCGCCGTCTGCTGCTGTCGCCGCGTGGGAGTATGAGGAGGAGGAGCGATTTCTGCGTCTGGACCCGATCTGTCCGATCCAGGCGCCGATCGAATTGCTTGATCCGTGAAGAACGAACTGGCCGAGGTGGAGGTTGGATCGAGCTTCGGAGGGGTGGAGATGGGCGTGGGGACCTTGAGCTCGATCTCTTCTTTCTCTCTCTTCTGAGCCATGTCTGTTGGTGGTGGCGGTGAGGAGAGAAATGAAATCTAGTGTTATTTTGTTTGGTTTGTTTTTGGTGGTGATAGAAATAAGGGTAGAACGGTAACTTCAACTTCTGTTTATCCTTACACGTAATTAAACAGCTCTTACATTCTTAATGGGAATTAAAAGTCAAAAAACTGGACCGGCCGGTAATTTTCTGTTTAAATAATATCCGTTGTTTCCGTAGGTGGTTTTGTGCTAAGATGTCTCTCACTTTCAAAAACAAACTTAGTTGATTTCGCGCTTACATGATTCACTTCAAAAAGGGAAAAACAATGAAAGAGAAGTAAAGAAAGCAGTCTTCATTTGGAGTCGGATTCTCTGCAGTTGGACTGCAAAGAGTCCATGCAATTCAATCACAGTCGTTCATCTTTGCATCCAACAGTCCAAACTTTGAGAAACTCTTCCGGGAAAAAGTTTAACTTTTCTGCGGAAATTTTTTTTTTAAATCACGACCATTCAAAACACCATCCGACGGCTGCGAACACTGCAACCGCGCCTCTGCAGTCCAAAGCCTGGTGCTTTTCATTTCATGGATTTGCCTTTGAAAACACAAACGCACAGCAAATTCTGCATCAAAACTTATTACATTTCCAAATAAAAGTTGTATCGAAGTCCAGCCAAATAACCTTTCAGCAAGCCATGGCTAAACTGCTACTATTAGTTGCATACTTATTAAGCAAAAGTCCAATATCCAATCAGCGTTCTAAACTGAAAACCATGATCTCGGTACTTCTACGTTCAGACTCAAACAGAAATGGGAGAGACATTAGCACCTTTTGAAAGAAGGGCAATATCTTCATAGCTCAAAAATCATACCCTCTGCTTCCTTCTTCAGGGAATCACACAGCACAGATGACAAATAACGCTCTCCGAAGCTAGGGAACACAACCTGTAGAAAAAGAATTTATAAAATCGTGATTAGCTTTTTCAGATTTACACGAACAAAATAATATATCTAAAAGAATTCCAGTGATAAAGTCAAAGTTGCCAAATGGTGTTCAGCTCAGCTAAATTTTCCCAGTTGACATTCAAATCCAAACACATACTCAAACAGTACGCAAAAAAGAAAGTGCTGCATTAGTGGCGAGCGAAAAAATCAAAACTCACAACAATGAGTTTTCCAGCATTTTCTGGCCTCGTAGCTATCTTAATTGCTGCAGCACCAGATGATATCCCTACCTGCAATACACGGAAATGTCACACTTGTGTATGACAAACTGCAAGAGAGAAGTGATAAAGTACCTCAAATGTCAAACTGGTAAATAAGGAGAATAATTAGGTTCTTACCAGCAAACCTTCTTTCAATGCAAGAAGCTTAGCAGTTTCAACAGCTTCCTCACTTGATATCTGCAACGCCGTTCCACCAAAACCATTCAGAAACTAATAACCATTGGTTGAATTGTAAATCAACAACAACAACATAACAAAACCCATCCCCAATTATTGGGGGTATGAACGGGGATGATTGGAGACAGACCTAACCTTTGGCAATATATGCACAAAGTGGCTGCTCTCAGAATACCACTGAAACAGTGACCCCCTAAACCTCCAAGAACCGAGGAGCTACAGGGACGTTTTGTTGTAGAACCATGCCCCTAAATCAACGCCAAATGGCATCAGAGAGGCCAGGCCTAGAGACCCAAATCAATTTGAATCGTAAATCAAATAGAGCAAAAATGGCAAGAAAAGACGGAAGAAAGTAAAAACAATATAAGTTTTCATACATGTGGTCTGCAGCCACGCTCTGTTAGCAGACATCAAAAGGTGATCAAACTCTCTAATAACGAGCCACAAACCTCTCAATCACCCAAAAGTCAATGGTCCCAAGCAAGCCAAAAAAAAACATAGATAAGAGTCACATATCCACCTTTGTTTCAAGCAGTTTGAGTGAGGTCAAAAGGAGCATCTCCCTGGTCCATTTCAAAAACCCGTTCCTTTTTCCATTTTTTCTCTAGAAAATATTGATTAGTAAAACCATTCCAAGAATCCTATGACTTATTTTAGGCTAGTTCGTCACAGTGATGCTCATCTATAACATGGTTACTCCGAACGCGACCCCCAATGCTTAAGCCTTCGTGTTGCAGGTGATAAGGATGCCCTATTGTTGATAGTGAGTTTATACACTTTGAAGTCAACAGAAATGCAAAGTTGAAGATAGTAAAGAAGATGACCAGAAACCAATCTTTTCCTTCTATTCTTCCTTTGTTTTGGTTTCCTTTCTTTTCTTCAGGAAACAGAAAACAAGATGCATGAGTATAAGTGAGACTGTCTTGTTAGAAAGTTTTTGAGCCATGCTTACTTGAACAACTTCATCAAGTAAGTTGGCATCCAATACTCCAGGGATGAAACCAGCACCAATTCCTTGGATTTTATGAGGACCTAAATGTTACAGCATGACAAACATCAAGTAAGCTATGGTTAAATGTCGATATTTCTTCTCCTCAAAGTTAAGAGATGAATGTGACTTGGAACAATAATAACTCTGCGTACTAGGACAGCCACAACAATCATCCACCCAAATTACATAAATGACATATGCAAATGGAACAGGAAGGCCATTGTTTTCTAATTGTTTTCTAATGTTGATTTTGGTGAAAGATATTGAAACATGAATAAGTGTCTATCAATGTATCACAGCGAATTCAATGTTATAACAGTCTAACTCGCTAAACAAAACTCACCAGGCTTTCCTCCAGATAAAACTGCACTTTCTACTGGTTCTACGACATACACCTGAACATGAATAAAGAATGTCAACCCAAATCAAGACATGAGAACATTGATTGAGAGGGAACAAGAAGTGAATTGAGAAAAATATGAAGTTTCCTAACCAAATCAGTAATTGGAAAAGCCGACCTTAAGGTCAGGGTTTTGCTCTTTGAGGTACCTTCCTGCACCTGTAACTGCTCCTCCAGTACCTATCCCACAAACTAAGCCATCAACTTTGCCGCCGGAGCGTGTCCAGATCTCTGGTCCAGTGGTTTCATAATGAATCTAAACAGATGAAATCAATCAAATTACTTGTCTTCCAATCTGCAATCTGCTACTCACACATAAGCTGGTAATAGAGATACTCATAAAGTACTCGTGCAATCAATACCTTTGGGTTGGCAGGATTTTCAAAATGCTGAAGAATATAGGCGTTTGGGGTCTTTGCTTTTATCTCTTCTGCCTTTTGAACAGCCCCTTTCATGCCCTTACTGGGATCTGTCAGAACCAACTCAGCTCCAAAAGCTAGGAGAATGATTCTCCTTTCCATACTCATAGAAGCAGGCATGGTAATGATTAGCTTGTAACCCTTTGCTGCTGCCATAAACGCCAAACCAATGCCAGTATTACCACTGGTTGGCTCAATGAGGACACTCTTCAGCAACACAGAAACAGTGTGTCAGGTTCGTATCAACATAGTAGAAGTAACAGCACAAAGTGGATAGGTATGATCGCTGTAATTTGAAGAACTCCTTTACATTCATCTACTTAATAGTTAATCACTAGGCACATGAGACTAGTAATGAGAAACAGTATCGAATCCAATGCGTGCTAAAAAGAACGAGAAACAAATATACTGGACTCTACAAAACGCTCATGCTGTTAACTAAACTAAATAACAAAAAGAGGAGAAATCTACAATTTACATAGGAGATTTTTTTCTTAAAAAAAAAGTATTTACATAGTAGATAATTGAGGTCCAGATATTAAGTCCCATTAAAATCGATGTTCATTTAACAAATATAGAATCCAGCTTGGAAAAAAATTCAAATTGAGAAAATAACAAAAAATTACGAAAGCAAGACAGCTTTGGACTAACCTCGCCAGGCTTAATGAGGCCCTTGTCCTCAGCATCTTGTATCATACTATATTCAATCCTGCATGCCAGGAATAATTTTCCACATCAAAATCTATTTGGCAGTTTCATAATACAGTTAAATCTGTGTCTTACGGTCATTTTTGAAGTACCATAAAGTAAAATAACGCAGAAATCATCTGGCTCAAGGACAAGAGGTATCTATACCTATCTTTTACACTAGAGCAGGGTTCCATCATTTCTAGCTTTGCAGCAACACGAGCGACACAGCCATCCACGACCTTGTTGAGGTACACAAGTGGTGTTTTACCTATCAGCTGCACAAGTCAAAGCAACAAGTTTACCCAAAAAAAAGTCAAAGCAACAAGAATAATGCACTAAGCAGCGCCCATGATCGTATTAGCTAGGCTCAAGAAAGAGGTAAGAAAATAACGAAACAAAGCTTACTTCAGTAACATCCTTAGCAATCGCACTCTTCTCCTGTGCCTTTTTGTCAAAATCCCTCTGCAAGCTATATATAGAGAGTTGAAGAGACGAGAACCAACAATCACTCGTCACTTCCTGAAGAAAATACAAAGAAGGCTACAGTTCAAAATCCTTGGAACATGTTGGATCACGGAGTTGTAGAGGGATCTATAAAGTGAAAGGAAAGCAAGCATACTCAACACTTCCATATTATTTTCTTCTTTATTTGCTCATTAACCACATCCAACACTGGGTTAAACTTGTGTGACTTGCTAGGAAACAGATCTTATAATTTAAACAGAAATAATTCAAACGAAAATTTTCAATCATTTGTCCAACCTTAAAAAATTAAAGCAGAAGTTGGTCAATAGAGGAGAATGTTGGACTTCAATTTCAAGAAAATTGAATTAGTCCCATAACCAAAGAATGATGGGGTAGATGCTTCAAAACACTTATCTAACGCTTACTTATATCCATGCATATGGATAGAACAGAGAGAGAGAGATTAAAAGTTCTTAACAGATCAAGCTAAGCATTTTTCAAAAGAAAAAAACTCTAGAAACTTATCAGGCCAAAAAACGGAAAAAATGTAAATTTTTGGTTTACTTTTGGGAATGAATTTCCAAACAACTCAACCAACACAGATAATTAAAGTAGGGGAAAAAAATCAACCCCTATTCATACCCCTCCATACTCATTTTATGGATTCATTGCGGACCCACAATCGTCGAACCATTAATCTCGCAGAATCCAAGAAAAAGAAGCAAAAAATCAATTTGTTTGAATATGGATAGACGTGTAAACAAGTTGCACTTTATTACATAAAAGAAATAGTAAATATATTTTAAACTTAAATCCTATAACTTACTTACAGAACAAAATACAACTTATTCACGTATCTATTCATATCCGATCAAAACGACTTTCCACAAGCATAATCTTCATTGGGTGTTCTACGAAATGAACGAGCCGGACTTGTGAGCTCAGAATGAGCACACAAAATGAGACTATGGACGAGCATGGAGAAATTAGGTATGGAGGGAAGCCAAACCCTTTTTGCATGTTGTAAGCAACCAAAAGAAAGTAGAAAACAAACTTACCAAGAAACGAACAAACCCATGGAAAGGATTTTTAGAGGCAAAACCCAGAGTTCGATAAATAGACCGCGACTATATGTAGTAAAGAAATAAAACCCAGGGGAAATATCAGTTCAGTGGAAAGGAGAAAAACTATTTTCATGGAGTGATGTTTTTGGATGGCGAGGAATGGTGAGATAAGAAAGGGGAGCTCTTTCTCACCAAGTCTCACAATTATTATTTTTATTTTATTTTATTTTTTGTGAGATTGGGTGAGAAAGGAAAAGAGCCAAATTTATTTTGGTATTTTTCTTTTCATTTCTCTTCTCGCCAAAATGCTCAATCCAAATGAGTAATTTGGCTAGAAACTAGAAACCATAACCATTTTTCTTCCTTTCTTGTGAAATCCCTCCATCCAAAGGGACTTTTAGTTTCAATGTCATGGAATCGATTTGTTGCAAAGACCATGTTGCCTCTCTATGACTCTCTAACACCTCTCCATCCTTGCCCTCTCTGTCACACACCTCTTTTCTTTAATTTCTTTGCAATCTCTTTTATTTTTCTTCACCCCACATGTGTCACACATATAGACATTCTTCCATCCAGCGGTAGAGCCAGGATTTCAATTCTGAGGTGGCACCCAAAAATATTACTCCATATAACTTCTATCAAAATAAACTACACATGTTCTAAGGATATCCATAATACCGAGAAAAGTACACATTTTTATAGGTTAATCATCCATCAACATACTTCTTTCTTTGAAGAGATCCATCAACATACTTAATACCCAAAAAATACTCGTGTTCTAAGATTAATTGTTCAGAATACACATAAAAAGTGCACATTTTCATAGCCTAATTATCCATCTACATACTTAAAAAAAAATACACCTGCTCACTAACGATGTTTCTGTTTTAAAAAAAAAAAAAAAACATTTCCAACATAATTATCTAAAAATGTGATACCTGTCTTTGTTATTGAAAGTGGAAAATTGTTTACATGTAACCCTTAAAACAACAATTCATAATGGCTTAAAAGTTAATTTTATATTATTCATAATTTCATGTACAAAAAGGATTCTAGTTGATAGATCTTGTTGAGTAGATTCTAAAAATACTAATTTTATAAAAAGTAGAACAATAAAAGTTATAACATTTAAAGTTTGCAATGAAAATAATTAAAAGCGCCATAGCAAAGACGGAATCACTTATAATTATGAAGACGGGAGCAAAATTATCAAAACAAAATGTAAATGACATGCACAATGATACATACTTGTAGCCCTTGACCCGATCAAAAATAAATTAAAAACTATAGTACCGGTCCAAATTTTCTATATTTTTTGTGTGTGTGTGTGTGAGTGAGTGAGAGAGAGAGAGAGAGAGAGAGAGAGAGAGAGAGAAGAGTGTGTGTGTTTTGCCACCTTCCTTAGTTTGATGGAGACATGATAAAGTAATAAGGGGGACGGTTACGATTGAAATGAAGGTAGAGTCAAGCAAGGGTTATTACACGTTGTTCGGTTGTCAGTTTTAGCACAAGTTTTTGACATAGAAAAGTTATTTATATGTTTGCGTATTTTTTCGTCTTCAGACATTTGTTTTAACATTTAAACAAACTATTTAAATTTTGAATAGAGGTATGCTAAATACATCTAAGTAGTAAAAATAAATAGAAAATTTTGATTAAAAAAAATCATTTCAAAAACACGAATGATGAAGCCGTAAAAAATTTTGATTAAAAAATATCCCATGTTCTTGTAATTAGTACTTTTTCTCCATGACAATGCAAGCTTTTCCACCAATGTATGCTATGATATTTCACCTAAAACGTTTTAGTACGCTGACCAAAAACATTTTTGTATCTCTACCTACCACGAATCAAAAGACAGCTAACCTTCTACACAAAGACAGATTTTTAATGGGACATGATCTCAACGCTCCTCTTTTGCCTTTTATATAGAGAATGTGAGTCAAGAGGTAAGAATAGTTTAGTAATTGCACATGAATTAAAAAACAAAAACAGTTGTGCCAATAGACAGGGGCAGAGCCAGAATTTCACGTCTGTGGGTTCAAAAATTAGAACCATGCGCAATTCACTTTTCAATTTGCTGATTGATGAAAAGAAAGAACAACTACATTAGGTCTGGTTAACCATGCAAACAAGTAAGTAGGAATTAGTCGAGATGCGCACAATAACATCAGGAAACCACAAGAATAAGTATTTCTAATTCCATCACCAATGCAATATCAAAAAACATCAACGTTAAACTACGCAACCACATGGTCCACAACTGTCACATAACTGAAAAAAAAATTGGGGGGACAAACTTACCTGTTGTTTCGATTTCACCAAGAAGAGTAAGGGTTTCCATAATCCCTTTTCCTTTGTTCATAGTTCCGAAATCTCCCTTCAAGTCTCCACTAAGTTTGATTTTTTCATTCTGTGTTTGCCAATTATAAAAAAAGAAAAGAAGTAGAAGTAGAAAAAAAAAAAAAAGGGGTTAAGGGCAGTGCCGAGAGAGAGAGAGATTACCCATGGATCCTCCATGACGATTGCCGAGTTCCCAGAAGAACAAGGTTATCGATCAGCGTATGGATTCCGGGAATTTTCTGATCGTGGGAGAACCCTGGCAAGGAACTTTATATTGCCACCCCAATACCCTCCAGGATGGTGAGAAAGGAGGAGAAAATAAGGGGAAATTATATTAAACCCCCTTGAACTACCAGCCCGACACACATTACCCCTTTTAACTATTAAATCCAACACTTAACCGCCTTTATCTATGAATTGATTTGCACCCAAGGCTTGCCGTTTGCAATCTGTTAGTGTTTTGGATGGAAAGTGGTGATTGGATCACTGGAACTCAAATATGGGACTAGTTTGCCCTCATCTACTCTTTTTGTATGAAGAAACCCTAGAAATAACTGATTTTGGGATCTTCTGTTACTGCGGTGAAACAACACGATAAAGAAAGTCTTCAACACAAAACAACCCAATCTTCAACTCCATCGAGGTAAATGCTGGCAGAAATGGCGGAGAAGAAGTGGGGGAGCCGAGTCCGGGCGATGGCGTAGAAAAGGCAGTCAATTTGGGTAAGGTTGCGGTGGCGTTGGGCTTGTGCGTGGTCGTAGATGGGTACGACGACTGCATTGATGACGACGGTGTGATCCCAATCGTCAACGGCAACAAGATATTTGACGAAGAGTTTGATTTTTTCAATTTCTTTACCTGACCCGAACTACTTGAGCGACTTGGTGTTAAACTCGGGGCTGACGATCTTGCGCTACGCCTTCCAGTGGTGGGCATCGACGTTGAGATGCCCAGGACGACTAGGTTGGTGCTGTAGACGCCGTGGGAGAGGCCCGAGTAGGTTGTTGACTTGGATGGTGAGGGTGGGTGGGGGTGGAGAGGAGGTGGGTAACTCAATCATGGAAGCCTTATTGGTTACAGAGGAAGGAGATCGAGAAGAGGTGCCGGGGATGGGGTTAGGATTGGGGGATGGAGTTTTGGTGGTGGCGTGAAAACTTCTCCAAAATCAAGAAACCCAGAAATTGACTCTCCCACCGAAATTCGGAGCCGGAGCCAACAATCGGAGACGCTAACGAGGTATACAACTATTGACGATTGAAGAGCTAACAAGGTAACTGTTCACAACCAGAGCTGTCCACGATTGCTTACAATGACGCCGATAGAAGTCGCCGTCGAGTAGAGGCGACGATGACTCCTAGAAGTAATGGCGAGATAGCTGCGTCTGTGTTTTGAGCAGTTTTGCTCAGCAAAACCTCCGAATTCCTCACTTGAGGAGGTTATTGGAGATGCTATAAGTCGACGGCGTCGGGTTTCAACGATCGTTCATGATAGCAATGAGCGCATGGCTGTGAGCGATAAGTTTTAAGGGCACCGATGAGTTGGTAGGCTGTGGTGTAAGGATGATACCTGGTGGTTCAGGTGGTAAGATGATTGGGTGGTGCTTGGTTCAATGGTTTGACGGCGGGATAGGATATGGAGGCGGTCGGTTGGATTTCCTCTTGCAGAGGGGAGGCGAGGGGGATTAGAGTTTACCAGTGGAGGGATTGGGTTGGGTAATAAGGTAATTTCAAGACTTCTGTTAACGCCATCCGCGCGATTTCAGTAAATGGTAATTAGAGGGGGTTAAGTGTTGGATTTTGAAGTTAAAGGGGGCAGTGTGCAACCGTGTGGTAGTTAATGGTGGTTTAATGTAATTTCCCCAGAAAATAAAGCAGAGCCCTTTTCTCTCTGAATCTCACTATTTTTTTTGTTAAGAAAAATAGTTGGCAATGACGTCTTTTAATAATTAATACCCGTCAATAACATTTTCAATATTAACAAATTTTTTTTTGTTAGGAAAAATAGCTGGCAATGACGTGTTTTGATAATTAATACCGGTCAATGACATTTTCAATATTAACAAATATTTGCAGGATATTTTTTACGGATATTAATTATCAAAACACGTATTGAGCCGTAAATTTTACCTTTTTGATTAGATTGGACGATTGGATAAGAAAGCAGAAGAACAATTTCTTCTTCTTTTTTACTTTCATCTTCAGTTGCTACTAAAATGTCAAATTCAAATGAGTAATTTCTTAAGAAATCAGGACTCTTTCTCGTACAAATTATTCCCTCATAATACGTCATATTTAATTTAAAGTGGGGTCAACCAAGCTTTTTTTGGTACCTATATACCTATTGTGGTGAAATTTGTAGGGTGCTGGGTCAAGTGACCATGGGTCAACCAAGCTTTTTTTGGTACCTATATACCTATTGTGGTGAAAGTTGTAGGGTGCTGGGTCAAGTGACCATGTTCCGTTTTCTCAAATTAGTATTTAAAAAATAAGGATCTATTTTTAAATTTAAAAATAATGGACTCACGAAAGTAATTTTTAAATTTTTTTTGCAGTGTTTGATAGATCTCATCGAAATCTATCAAACAACATCTATATTTCATACATGGGATGTTTGGTCTCTGATTTTGGATTGGTGGCATGTTAAATGGGCGTGCCCTTCATCGGTAGAGGCTTTGGCTAATTGGTGGTTTGGGAATCGGTTTCGAAACTTAGAAAAAGAAATTTGGGAGTCTTGTTTTTATGCAACACTTTGGTCATTATGGCTAGTGAGGAATGATTATATCTTCAACAATGCTTCTACGCTGGCTTGGGTTGTGGCGGATCTTGTTAAAACACGGGTAGCAATGTGGATGAGGACTAAACGCGACATTAAGATATACTCGGTGGAGGACTTTAAGGCGTATTTGGATGGAATTCGGAAACTGAAATTGTAGCTTACTATTGAGGTGTTTGTTTCCAACCTTTGGTTGGATGCTATGTTGTTTACTTGTTTTTTGTGTTTGTTTCTTTGAGAGGCACGTGGTGTTCTCTCTCTTTCTCGATGTACCCCTTCGAGCTTAATAAAAATCTTCGTTTGCCGAACAAAAAAAAAAAATCTATATTTCATACAGTATTTTTTTTATTTCAGTAAGTCTATTATTTTTAAACTTGAAAATTACAAATAAGTACTGATCCCAATAGTATTGGTATCTCTCTCCTCCTCGCAAATGGATAAAAGTTTATTCCAGTTTATGAATTGAATAATCCGCTCTATTTAATTGCTCTTTCAAGTCAAATGAGGACATTTTTTTTTATCAATCGATAGAAAAGATCATTTTATATTAGATATGAAGTATAGAGTACAATCCCAAGACACTATATCAATTGTAAAAGCCAGCGAGATAACCAAGCGGTCTAAGCCAAACAACTCAACAAATACACGAAATAAACCCATTATAGGGTAGAAACAATGAAATAAAGAAAAAGTCCTCTAAGGGAAGAACACTCACTCTCAAGTAGAGAGATTCGAACTCATAATCTCTTAATGAGACACAAGAGTCCTGACCAATTAAGTTACTCCCAATTGGTTAAAATGAATGACATATACAAAGGGAAATTTCTGTGTACTGTATGGAATTTTAAGGTATCAATCCTTGAAGTGCATACAAGAAAGAAAGTCCTTGGAATTCGATTTGACATACTCCGTCCGATGATCCTTTGTTTAAAAAACTATAAAAACAAGGTGCTCAAAATAAAGTAGGAGTAGTTTTGATCCATATTATCTTTAAAAGACTTTACAAGGTACTTAAAATAAGAGGTTTCACCAGCAACGAGGTGGTTTTGAAATGGTTTTGAAACAATTTAACGATTTTTTTTTTTTTTTTTTTGGTAACAGGAGTGCATTAATAAAATCAAGAGTTTTCAAATCTCGGGTACTTGACCCTTCAGCATCCAAAATAAATAAAACTGGAATAGAAACATAATAATGTGTGCCACCTATGTAAACATATTGATGGTAAGTTGACCATTAAAACATTTAACTTCCTATCATATGTAACCTGTCTTGCCATCTTCCAATTCCATGTCCCAATTTACCACCTTTTGTAACTAGCATTTACCACCTAATGTGATAAAATTCCTATTTTTCAGCCGACAAAAACCCTACCTTCCCTTGGAGAGTAACTCTTCCTTGAAGTTAAAGAAGGGATTCCATGAGTGTTCTTCCTGTCTCTAATTCGTCGTAGAGAGAGGTTTGATGGTGGACAAGAGGGACGGACGGAATGGTGGTTCTGGTTATTGGTCTCGGAGGCTGCGAGCCAAGTCGACGCCATTAAGAGGGAGAGTGTGCGTAGGAGTGGCAGATAGTAGTGTAAAGGGAGGATATATGTGTTGGGTAATTTGTTTTAGTAAGTGAGGGCAAGCAGTGTTTTGGCACTCTCAATTAACTCTGTTAACAGACAAGTACTGACAGGGGGAGGTCAATGTAAGTTCTCAAACGTGAGGGGAATTCTGTTTTATACTCAAACCTCGTAGGAGGTAAGTGTAATTTACCCCCTAAACATCTGTAACAACCCGCCAAATGGGCTGTAGTTGGTTTCGTGCTTCCAAACAACAGTGTACATATCCAACTTACTTCCAATAGGGAATGTTGTTTGGAGAGGAAAAGTGTGTAGGATGTGTCAATCCTTACACACATAACATATATTTATATTTGAGAAGGAGTTTACATTAAGTCAAATAGGCGATGTGGGACAAACCCCCACTCACCTAATACTACACATTCTAACACTCCCCCTCAAACTGAAGAATAAATATCACAAAGTCTCAGCTTGTTACATAACAACTCTAACCGTGGTTTAAATAATGACTTAGTAAATAAATCAGCTAACTGAGCGCCTGTAGACACATACGGAGTAGCTACCACACCCTCGGTCAACTTCTCTCGCACTAAATGACAATCAACTTCAATATGCTTAGTTCTCTCATGAAACACCGGATTGGATGCAATATGAATAGCTGCTTGATTATCACAATACAAAGGCATGGGCAACTTCACATTGAATCCTATCTCTTCGAGGAACGATCGCAACCATACAATCTCACACGTTGTATGTGCCATTGCTCTATACTCCGCTTCTGCACTAGACCGAGCAACTACTGTTTGCTTCTTACTCCTCCAATTAACGAGATTTCCACCTAAAAAGACACAATAACCCGTAGTGGATCTCTTATCAGACGGTCCTCCGGCCCAATCGGAATCAGTGAACGCCTCAACTCGTAAATGCCCATTAGCTCGATAAAACAGCCCACGCCCTGGATGTGACTTAAGATACTTCACAATCCGGAGAACTGCCTCCCAATGTGGAAGACGAGGGGCTGCCATGAACTGACTCACCATACTGACTGCAAATGAGATATCAGGACGTGTAATAGTAAGATAATTTAGTTTACCAACCAACCTACGATATTGATCAGGACTAGTAAGTAGCTCCCCCTGGTCAACATACAATTTAACATTGGGATCCATAGGAGTCTCAACAGGCCTCGTTCCCAACATTCCTGTTTCCTCACGAATATCCAACACATATTTCCTTTGCGATAAACTGATACCTTCTTTGGATCGTGCTACCTCGATACCTAAGAAGTATCGTAGTTTGCCCAAATCCTTTGTCTGAAACTGCTGATGTAAGAAGGATTTGAGTTCATCGATACCTTGCTGGTCATCACCTGTAATAATAATGTCATCCACATAAACAATCAACAGTACTTTCCCGCGATCAGATGTGAGGGAGAACACAGAATGATCAGACTGACTGCGTCGCATACCAAACTTCATAATTGCATCACTAAACTTACCAAACCAATCTCTAGGTGACTGCTTAAGCCCATACAAGGCTTTACGAAGACGACAGACCTGAAACAAACAACCATGAGGAAGAAATGTGACGGAACAGTTTAAGGATTTCGTAAGTTTACTGATGGACAACAGATTAAAAGGTAGGCGAGGAACATGTAAGACAGTCTGTAAAGTAAGTAGGGGAGTAACAGGAACAGAACCCAAACCAGTCACTGGAGTGTTAGAACCATCGGCTAATCGAACATGTGAATGGGTACCAACAGACTGATAATTAGAAAAAATGGTAGAAATACCAGTCATATGATCTGTGTCGCCAGAGTCAAGGACCCAAGGGCTGTGAGAAGAGGAAGACGCAGCATAAGCAAGAGAAGGACCTGTCTGAGCCAACGTAGCAGTGGAGGATGAACTTGCAAGGGAAGACTGAAGGGACAGGAAACGCTGGTACTCACCTGCTGGGATAGTCACCATAGGATCTATAGGTGGGTTAGCAATCTGCCCAATATCCTCAGAGGAAGCCACCTGGTGAGCCTGAGAAGGAAAACCATGAAGATCATAACAAGTATCCACTGTGTGATTTGTGCCCTCACAATGTGTACAGAACCTAGAACCATGACCACGACCATGGCCACCACCTCCTGTCGAGCGGCCACGACCAAACAGACGACCCCCAGAATTAGTGGACTGCCCACCAAAGTTACCACGACCACCACGACCACTGAATCCAGAATCTCGGCCACGACCACGAAATCCAGAAGCACGGCCACGACCATGGCCACTACTAATTGAGAACCCAGAACTCTCTGAATAACTAGAAGCCAAAACTGAACGATTAGAAGATGAAACGGTAGGTGGGATAGGAGTTGAGGCAGTCGACTGACGAAGACGGCTGAATACCTCGCCAAGAGAAGGAAGGTCTGGAGAGCCCAGAATTTGCTTACTCACCGGCCCATAAATTGATGAAGCACCTGACAAGAATCAAGTAACCCGCATCTGGCGGCGAATAATGTGAATATCAGTCGATAATGGCTCACACACATCCAATTCATTACAAATGCGACTAAACTTCGCATAATAAGCCTCTAAAGATAAATCATCCTGAGATACTGAAAAGAAGGACTGATGAAGATCATATATGCGATGGAGATTATTCACCCCAAAAAACAGCCTGAGCCTGGGTCCACACTTCCTTGGCTGTGTCACAAAACATCAATGTACTAGAAATCTGCTCGTCCATACTATTCCACAATTCTGTCCGAATACAAGCATCTACAGCCTGCCATGCCGCATATGTGGAAGAGGACACGGCAGGGAGATCATCAGTCAGATAGGAACGCTCTGACTCACCCAAATAATATACCTCAACAGCCTTAGCCCACAGTACATAATTCTTCCCATTTAATAGTGTAGAAGTAATTGGGCGCCGATCACGTGACCGAGAGGAGCTAGATGAACTACCAATAACAGTAGAAGTGGGTGTAGAACTCGAACCAGAATCCTTTTTTTCAGACATTCTACCGAACAATGGAGAGGCAACAACCAATAAGAATGAAAAAATAACTAATAAATGACCAGTATGTAACCAACTGAATCAACCAATAGTCATGAATCTGTCACTGCTCAAACCAAACACCACTACAATCCAACATATCAACATGAATCTGGCCAACATAAGTCCACGACGAGAACAACACCCGCACAGTAGAAGTAATAATCGACAAACTCAGCGGAACAAGAGACATAACATAGCAGTAACAGGCTCAAATACAGCACAAAGCAAGACAGATCTTACCACATCAGATCAATAGTGCACACTGACACCCAATCGAGATGATTGAACCACTGATGATGAGGAATATAGAACACCGAGAGTCGGCAACCACAAGAACAGAGCAGCAAGAGGGTTTCCGACCACAGCAAAAGGATTTTCGAGCTGCAAACAAGGATTTCGATCTACGTTTTAGGGTTTTGGAACTCCGAACTGGATTATCAAGGTACGTTTCTGGAAATTCAGATCTCGAAATGGAGTTTCGAGCATGGGTTTAGGGGTTTTGACGGCAGACGAGGGCTAGGAGGGATGTTTCGAGCAGTGATGTTGGTCTGTAGTTTGGAGATGAAGGGCTGTACGAAGAAGAGGTTGGGCTGTACGGCTGTGATTGTAGGATTGTGGAGGTTTTGGGTTGGGATTTAGGGTTGCGGTGGCTGTGGACGATGGTGGGGGTGGCTGTCGAAGATTAGGGTTTAGGGTTTCAAGGGCGGTTTAAGAACCTGCTCTGATACCATGTTGTTTGGAGAGGAAAAGTGTGTAGGATGTGTCAATCCTCACACACATAACATATATTTATATTCGAGGAGGAGTTTACATTAAGTCAAATAGGTGATGTGGGACAAACCCCCACTCACCTAATACTACACATTCTAACAGGGAAAAACATTAAAACAGAAGAAAAGAAAAGAGAACAGTCTTTATTTCATGGACAATGCCTTTGAAAACACAGCAAATTCTGCGTCAAAACTTATTACAGCAACATTTACAAAAAATAAAAAAAGGTGTATCGAACAGAAACGGAGACACATAACCGTTCGACAACCGCTATAAAGTTGCAAACCATATAAATCAAAATTAGCTCCCATAAACTGCGTTCTAAACGTAAAAACCATGATCTCGGTACTTTTATATTCAGACTCAAAACAGAAACGGAAACCCAATAGCGCTTTTTGAGAGTCGGGAAAATCTCAGAGCTCAAAAGTCATATTCTCTACTTCCTTCCTCAGGGAATCAAACAGCGCAGATGACAAGTAACGCTCACCGAAGCTGGCAAACACAACCTGTTGGAAAAGAATTTATACAATCGCTATCAGCCTTTTCGGATTTACACGAACAAAACAATGTGTCTAAAAGAATTCCAGTGATACAGTCAAAGTTGCCAGGAGGTGTTCAGCTCAGCCAAATTACTTAAGAATAAACCAATGTTTTTACTATAAAAAATTTCCCAATTGACGTTCAAATCCGAATACATGACAGATCAAACGGTGAAGTCGAAAAAGAAAGGCTGCTTGGAGAACGGAAAAAATAAAAACTCACAACAATGAGTTTTCCAGCATTTTCTGGCCTCTTGGCTATCTTAATTGCTGCAGTGGCGGCGGCACCAGATGATATCCCTACCTGCAATGAGCGTAACCTCGGAAACGTCACGCTTGTGATTATAGAAAACCTCATCTAATGCAAGAGAGAAGTGATAAAATAGTGAACATATTTAGGTTCTTACCAGCAAACCTTCTTTCAGTGCAAGAAGCTTAGCTGTTTCAATAGCTTCCTCACTTGATACCTGCAACACCGTTCGACCAAAACCATTCAGAAACTAATTAAAATTGGTTGAATCCAGAATCAAATAGAGCAAATATGGCAAGAAAAGACGCAGCGAATAGAAACTACATAAGATTTTCCAGACATGCAGTCTTCAGGCATGCTTTGTTAACCCACGTCAAAACGTCAAAAATTCAATCTGATAACGAGCTAGAGAGCTCACAGTCACTCACTCGCCCAAATGCCAATGGTACCAAGTTAGTCCAACCCACCATATACAGGCACAGTTATAAATCCACCTTTCTCTTAAGTAGTTTGAGTGAGGTCAAAAGGAGCATCTCCCTCGGTCCATTTTGAGAACCTTACCTCTTTTTTTCTTTTTCTTTTTTTTCCTAATGTTTCCTCTAGAAAAGCCGCTTCAACAAAACTACGACGTGTTTTAGGCTACTTCCAGAGCCACCCGTGCATAACAGGGTTTCGCAGTACACAACCTCCAAAGTGGAATTCAGCCCTTGAGTAGCAGGTGACAAGGATACATGCATAAATGCAAAGCTGTCAAAAATAAAGAACATGACCAGAAACCCATACTCTTCCTCCATTCAGTCTTTGTTTTGATTGTTTTTCGTCTCTTCACGAAAAATGTTTACTAAAACTGAATGCGACTGCTTGGGTAGTTGAGCCATGCTTACTTGAACAACTTCATCAATTAAATTGGCATCATATACTCCAGGGACGAAACCAGCACCCATTCCTTGAATTTTATGAGGGCCTACATGTTACAGCACGACAAACATGAAGAAATGTAAGGTTAAAAGAATATATTTCTCCTCTGCAAAGCTAAGATGTACTCCGGAATAATAATAACTTTATGTATTACTAGGTAACAACCGCAACCATCATCCGCCCAAATAACGTAAATGGCTGGTGCAAATGGAATCGGAAGGTCATGCTTTTCGCATTGGTTTTTAATGTTGATGTGAACAAAATTGATGTCAAAGGGAAGGGACGTTTTTCGTAGGTTCTTCCGCAAAAAAGAAATCAGTGTTCTTACAGAAAACGTAACCAGACACAGTGACACTAACAGTCACAACTTGGCTTTAGTATGCCCCACATTGCATTTTTTAACCACGCATTTTAAATCAAAATGCAAATAACGGTTATGTTTGGTCTCTTATTTCCTATTGAAGGACACTAAAAACATACCGACACGTGACATTGCATACTGTACATAAATGATAAACCCCAACCATAACTAGAAAAATTTACGCCAATTGTGCTGCTTTTGGCAAAGAACTGCAACGTCAATTGGTTCTACTTCTACACCATTCATGCTGACTCACTAAAACATGTTAGAAACAAAAAAAAAAACTCACCGGGCTTTCCTCCAGATAAAACTGGACTTTCAACTGGTTCTACGCCATACAACTGAACATGAATAAAGAATGGCAACCCAAAACAGGAAATGAGAAATTTGATTAACTGTAAGATAGAGAGAGAAAGGAGGAACAAAAAGTACACAGAGAAAATTCTAAGTCTCCAAACCAAATCGGTATTTAAAAGGCTGACCTTAACGTCGGGGTTTTGCTCTTTAAGGTACCTTCCTGCACCTGTAATTGTTCCTCCAGTACCTATCCCAGAAACTAGGCCATCAATTTTCCCACAGCAGTCTTTCCAGATTTCGGGTCCAGTAGTTTCATAATGGATCTGAACAGATAATATCAATCAAGTACCAAATCTTCCAATCTACTGCAACATATAAGCTGATAATAAAGATACTCAGAAAGTACTCATGCACTCGATACCTTTGGATTGGCCGGGTTTTCAAATTGCTGAAGACTATAGGCATTTGGGGTCTTTGCCAATAACTCTTCTGCCTTTTCAACAGCCCCTTTCATGCCCTTGGCGGGATCTGTAAGAACCAATTCAGCTCCAAAAGCTCGGATAATGGTTCTCCTTTCTATACTCATAGAAGCAGGCATGGCAATGATTAGCTTGTAACCCTTAGCTGCTGCCATGAATGCCAAAGCAATGCCAGTGTTACCACTGGTTGGCTCAATGAGGACACTCTGAAATATAACACACAAAAAGTTTAGTCAGGTCCGCAATCAACAAAGGAGAAGGAACAACACAAAGTGTACTGTGTACTGGTATGATCGCTGAAATTTAATGAACTCCTTTACATTTGCAAAGTAGATAATTGAGGTCCTGATATTAATTAAGTCCCACTTGAATAGATGTCCATCTTACCAAAAAAAAAAGGACAATGATTTTCGCGCTCCACATTTTACCGCAGGCGCTCCACCTTTTTGTGTTTTACACTGGGGTATTGCAAGCAACACCCCAGTGTAAAAATGAAAAACCTTTTTGTGTTTTACACTGGGGTATTGCAAGCAACACCCCAGTGTAAAAATGAAAAACCTTTTTGTGTTTTACACTGGGGTATTGCAAGCAACACCCCAGTGTAAAAATGAAAAAGTGGAGCGCCTGCGGTAAAAAATGGAGCGCGAAAATCAGTATCCAAAAAAAAAAATCATATTGATCAAATAAATGAAATAAATAAAATGTAAGCAAGCTGGCATTGGACTAACCTCGCCAGGCTTAATGAGGCCCTTCTCCTCAGCATCTTGTATCATACCATACCCGATCCTGCATGCCTTTTGTAAATCAAAATCTATTTGGCAATCCCATAATACATTTTAATCTAAGACTTATGGTCATGATTGAGGTACTATGAAGCAAAATAGCACAGACATCATCGGGCACACGATCAAGGGGCATCTATCTGTGATTCTGTACCTATCTTTGACACTAGAGCAAGGTTCCATCATCTCTAGCTTGGCAGCAACACGAGCTACGCAGCCATCCACGACGTTGTTGAGGTACACAAGTGGTGTGTTGCCTATCAACTGCACAAATCAAAGCAACAACAATAATAGGATAAGCAGTGCCCCCATGATCTTCGGATCAAGAAGAAGGTAAAAACGTAACGATGAACAGTTCTTACTTCAGTAACATCCTTAGCAATCGCACACTTTTCCTGCGCCATTTGGTCAAAGCCACTGTGCAAAAAAATTGAGTTGAAGAGATGAGAACTAGCAATCCCAATAATTCTGGAAAAAATACAGGGAAGGCTCAAGTTTAGAATCCTTGGAACGTTTGGGATCATGCATTTGTAGAGGGATCCATCATGGGAAAGGAAAATGACACAGAAACCAAACAATGACACTTCTCCACTTCAAATAAGAGACCTTATTGCCCTTTTTCTTCTCTGATTTCCCACCGAACAACTCAACCAAGAACAACTTACCAAGAAACGAACAGACGGGGGCTCTTGAGGAAATGAGGAGTTTCGAACCGAATTCCGCAGAGATAATATATAGGAATAAAAGAGTTTAAGGTACACTGTGGCCGAGAAAACGTTCTATCTCGACCGGACAGAAGTACGACGAGAGAGATTGATTGGTTCTTCTCGGCCTTTGGTCAGTTCTTCTCTCGGTCTTTATATAAGGAGAGATAAGATGCTCTCCGCCTTTGGTTAATTCGTTCTTCCCGGTCTTATTTGAATGTTCGAAAATTATTCTTTGCCTATTTTTAAGCCTTCTCGTTAATTTTATATGGTAGCATGCGGGATACAATTAACGACCACGCATTCACCTGAAGTTCGTACAATTAATCACAAATCCCGCGCGAAGGTTTGGTGGTGGAAATTCTCGAATAATAATTCTACAATGAGTGACCAAACATTCGTTTCTCAGGTAACATGCTGTCTTCAAAAGGGCAGCAACTGTCCCCCGTCTGTTCCGGTCTTGCTCCGACGATTAAAAAAAAAACGTTCACTTTGTAGAGTTCATCGACATGGGCGGACCCAGTATAGGGCAAGCGGGGTCACTTGACCCCACTGAGTTCCAAAATACCCCTAGAGCAGGTATAGTTTTGAGAAGTATTTTATGATGTTGCCCCAAGAGGATCACATTCTTGCCTTAAAGATCCCACAAAATTTATACGGAGTAATTCTTGTGTGACGTTATGCAAAGAACTCAATATTTTTTCTCTCTCCACAAAGTCTACGAGTGTATAGACTCTTACTTTATAGTATGTTCTTGTATATATCTCTCTCTAAAGACAATAACAAGCATAGGCTTATATGAAGACAAAAGCAAGCATAGGCATAAGCAAGTAGTCGTTCTAGATGAAAGTTAGATCGGACAATTACCAATTAATGTAAAAAAAGCTTGGGTATGGTAGTTTCTACTCTTTTTTTTTTGTTTTCGTATTTAATTCAATTTCTTATCCTGTTTTTACATACAAAAAATAAATGACATATGTTATAGATATTTGACCCCACTGCAACTAAATTCTGGGTCCACCCCTGCTCATCGAGTAGAATAAATGTACCCAAAAATTGGCTCGGTCTGATATCATGAAGTGTCTGATCAAAACATTTTTATCTTGAAAAGAATGGATCCAAAAACACTAGGTGGCACTACGTAAATGATTGATAGCTTTATGTTTAGTGTACATACAATCAATCTCCATTAACTTTAATAAAAATGTTCTAACTATTGAGCTCTTTAAAGCTTGTTTTCTCTCTTATTCTTCCTTTCAGATTGCCCTAACATTGAAATGGTGCTGAGGGTAGCAGCACGTATCCCCGCGCTCGCAAGGGACAACACCATGCCGTCTTTTTGAGGAGCAGCACCAACGAGATTCTTGTTTTAAAAAAAATCAGCACACGTCCATACTAAAAACATTACTCATTTGGGTTTTTAGGGTGGTATATATTTAGGATAATAAGTGGACAGAAATAAATTAACAAATGATAATAATTAGAGAAAAAATTTATTGGAGATCGTGCGTAAAGAGAGAAGTTGGTTATAGAAATCCAAAGCAAACATAGTCTTTTAATATCATTAATTCTTAACCAAATGAATGACATGCATTTTTTTATTGAATAATCTTCTATGTTTGCCAGTCAAATGGAGTGATTAGTAAGTGCTCCTAGAGTATACCACCATGTGGTGATTTAGGGTCCTTCTCTATCATATTGGTGAGGGAGTCATATGGTTTGTGATCGAGCTCATACTAATGTATATTAGAAAGGGTTTAAAAGCACCACGTGGCGATACTTTAGAAACAATTAATAGTTTTTCCTGTCAAATGAACGACCATGGATAACATTTATACAGGAAGCAAGGTTTTGAATATCATTCCATACAAGCCGGCATGTATTGTTTTTGCAAAAAATTGGTACCCTACACCTCTTATTCCATTCGGTGCATATCGATGTGAATCTGAATGGTTCAATGCAGTTTCATGGACCCTTTAATGTTTTTTCTTCTTGTACCTTACTATCCCTCCTACTTAAAATAAGTGGTTTCACCAGTAACGAGGTGGTTTCTAAACATTTAACTATTTTTTTTGGGTAAGTGCATTAATAAAAGGGAATTTATAAAAAAATGGTCCTTCTAGTTTCACCCAAGTCTCATTTTTGTCCTCCAAGTATCAATTGCAACTCTTTTGACCTTCAAGTTTGGTTTTCGTACTAAGTTTGTCCAATTGATAACGTTTGTCAGCTAAACTGGACGAACAAAATCAGTTGGAGGGCAGACACCATCTATTGGACCAACTTGGTACGCATTACAACGTCCAAACCACCATCAATCAGATTTTTTCTAACCAATTTGGTTGACAGAAGTTATCAATTGGACCAATTTGATATGAAAATCAAACTTGGAGGTCAAAAAAGTTGTAATTGATACTTGGAGAATGAAAATGAGACTCTGATAAAACTAGAAGGACCATTTCTATAAATTTCCCTTTAAAACGAGTTTACAAGTCTCCGGTTCTTGACCTCTTCGGAATCCAAGTTTAATAAAACCGAAATACAAGGTGGAATAGAAATATGCTGATAAAGAAAAAAAGAAAAGAAAAGGTGGAATAGAAACATAATAATATGTGTCATATGTAAACATACGATGGTAAGTTAAACATTTAACTTCCTATCATATGTAACCTGACTTACCATCTTCCAATTTCATGTCCCAATTTACCACTTTTTGTAACAAGTATTACCACCTAATGTGATAAAATTCGTACTTTTCAGTAGACAAAAGCCCTACCTTCCCTTCATTAATTTTAAATAAAGATCTTATATTTGCTCCATGAAAGATAAAATTCGTTTTATTTGTCTAATTTCCCTTAAAACAATGCACTGGGAAAGTAACTCCTCCTTGAAGTTAACGATGAGATTTCATGAGTGTTCTTCCTGTCTGGGAAAAACTGTATAATCTTAGGAATATCTTACAGATATTATCAAGAATGAGGGAGAAGGGAAAATCTTTGCACATACCGGAACCGAAATCCATCATCTACAATCTTGGAAGAACCTAGAGTGCTCTACCCCAGGTGATGGTTGTTTTTCTCATATGATGGGGAAAAAAAAAACGTAAGCCCCTTTTATAAAGGGAGAGCTTACACAAAAATAACCTCATTGGGGACGGCTTCTCTACAACGGATACACCATATGTTTCCCTTCCCATCATAGAAACAATGGAATCAATGGTGGGGATTTAATCTCACCAAATATTATTGGGAAACTACTATCCAATAGGAAAAAACCATGCTACCAAGTAGATCACATACTTTGACTAGCATGACCCAATCTATTAAGTCCAATAATCACATTGCAATCCAATTTAGAAAATACAGTGCATAGGACCACATAAAAATAAATACTCTTTATTTTTTTCCCAACAATGACACGGTTTCTCTACAACGGATACACCATATGTTTCCCTTCCCAAAACAATGAAATCAATGGTCGAGATTTAATCTCACCAAATATTATTGGGAAACCATTTGTCGTAGAAAGGTCGCTAATTCGTCGTAGAGAGGTCTGTGGTGCGGATACGGTGATGGTGGATGAGGACGGGAAGGAATGGCGGTGCTCGTTATTGGTCTCGGAGGCTGCGAGCTAAGTAGAACGCTATTAAGAGGGAGATGGTTATTGGTCTCGGAGGCTGCGAGCTAAGTAGAACGCTATTAAGAGGGAAAGTGTGTGTAGGTGTAGTGGATTGTAGTGTAAAAGGAGGATATGTCGGGTAATTAGTTTTAGTAAGTGAGGGCAAAGCAGTATTTTCGCACACTCAATTAACTATGTCGACAGACAAGTACTGACAGGGGAGGTCAATGGAAGTTCTCAAACGTGAGGGGAATTTTGTTCTATGCTCAAATCTCATGGGAGGTAAGTGTAATTTACCCTAACAATAAAATGGAAGAAAGAAAAGAGAACAGTCTTCATTTCATGCATTTGCCTTTGAACGCACAAACACAAAGCAAATTCTGCATCAAAACTTATAACATTTACAAAAAAAAGTTGTATCGAAGACCAACCAAATAACCGTTCGGCGAATTTGAGCATCACTAAACTCCTATAAATTGCAAACCTTGTTAAGCAAAAGCTCCCATAACCAAACTGCGTGCTGAACTTAAAAACCATGATCTCAACTTAAAACCATGACCTCGGTACTTTCATATTCAAACTCAAACAGAAACGGAGACACATTAGCACCTTTTGAAAGTAGGGAAAATCTCAGGGCTCAAAAATCATATTCTCAGCTTCCTTCTTGAGGGAATCAAACAGCACAGATGACAAGTAACGCTCACCGAAGCTGGGGAACACAACCTGTTGAAAAAGAATTCATACAATCGCAATCAGCTTCTTCAGATTTACACGGACGAAACAATGTATCTACAAGAATCCCAGCAATATAGTCAAAGTTGTCAAGTGGTGTTCAACTCAGCCAAATTACTTAAGAATAAAGCAATGGTTTTAAAAGAGAAATATTCCCAGATGACAGGTCAAAAAAGAAAGGCTGCATGGAGAACGAAAAAAATAAAAACTCACAACAATGAGTTTTCCAGCATTTTCTGGCCTCTTGGCTATCTTAATTGCTGCAGCAGCGGCAGCACCAGATGATATCCCTACCTGCAATGCGAGTAACCACAGAAACGTCACACTTGTGCTAATAGAAAACCTCATTTTATGCAAGAGAGAAGTGATAAAATAACGAGAATAATGTGATTCTTACCAGCAAACCTTCTTTCAATGCAAGAAGCTTAGCTGTTTCAACAGCTTCCTCACTTGATACCTGCAACACCATCCAACCAAAACCATTCAGAAACTAATTAAAATTGTTTGAATCCAGAATCAAATAGAGCGAAAATGGCAAGAAAAGACGCTGCGAATAGAAACTACATAAGATTTTCCAGACATGTAGCCTTCAGGCATGCTTTGCTAACACACATAAAAACGTCAAAAATTCCATCTGATAACGAGCTAGAGACCTCTCAGTCGCTCACTCACCCAAATGCCAATTGTCCCAAGCAAGCCCAACACATAGAGGTACAGTTATAAATCATTAAATCTACCTTTGTTTTAAACAGTTTGAGTGAGGTCAAAAGGAGCATCTCCCTCGATCCATTTTGAGAACCCTGACTCTCTTTTTTTTTTTTCAAATGTTTCGTCTAGAAATATACCCATAAGAAAAGCCAATTCAAGAAAACTACGTGTTTAAGGCTACTTCCAGAGCCACCCGTGCATAACAGGGTTACTCAGTACACAACCTCCGAAGCGGACTTAAGCCCTTGAATGGCAGGTGACAACGATACCCTAATTTGCGAACGTAAGTTTATGCACTTTGAAGGCTACATACATAAATGCAAAGCTGTCGATAATAAAGAAGATGACCAGAAACCAATACTCTTCCTCTATTCAGTCTTTGTTTTGTTTGTTTTTCGTCTCTTCACGAAAAATGTTCACGAAAACTGAATGAGACTGCTTGAGTAGTTGAGCCATGCTTACTTGAACAACTTCATCAATTAAATGGGCATCCAATACTCCAGGGATGAAACCAGCACCAATTCCTTGGATTTTATGAGGGCCTACATGTTAGAGCATGACAAACATGAAGAAAGGTAAGGTTAAAAGAATATATTTCTCCTCTGCAAAGCTAAGATGTAATCTGGAATAATAATAACTTTATGTATTAGGTAACAGCCACAACCATCATCCACCCAAATAACGTAAATGGCTGATGCAGATGGAATAGGGAGGTCATACTTTTCTCATTGGTTTCTAATGTTGATGTGAACATAAGATATTGAAACACAAGTTTCTCCAGATAAATCAAAACAATTTGATGTCAATCGGAAGGAACGTGTTTCGTAGGTTCTTCTGGAAAAAAGAAATCAGTGTTCTTACAAAAAACATAACCAGACTCAGGGACACTAACAGTCACAGTTTTGCTTAGTATGCCCCACATTGTTTAACCACGCATTTTAAATCAAAAGACAAAAACGGTTATGTTTGGTCTCTTATGTCTTATTGAAGGACACTGAAAACATATGGCCACGTGACATTGCATATCGCACATAAACCCCAACCATTACTACAAAAATTTACGCCAATTGTCCTGCTTTTGGCAAAGAACTGCAGTGTCAATTGGTTCTACTTCTACACCATTAATGCTGAGTCACTGAGACATGTTAGAAACAAAAAAAACTCACCAGGCCTTCCTCCAGACAAAACTGCACTTTCAACTGGTTCTATGCCATACAACTGAACATGAATAAAGAATCGCAACCCAAAACAGGAAATGAGAACCTTGATTAACTGTAACATAGAGAGAGAAGGGAGGAACAAAAAGTACACAGAGAAAATACAAAGTCTCCAAACCAAATCGGTGATTTAAAAAGCTGACCTTAATGTCAGGGTTTTGCTCTTTAAGGTACCTTCCTGCACCTGTAATTGTTCCTCCAGTACCTATCCCAGAAACTAGGCCATCAATTTTCCCACCGCAGCCTTTCCAGATTTCGGGTCCAGTTGTTTCATAATGGATCTAAACGGATAATATCAATCAAGTTAATCTTCCAATCTACTACCAACATATAAGCTGCTAATAAAGATACTAAGAGAGTACTCATGCACTCGATACCTTTGGGTTGGCAGGGTTTTCAAATTGCTGAAGAATATAGGCATTTGGGGTCTTTGCCAATATCTCTTCCGCCTTTTGAACAGCCCCTTTCATGCCCCTGGCGGGATCTGTAAGAACCAATTCAGCACCAAAAGCTCGGAGAATGATTCTCCTTTCCATACTCATAGAAGCAGGCATGGTAATGATTAGCTTGTAACCCTTAGCTGCTGCCATAAATGCCAAACCAATGCCAGTATTACCACTGGTTGGCTCAATGAGGACACTCTTCAGCAGAAATATAACACATAAAAAAGTTTGTCAGGTCCGCAATCAACAAAGTAGAAGCAAGGACGGATCCAGGAATATAGCCTAGTGGGGGCACCTTGTTAATCATAATGGCAAAAGTTCATTTTTTTTAGTCAACCACAATGAGATCGTACAAAATTAAGACATGAATTACTAACTACAAAAGTTTATAATACGTAATTCAAGTTTAAATTATGTAAAAATAAGCACAAAATCTCAGACAAAATTTTTAAAGTACATTTTAAATGAACATCGACGAGTTTTAGAATGATTGGACTAGTTTTGTAAATAACTTTATTGTAAAATATTTCTCCCAGGCAGTTAAAAATAAAGAGAATCAAGAAAGAATAAACTCCAAATACACAAACAGTCCATAAAGTAACAAGTATAAATGCACCATATGATGAAATTGAAGCATAAAACTAATTCTATGCGTATTTTCGAGATATATGCAAGTGTGTATGTTTATATGTTTGCACACTTTCATAATTATGCTAATTTTTACAAAAATATTTAAAAATATTTTAATTTCGAGTGGGGGCACATGCCCCCGCCTCCGTTCGTCCTTGAGTAGAAGGAACAACACAAAGTGTACAGGTATGATCGCTGAAATTTGATGAACTCCTGTACATTCAGCTACTTAATAGTTCAGCGGTTAATAACCTGGCACATCCTCGTGTGAGACTATGTGAAACAGTAATGAATCAGATACATGCTAAAGAGCGAGAAACAAATATGCTGGATTCTACAAAATGCTTATATTGTTAATGAAATTAAATAACAAACGAGGAAAAATCCACTTTTTGCAGATATTAAATCCCACTTGAATAGATATCCATCTTACCGGAAAAAAATTCAAACTGAACAAATAACAAAAAAAAGATGTAAACAAGCCGGCGTTGGACTAACCTCGCCAGGCTTAATGAGGCCCTTCTCCTCAGCATCTTGTATCATACTATACCCGATCCTGCATGCCAGAAATAATTTTGTGAATAAAAATTTATTTGGCAGTCCCATAATACATTTAAATCTAAGACTTATGGTCATGATTGAGGTACTATGAAGCAAAATAGCACAGACATCATCGGGCACAAGATCAAGAGGCATCTATCTGTACCTATCTTTGACACTGGAGCAGGGTTCCATCATCTCTAGCTTGGCAGCAACACGAGCTACACAGCCATTCACGACGTTGTTGAGGTACACAAGTGGTGTGTTACCTATCAACTGCACAAGTCAAAGCAACAACAATAATAGGATAAGCAGTGCCCCATGATATATCTTCTGATCAAGAAGAAGGTAAAAATGTAACTATGAACAGTTCTTACTTCAGTAACATCCTTAGCAATCGCACACTTTTCCTGTGCCATTTGGGCAAAATCACTGTGCAAAAAAATTGAGTTGAAGAGATGAGAACTAGCAATCCCAACAATTCTGGAAAAAAAATAGAGGGAAGGCTCAAGTTTTGAAACCTTAGAACGTTTTGGGGTCATGCATTTGTAGAGGGATCTATCATGGGAAAGGAAAATGACACAGAAACCAAACAATGACACTTCTCCACTTCAAATTCTCCTTACACTCCACAAATCCTTGATCCAAGCACACCCTCACAGCCCCTTAGGACTGTGAGAAAGTGTGTGAAAAGAAAGGGGAGCACTTATGATGAGACTAGGTGAGAAAGGGGAAGAAGCCAACCCAAAAAAAAAAAATCATTTGTGAATTTCTCTCTTCATTTCTCACCAAAATACTCAATCCAAATGGGTGATTTGACAAGAAACTCTAATCCTTTCTTTTCTTTTTCTTATCAAAATCCCTCATATACATGGCGCCGTTCACGTTTGTATTTCTGCGAAACAAAGCATTCTCAACACTTGCGTATGTGCTTAATTACTCATCAACCACAGCAAATACTGGCTAAAACTGGTGACTAGTCAGGAAACAAACTACTATATGTTAAACAGATCTCATACAAAACATTGAAAACTAAATTTACGAAAGAGCATAGTATTTGTCAGCCAAAAAATAATAAAGCACAAGCTGCATCAATATAGGGAGGGGGAGAACAGAAATCCAAGGCCAGAAAGACCACTAGGAGAATATTAACAATAGAAAACAAGAAATTGATTTAACTATAGGAAACAAGAAATTGAATTAGTCCAATACGAACATTTATCTGGTGCTAACATAAAAGAAATATACATAATTATATCCATGCATATAATCTAACATAGATTCCACATGCAATTGCAAATCTTGGTAGGAAAAAACTAAGAATTGCAAATCTTGATAATAATAATAATAATAATAATAATAATAATAACTAAGAATTGCACACACAAAAAAAAAAAAACACACAAAAACAAAAAAAAAAACTTATAAGGCCAAAGGGGATTCCGCAAGGGTGATACCCAGCTCCGATGGGAAACGGAGAGATAGGTGAATTCTGGGTGTCCTTTAGGGTCTGTATTTCCACGAAACAACCCAACTAAAACAGGTAACTAAAGTAGAAAATCAACAACCAAAACCAGGTAACTAAAGCAGAAAATCAACAACCAAAAACCCTTCTCTTTTTTTCCTGTCAAGCAATTAACCAAAACAAGGCAGAGAACAACTCACCAAGAAACTAACACACCCGGGCTCTCGAGGAAATGCGGAGTTTCGAAGCAAATTCTAAAGCGATCGACAATGGACAGAGCAACTGTTCCGGGGAGTATAATATGTACTGCAGGAATAAAACCTCTCTGTAGGAATAAAACCTAGGGATTAGTATAAACTAATCGAGAGGCTGACGCTGACCCACAAAACAAGGGGAAATTGGAGGCCACGGATTTTCAAAAACCAAAAAACTGGACAGGCCGACGTGGGTCCACCTCGCCTCATGTGATCGTTTCTGAGGTAACATGCTATTCTTGTTTTTTTTTACTTAAAAAAATCAGCGTACGTCCATGCTAAACGGTTTAATGATATTGGTAACCAAAAAATAGCATTTGAACCGATGGGGTACCGAGGGACGCGAGGGAATTGCTCCGGATTCCGCACGGATAATCCAATTCGAATTTTAGAAAAGAAAACCCAATGGGACGGTGAAAAATCAACTCAATCCGATATGTATAGATGCTCGATCTAATTTTTTATGTTTTATTCAGATCTCAAGATCTTGTGAACTTAATGGAAAATGGTATATTGAATCGAGCATTTACACATATTGTATTGAAATGATCTTCCTCAAGCCCCTCGATTTTTATTTTTAAAATTATTGAACCGCTCGGATCATTCGTACGAGAGCCAAAGTGGGTCCCGCGTGCCTATGAGTACTCTATTGGTCGGTACCAATACGACGACTCGTACTAAAGACATTAGACTCGTTTTAGGTTTTTAGGGAGGTATATATTTAGGATAATAAGTGGACAAAAATAGATTAAAAAAAAGAAAAATTTGGAAAAAAATTTTTACTGAAAACCATATGCAGAGAGAGAAGTTGGTTTTGGAAACCCGAAGCAAACATAGTCTTTTGATATCATTAATTCTTAACCAAATGAATGACATGAATTTTTTAGTTTGCTTTCATATTGAATAATCTTCTTTGTTTGCCTTGTCAAAGGGCACACCACCATGTGGTGCTTTAAGGTCCTTCTCTATCACATTGGCAAGGGAGCCATATGCTTTGTGACCGAGCTCATACTAATGTCTAGTATAAAGGGTTTAGGAGCACCATGTGACAATACTTTAGAAACAATTACTAGTTTTCTCTGTCAAATGAACGACCATGGATAACATGAGCTACATGAAGCAAGGTTTTGCATACCGTTTCATGTAGGCTGGTACGTATCGTTTTTGCACAAAATCGGTACCCTACACCTCTAATTCCGTACAGTGCAAATTCCGATCAATACCTGCTATGTCGCAATATATTGGTTGGTATCGATCAATACAGAGTGAGAAGCAGGTGGTACTAGTCACATTGTGTGTTTTTTTAAGAGGTACAATTCCATAATTAATACTTTTATGCTAAAAAGTCATAATTTCTTTATCTCTTAAAAATATTTTCGTCATAATTGCTAATATTATTATTTTGCTAATACATATATTTCCATGTTGGACAAATATTTTGAATTTTTTTTAGTATACGCATAAGCATATCTATTAACATGTCATCCTGATAACTCAAAATCCAAAATAATATCCTAACCAGAATTAAGCCGGTACCGTTACGTATCGTACTAATAAAAAAAAATTGTACTGTGGATCTTGATAGGGATTGACGTCCCAGTACACACCAAGTTCAAAGAAAAGTCCAAGTACATTGTATGTGACCCAGGAGAGATGGGAGGCTGGAGAGATTTCCGTATCCTAGGCCACAACTAGCAAGGTTCCAAGTTGCAGAACCTTCTGGCTTCTCATCATTTCCAATAAAAAGAAATGGTTTGACTTCTCTTCTGCCCCTTGGGTTAGAATTTGATGAAGGAGAGCAAAGAAATTTGAGTGAGTTTTGTCTTTGTTTAATGAAACTTTATTCGAAGATTGGTAAACAAATTACGTAAGATTTTGGACATTCTTGTAATGTGCATTGACTTCTCGAGCCGAGTTTGAACAAGTTATTACTTGACACGTTCGTCTTATGATGTATTTCTTCTGTTCCTAAATGAGAGTCCATTTTTATTTTTTTATATCATTTTTATTTTGTTTATATCTTCAAATTTATAACATTTTTTTCTGATTTTAAAATTGTGTCTAATAAAACTATTTGAGATTTATCAAACAAAATTCATATCGGATATTTTAGCATTACAGATTGAAATATATAAACAATTTTTTGAAGTGTTCAGAATAGTAACATGGACTCTCATTTAGGAACAGAAAGAGTATCAAAAATTTAAGCTACTCCAGAAGGGTCAGTCGTATGGCTCGATTAAAGCTCGTTTGAGATCGTTTTGCCTTGCGAAGGGCCTAAGATCGGACAAATTTTGGAAGCTCGATTAGTTTTTAAACTAAACATGAACAATCAACAGCTAATTCGCTCGTGTGTTGGTTTAATGTTCGACCCTAGCTAGCCTCAATAGTGAAACATTGAACATGAGTATAAATACATGAGAATTCATCATAAAACATAAACTTGATCCTCTGTAATTTGCTTGAAAAACGCTTACAAAACACAAAATGCGTACACCCTCTTCATTTCAAAGTTAACAACGGGACAATTGGTCTAATGTCCATAGCACTGAGGGGTGTTTCCCGTGGGCAATAACTTAAAGATCACTTGTTATTGAAAAAATGTCAGGTTATTTCTACTATCTTATAAGTTGTACGTGATGCAAAACTTTAGTGCATGTGAAGAACGTGCTAAAATATCATAACTTGCATGTTGTCCAAAATTGTTAGTGGAAATATGGTCTTAGTACAGTGAGGTTGCTTGTTCAAATCCTGTAAAGAAGAGTTCGGTATATATTGTGTGATTGATTGAATGTGGCTAGCTAAAAAATAAAAGCATACAAAAAGACGAGAAATTATTCGTTGCCTCAAAGGCAACACGTGGCCGTGCCTGGGCACATCCGAGCCGTCCGTTCGGTACCCGGACGGCTCGGATTTAGTGAGAGAAACAAAGAGAGAGAGAAAGGAGGAGAGAGGGTGTTTTAATCCGAGCCGTCCGGGTACCGAACGAACGGCTCGGATGTGCCCAGGCACGGCCACGTGTCCCTGCCTTTGGGGCAAGGAATAATTTCTCCAAAAAGACCGCTCCAAAGTATAAATTTTATATATCATCATCATTCTTGTCTTACCGTTGATTTTCTAAATTATACAGTTTATACTGACAATTCATTTTTGTATAATGAATGTTGAACAACCAATGGCTAATGACATCAACAAGCCTTCCACCTCCTAAAAAACAACGGGAAAAAAATTGTTCCCAAACGATCCCCATATGACGAAGATCTAAATCCGCGAAAGTTTTTTTTTATCGACAAAAAGAATTTATTAATTTTTGAAAAGAATTATAATGATTAAATGGTTCAAGGACACAACAACAACTGTCATCCGAGACCTAACGACTAAGGAAGGCAAGGCACAAACCAAAACAACAGATCGAACCAAAGGATTAAACCCAGCAAAACAAGGACTGCAAAACAAGGGCAGCTGAAACAAACCACCCAAACTACCAAAGAAAAATATTCCAAGAAGAAGTAAAACCACTAAGCAAACACCCCCACAAAAACAGTCTTCCGACACGTAAAAAGCCGCTAAAGGTACGTAGGAACAAGCAAAAAACACAACAGCAAAGGATCTCTAGACCATAACGCCATTATACAGGGCCGGCCAGGCACAAGGCTCAAGAGGCCTAAGCCTTGCGCATCCCAAAAATCCCAAAATTTTAGGGGCACTCTAATATTTTTACTACTTGGGTTTGAGTATGACTCTTTTTAACAATTTTGATGATACTCATGCGTTCTTGAGATAATATGTACCGTATTTGCCTATTTGGAGACTTTGTATTTTGTGTTCGTATGTAATGATTAGTAGAACTTTATATTGGTTTGCCTTTCTCGTATTGTAATTGTTGCTGTAAAAATTGTTAAATATTAACTCTTGAGAAATGATAATGCCAATTAAAACTGTTTTTGTTGGTGCCAAAACTCTAATGCACAAAAGATTTGTATCATATGCAGTGTACAAGACTTTTATCTAAAGGAGCCAAAAACAGCTAAATCATCTGCTGAAAAAACTGCACACGCTCAAAACCTCAGAGAACTCCAAAACCCAGGCAAACGGAGAAATGACAGAATTAGAACTCCAACGGGATGGAGGCACCTTCCTCCAAATCATCAGAAACACCGACCTCCTTTTCAGTTATATCACCCCTAGCCTCCTCCATTTCGATATATTTTCATGACATAAATTAAATTCCCATCCTCGTTGTATTTTACACCCAACAATGCCCCTGTATCCATCCATTTACTAGCTAGAAGTGCAAAAGTTGTAAGGAGAGATCAAACGTGATTCTGAATCCTCACGATTTCATGGATCAAAAGTTGAATTTCTAAGTAGGGAGTGTAAGTTATAATTGATTCATTACCCAGTTTGGAATAAAATTCCCCGAACTAAGTAGTAATTTATTTTTTTGAACGGCAACTAAGTTGTAATTTAAAACCAAATCCATAAATAATAACAATTGTTCCATCCAAAATTAAAAAATAGGATCTAAAATAATTGCTAAACTTAAATCTTCTCTAATAATTAAATTTGCAAATTGAACAAGCATCTGAAATTTGAATAGACTACCTAGCTCATATATTATTATATTCTTGAATACTATATATCACCGTCAAAATAAATAGTGTCATACAAGAAACGGTCTTTTTGTTGTGACACAAGCAACCCAATAGGCAGCTGTGAAATGAAAATTATGACATGCATTAATTTCACCCCATTGAAGGGAAAATTAGCCGAACATCCAGATTAGGGAGTATTTTGCTTTCATTTCAAGCTACCCCGGCCATTCTTTGAAATATTAATTTTAGTGGGTGAAGGGACGACTTTATATGACTAGAAAACAGAAAGTCTAGGTACACCGCATGGAATGCGGTGACCGTCCACTACAAGTTTATTGAGGTTCACTCCGGGTCCCACAAATATACAGGAAAAATCGCTCTTATTAATTCAGAAAAACATACCTACCGATATCCGTTGAGGCAAATTTTTTATTGGGCCTCATAAAATGTTATTTTAAAATTTATGGATATTTTTTGTGGGGTCCGGAATGGGCCCCAATGGGCATGCGGTGAGCGGTCACCACATATGCGATGCGGTGATTGTAGTGCCTCTTAACTAAAAAAATAGGCAGTAATATGCCTCTCTCTCTCTCTCTCTCTCTCTCTCTCTAGATCTCTCTCTCTCAGCCAATAATACGTATGATCACTTGCCATCGCCAATGCAAGCGATCATACCTATATGCAAGCGATCATGTGTATGTGTGTGTGCGTGCGCATGCTTTCTTTATCACAAATTCAGGTCAAGTCATTTGTCGGGCTCCAATGAACGTGGTTCACTTCCTTTGGAACTGTGGTTTGAGTGAGAGTGATTCTTAGCTTCCACCTAGCCTGCACAAGGAAGCACGACTAGTGCAATTTTGTTCACGCTCCTTAAAAAATGGTAAACATTATTCTCTTTCTTATTTGTTGAAATGATGTATCTCCCACCAGTGCAATACACATTTTGATAAGCATGACATCATTTTGTGGTGGGATCTACACTATTTCAATCAATGGGCAGGAGTGTAATGTTCACCCTCTTAAGTGGAGGGTGAACCGGAGGAGCTCTGAAATGGCCTTCCGATGATGAGAAAATGTGAAGAGCAGGAAGGAAAGTACTAGGGTTTTATTGGGGGAGAAGCATGTACCTCTTTAGGGCTACTATCAAGGGGTATTTATAGAGTCTTCCTTGCTTGCTCTCCAAGTACGAACATACACCCTACACGTGTCTGTGATGCCACCGATAAGGCCTGATAACTGTTTTCGGGGTGAGCTGGCACTCCCGACCGTGTGCACTAATCATTATCTCTTGACGTAACATTTCCCTGCACGTGAGGAAAATGGAGCACTGACCGTGGCCGAGCCTGGAAGCTCGGCGCCTCCCGAGGTGCCTCTGAAGGAGAGGGACGGAGCAAGATCCTATGTCTGAGCTTTGGCCTCGACCAAACCTAGAAGTTCGTCCCTCTGCCGAGGCAACGACCTAGCGGATGGAATGAGATCCGAGAGTGAAGCTCCTTTGCCTGAGCTCGTCCCTCTCCAAACTTGATGTGGAGGAGAGTCTCTAGCCGACGGTACGGATCACTCCGTCTTAGCCCCAGGCCGTCTCGAGGGGCACAAGGTCCAAGCCGTATAGTTCGGTCTACCACATCATTGCCGTCCAATATTCGTCGATATCCAATATCATTGGGCCACCGAGTAAATTTAAAAGAATTGCGTGGTCTGACATGGTATGATATTTGTTTAGTTAATCTCGAGAAAAAGGTCATTGCATATCACCATATCAGTACCTAGTTCAGTACATCTCTTCTGTATTTGTTGTTGCCTTCTGCCCATTTTAAATCCCTTGGGTCATCTTCATCAAAATTTGGAGGTCTTCATCAAAATATGTATACCAATTTTTATGCAATGGTGATACTAAAATGATAGAATCATAAACGACGAAATCATAAATTAACAGAACCTAAAAAACATGCATTCGAAATATTCAAAGCTAGTGATAGACTCTTTGTCCTTAAAATGGATCCGTACATATGTGCTATAGTGCTTATGGATTCTTTAGATGTCCACCTCGCGGATATAATGATCGAAATCTCACCGAAATAGCACTACAATCGATGGATCTGCGTTGTCTGACAAAACAAGTTGAGTTTTGTACTTCCTCATATGAAGACTCAAGACTCACATGAATATGGAAAATCCATCCAAGAACTTTTTTGAACAGCAAAAATCAATCCAAAAACTCTCTAATCTATTGTATAATAAATGATGGTAATAAAGGATGGAAACAGAGATATAAAGAGCTAATCAAAACTCTCTCTCTCTAGAAAACAAATCCTCTCTCCAGAAAATCCCTCTTTTCTCAGGCTGCCGTTTGGGGGAGGCCACCCCCCCCACCTTTCCCCACCTTTTCTCTCTCTCTTTGTCTGGTTCTCCATGGCCTCCGGGTTACGGGCAGTGGTTTGCTAGGACAGCGAGAGTTCCTTAGGCTGGCTCCGCCGGCAGATGGTGGCTCCTCAGTCCCGTTACTCTTCCTTCGTCTCCAGATCTGGTGTTCTTGGTCTGGTCCGGCGGCGAGCTTAATAAGGTGTGTGGTTGGTGTAAGGGGTTTTTTCGTTTTTCTGCTGTTTTCCGTTCTCTTTTACCGGCGGTTTTCCCCGTCCGGTGCTATATTAGTCTGGTTGTTCCAGATCTGGTGCGTGATGGTGGTGGGCAAATAACCCGGCGCCTATTGAGGAATGGTCCGGTGGTGGTGGCTCTGCATGTGTGTCAGGTTGTCTGGTTTTGGGGCTGGTGGGTTTCGGTGGTGGTGTTGTTGGGGTTGGTGGTGGTCCGGTGGTGCTTATGTGGGCTGCGCAACAATTTCGGCGGGAAGAAGGCAGGCCTTCGGTCGTCGTGGTCCGGTGGTGTTCGTTTCTCTTCCTGATCAAGCCGATGGGCCTTTTGGTTTTTGTCCAGAATATCTGGTTGATTTCAGTTGATTGTTGTTGTTTTTCCGTTAGATTTCAGCGATGCTTTATTGTTTACGGGTTTGAGCAGTAGATCTTTTTTGATCCTCTGCTATCTAGACCGAGATTGGTTCTTATGTACCGGCGTTATCGCGAGGCTTGCTTCGGCAGTAGGTACCTGAGATCGACGTTTAGGTTGCTTTGGTTCTCTCCTGTATTTGTTCTGAAATCTTTTGCCCGATAGGCTTGAATGAATGACTCTTTCAACAAAAGATATATAAAGAGCTAGTGTTCGTGACTATTTCGATCAGTCACAAACGGAAGAGACACAATTATTCATCCGAGTAAGTGTCGATGAATAAACACAGTTGTAGGAAAATAACTAATCCATCAAAACAATAATTAATAAAGCCCATAAAAATGCAATTAATATTCATTAACTTTCTTCAACCAATTTTAGTAAATGGAGATCAATGGAGTACTCAATTTTCATTCACTCCTAATTAAATGGTTTTGAACAAACCAAATATATGTTCTAAAACCAATTTTCCAACAAATTTTATGTCATTAATTTAATCGTTGTACCACGATATAGTGAAATTCAATGGATAAAGGATTATAGTCTATGCAACTCCATTGAATAATATGTCAAAAAATTCCTGAATGTTATTTTTAGACTTTAATGAAAGAAGTTTTGAAATCCATTAAGATTTCCACAATAATGACAACATGAGTGAAATTTCACTAATTTGTTCACAACAAAGTGGATAAGGTTTTTTTGAATGTTTAGAAAATATTGGTTGTTTTTGGTTATGATCTTTTGTTGTGTGGCTAAGGTGGTCATCAAACGTGGTGTCTAAATTTTACTTCGACAATTGTGATTTTTCATTAACATTTTGCGTCGGTTTACTGCTCTAAGATGTTATGGGGGATGGTGCTGTGCAGGAGCGTGTTGTGTGCATCGAGACGGTTGGTTTTGGCAAATCAACGGTCCAGATTGAAACAAATTTTTACCGGTAAAAGATATTTATAACTGGTTAAAGTTAAAAAATATATAACTCAACCATTGATCGCCAAGATTAACAGGGTGCACAGCACTTTCCCAGGTTCGTGGATGTTGAGGATACCCAAAGGTCAGATATCAAGATTGCCGAAACCAACCGTCTCGATGAAGGTCGCCGCCCGACAATGAAGGTCGCTAGGTAGATGACCTGTGGTGGTAATGGTGATCCTGGGGCCAGCCCTTGGGCAAAGCCTAAGGGGTCGGGCCGGGCCGGGCTCCAAAAGCAGCCCAAAAAAGGCCCCCCGATATTTTTTAGATTTAGGCTGGATAGGAGTTTTTTATGGTCCAATCTAGCTGTTCCATAAATCAACTAATTCATTAAGCCCAATAACCTTTTATAGGCCCATTTGTTGGCTTATTAATATTGGGTGGGTACCTTAAGAGCATCCGCATGAAGCTTTTTAGATTTTGGACCAAATTACACCTTAAAATCTTACTTTATTACTTTAGCTACTCATTTTTTATTTTTAAAATGTCTACTGGCTCTCTATATTAAATCTGTCCCATTAAAAATATTATTTACTCTCACCCTTTTCCTAATTAAATATTTTCCGCCAAGGACCCTGTTTGGGGCACACCAAATGAGCAACAAATTAATGATTTTAGCGGGGCTCATTACGGATCCTACAAAGATTATTTAAACTGCAAGTCATTCTTAAATTTTTTTTTTATGGGTTCTTAAAAAATTTAGTTCTATCCAATATCGGTAAAGGCTATTTCAGAATTCGTAGGGCGCCTTACAAATATTGAAACACCCTTCACTGATATTGGATTGAACTAATTTTTTTCAAAAATCCATAGAAAAATCCATAGAAAACTATTTTAAGAATGACTTGCGGTTCGAATCATCTTAATAGGACCCGTAATGGACCCGGCAAAAATCAAAAAATTCAACAAGTTTTTCTTACCCGTACCAAATCGGCCCTATCTTTAGAGGTGTGGCAGCTCAAGATTTGAACAAAGGTTGAAATATAAACATCAAATAAATGTTTAACCTTTGAACAGTTCCTTGTGAAAGAAAAAAGGAACTGTAGCAATGTTAATTTGAAGCCAAGCAATGGTGAGGCTGATGAAGGGACTTTTGGTGGGTTTTGCTGGTCCAAAAGGTTAATTAGTTGACAGAGATGCATGTTGATGCTCTAACAAAACCTTTCTATCAGATTCCTACCACCTTTTTATCGATCAAAGCAAAGAAAAAGATGGCTCCTTGATCAGAAACCCTCTTTCGCACAACTCCGCTCCCATGGGACCAGTACATCCACAAGCACTGTACGCGCGGTGATTAGAGTTTGGAACCAAAAAGATGGCTCCTTGATCTCTAAATTGCGCAGAATATTTTGGGTGTTTCCAAACAATACCTTGTACATTTTTTAAAAAATGCAAGAAGAGTAATATTTAAGTGATGATAGTGCGTTCTAGTGATGATATATATTTGATAGTCATGGAATCTCGAGATGAAATATATTTTTGAGACTTCGTATTTTGTGTTCTTATTATATACTGTAATAAAGAAGAGTACTTTTTATAGTTTTTCCCTTTCAAATATTGTGACTGTTTGTCGATGTTATTTTTTCTTTTGGTAAAAACTGTTAAGTAAGAGCCCCATTTTTACTTTTCAAAAAAAGATCCCCATTTTTAGGATTGGCTTAGGGTCTCAAAAATCTTTGAGCCGGGCCTGGGTGATGTGAGAGTGCTATGTTTAAAACTTAGAGAAAGGAAGGAAGAAGAAATGAAAAAACCAAAAAAAAAAAAAAAGAAAAAAACCCTTTTATTGTTCGTCTAATGGTGAAAGAGGAAAGCAAATAACGTAGCAAGCGAAACATTCGGCACAATACACTTTTCTTTCTTTCTCCTTTTTTCCTTAGAGAAACAAAACAAAGTGCCTTTTTTAATTCACTTTCATGCATGTACTTTCATATAGTTTTCAATGGACCACTTTTCATATAGGAAGCCGTTAATGCCACGACTCATATTCTTAGAGCCACAACAAATAATCTGAAAATGGCATATTTGCCCTTTAGAGGATTCGTGTCATGTGGTGATCATGTGGTCCATGTGTTTTCAGTTTTTCACTTGTTCCCCACACAAATTCAAGTTTTACACACAGCTTGCCAAGTTATTTGGGATAAATTTAGAGAGGGGGAGAGAAGCCAAATTGGTGGGTCTAAGAGCATCCATATCAGTATCTCTAAAATTTTGGACTAAATTACACCTTAAAATTTTAGTTTATTATTTTATCTACTCACTTTTAAAATGTCTTCTACTTCAGACTCTTTAGTCTTTATATTAAAGTTATATCATTAAAAAATTTACTATTTTTTTATATAAAAAGAAAAAGAAAAAGAAGCAAACTACGGCAAAACCAGAAAACCAACAAACCCAAATCCCTCTCTCTCTCTCTAACTTTACTCTTCTCATTTTCAACCCCAAAAAACCAGAAAACAAAACACCAAACCACACTTTACCAACGTCGACCTCACCCTGCCTCTTTCACACCGGCGAAATCACCCCCTCCGATTGTTGGAACTTGAGTGTATTTGTAAAACATGTGGTTTTCTCTAGTCCCACATTGGGAAGTTACAAAACCTTCATCTACTTTAAATGGATTTACATTTTAGTGGGTTTGTAAAAGAGGACCCAAGAAGAGGTCTCGCGCGCTCAGGAAAATGGGCGGCAATTTGAAAAATTGATTCGGAAACCAGTTAACCGGGTGCGCATCACGTCTAAATCGCGCAGGGGGGGTGCAAATCCGGGATTTGAGTCTCGCGCACGTAAATGATTGAGCCCACGTTTTTGCTAAAATTCTGAAACACGTTTTTTTTTGTTACAGAATTTTCTAGTCAATCAAATCTTTTCATTATGGAAATTTCGTGGCTGATTAAGAACATGGAAAAAACATTTGCTAAATCAAAGGGATTTGATTTGTCGCTGATTAAGAAAAAACGTGTATTAAAAATGTGTTCATAATCAGCGGGATCTGATTTGCTGCTGATTAAGGAATAATTTCGATTGATTAAAAACGTGTGCACAATCAAAGCTCTGATTTGATTTTCGTTTCCGAATTCAGCCCAGTCCGCACCTATAAATACATCACTTCGGAATTGGTTTCAAACACATCAAAAAAACCGACTCTCTCTTCCTCCCCCAAAAACAGTTTCTGAGTTCGGGCAATTGGTAGAATTGTGTTTTGTTTTCGGTTTTCTTCTGTGCAGAGAAAGCCGAGCAGAGAAGGAATTCTGGGTTGTTTTATCCTGGGGACGGCGGGGCAACGACGAACTGCTTGCACAATTTGGGCAGAGCCGCGAAATGTCTTAAAAGAGAGCGACCTAGTCCGCGACTCAACCCAGCAGTACATCTTCGATTGGTAATCTGTTTTCAGTTACAAACTCTTGAGGTAATCTGTTCCTTGTTCATAGCAGTTATTTCAACAATTTTAAGACGTTTTCAATCTGCCATGGATTCTGAAAACAAGATTTCGGTTACCACTACTGATATCAACAAACCTTTTCGATTTGAGGGACTGCACTTTAAACGTTGGAAGCAAAAGATGTTTTTCTTTCTGACTACTCAAAAACTTGCTGGTTGTTGTGCTTCTGTAAAACCTGTTGATTCGCCCATTCGCTAGTCGTTGAAGTTTACCAAACGGCCGTCAAATTCAATTATTTATAAACCGGACTATGACTAACGATTTGCATAGTATAGCGAGAAAGTCCGAGTCGATCCACAGGGAGCTCGAATATAGCTTGTTTGGATTTGTAGGTGTAAGGGTTTCCGGCGTTTAAGACGGCCAACTTTTGGTTTTACTTTGAATGGTGATAAAAGACTAGAAAAGCGGGTTTTTACTAAATTAAACAAGCGGCATGGCAATGGATTCGTCAACACCCGTAACTTAGCCAACGAACAAATCTCAACGAAAACTCGGTTGAATCGCATGGCTTAGGCTATCAACCGGAATGTTTAGCTTTGAAACCAATAAAAGACTAGAAATTTAACATGGAGAACAAGTGAATTCTTTCATTCTTTTGGCAAACACAAACCGAGACATCGCTCACGGAACCATATGAGCGAGCATATGATCACCGGAGATTAACATCAGCTAGTTTTGTTACATAAAGGTGAACTCATCTCATTTTCCATACAAAACGTCAAGCCATGTGTTGAGAGAAGCAAGTTAACACAAGTCACGAGGTGATAACGGCCCCACAGCCAAGCCTAATCAACTACTCACGCATATTCAAAAGACTAGAAAGCATGGTAGAAAAGACAAACATATTTAACCGATGAAAACGAAAATAAACTTGATATTAAGAAAGATCCCAACCGTAGCTACAACATTAATAAACGAGAAAAGACGATACGACAAAGACTTACTTGAATTCTTAAGGAAATTGCAAAAGAGAAAGCTTGAAGAAGACAACAATGGAACTAACCTAAACTAATTACTTCCCTAGATACAAATGAGAGAGATGAAGCCCCTATTTATACAAAATGGGTTTCTCTCACTTCAAATATCTGAAAATATCCTAAAAGTGGCAACTATTCCATAAATGGAAGGCCCAAAAAGTAACAAATATCTGGCCGAGAGCTCCACGTATCGATACGGTTCTAGGGAGTGTATCGATACGGAAGGCTCTGATGTCCCACGTAACCTATGCGTATCGATACGCATAAAAAGCCGTATCGATACGGGGAAGTTATCTCCAGATCTTCAATTCAGCTTCAGCAGGCAGCTCCCAGCAACTTCCAGCTTCTCAGCACCTTATTTTCATTCCCTAAACGTAAGTAAAGATTGCATTTTAAACCTTTCTTTTACCTTTTCTTTACTTTAATTTATTTAATGAAAATAAGAAAGTACCCCCCATTTGGAAATAATGGCATTACCAGAATTTCAAGATTCCAATTAAATCAAAATGTCAACCCCCCACTTTTAGTACAAAATGGAAAACTGCACATTTTTCTCGAGAGAAAATGGCTCGAAACATGACCTTACTCTTCGAATAAAACCTTGTAACTTTGTAGTTACTCTTAGAAAAATTCAAGGATCAATTACCGCGATTTTTTATCTCAAAAATCGATACTTTTTCAGAAAGTCATTTTTCCATACTTAGACAGATTTTAAAGAGGCCGACAGGGTCTTCGGGTACTTGGAAGCTCTTGGGCCATCCATGGCGTCGAAATGCGCCTTATTTGCACGTTTTACCTGAAATACACAAAAACCTACCTTACGTGCAATATCACTATAAAAGCTAAATAAACACTAGATAAAACAACATAAGCAGGGACTAGTCGCACCAAATATCTACAATATTGGGTGCTCATCACCTGTTGCTGCTAATCCTCCCACCACTGAAAACACTAAGGAGATAGCAAAATGGACCAACGATGATTTTTTATGCAAGAACTATATTCTGAATGCTTTGACCGATGAGCTTTACGATTACTACTCCTCTTTCGATACTGCTAAAGATCTTTGGGATGCCCTCCAGAAAAAGTATGATACCAAAGAGGCTGGGACTAAGAAATATGCTGTTAGTCGTTACTTGAAGTTTTCTATGATTGATGAAAAATCCGTGGTTTCCTAGGCACACGATTTACAGAAAATTGCACACGAAATAGTTTCTGAGGGCATGTCTATTTGTGAACAATTTCAGGTTGCTATTCTTATTGATAAATTTCCTCCTAGTTGGAAAGATTTTAAAAAGGATCTCCGTCATAAGTCAAAAGATTTTTCTATGGAAAGCTTGATTGTTAGGCTTCGTATTGAAGAGGAGGCTCGGAAGCAGGATCAGAAGGATGAGGTTCTCTTTGTTGCAAACAAAAAGAACCATAGCTCGGCAGTGCTCAAGCCGAGAGGAGGAATCTCGAAGCCAAATCAAAACCAGAACCAGAACAGAAGACTGAATCAGAACAAGAAGTTACCCCCTTCTGGAGGCCAAGCTCGAAACATGAACTCTGTCCAATTTGTGTGTTACAATTGTAACAAGTCTGGCCATATGGCAAGAAATTGTAAGAACCCCAGGCGTCGCGCTCCACAGGCGAACCTGGTGGATGGAGAACCACTAGTAGCTATGATATCAGAGGTCAATCTGATAAGTGGTTCAGAAGGGTGGTGGATAGACACTGGCGCCTCTCGCCATGTCTGTTATGATCGCTCCTTGTTCAAGAAGTATTCTGAGGCTGATGATAAGAAAGTGTTGTTGGGAGACTCCCACACCACTAAGGTTCTTGGTACTGGTGAGGTGGATCTCAAATTCACTTCTAGAAGGACTGTCACTCTGAAGGAAGTCCTGCACACTCCAGAAATGAGGAAGAATCTTGTATCCGGCTACCTCCTCAATAAGGCCAGATTTACCCAGACTATAGGAGCAGATCAGTATACTCTTACTAAAAATGGCGTGTTTGTTGGAAAGGGTTATGCATGTGATGACATGTTTAAACTGACTATTGATATGAATAAAACTGCATCTTCTTCTTACATTGTTTGTTCTGTTAATATGTGGCATGCTAGACTCTGTCATGTTAACAAGAAACTGATTAAGAATATGAGCAATCTAGGTTTTATTCCTAATATTTCCTTAAATGATTTTGAAAAATGTGAATCATGTAGCAAGGCTAAGATCACAAAGAAACCTCATAAATCAACTTTTAAGGAAACAGAATTGCTAGATTTGATTCATTTTGATATGTGTGTGTTCTCACTAGAAATGGACATCGATACTTTATCACATTTATTGATAATCATTCGAACTACACCTCTGTTTACTTGATGAAACATAAGAGTGAAGCATTTGATATGTTTAAAATCTTTTTAATGAGGTTGAGAACCAGTTTAATAGAAAGATTAAGAGACTCCGTAGTGATAGAGGCTCTGAGTATGATTCGAATCAGTTCATAGCATTTTACAACTTTACTGGTATAATACATTAGAAAACTGCTCCATACTCACCCGAAATGAATGGAAAAGCAGAACTCAAAAATCGAACTTTATGTGAACTTGTAGTTGCAATTATGCTTAGTTCGGGTGCAGCTTCACATTGGTGGGGTGAAATTTTATTGACTGTATGTTATGTGCTGAATAGAATTCCTAATTCTAAGTCTCTAATTTCACCTTATGAATTGTGGAAAAACAAGAAGCCCAATGTGTCATATTTTAAAGTTTGGGGCTGTTTAGCATATGTTCATATTCCTGACCCGAAAAGGTCAAAACTTGCAAGTAGAGCTTACGAATGCATTTTTATTGGTTATGCAGTAAATAGTAAAGCATATAATTCTTCGATATTAACAATAAGGTGATCGTAGAATCTATAGATGCTGATTTTTACGAAGAAAAATTCCCTTTTAAATCCAGAAATAATGGGGGCGCTGAATCTAGTAGTAGTGTGCCTAGATTAGAAGAACCTAGAAACGAGAACTCTAGTGACACTGAGTTTGAACCGAGGAGAAGCAAGAGAGCTCGAATGCTAAAGACTTTGGTCCTGACTTTGCATTCTTTTTAGAAGAGGACCCCACTACTGTTAATGAGGCCTTGACTTCCCCAGACGCTGATTTTTGGCAAGAAGCCATAAATAATGAAATGGACTCGTTGGAGTCCAATAGAACTTGGGAATTAGTATATCTACCTCAGGGCTGCAAAGCTATAGGTTGCAAATGGGTGCTTAAAAAGAAATTGAAACCTGATGGTTCTGTGGATAAATAAAAAGCTAGACTCGTAGCTAAGGGATATAGGCAAAGGGAGAACACAGATTTTTTCGATACCTACTCTCATGTGACAAGGATTACTTCTATCCGAGTCTTGATTGCCATAGCTGCTGTTCATAACTTAGTTGTACATCAAATGAACGTTAAAATTACTTTTTTAAATGGAGACTTAGAAGAAAAGATTTATATGGATCAACCCGAGGGATTTGTTGTCCATGGTCAAGAACACAAAGTGTGTAGATTAATTAAATCTCTTTATGGCCTTAAACAAGCTCCAAAGCAGTGGCATGAACAGTTTGACAGTCTAGTTGTTTCAAATGGTTTCAAAGTCAATGAGAGTGATAAATGCATATATTACAAGTCTGATAATCATGCATGCACTATTATCTGTTTGTATGTGGATGACCTTCTGATATTTGGCTCAAGCTTATTTGTTGTGAATGAAACCAAATTACTACTTAGCCAAAACTTTGACATGAAGGATTTGGGTGAGGCTAGTGTAATCCTCGGAGTTAAAATTACTAAATCTGCAAATGGAATTTCTCTTGATCAGTCATATTATATTGAAAAGATCTTGAAGAAACATAATTATTTTGACTGTAAACCTGCTTGCACTCCTTTTGATCCTAGTATTAAATTGTTTAAGAACACTGAAGACAGTGTTAGACAATCTGAGTATGCTAGCATAATTGGTAGTCTTCGTTATGCTTGTGATTGCACGAGACCAGATATTGCTTATGCAGTGGGGGTATTATGCAGGTTTACTAGCAAGCCAGGAATGGAGCATTGGTTTGCTATTGAGAGGCTCATGCGGTATCTGAAAAGAACCATGAACCTTGGATTACACTATCAGAAGTTTTCCGCTGTTCTAGAGGGATACAGTGATGCTGATTGGAACACCCTTTCAAATGACTCCAAAGCAACTAGTGGGTATGTGTTTAACATAGCCGGAGGTGCAGTCTCTTGGAAATCCAAGAAACAAACCATATTGGCGCAATCCACTATGGAGTCTGAGATGATAGCGCTAGCTATGGCTAGTGAGGAGGCAGCTTGGTTGAGAAACCTTCTGTCAGAGATTCCCTTATGGGAAAAACCGATACCGGCCATACTAATCCATTGCGATAGTACCGCGGCTATTGCAAAAGTTCAGAATCGTTTTTACAACGATAAGAAACGACAAATACGTCGTAAGCACAACACCGTTAGAGAGTTGCTTACTAAAGGGGCTATTAGAGTGGATTATGTACGGTCAGCTAAGAACTTGGCTGATCTTTTGACGAAAGGACTAGCTCGGGAGAAGGTGTGAGACACCTCGAAAGGGATGGGGCTAAAGCTCATTGAGAAATGAGTCACTTGTGATGGATACCCAACCTATAGACTGGAGATCCCAAGAAATAGGTTCAAAGGGAAAAACGAGTCACATGGTGATATGGTAAGAATCATGCTATAAGGAGTTACACTCCAAGTCCATCCCTAAGAAGCATGACATCCTGTAGCGAAAGAGGTTGTGTTATTCTTAACACTTAATGAGTTCTATAGCTCTATGTGGAGTGGAGTACCTAGACTACAGGAGTACTCTTGATAGACTCACCTATATGAATGTTGAAGTGTTGCCGCTTCTTAGGAGAATTTGGACAAATTCTCTAGGTCATTCATGAAACTGGGATATAAGCACATGGCCGTAAAGTGCTGGCTTTAAACATTACACATTAGTAGAGTTGTGTGTGTAGTGCTCTCAGACTTAGAGTTCAAGATCACAAGTCACTCTAGTTACTATCTGAAGCACTATCACTATGTAATGGTTCAAGTCGAAAGACACATTTACTTATGCACAGCTTTATATCTTTGCTCAAATATTTTGTTTTAAAAATACAAGTGGGGGATTGTTGGAACTTGAGTGTATTTGTAAAACATGTGGTTTTCTCTAGTCCTACATTGGGAAGTTACAAAACCTTCATCTACTTTAAATGGATTTACACTTTAGTGTGTTTGTAAAAGAGGACCCAAGAAGAGGTCTCGCGCGCTCAGGAAAATGGGCGGCAATTTGAAAAACTGATTCAAAAACCAGTTAACCGGGTGTGCGTCACGTCTAAATCGCGCAGGGGGGGTGCAAATCCGGAATTTGAGCCTCGCGCACGTAAATGGTTGAGCCCATGTTTTTGCTAAAATTCTGAAACACGTTTTTTTTTTGTTACAGAATTTTCCAGTCAATCAAACCTTTTCATTATGAAAATTTCGTGGCTGATTAAGAACATGGAAAAAAACATTTGCTAAATCAAAGGGATTTGATTTGTTGCTGATAAAGAAAAACGTGTATTAAAAACGTGTTCATAATCAGCGGGATCTGATTTGCTGCTGATTAAGGAATGATTTCGATTAATTAAAAACGTGTGCACAATCAAAGCTCTGATTTGATTTTCGTTTCCGAATTCAGCCCAGTCCGCACCTATAAATACATCACTTCGGAATTGGTTTCAAACACATCAAAAAAACCGACTTTCTCTTCGTCCCCCAAAAATAGTTTCTGAGTTCGAGCAATTGGTAGAATTGTGTTTTGTTTTCGGTTTTCTTTTGTGCAGAGAAAGCCGAGCAGAGTAGGAATTCTGGGCTATTTTATCTTGGGGACGGCAGGGCAACGACGAACTGCTTGCACAATCTGGGCAGAGCTGCAAAACGTCTTAAAGAGAGCGACCCAGTCCGCGACTCAACCCAGTAGTACATCTTCGATTGGTAATCTATTTTCAGTTACAAACTCTTGAGGTAATCCGTTCCTTGTTCATAGCAATTATTTCAACACCGATGAGTCCCCCCTCTCTCCAAACTCGTCTCAACCAACGGCATCATCTCTCACCCCTTGTTTCTCTCGCCTCTGCCTCTTCTCTCTCTCAACTCTGGGAGAACGTGAAAGTCTCAATCATAGTCCACACCAATCTCTCTCCGGTGACCTTCTTCACGGGCCGAGCTCAAAGCTAGAGCTCCAAAGGAGCAGGCAAACAGTAAGTCGAGTACAAATTAAATAGTAAAAAATTGGATAATCTGATGAACAGTTCCTCGCGAGAACAAACGAGGCACTGCAGCAAAGTTCCAACAGTTGTAAAGTATCGAGGGAAGTAGTGAGCTTGATGCAGATGAGTTTTTTGGGTTTTGCTCTTTAATATAGCCTGATGCTGAAATAACAAGAGAGATGCAGATGCTCTAATGAATGAGAGAGATGGGTACAGATTTAAAAAGAAATTGCAGATAAGAGGAACTCTGTTTTAGAATTTTAGCTTGTCGCCGTTGATAGAGTGGTAAAGCTCAAGTGCTTTATGAATTATGAAATTATTTGATTCCATCTTCCCATGAGGAATAGATTTTACCTAATGTGGATGTGTATGTGAGGATCGATTTGGGGATGTTGTAGGGTACCCCTGCTCAACAGCATGTACTGCGGTCGATTTGGTCGTTCATTGTTCAAATTAAAACAAAGCCAACTATCGCCAAAATAGACGATAGGATCAACCACTCTACACGTAGGTGTGTGGCCCAAGATCTCTGGTTCGAGTCCTTCCTCCTCTAGTTCAGGGGTTGTCTAGCTTCTTCCACCTAACCTGCACCACGAAGCACGACTAAAGACCACACCGGAGAAGCCCCGGTATGGCCCTCCGGCGCAAGGATGAGAATGGTGCAGAGAGAGCAAAAGAGAGCTAGGGTTTGAGTGTGGAATGACTGTGTACCTTTTAGGGCTGTGAACCTTTGTTATTTATAGAACCTTCCTAGCTTGCTCTCCAAGTTCATACACGTGCTCCGCACGAGCTGAGTGACGTCATTGTGACGTAACTAGATTAGACATTTGTAACCGATTTGCTGTGAGCTGGCATTGCCCATGTGCGCTCATCATTATCTGTCTGCGTAACCGTTTTAGTCGCGTGAGAGAGCACGAGACCCCGCGGGTGGCCGAGCACGAGACTCCGCGGGTGGCCGAGCACGCGACTCCGCGGGTGGCCGAGCCCAATGGGAGACTCAAGCAAATAACCCTCCATCGGCGCTCTCTTAGCGAAGGTGGCCGAGCCTGAGACATGGCCGTGGCCGAGCCTAAGTGACATGGCCGAGCACACATGGCCGAGCCCGGTGGGTGACTTAAGCGAAGAACCTTCCATCGGAGAACTCTTCCCGAAGGTGGCCGAGCCTGAGTGACATGGCCGAGCCCACACATGGCCGAGCCCGGTGGGTGACTTAAGCGAAGAACCTTCCATCGGAGAACTCTTCCCGATGGTGGCCGAGCCGACATGGCCGAGCCCACACATGGCCGAGCCTGGTGGGTGACTTAAGCGAAGAACCTTTCATCGGAGCTCTCTTCCCGAAGGTGGCCGAGCCTGAGTGACATGGCCGAGCCCACACATGGCCGAGCCCGGTGGGTGACTTAAGCGAAAAACCTTTCATCGGAGCTCTCTTCCCGAAGGTGGCCGAGCCCAATGGGAGACTCAAGCAAAGAACCCTCCATCGAAGCTCCCTTCCCGAAGGTGGCCGAGCCTGGTTGCTTAGCTCCGGGCCGAGCCTGGTTGCCTTCCGCCGAACGTAGCGATTGTGGCCGAACCAGAATATTCGGCCCACTACAATAGCCCCTCAACTTCTTCTGGTACAATAGAGTACAGGAGAAGTTGACAATGAGTCTAGCCGAATATCAGTGGCCGAATCGTAATGAGAGCCTTTGATGGTGCGAGGGACGAATGCCATGCGAATTCTAAAGAGCCCCGACGGTTGAGGGTGGCCGAAGGCCGTTGAGGGTTGGCCAAAGGCCATTGATGGCGCAAGCGCCGAACAGTCGTTTGGACTCTAAAAAGCCCCGACGGTTGAGGGTGGCCGAAGGCCGTTGAGGATTGGCCAAAGGCCGTTGATGGCGCAAGCGCCGAACAGTCGTTTGGACTCTAGAGAGCCCCGACGGTTGAGGTTGGCCGAAGGCCGTTGTGGTGGCCGAAGGCCGTTGATGGCGCAAGCGCCGAACAGTCATTTGGACTCTTGAAAGCCCCGACGGTTGAGGTTGGCCGAAGGCCGTTGTGGTGGCCGAAGGCCGTTGATGGCGCAAGCGCCGAACAGTCGTTTGGACTCTTGAAAGCCCCGACGGTTGAGGTTGGCCAAGAGCCGTTGAGGATTGGCCGAAGGCCGTTGATGGCGCAAGCGCCGAACAGTCATTTGGACTCTAGAGAGCCCCGACGGTTGAGGTTGGCCGAAGGCCGTTGATGGCGCAAGCGCCGAACAGTCATTTGGACTCTTGAAAGCCCCGACGATTGAGGTTGGCCAAGGGCCGTTGAGGATTGGCCGAAGGCCGTTGATGGCGCAAGCGCCGAACAGTCGTTTGGACTCTTGAAAGCCCCGACGGTTGAGGTTGGCCAAGGGCCGTTGAGGATTGGCCGAAGGCCGTTGATGGCGCAAGCGCCGAACAGTTGTTTGGACTCTTGAAAGCCCCGACGGTTGAGGTTGGCCGAGATAAAAGAACACTAAGAAAACTTTTGCAAGGTGAGCGCTCTGATTGACGGGGGGAGCGCGGGTGCCTCGTACCTCATGCTTGGCCAAGAATTTTTCATGAGTCTTTGGCAAATATGCTCCATGTTTTTGAAGCTCAACCTGGATTTTCTTTGAGAAGGGAGCTTTAGTGAACTTCCTGAGCTGGTGGTGAACCGGCTACGAAGGTCGGCCGTCACAATTGGACCTCCAATTTGTTGCTCTTCGTTCGTTGGTTCCCCAAGCGCTGGTGGATCGGAGACCTTTGTTGCCTAAAGGCAACGTTGTCTTTGGCTCTAACATTCTTGAAGGGCGGAGCGATTTGATCATCGACCAAACGATAGTGGTGCTCATTGTTTCCTGCTGTTGTTTGAGCATCTTGAACGTAGGCGAGGGTATCTTCTGCCATGGAGGGTGGCCGCTGGGTCACAAGATTGGGGCCAGGAGGGATGAAGCCTGGCTAGTGAGAGAGAGTCTCGTTAAAGTTCCTCCACTCTCAGAGGAGACTAGATTGATTGGGGGAGGAGGAGGAAGTCCGCCCATCTCGTTGGATAGAGGTTTGATTTAGAGTGAAGAGAAGAAACGAGTAGGAGGGGGTGGAGCCACCGTAGTTCGAGGTAGATTCACGTCGCTGTAATAGGCGAATGTAGGCCGCCGTTACGTCCTCCGCGGCTGGTGATAGCTCGGAGCTTGCGGGGGTGGAGATGGACATGTGCCTTTCAGGAGGCAGTAGGATGATGTTACCGCTTGCGTCCTTGGCCCCCGAAGTGGTGACGTCTGTTAGATCTCCGCCCATGGTGGTTGAGTCTTTGGTTGTTTTGAGGAGGAGAAGGTTGCAGCGAAGGAGGAGCAAGCCGTTTGAATCAGAAGCGATTCACGTTGGGTTCACCAATTATGTGGCCCGTGATCTCTGGTTCGAGTCCTTCCTCCTCTGGTTCAGGGTTGGTCCAGCGTCTTCCACCTAGTCTGCACCACGAAGCACGACTAAAGACCACACCGGAGGAGCCCCGGTATGGCCCTCTGGCGCAAGGATGAGAATGGTGCAAATAAAGCAAAAGAGAGCTAGGATTTCAGTGTGGAGTGGTTGTGTACCTTTTAGGGCTGTGAACCTTTGGTATTTATAGAACCTTCCTAGCTTGCTCTCCAAGTTCATACACGTGCTCCGCACGAGCTGAGTGACGTCATTGTGGCGTCACTGGATTAGACATTTGTAACCGTTTTGCTGTGAGCTGGCATTACCCATGTGCGCTCATCATTATCTATCTGCGTAACCGCTTTAGTCGCGTGAGAGAGCACGAGACCCCGTGGGTGGCCGAGCACGAGACTCCGCGGGTGGCCGAGCACGCGACTCCGCGGGTGGCCGAGCCCAATGGGAGACTCAAGCAAATAACCCTCCATCGGCGCTCTCTTCGCGAAGGTGGCCGAGCCTGAGTGACATGGCCGTGGCCGAGCCTGAGTGACATGGCCGAGCACACATGGCCGAGCCCGGTGGGTGACTTAAGCGAAGAACCTTCCATCGGAGAACTCTTCCCGAAAGTGGCCGAGCCTGAGTGACATGGTCGAGCCCACACATGGTCGAGCCCGGTGGGTGACTTAAGCGAAGAACCTTTCATCAGAGCTCTCTTCCCGATGGTGGCCGAGCCTGAGTGACATGACCGAGCCCACACATGGCCGAGCCCGGTGGGTGACTTAAGCGAAAAACCTTTCATCGGAGCTCTTTTCCCGAAGGTGGCCGAGCCCAATGGGAGACTCAAGCAAAGAACCCTCCATCGAAGCTCCCTTCCCAAAGGTGGCCGAGCCTGGTTGCTTAGCTCCGGGCCGAGCCTAGTTGCCTTCCGCCAAACGTAGCGATTGTGGCCGAACCAGAATATTCGGCCCACTACAATAGGGTAGGGGTGCTCTATAGCATCCAGGTCGATGCATGTCAACTAGGGAGGAACCAATTGAAGACAATGTGTGTCAACTAGAGAGGAACCAATTGAAGACGGAGTGGGATGGTTTATGTGAACGGAAAGAGGTGGGAGGCAAGAGGTAAGTGGAGTAGTGAGAGGGTTTTGGGGGGAAACATTTGACGAGGTAGAATAACTGAACGTTACGAAGGGGCAAATATGCCATTTTAGATTGTTTGAAGTGGCTCTAACAATATGAGTCGTGGCATTGAAGGCTCCCTTTCATGTATTAATCACCACTTACTCCACTTCCCTAAATCTATTTTTTTCTCGAAAAACAAGATCATTCCAATTCACACAAATCTATTCTTATAATTCTATATAACTCGCGGTCATCACACACAACTATAACAACAAGAAAGAAGAAAAATGGAAAAGAAATTTCATAGCCCTCTCGATATGGCATCTCCAGCCTCTAGCCCTCACATTTTTTTTTTATTCAAACTCATCCGTCGATCTAAAAGCACCCTAAACTCCACTCTATTCTTTGGCTCAAACCTTTACAAATTTGACATTTAGTTGTGGCAGAGCCAGGATGTAGGTTCAGGGGCGGCACTATTTAAATAGTGCTATAGTTGTACTCAGGGATGGATTCACGTTAGGACACGTGAGGTCACGTGCCCCCATGCATTTTTCAAAAAATTGTAAAAAAATGTTAGATATAAATAAAAAAAAAGTCTCTTACACTAGTACAAACCATAGCATGGTATAGTAGTTATCACAGATTGTGAAAAGTTCTAGGGGCTTGAGTTCGATTTCTAGTACTCTCCATCCCTTGTTTTTTCTTTATGAGAAATTTTGTTTAAGATTGTGAATAATATGTCCCCAGTATATAGAATTCTTGGGTCCGCCACTAGTTGTGCTCCTATTTTTAATGAAAATATATGAAGAAAAAAAAAGTTACATGTAAAATAAGGCCTTGTTCTGGACTTTATTTTTTTGATAAAATAAAAATCCTGTCATTTTCATCAGCTGTGTGAAAATATTAAGTTGTTTGGATACCAGTAAAAGGTAAAATAATATTTCTTTTGAAATTGGGGGCGGCCCATGCCACACCCACCTCCCAACTAGTTCCGCCCTTAGTTTTTGTCACAATCCACGCCAGCTGACCTGCTTAACTCTTGGTCTAACCACGTGATTCAAAAGGTTAATCTCAAGTTATACAGTAGCTGCTCGCAAATCCTTATATATGGAATTCTCTTCCCTTATACAAGCGATGTGGGACTGTCATAGTCTCCCCCACTTAGTACTATAACGTCCTCGTTTCGCCCTAAGGTCCATCACTTTCACCCACCAAGCGTTGTGAGACAAGTCCCCTCTTAAGCACGACAAGCACCTCGGGCTCATCCTATGTGGGACCCGCCCAAGCACCTCAAGCTCCTCACTTGTCGGGCTCACCCAAGCACGTTTCCTCGCGGGACCCGCCTCACACTTTCCGGTTGGTGCAAACTCTGATACCACATGCCACGACCCGACCCAACTGACCTGCTAACCATTCGCCTAAACACGTGGCTCAAAAGGTTAATCTCAAGTTATACAATAGCTGCTCGTCTTTTATATTCCACTTACATTTTCCCTTGGAATATGATTTGGGACTATACAATCTCCCCCACTTGGACCGCAAACGTCCCCGTTGCGCTCCAAGGTCCATCACTTTCACCTACCAAGTGTTGTGAGACAAGTCCCCTCTTAAGCACGACAAGCACCTCGGGCTCATCCCATGTGGGACCCACCCAAGCACGACAAGCTCCTCACTTGTTGAGCCCACCCAAGCATGTCTCCTCGCGGCACCCGCCTCACACTTCCGGTTGGTGCAAGCTCTGATACCAGCTGTCACAATCCGATCCGATCCAACTGATTTGCTAACCATTCGCCTAAGTACGTGACTCAAAAATTTAATCTCGAGTTATACACTAGCTGCTCGACCTTTACTTATATTGCACTTACTTTTTCCCTTGGAATACGATGTGGGGGACTCTACGGTTTTACTCAAACTGATACTCAAATCAAGGGAAACTCATTCTAATTTTGCCAGGATATTTTTTTCCTCATATTAACTATTAATGCCAGTAATAAAATTTTTACTTTAATTTGAGCTTAGATTTTAGTTTGCCCAGTACTTCATACTATAGGAAGCTTTTACGCAAATTTGATTAAAAATATACGCAAGGTCTAGAGATGCTCTCATTAACTCCAACCTACCTCACATTTAATTGTACTCAAGTCCATATATAAAGACTCAAATTTTTACTTAAATATTTGAAAATCATTTCCTTTATGAAATTTACAAATTCCCAAACTGAAGACTTTGCTTAAATTCATACTCCCATCCTCATTTAACGGTTCCTCATTCTATTCAAACCAGATAAAAAATGAGTTATATTATTAAATCCAGAGTAAAAATTATATGCGATATGTTGTTGGTAAAGCTCAATTAGTTATATTAGACAATATATATTTTCAAAATCACATAAAATATTACTCTAATAAATGACAAGATATAAGCAATTGAAATAACACGAACTCTCAAAAACAACTATTAAATGGGGATGAAGGGAGTACTTAATTATATTTGAGTATAGGCTGTATAGTCATCGGAATACTTCATAAGAAATAAACTTCTTACCCCAAATTTTACTCTCTACTTTAACAAAGGGAAAAGTTTGGAAATAGTCCATCTAGGTTGCAATTGAAAAAACTATGATACTAAGACATTTAATAAACAGGTTGCTTTTTGAATTTCATAATATATTTGTTATGCGGAACATAATAAAAAGTTTTAATTATATTAACATATTTTGATTATTCACTTAAAAAAATAAATGAAGTGAGAAATATATTACGAATGGTTTTCTTTATTAAAATTTGCTAAACTAAAAGTAAAACGTAAAATTCTAGAAAATAGTCTCCCTAGTTTGTATGCAATTTCAGTATAGTTCCTCTATGAGAAGAATAACAGTTTCACCCTTCAATTTCGTTTGTTTCATTGGCGTTGTCAGCCAGTGTCGGCCCCGACGTTTGGTTTGCCCAAGCCCGACCTCAAGCTTGGTTGCCCACTTAGTATTAAGTTTATAAAAAAAAAAGACATACAAGGAAAAAAAATAACAATAACAAAAATAAGGTTATATTGTGCCTTTAGCTTGAATTACATAAAAAATTTTATAATCAAAATGAAACCCGGTTATAGTGTTTTATGATTACCAAAATTTGGAGAGGATTATCATTCACATCATCTTCTCCAAATTCTTCATTACTTGCTTCTTCAACTTGACTTGAAAGAAGAGATTTTTATTTTTTTGCATCAAATAGGCTAGATTTTGAACCCATTAGTGATTTTTCCATTGCATCTTTTCGTTGCCTCACTTTTCGATTTTAAGACCCGGATTTTTGTTTGCCAATTCTCACTCTATTCTTGTCATTCTCAATCTTCGTCATAGTACCTATATTAGTATACCTCATTAATCAAAAATTCAAGACAAGTAATCCTACTAAAAACTCACAAAATTAATAATGTAGTATGTACAGTGACAGTCAAATTTCAGTTTAAATTTCATACTTATTAATTTATTAGTTTAGCTGTGTAACTGAATAAATTATTCTATTGCAATCAAAAAACAGTCAAAGGAACTAACCAATCCATATTAATTTATCCTATCGTTGCTCCACTAAAGGCACGCACTAACCGAAATACAGATTAAAGAAAAGCTCCCTTAATAGGAAAACTAGCACCGAATAAAGATTAAAGAAAAGAAAGAAAGTTCACTTACTTACCGTCAATAATGAGGCGAGAAAGAGGAAAACTAGAGAAACAAAAGTTGAATTCAATTTTTTCAACTTTGGTTGTTCGGCAACTCGGCGTTGAAGAATCTCAAGCAGGGCCGGCCATCTGTGATGGAGATTGAAGAAACAAAACTATTTGTGTCCAATGTGATGGCCTGAAAGCTGATGTGTATTTCTTCTTCATATTAAGTTAGGGTTTATACTACACGGTCCACACTAGGTATCAAAAATTTGGGGGCAAGTAAAATTGCAAGCCCGCCTCCTTTTTTTATTTTTTTTCTTGCTATTTGCCCTCCTAGTTTGCCCTTCTAATTTTTGCCCTCCTAATTTTCTTTTTATCTTCTATTTACCCAAGCATAGAACACCTTCTGTTTTTGCCCTCCTAATTTTCTTGAGTATCATAATTTTTTAAAGGGGGTGGAAACTATATATTTTCAGTTCTTTTTGATTTTGTAATTTTTTTTTGGCTTATGCCCCTAAATTTTTTTCCTATTGGATTTCTATTTTTTTTTTATATTTACAAGATTTTTTTTTGTTGCCCCTTGCCTGGGGGTTGCCCGAGCCCACCAGCTTGCGGGGCTTACCCCCTAACCGGCCCTACCGTCAGCTAGAGGGACAAAATGGAGACAAAATGTAAACTATAGGGTTATGATTGACACAATTAGGGGGCATTTCATGTAAGCCAAAAGTTGTGGATAACTTGTAGTAGCTAGTTAGGCCATCCACGGTAGTATAATCAAAAATTGATAACCAAAAAGTTGACACATCAGCTTTTGATTATTCATTTAAGAGGTTGCTAAGCTTACAAATCTTGAGGTTCACGATGGTCGCTTATAGTCCATAACCAAAATAAGGGGTCCCCAAAAATTTCACTCACTCACTCTCTCTCTCTCTCTCTCTCTCTCTCTCTCTCCCCTCGGTTTCCCGCCATTCACTTCTCTTCATTTACGTTTCTTTTGCGCAAAAATATATCGATTCCCTCCCTTAATTTTGGGAAAAGTGACTTCCTTCCCTCCTATTATGATTATTATTATTATTATTTGTGTGTGTGTGGGTGGGGGGTTGTGACGGAAAAGAAAAGTAAAATACCTTAATCCGGTGACGATGAGTTGAATTGTAGATAATCGAGAGATATAAACTTCACTTTTTGAGGGAAAGAAAGAGAAAGCATTTGTAGGTAAAGTAAAGAAGATATAGAGTTGGCAAAGAAGAGAAGACGAAAATACCAATTGAAATACGCTTGTATACAAATTTTGGAACTAGATAACTTATATGATGTGTGGTCGACAAATTTTGATTATTGAAAAAGGTTGTTAGTTTTGGTTATCCAAAGCCTTAAATTTGATTATTTTTAAGAATGTTGCTAAGTTTGATTATACCATTGTAAGCCATCTTTTGCACAAATATTGTTAACTTTAAAAACAATTGGGTTTTGATTATACCACTATGAATGGCCTTATGGATAACTTCTAGGGGAAATAGCAGGACAGAGGAACAAGGGGCAAAAAATGGCAAAGTGATGGAACACTTTTTCCGGAATTCATCTACACATGACAAGGAGAAAGAATAATTCCCAGTACATGGACAGGCCACCTAAAATGACTCTTATATCCCTCATCCAAAAAATCCTAAACCTCAAATCCACCCATCCATCGTTCTCGTTCAATTCCCCGCCAATTCTCCCAATTCCCACACCGCTCTGAAGAAGACGTCCGACTGGAAGCGAAAAACAAGAGGTAGGGTTTCTTCTGCTTCTTTCCTCCTCTCGACCTCTTCTCCTTCACCTCTTCTTCCTCTCTGACTGCATGTCTCCCTATGGTATAGGACTCTTTCCATTCCACAGAAGAAGAAGCAAGATCTTGCCCTTGACCAAACGGAAAACGTACTCATCTGGTAAGGAATGTTTTGGGTTGGGTGTTTCATTTTTTTTGCAGTTTTCTCTCTTTTCTCTTCTCTGAATTCGTCCATGTGTATTTAGTTGTAAGTATTTTGGTTTTTTTCATTGTATTAGTGAGGAATAGGAGGGGCAATATTGGGACTTGCCCATTAGTTCCCCCTAGGAGAAAAAGGTAGTATGTTAATACCCACATTTGATCCACCATTCTGTACCCCCATTGTCCCCATTGCAATGGAAGTTTGAATTTCTAGAAAATATAATAGTTGCTCTTTAAGTCACCTAATGTTACTCCTTGTAAGAACTGTTGTTGCTCTCTATGTAAGAAAGTATGCCCTAGACTGTTAAGGACAGTGACCTATATTTTAACTTACTGAATGGTTGTCCGTTTACAAGGGTGTGTTGGTCTATATGAAATGTGGTTCTTTTTGAAGTTACGTAACATGTTTTTTTCCGAAAAGTGTTTTTTTTTGAAACATCCCTCCCTCAAAGTATACACCACTTGTTTACTGCGTCATCAAACTATCAAAAAACGTTTACTTAGTCCTCAAAATCTATGTTGTCCTCCTCTCTAACTTCTGTAACTTTTAAACAAAAAACGCACATGTGAGCAGCACCCCTAATTCCCCACAAGTGAAAGGGCCAAAATGCCATTCCACATCAATCTAGAATTCCATGCAGAAAACCCTCCCCCCCTCTCTATCTGTCATACTCTGTATACATAGTTTACTGATCACTCCACAGTCCACACACAAATCCAGAATTTTGGTCAATGAAGGCTTAAGGAAAAGAGGTGGCTGCAATGGATGATTTCTAGAGCTAATGACAATTGAATCCACACCATTCTTACACAAACAAATCTAGAATTTTGTTACTAATAGCAAAACCAGAATGTGGTTTTTTTTTTTGTTTTGTAGCTAATGACAGTTGAACCTGAACTAGTTGAACCTACTTTAGTTTGATAACTGCTGAATTAGTATTTGGCATTGAATCTGCACTTCCAGTTGATTTGGAATGATTGCTACACTTTGGTACACTTTGATTGATGCACTTTCCTGCAGCAGTTTAGATGCAGCTTTGTTACCAATTTTGGAGTGGTGAAATCAATTCATTGCACAAACAAACACAAGGCAGTGGTGAAATCATTTCATTGCATTTGAAGACACAAATTTTGGACACAGTCATAACTTCAAATATAGGGATTTCAAACATGGACACAACTTCATGGTAGATACTTTAGATTGCCAGTACTTTAGATTGGCAGTCCCCCATTTTTTTACTCACTGAATGGCTGTCCCTTTACCCTTGTGTGTTGGTGTGTATGAAATGTGGTTCTCCTTCAAGTCATGTAACTTGTTTTTTCCTGAAAATATAAAATTTATTCGTCAAGCGTTCTTTCAAATCCTTTTGTGGTTGTATTATTGAGTCCAGTTTGTATCAGTTTGCCTAGTATCCGTCTTGCAGGGATCTTTTAACTTAGTCATCCATAGACTAGAGGTATAATTCAATACTTCTCAATCCAATTCCTAAAGGCTACAGTTATTCCTTCCTCCCTCGGTCACCACATAATGACAGTTTTTAACAAAATCCAACTACTAACTGAAACTATCACCCATGTCAGTTATATAGAGAGACAGAGAGTAATCCGTAGCACAACCCTAAACAGGGATCATCTAACAGGGGAAACACAATAGAGTGATTAAAGGGATCAATTAGACCGAAGCATGAGGGAAAGTTTCAACCTAAAAATGGCCCCAAATAATAGTAAGTACGTGCGATAAAATTGAAGTTCTGCAGGTCAAGAACTCTTTATCTTGGACTAGAATGGAAGTTGAGGAAGCGCTGCCACAAACCCACTGAATAGCGCTGCCACAAACCCGCTGCCACAAAGCTCTGCTCTGTCGTCGTTAGTGGGAGGAATCAACGGAGCAACGAGATTGAGGGAGAGAGCAACCCACAAAGAGAGAGAGAGAGAGAGAGAGAGAGAGGGGTAGTTAAATTATGATATGAAGTAGTTAAATTATGATAAGATCCAACGGCACCCATTCAATTATGATATGAAGTAGTTAAATCCGAAATTCGGTTGACTGCATAGAAAGAGGATCTAATCACTCTGCTCCTAAAATAAGGCTCAAATTAGGATTCCCCTCACAATATAAACATAGCCCGTCAACATATCCACTTAGCCTAATTGTACGATAGCCAAATACATTCATCTTCAACCACTCATATGAAGGTATGCAAACAAAGTAAATAAAAGGTTTTCATTCAAGTTCCATAACATCCAAATGCATGAACAGCTACAAGTGATACAATGTTTTCAGTCTCTAATGTTACAGATGAAATCATGACCAAGAAGAAACTCAATGCATTTATTGGGATATAAGCCACAGAATTACTTATCCGGGTTTCGCAATATTATCAATGCATCACTTACAAAATTGAAAATAAAGATATTCAAGAACTAAAGAATACATATGGGCTTATCCAAAAAAAGAATACATATGGAAAGTGTGTAACACAAAAAACAGAAAAGGATTTCCAGGAAAATTTAACTACATTTCGCTACCTGTATGCTAAAATCACAAATATAAGGGGGGGAAAGGGGAGCCTCGTCCCATCAGTTTGAGCAAATTAAAATTTTGTTCAAGTCAACACCCAAATCCAATCTATCAAGGAAATAAGATTCAACCTGCCAAACAAAAAAGTTCAGCACCAGGAGATAACATTTAGCACCATTTTATTCCTAATAAACTTGAAAAAAACCTATTAACCCTCAGCTCACATTGAGGGGATTAGAAATACTAAGAACTCTCAAACTTACGGTAAAAAAAGATCTCCGACCCGGGCTGGGGATTTTGGAAGCAAATCAGTGCTGTAAGTTCAAACCTAGTAAATTCCGAAACTTGATAGAGGTCTCCGGTTGCCGGAAAAGGACAGCGATGGTCGGCCAATTCCAAGGTCGCCTGAGGTCAGCGGCTAAAGAAAACAACTGTGCCTGGAGATTCAAAACCAATGACAACGTCGAGGAAGATCGACGAACAGAGTTGGGGGAATTTCTGGTCGCCGTTTGGCAAGAGAGAGAGGAGAAGAGAGGAGCAACGAGATGGAGAGAGAGGAGCAACCGAATGGATTTCAGAGAGCAACAGCGAGAGAGAGAGAGGGGGGATTTCAGAGCTAGGGTTTGGATGTGATTTGGAGGCTGGAGAGATACGGGTTTTGGGGAGAGGGATTCAACGACGTCGTGTAGGTAGAGAGGTAATTTTGTCCACATATATTTTCCATTCCATGTATTAGGAATTGTTTTCCTCCTTCCCATCCCTTATAAATTCCGAAAATGTTGTCCATGACCTGGGAAATCTTTTCCCCTCTTTCCACTGATCAGCAATTCCCCCTAACTTCTAGTAACTTTTTGTAGTCAAGTTGTTTTTATTAAATTAAACGTTGTACAAAAATGTGTTTGGGTTAGTAATAGAAAACGTGTTTGATATTTTAGTTTAATTTAACTTTTGACAAAGCGTGTTAGTTTAGTATGAACTTACTTAACTAAAGCCAAAAAGTCGTAGACGAAAAAATTTGGTGAAAACATGACCTTATTACTATAGAGAAATGTAAATGAGAATTCATGCAAATTAAATGGACTATTTCTATAAAATAAAAATAAAAAAAAATTACCCTTTAAAAAAGTATGAAGCCGGAGATGCGACTTTTTTTTCGTTTTTTTATTTTTTATTTTATCGTGAAATTAAGGCTGGAGATGCTTAGATCACGTGAACAGTCGCGTGACTGATGTGGAGGTGGCGGTGGCGCGATCTGATTCGGCGACGATGGGGACCCCGATTCTCTCACCCAGTCACCCAATCCGACCAGAAACACACAAAAAAAACTCGTGAACCCTTTTGACTCAACCCATTCTGGCTTAACCACCCCGAGCCCTATCGCCCCTAACCACGAACCACCCAACCAAACCAAACCAAACCCCCCCCCCACCCCACCTCTCTCTCTCTCTCCTCCCCACATCTCTCTCTCCTCCCCCGCCCGATGGCTTCCGAAGAAGACCACACCGTCTACCCCGAAGACGACGACGTCCTGGACGACGACGACGACGACGAGAGCGAGGACGACGACGTTCTGGACGACGACGAAGACGACGACGATGACGACACCTCCTCCTCCAACCTCGCCGCCTCCCAGGTCACCATCGCCGTCCCGGGCCTCCCCAAGCCCGATCAATCCGCCCCCGCCGCGCCGCACGGATCCGCCGGTTTCCTCACCCCCGACCCCACGCGCCCGCGCGTGGACGATGTCGCCATCTTTACAACCCCCGCCGCCGTCGCCGCGGAGGAGAAGAAGCCGATCGCCGCGCTGGACGACTCGCGCAAGCTGTTCCAGCGCCTGTGGACCGACGAGGACGAGATCGAGCTCTTGCAAGGGTTCTTGGATTACTCCACCCAGCGCGGGATCGGAGGGGCGAATTCGTCGCACCACCACCACGACACCGCGGCGTTCTACGACCAGATCAAGAGCAAGCTCCAGCTCGAGTTTAATAAGAACCAGTTGGTCGAGAAGCTGAGGCGGCTCAAGAAGAAGTACCGCAACGCGCTGAGCAAGATGGAATCGGGCAAGGAGTTTGTATTTAAAAGCCCTCACGATCAGGCCGCGTTCGACATCTCTAAGAAGATCTGGAGCAACGACGCCGTTCGTGGCGGCAGTGGATTTGACGTGGATGATTCGAACCCTAACCCTAGCCCGATAAGCGTTAACCTAATTTCCTTTGCGAATCAGAGCAACAACAACAACAACGGCGTTAATAATACTAGTGGATTGGAGAAGAAGGCGGCGAGGCCGAGGAAGCGAGCGAGAGGAGGAGGGGTGAAAATTGAGGAGAACAGGCTGGAGTTTAACACGCAGCCTGTTCGACTGGCGGCGCCGCCTGTCGCGGCGACAGCTACATCAATTCCGAATTTGATAGAGGAGACGGTGAGGAGCTGTTTGTCCCCGTTGTTCAAGGAGTTACTTCAGAGCGCGACAAATGGGGCAGCGTGTGGTGGTGGTGGTTTGAGGGGTTTCGGAGGGGTTGCAATGGCGGCGATGAGTCCGGTGCCATTGAGTTTCGGGGGATTGAATTTGAGTGGTATTGGTGGTGGTGGTGGTGGTGGTGATATTGCAACGGATGAGAGATGGAGGAAGCAACAGATATTGGAGTTGGAGGTGTATTCAAAGCGGTTGGAGTTGGTGCAGGATCAGATTAAGTCGGCTTTGGCGGACCTGAGGTCGACAGGGAGTTGAAAAAGGAGTTTGGCTAGCTGGGTGATCGATGGATGGTATTGTAAGTGGTTTGAGGTTTTTCTATTTTTAGTTCATAAATTTACTGGGCATTTGATCAAATGCTGAAAACTATAGTGGTAATTGCAGTCTGTTCAGATTTTATCTTCTTTTTTTGGTTTTTGTTTGGTTAACTTAAGGGTTATTGGAATAATGATTCTATTTTCTCTGTCTTGGACTAGTATTGGGGGAATGAAATGATCTTTAGAAGGCATGAAGTTTGTGTGGTCTGAAAGATAAAACACATTTTCTAACGTCTGTTACCATTGATATTGAAGGATTTGTACATTTATTTCTCATATTTGTAGCTGTTGTTTGATTCGACGAAGTGACGAACAATTAGTTGGGGTTTTGAATGATGGGTGGCAGGATTTGGGGGACTTTTTAGCTAAGCTTGTGGTGGTACTTATGTTGTCCTTGCTGTTTTGGAGGCATGCTTATACTTCTGTGGTTTCTGTAATCGATGATGGTCGTCTTGGAGGTAGTTGCTCTGAATCGAGACATTCGACGATTTGCAACTTGCCAAATTTGTTAAACGCATGGGGTGTATTTATTGCCTTGATCCGGAGAATAGACTGCACTGAGTTCGATGCTTTCTAACTACAAATGTTTTCAGTTTCCCTGTTGTTAGCTTACTTGGCTTTTGTTGTTATGTTTGTGGTTGTCTTGAGTCTGGATTCTTGTTGTGATTTAGATCCAGAAAGCATAGATTATCTATATGTAGTAATTGATTCGTGATAAAAAGAGAAGAGGGAATGTAGGGAAGAAGGGGACTTTTTCTTTGTATCGAAATGGGGGATGTTGTACTTTCTGGCCCTAATGATGTGTTAACTACTTTGGGGGATTATGTAACCGTGAGCTGCTGTAGAAACCTGTTGACTTGAGAATTGTAAACCAAAATGGCAAAATTTACATGCCCAGGACTGAGAATTTTGTTGTCGCCCAGGTTCTTATTTTCATCATCTTGGTTTTCAGAAACATCAAAGGCCTGTCTTTCCGCACCCCAATGTGCTCAAGATTTCATTCTTTCTAGTGCCATTCCTAGTTCTTCCATCGTGTATCTTTGATAGTTATAGAGGGTTTGTTTTGGGTGTTGTGCACTTATTCCTTGTCAATTGTCATTATGTGTAACGATGACGTCCTCTTTGAGAGCTCAGAGATCTCATGGAGCTTGCTTAACCGTCCCTTGTTAGTTGAGATTTGTGCAGGTACCGAATTTCTGTCGTTCCCTAGACTTGGCATGTACGACTGCAGTTTGTGATCCTAAAATCACCACGGAATAAATAAATCTTCTTTCATCAAGGTGTGATACGATGAGATAATCTGAGTTTACATTCTATGTAGCCGTTCTGCAAGCGGGTGATACGTAAACTTAGCAAACCTTAAATCACCACGAAATATTTAGACCCAGGTGATGATTTAAACCATACAACAATCAGATAGGTAGTGTTAAAGTATAGTGTCCCACTGTTTATAGTAGCTTCTTTTCTTTTCTTTTTTAAATCGAAAAGTCAGAATTTTTTTTTTTTTTTGATCTGCGAAAAGTCAGATATTCAGATATTAGTGGGAGTATTTCATTGCATCGCACCATGGCTTCTCATTTCTGAATCGAGAGACATGGCTTTATCCAGCAATACCGCGTACAACAGTGAAGGATTTTGGGCTTGAGACCTCAACTATCTAATGAGGGACCCGGGGATGTTGCCGAGCACCTCCTTGCTAAGCCGGTGTAGAGCGACCGATCTGTCCGAAAGAGAGATGAGGTGCTTACATCGGACAACTGGACAGCTTTATGTTGTAGTAATTTTTTTTCCATGAAAAGACCAAAAAGAAACAAACAGACAAATGTGTGCACAAGTCTTCGAATTTGTCAACTCTTGGAGAGATTACATTTTGATTCTTTCAAATGGAGTAGTAATTGCAGCACATGAAATTTGGACTTCTCCCTCATAATCGTACTTTCCTGCTGGCAAATCCTCCAACGTCAGAGGAAATGTTCGTCTTTCATGTCACAAAAAAAAGGGGAATTCGACGTCGATTAGTGAGGAGGGATCCAAGGCTAGTTCATTTTTTCCTCGAGCCAAATCCTGATATGAAGATTTTGAAAACGCGGAAATATTGTTGCGGAAGAGTATCCTAGAGGCTTTGCTTTTGACTGAATGCAACTTGTTTTCTGCTATTATGTCTGTATTTTTCTGTGAGCAATGTACCCTGAGCAAAAAGGTAGAAAGGGCCGACCAGCGCAATAACTCTTTCAATACCTGCTGGGAAATAAGTATTCGGCTGGAAGGTGTTCTTGCAAGGTTGCCATGGCTATTCCTTTTGCCGGAACAGTTCGTCAAGCACATTCCTTTTAAGGCACAAGGGTATATCCTCATATACACAACATCTGGTTCATAGTATCATCGCAAGCAGGCTCAAACTCATGGTCACATGGAGAGGAAGAAAGTTTCACCTTGCATCTTTACGAAATCGACTATCATCTTGGTGGTTCTCCTATATACGCATTTGTTTTTTAAACGGCAAAAAAGAGGTTTTATTAATCAGTAAAAGTTACAAAGACTAAACGCGACAAAAGCAATAAGGCATCACAGAAAGGGCAATATTTGCGTTTGTTACTGGCGCTGCCAACTAGGTGATGATTTTCACATAATTTTCTTTCTTTTTAGAAATCAAATCATATTCTTCTTCGAATACATTGCTTTTGGTTTCCTCATTTCGTAAGCTTAAAAATGTCGTCAATATTTAGCTTTCCTATTTTTTGCTTTAAAAATTATCGGCATCTTGTACTAAGCGTGAAACTATAAAGATGGGCATTCTTGTAAAATCAAAAAGGACACACAAAAATAATGTACTCGAAATAGGGTAGAGTATGAAAATCATTTGTATCGAAAGCTTTAATATTCCAATGGAAACTAACTAGGGTTAGCCTAGTTGCTTATACGCATTGATAGGCCAATGAGTCAAATCTTGTCAAAAGTACGAACTTTCTTTATTAGTTTATTCGTGTCTCATATGTAATTATTTATTTAGGTGGAACCAACTGTTTACTTGGTTTAATTGTCACAAACCCTCACATGATTGAGTAGTGTCTCACTATTATAATTCTCATAATATGTTGATGTAATCCTCCATTGAATACTTTTATATTTTAATATCTTCGATGGGAAACTAACTAGGGCTCGCCTAGTTGCCAATCAACTCATAGGCCGATGAGTCAAATTTTGTCAAAAATAAGAGCTTTCTTTATTGGTTTATTTGTTTATCGAATGTACTATTCATTGAGTTGTTATCAATTACACTACTTTTAATTGATACAGCCACATGATTGAGTAGTGTCTCGCTATTATAGTTCTCATAACATTTGTGGATGTAATCCTACCACTTACAGATATGTTTACACACACGCACGAAGGCATCAAAGTATAAGCTGGGAAAAGTCGAAACTGTTAATGTTGGAAGCAAATAACCATGCACCGCTTAGCAAGCAGAGACCCTGTAGTGGGCAAAGTCACCATAAGGTTGTACAGAGCAATTTTAGGCGTCCAAAAGTATTTTCAACGGTCCGGATTAAAAAAAAATTCTTCCACGGAAGAGAATAACTCTTCGCTAAAAGAGTTTGTTTTAAATCCGAAAACTTAATTGCTAAGATAGACAACTGAAATGCTTCCTACAAACAATCTTGTAGTAACTTTGCTCAATATAGAATCCTGGATCCGTACGAACTGGATTAATAAAGTCCATGACCTCCATACACTGCTTACTGTTTGAGATGACCACACCTATTGTATCGTTCCAATTTTATCGGATGTCCTCGAAGGGACGACCATTCCTGTTGTATTGTTCCAAGTATATCGGATGTCCCCGAAGGGACGACCATACCTGTTGTGTTACAAGTAATACTTTCGTTGGATATTTAAATTTTCCGAAGAAAGAGTAAATGGAAGACACGTAAATTTCTTATTTGGAGATGATCAAGCAGATAAATCAATCTTAAAAGATGTCAAAGTAGTCTTAGAGAAAGGTAATAGTAGAGCCACCTTTCTCAAGAATGAATAGGTTTTGCAGTCACAAGATAAAGGGAGTGCCCATGGGGTTTTTCATCATTAAGCACAAGTAATTTGGATAGAGTTAATACATATGGAACTTGGCTTTTGTTTTCTCAAATACTTGCTCAGCAATGACAGCCCCATTACCATCAGCTCTTTTGATCTCCAAGTGAGCCTTCTGGTAAAACCCAGTACCCCTTAATGCATCTGCAATGAAATCATCAAACCCAATCGCTATAGCTGCTTCAGCTTTGGCTCCATAAACCAACCTCTGCACCAAAAGAGAGCAAACTGAGGTGGGGGGTAAACTCGGAAATTACTGAAGCATCGACTCGTTGAATCGTTAGCCAAAGGGATCACTATACAAAAATATGACACACACAAGGGCAATCGAACCTTTATTCTCGATAGATGGATAGCCCCAAAGCACATCGGACAAGGTTCGCAAGAGGCATATATTTCACAGTCGGAGAGCTCAATCTGATTGAGCTTTTTACATGCCTGACAAACATTTTCTATATGAGAACCTAAAGGGTAAGAAAGACAAAAATATGATGATATCCACAAACAAATTTCAGAGCACTGGAAGGCAACGGGACAAACATTTTAAGAACATAAACCAATGCACCAATGCATTGTCATTGAAAGATCTTCATTGGAATAGAACCACAACCACCATGTAGGAAAAGTGATAGAAACATCAAACAAGCATGTCTTATGTTATACCAACAATAATTGATATTCTGTACAAATAAAACCGTAAATCTAATTTGTCAACATCTGTCAGCTGCTTGAGAGATATTTGAAGGTAGCTTCCAAGCAGAATAAGTTAAACAAGGTTTTCCGAAGAAAATTATCTTCAGGGTAGGAGGATATACTCAAAAATAAAACTATATCAAATGGATTTGAAACTTTAGCATCACTAAATCCTTTACACAACCATTCAGTTAACAGGGGAAGAAATCTATCCAAGAAACGGATTCTGAAGGAAGGAGTGAAAATTCCAGGGGGTACCCCTCATTGCACAACAGCATACCGTTCGAAGTAAAACACAACACATTTTGGCATACAAATCTGCAGTAAATGTGAAATGCATCATGTTCAATTGTTAGTTCCCACATTTTCTATAAAACCAACCCTTAAAAGAGTGTACGACCATCAACAATGCAAATTTCAAATCAAGGATGTGTCAATCAATTCTTCAGGGTTGAACGTAGTTGCATGGGAGAATGGGAAAGACAAAAGCCAAGGACCAGTGTCCTGCTTCCCTAAGGAGTTACCATGACTGCTACCCACCGAGCAAGCCTGGTTTGAAAAGGTCGAGCATCACTAACAAATTGAAGCAATTTTAGAAGGTTGTGTTTTATGTTGGGGAAATAAGAGCCTGGGTCCCAGTTATTCAACAAGTGCTCACCTTAGTCCCCCGTCCATTGCGCGCCTCCCAACGAAGCCAGCATAAATCTGGCTGTGATTTGCATGTCCAGACAATTACTATAGATTCCTAGTGAATCCATAGATTCTTCTACTATTCTACCAGATCTTGTAAATTTTATTCATATTTTCTGGGCTCGAGCAACTTTACTAATAAGGAAAAGCAATTAATCATTAGCGTAAAGTGCTAGTGGCCATCTTCTTATGCCATAATAAGATCTTTTTAGCACCCTTGTACCAACACTTTCTTCTGTCTCAAGATGTTGGTTTTTAATTTTTATAACGTGATTGTCTTTATAAGTCATCTATGAATATATATACATACATGAGCGTGTGTACACCACTTGAATACTTATATGACAGGTGGGTCTTTTTTATTGGAACCCATATTGTAACTAGCATTTGCACTTCCCTCGGGAGTCAGGAGCCTTAGCATTCGTGAACTCAGTGAGATTTCTACAGCAGTCTGTATGAAGCTGGGATGGAAACTCATTAAAGCTACGGTGGGCTCATTTCATCCTCAGAAAGTATTCCAATAAGCTGTGCTTATGGATGGCCCAACAGTGGGGAATCAACACTAACTATTAGATTTGTTGGTTATGTCAAAATCGTGCGATTCACAATTTGATCTGCGATTCAATTCACGATTCACACAAAAACAATACGAATCTATAGGTGAATCAAAGTTTATTACAACTTGTTGCATTCAACTAACATGAAACTTGTTGCGTTCGACTAACATGAAACCACATTTGCAATTCGCTGTAATTTTTCTTTTTCTTTTTTCTTTTTTATAAGCAACACAAGTTTTATTAAGAAAACTTGACAAAGGGTACATCAAGTGGAGGGGAGAGGGAAGGGATTCCAACCAAAGGTTGGATAAAAAAAAAAAAAAAAGATCGGTCATAGCCCACCAACACCCAAAGGGCCAAGCCCTAAAAAATTAAATCCTAGAAGCCACAAGGGCTTGGCCCAAAAGAACCAAAACAAACCCTAATCCCTTGCAATTCCAAACCTGTTACCAGTCAAAACCCGGCCGCCGCCACAACAAAACCGCATCCACCATCCCAAACCAACACCAGCCACCTGCAACCCACCCACCACCAAAACCCACCCACCTCCACCATCCCAAACCGCCACCAAACCTACCACCGCCACCACCCAAACACCAAAACCTCCACCCCAACACCACCAATCTACCATCACAGTTGACAAGCAAGCAAACCAACGCCGACGCAAACCCTGCGAGCAATTGGATCCCAAGGAAAACCACCGAGGAGTCGGCGATTCGGTCCTCACAAACGGAAAGGGAACCCAGAAACTGAGCACTTCCATACGTCAATGTCGGCCCACCGCCGCGCCGCCTGATGAAGTAGAAACACCACCCGCCACCACCCAAGCTTCCACGGCTAACCTCCAGCCGAAAAGACCCATAAGCCGTTAAGCCATAAAACGTCCATCCAACAACAAAACGCTATGAGATCAATTCAACCTCATCCCCACCCGTTGCCATCGGAACCTAGCCGTTAGGACAACCAACCACCCCCAGATGTGGTGATCGGCGGATACCGAAGCGGCGACCGGAAGAGACAAAAGGGAAGACCACTGGCGGCAAAAAATCAGTGATAGGAATCAATGAAGACCAGGGTTTAGGGAAAAAAGAGAGAGAGAGGAGGAGGAGGAGATCGGATGCTCGGGGGGTCCCACCCCCCGCGGCAGCTCTAAGAGGCTCTCCTAGGGTATAAGGTTTTTAGAGAGAGAGAAGAAAGAGAGCCTTGCTTGTTTCTGCTTTAATTTTTCTTATAGGAAAGCAAGAATCTATATCATAAAACAGAGCGATTTCTGTTAAAAATGTCTAGGCATATAAACAAGAGCAACCTCTACAACCGTTAGATCACTTCATGTTAACTTCGTAGACATCGCCACATCGGATCATTCCTTTTTTAAAAGATACTCTTTTACCCTCACTTTTTGGGCAATGTATCTTTATGTAAATATTGTCTTTTATGGTCAAATAGGGAAACATATATATCAAAATGGTAACTGATACGTTGTGGTGATTACAACTATTGTGCATGTACATTAGTAGGGTAGAACGAACAATTTAAGATGAGACTATGTTACATTCCAAGTAAAGGCACAGGCATCCACTAGTATGAGATAACATAGTTGTCAAATCGTGAATCGAATTGAGAATCGAAATGGTCATTTTTTTAATCGTGAATCGAATCAAATCGTGAATCGTTCCAATTCGGTCATGACTTCTATAATGCATAGAAACCTATGCTTATTGATTAGGGCAACAACAATATATACTACAAATGAAAGATTTAGGCCTAAATCAATAAAAACCTTCTTCTAAATGAGGATTTGATAATAACATGGAGTATTAGGTGAGCTGCTTCTATTGCAACTACCAAGAGATGATGATTCGTAAATCCTACTTATAGTTCTTTTTTTACAAAAGAGTTATAAGTACAAAACAAACCCTTAGAAGGTCTATAGGGTTGTTATATTCCCTTTATCTTCCTCATTTCTGATTCACCCTCGTAATAAATCTCTTTTTCTTATTATCTATCCACATAACATAGACAAAATATGACATATAACAATACTAAAGACCTTAAAAAAATAGTTTGAACCCTTTTCAAACAACAAAAGAAGCAAAACAAGAGTAAAAAATGAATTTTGTAAAATGTAAGTGAATCGAACGATTCACCGATTCACTTACGATTTGCAGCTATTTCTGATTCAGGCAGCCTATTCGTATCGATTACCCACCGAATCGTACGATACGAATCGGGAATCGTACGCTTCTAACAACTATGTGAGATAATATACTGATTTTTCTTAATTTTTCTTGTTGGTATTTAGTCTGATTTAGAGCATGTTAACCCTTTTTTTCCTCATTCTTTTTAGAGATTAAAATAGTTGTTCTAAAGATGTTTACAACGAACCCAATAGAACTTATTTGACACAGGGAGGGGGGGTGCGGAATATTCAACCTAAAGTTTCCAGATGAACCGTCAAACCAGCAGAAGAAAAGTTATGCAGGAATTAATCAATAGCAAAGAGGCAAAAGGCAAACAATCTAACAGGCCGAATTTCTGTACCATATCTTGAAAATTAATTTTGCTTGCCTCTGGGTCTTTTTTCTCCCTTGTTGCCTAAAGTGCAAAGGGTAATTTTAGATATAAAACTGCACAGCTACCCCTCAGCATTCAACAGACCAAGGCTATTTTTGTTCAGCAAGTAGAAGTTCCAAATAGCCCAGGCCACAAAACTTCACTGTAACAAGATAAATTATAGATTCATGAGGCCACATATAGTTTCTTGTTCTTACCTCTCTTATTGCTGTAACCTCGGCATGAGCCGTTGGGTCAGTGTTTTTCAATACCATGTTGTGACAGCTCACAACTACTTCGTCTTTACAAACAACAACTGCACCAAATGGGCCTCCGTCTCCACATTCTACCCCCTTATATGCTTCCTCAACAGCTTTTGTTAAGAATTTGTGGTCTCTATCCTGTACAGCTGGTAGATAAAAGCAAAATCACAATAACGTTAATAAAGATGTGCATTGATTTCAAAGTAATTGCCTCTTAACCAGATTTGCCATATAATCTGCTAAAACGTTACTCTACATGACCAAACAGAATTCTTTGACTCGGAAGATTAAATGAACCGTAAAAAAGCACAGAACAGTTAAGTGTACAAAAGAAAGGTTTCAGATAAATAATATAAAATAGCACTTGAATCATTTGATAACATCATCTCACAGTTCTATCTCATGATTTGTTAGCAGAATGGTGCCATTCACAATACCCACACTGCAATTCAGATAGAAGCATTACTAACAAGAAGAATCGCAGGTAGAACAGATCAATCGATATGAGTACTAACAACACTTGGTTTGATAGAAGATTCAGCCTACTGGAAATTTCCCAAATTCTGCTTTATTCATTTGCTCTCTTTTTTTCCCTCAGATAAGGCCTACAATATTTTAAATGTCTTTATGGTCGTTGTTACCCTTTCTTCATACTTATTTTTATTGTTTGGAGACCTCATAAGCTTCCCTAGAAAGAACTCTTGTTTCTCTGTACACAATATGTTGCTTATGTTATCAACTTTATGCATGTCTGTACATGCAAAAGAAATTCCTTTTGAGGCATCAACTGAGAAAGATGAGCGACTGGGTACTTTGAGCCTTTGAGGTGAGTATTTGGATCGTTTGCATTTTAAAAGATGTAGTCTAGAAGCAAAGACTTTTGGTACCGTTGCTTTCCTTTTGCCCGAATGATTAATAAGAAAAACAAAAGAGAAGGAAGATCTTAAAAAGGACAATTGCAATCTTGCTATCAAGAATGATAGAAAGCACTTGAAGTGCAACTATTGCGAAAAGACATTCAGGTGGGCTATAACTTTGTGGGTTTAAAAACTGACCATGACATGTACATAATATAGTTGTTAAAAATTTAGAATCAATCACACAATTTGATATTGGTTTCAAACAAACATGATTCAAATATGAAGCACCGAAATGGACACGCAATGTAACACGGAGTGACGACACCGTCACTACGACACACAAACATAAAAAAATTATTACTGTATTTGGTATATGAATTCACATAAAACATACAAAGCTCTACCTATAATTATAAATATAGGTCTTAGAAGACACGGGGACACGGCGGGATACCTCGGGGACACGCCACGTGGCGTGTCCCATAATTTAATATTAAATTTTGAGGGGGACACGGCTGGGGACACGGCGGGACACCGATGGGGACACGGCGGGGACACCGATGGGGACACGGCAGGGGCTAAACTGCATTTTTTTTTTAAATTTTGGGGGCCAAACTGTAATTTTTGAAAAAATTGGGGGTCAAATTGTAATTTTAAAAAAAAAATTGGGGACCAAATTATAATTTTTTAAAAATTTCTGGGAGTTAAAATATAATTATTTATTTATTTATATATATATAAATAAATAAATAAATATACACGTGGCGTGTCCCCCGCCGTGTCCGTGTCCCCATTTTTTTAGAATTCCCATGTCCCGGTGTCGGTTTCGGTGTCCGTGTCCGTATCCGTGTCGGTGCATCATAGGTATTTGGTATATGAATTCACATAAAACATACAAAGCTCTACCTATAAATATAGGTCTTAGAACATGCTTATCATTTAATCATTCACATTTGTTTTACAACAACAGAAGTTTCATCATTACATGTGTTTAATATTTGATAAATCATTGTCTAAAAAAAAAAAAGAAGAAGAAGACTTCCCTAGGCTTTAAATACAGATTACTGTTTGGTTTAATACCATGACTTATCCTGCGAGTGTCCATAAAGTGTTTTCAGAGTAGAGAGTGTCCTACAGCATATAGAGCATGTTTTTTAGTGTTCCCGAATTTTCCAAATAGATTACATCAAGAAAAAATAGAAAACTTTAGATTTGAGCTCCTAGCACTTGTTCGGAGAGTATCCTTAAGGTGTCAGTGTCTCACACGTGTTTTGAAACCAGTACATGCCCTCTTGCAAAGTATACGTACGTGCTTCATAGACTACAAGCCACCAGGACCTGGTTCTGGTTTTGTTTGCATAATGCGCGCGCGCGGGCTAGTTCTATGGATAACAACGTATTATGTTCGCACATCTATATGATTTCATTAGACTGAAAAATAATCCTTTGAAAAACTATATGACCATTTTGAGATGTGATATACTCCCTCCGTCCCATAATAGATGTCAATTTTTTATATCCGTGCCAATTTCAACTCCTTATATCTTTTAATATGGATCTCAAAAAATATGCAATATGGATCTTGTTTGATAGTTCTCGATTAATTCTATTATATAAAATTTTCAAACTCATGAAAAATATTATAGATTGAAAGATATAAGTGATGAAAAATGACACGAATTTCAAAAATTGTCATTCTTTTTGGGACAGAGGGAGTACGTTATTTTATGTTTTAGAATTACAAGATTGTTCTCCATTCATGTTGTTTTCGTTTTGCCACTGAATTTTGAAATGTCTTGGCTATATAGCGTACGTGCATATTCGAATTGACCATATCAATTCACAGTGAATCTTACAATCCACGATATATTCACAACATTAGCAAAACCATTCATGATTCAATTCACTATTTGTTGTCAGAGATTAATATGTATGATGTTGGGCTTACCACTCATATCTTAATACTTACTCAATCAACTACTCAAAAGAAACTGTTAAAGCATCCAACTCAAAACCAATTGGCAATGAGTAAAGAGACCGCCCAGACTCATATACTAGTTTGGGAGGTTTAATTAACCAATATGGGACAAATTTTAACACTCCCTCGAACCGTGCGACTCTCTACCCACACTAAGAGAGGTAAACAACGAATCCATGACCCAATCTCTTTGGGCTTTTAGGCCTATTAGAAGTTGGGGCTTGTCCCATTGGGTTTTTCTTTGGTTAGCATAAGGCCAATCAAAGGGATTGGGTCTCGTACTGGGCATTTGTGCCGTTCTCTTGGTCCTGCTAGTCTTTGTACTTTGTTCAAAGATTAATAAAATTCTTTTTGGCCATTCAAAAAAAAAACAACGAATCCATGACATAAGGATCACAACAAACAATATGCACTTGAGACACAAACAACGGGGGAAACAATCAAGAGAGTTTTGCCTAAAATCCTCCGAAAGCCTAGCTCTAATATCATGTTAAAGCATCAAACTCGAAACCAATTGACAATGAATGGAGAAACCGCCTAGTCTCATATACTAGTTTTGGAGGTTATAATTAACCACTCTGGGACAAGCTTTAACAGAAACAAATAGAATGAAATAAGAGAGAACATTTGATCTTTACCTTCGTGGTGAGCAGCAAATGCGGAGGCAACAGAAATGGTTCCTTCCTTAGCTTCAACCACTGGTTAAAATCAACACATAAGAGAGATGATCTTTTAATAGTGCTGAGCAAGGGAAGCAAATATCAAAGGTTAGTACGAAACAGTGAAAATGAAATAAAATGCCTAGTGGATCACATCAAATAGGTCACTGCTAATCTGTCATACATGATGCTAAAATGGAGGCTACATGTGCAAGAAACTCCATTTTCAATTGAAAGTTCAGAAGGAACAGCTAAAAAGGCAAGTTATGAGCAATAAAAAAAAACGCTTTTATTTGTGTTCCATGAATTGCTATGGAATACCATTATCTGAAATAAAACCCACTAGAGTAAACTGGAACTATCAGCACCAAGTAATTAGGATGGTACCAGATAAGAACACTTTTTTGTAACTACTTTCCCATACTTAAATGGGGCCCTGCCAATAGACGGTGGGATTGATTTCCCAATATTAGTCGAGGTGTGTGGTAAGCTGGCTCAGACGCCTGATTATTAAAAAAACGAGGGGGTTCCACTACCAAAAAAATGGTTCCAGAACAAGCCCTTTATTGTCTTCAATGGCTCTCAACCAAGAATAAAACAATTTGGGATTCCACATATAAAGTAGCTATCATGTACCCAACAACAACTTTGACCCATAGTTGAAAAAGATCCAGCAGAGGATTCCAAATCACCAATCCACAAATGCAAGAATCAGAGAAGTATCATCAAAATGTAACATACATCAATCCGAGAACTACCCAAAACAAAATTCCTACAGAAAATCGCCACAATGGGTATGCAGATAGCCAGATAACTGAAAAAAATCCGACGAAAATAATAGAAGGGTCGTACCATTAGCCTCCTCCATGAAGAAACTTAAGAGAAAAACCAAACGTGTTTTGAGGAAATGGCTCAAGGGTTTGGTTTGGCAGGGAAAAGAGAGATAAATAAAGAGAAGGCGTGGACGCACACGAGAAAAAACTGGTCTGGTCCACGAGTTGTCGATATATAATACCTCCAGAGAGAGAGAGAGAGAGAGAGAGGCGAAGAGGAAATACAAAACAAAAGTAGAAAGTAAACAAAAAGGAATCCTGATTTCGAATCAGTGATTTGTATCCTTTGGTTCGAAAAGTTCGTGATGGTGGAAATTCGTAGGCTTCTGTAGAATATACACAACACCAAATGTATATTGGGATTGTGCGTGTGCGAGGCTCGTCTCAAGATATCCCACAATGAAATAATAAATGATTGAAAATATTCAATTTTTTTTAAAGTACTTTGTGAAATTCTACACCGAATTTCGAATAAATTGCAAAGACCCTTTAGAATATTATTTTCAACAAATTAAACGGTTCTAATTATTAGCGTGGAACCCTAAAATGAATCTCACACAATCTTGTAGGAGTATAAATTTGCAGGTGTATACCAAATAGTGTGGGCAAGAGTATACCTCGTAGCTAGGGTGGATAAAAGAACCGTATCAGTTGGTAGATGATTACTTAATTTTATTTTTAAAATTTAACACTTAAAAAAGTACAAATTTAGCCTGTTTTATAAAAATTGCCGATCTTAAACAATAAAAGAGCCGGTCAAGAGTAGATATCAAGTAGCTTGAATATTTTTAAATGAGTTAAGAGATACCTTTTTCGAACTTGATTTGATACCTTAATGAATTTATTCAGGTCCTATTTGCTTATGGGAAAAAAATCAATCTTGGGCCAGCTGTTATCAAGTGAATACTTGCTTAAACTCAAATAACTTGATTCGGTTATCTGCCATATTAGTAGTGTGAACGGGATCAGGAATTTGTTCTTTTTAAATAAAAAAAAATGTAGACAGATACTGAGATGGGGGTTGAGTATTTATTTTCTTTCGTGTAAAATTCTAATACTTTGGACAGATTTACCGAACACTGCTAGGGACACATTATCTTAGAGGCACACCAGTCACGCCCCTCTCACATATAGGTGGGTCTCAGTCACCTATATGTGAGAGAGGTGTGGCTGACGTGCCTCTAGCATCATCTTAGACAGATTTTGCTAAATTCGCTCTGATAGGAAAAAAGAAGGGAAAAAAAGAAAGAAGGTTAAAACAAGTATGCTGCTGAAGTAATATAAGACATTTTTATTGTCTAGCCGAAGTTAATAAAATATAATAATACTCCGTAGAAGACATTTCACCGTGCTAATATTGAATTTGGAATTTGCCAAACTTGACAAAAGTTTTGAATTGAAAAACATCTTTTCTCATTTTGCGAACAATTCTCGACTAGGAGGGTGTCTTTTTCTCGCGGTGGCTCAGCGCGATCATAACCGTCCATTTGCTCAATCAATAGTTGAGATTTGTACCGTTCAAAAACACTTTGGACAGTCGTGATTGAGCTCTGTAACTTCTTCTTTACGGAAACAACCGTAAAAAAAAATTCCCTGCTAGACTAGAGAGGCAACCAGATTCATTTATATTTAAGCTCAAGATATGCGTCCTCATATTTAAGGTAACCAGATATGCGTGCTCATTTTAGGAATCTGGTTCATTGGACGAAGGTTTCATTGCACTTACGAAGAAGGTTCGTTCGCCATCGAACGACTAGATTCCCAGTCATATGTCACATCTTTGTTCCAAAACACTTGCCTATCCCCAAAAAGATGATTTGATGCTCATAATGTTTATTCCACACAAAAATATATACTTACAACAAAATCTATCTAATAAAACAGAAGGGTTGCTCTGCGTGACATCATTTATCCTAGGTGGTATCCACCATACACATGCACATACATTCACACACGCTGGCACACACATTCACGGTTCACACATCAAAAATGTGAATAAAAAATTAAATGCTCCATTTTTCAATTCGGTTGAACCGGTGCGTAGTGCCGTAAGTACGGATAAGCACTAGTTTGCTATAATTAAGAATCCTCCACAAACGTAAAGCCCACTTCGAATCGAATTTTAAAGGAAAATTTATAGAAATGGTCTAAATAATTTCTCTTAAAGTCTTATTTTCGTCCTCTAAATATCAATTGCAACTTCAAGTTTAATTTTCGTACCAAGTTGGTCTAATTGATAACGTCTGTCAGCTATACTGGACGGAAAAAATCAAATTGAGGGCAAACGTTACCAATTGAATCAACTTGGTACAAATCGATTTGATTTTTTTCGTCCAGTTTGGCTGATAGAAGTTATTAATTGGATCAATTTGATACAAAAACCAAATATGAAGGTCAAAAAAACTGTAATTGATACTTGAAGGATGAAAATGAGACTAGGATGAAACTAAGAAAATCATTTATATAAAGGAAATTTACTTCTACACTCCATTTTTTACCATCTACACTCTTTTTTTTGGATTTTAGTGTTGTAGGTGTATGTATTTTTTTTGCTAGAGGACAAAAAAAGGAGTGTAGACGGTAAAAAAGGGAGTATATAAATTTTAAAAAGAAGTGAATTTTCTATTTCATCAATCACCTACAGGAAAAGAATCCACCCAAAAACATAACGAATATACGACAACAAAAGAAAAGAAAAGAGAGATTTCTCGTTGAGGATCCGAAACCCTATTCTTATGCTCCGATCCAGAATTTCACAGCTAAAAGCAAATTATTTCAATAAGAGATGTTCTTTGTGAAATAGGAGTCCTCAAATGTCAAAAGAGGTAAACCTGAAATATTACTTCAAGACAAGTAGCACCAACCATCAAGCTTAACCTTTGGTGAGAAAGCGTAATCTCTACTCTAACAGCAGACGTGCAAGCCTTGAATTATATTTAGAAAATTTCTACAACAATCACAAAACTAGTCCAGCACAAAGTAGAGGGAACCTAACTTGGAAGGACATCCAACCAAAACTCAAGATAAAGCTGAATCAAAATCCGATCAATACCCGAATCCAAATTGGAACGCAAAAAAACATTATGTTACGCTATGACCACAGTACAAGAACTAGAGCTAATAAAAAGTCTTCAGTACTAGATTTGAGGTTTGCAATGAGCTTGTAACAGCAGAAAACTCATTTCTTCTTTCCGGCCTTGGCAGCATCACCGGCCTTAGTCTGCACAGAACAAATATAAAAGTAATAAACTGACATCATTTTTTTTGAAGGGGATGCTAAACCTCTTTTGGGGTTGCGGACAAGGTGGCGTGGAAGGAGAAGAAAGCACAAAAAAAGAAATAAAACCAGAAAATGTAAGAATAATCCTTCCACCTTTTTTACTCCACGGATTTTCTTTGCTCTATTCTTCCTCTCCTTCATTTGTTTCCTCGACTTCTCCACCTTGGTAGCAAGTCCATTCTGCCATCGCAGGTTTTCAATATTAGGTATTAAAAGGTTAGTTTTCTGAGAGACTAGAAAGAACACACATGGTAAACCACCTTAAGAATAACGAGAAATGGGCATATTATATAAACAGATTTATAAATGTCATCTTGAGCTAAAACTACTAAGATCATGTTCTGTAATTATTTCATAAAATTTGGCGACAACTCCCATATTTCAGCAGTGCTATATGGTCCCAGAATTGTGAGCAAGAACTCTCCCCAAATTCAAAATCTTCAAAATCATAGGTCAAGACTCACTTGGATTTGGGGCCTCAAATATACCTCAACAGCCATTTCTGAATTCGAAGAGAGTTTCTTGGTCCAAATTTTGAGATTGAGGAGTTGTCAACAGTGTAATTGATATAAGCCCACCCCTACCTTGCACATTATAGAGCATCTAGAGTATCACTTGGTCAATTCCAGCAAGTTCAGCAATAAACGATCATTGTAAGACATATGGTCTAGCATAGTAGTCAAACTTGTACGATTCAAAATTCATATTGTACAATTCAATACGATTTTGCTGAATTCAATTTTGAATCTTTCTTCCCCTTTTTATTTTTGGAGAAGGGTTCAAATTAGTCTTTTGTCCATGTTTCTCCTCTTTTAGTCTAAAAATATACGTAGTAGAAGGCAGACAACCAACCGCAAGCCAGATTCACAAAGAGGATCGTACATAAGATTCACGAATCCTCGTCTCTTGAAAGTTGCAATATTAGTTGCTTACCTATTACTCCACATGATCATCACTTCATCGTTTAAGACAAGCTTTCTAGTGATTTAGGTCTAAAACTTGTACTATAGTATGTATACTTCCGTCACCCAAATCCATAAATACGTTCTTCCCACATATTTTAACAAAAAGACTACATCGAAGCGATTCACAATTAAGTACAATTCACCATTCGGAAAAGACCATTTTGATTCTCAATTCAATTTATGATTTGACGACCTCACTTTAGTCTGAGCTAAACTAAAGCTACTTGGTCCAATTCAGTAACAAACAGTCCACACATTGCTCGGCTGCTCAGAGTTACTAGGGCTTAACAACCACCAGGGTGGGGGAATTCCGACACAAAAGGACATGACATCCACAATACACTAGATTTTCACCAAATCTGCACCTACTCATCTGATTGTGATCTATGTGAAGAATATTACCTGAATGATCCCTCAAAAGCTCAAACAAGGAAAAACTACACAAGACCTAACCCAACATCTCAAACGCAATTGTAGTATTATACCCACTAACAAAACTATCAAAAAGTTCAGGAAAGAAGGGAACATAATGAGGGCGAGGGTGGGTATGAGGGAAGGGGGGTTGATCAAGGAGAGTATAAAGGGCACAAAACAGAGGGTATATCACAAGGGGTCAAACTAAGCACGCTAAATCCAAGTTGTATCGGTTTCTAAATCTCCTATCAATCCCCAAACCATTGATGTTAATCCAGTAATCACTAAAACATGGGGAAGCTATATTACCCGAGAAAAAAGTGGTATCAAATGCTCAACTTTTAAATAGAACACCATCACTTCTGGTATAACTGCAAATAATTGCAGACTGCAATTACATGAAAAAGGATACCAAAAAGTGATGAATTTAAAGATCTAGTGATGTAAAACTTGAGAAGATTGTCACCTACAAGATCAGGCATTTGTCTCCACATATTCTATGTTCTAAAGAAATTGATTTCCTATTGTTGTCATAACTAGCTTAGGATTAAATTGCAATGACCACAGCTGTTGACTGCAAAACGTAGCTAGATGCAATAATATGGGGCATTTCCATACTGTGGACTGTTGAGTGTTGAAACCTTCTTACCTAATTCTTCCCCTTCAACAATATCCTCTGCCGACAGTGCAAACAATGTCAAAATAATGTTTCTCGCCATTGTTGCACTAGGTCAAACCATCTTTACTCAATTTTCTCATTCCAGTTTTTGTTCCAGAAGCTTTACGCCCTGTTAGCAATTCAGAATTGATTGTTCAAAGTTGCCTAGTTTTTCATTTTCATTGTTAACCTTGCTACATATGCATAATGCATCTATACTCTACAGTTCCACAAACATTCCACCTTGGGGAGACGAACTAATTCTCTCAAGGCAGAATCACACCACCCAAGCTTTTGCATGATCCCAACCAAACAGTTCAAATGACGGGAAAACAGAAAAAGCAGAATGTCAAGGTTTTATTTTTTTTATTTTTATCAAATAGAAGCCTCTAAATTATGCACTTCAATGGATCATTTACGAGCGGCACCTTACCCCACCAGACCAACTCTCTCTGTAGCTGGGAGTCCAAGTTGAAAGTCGAAGTGATTCGGTTTCACCAGTACCATAATAGATAGGCTCTCATGATTGCCAGTCACTTCCTATCTTAATCACTTAACCCTTTAAAACCACGAAAAGGTTTCAGACATATACTAGAACTTGTATGTTGTAACCAAGTCAAACGTTCTATGATCTATCCACCAAGTGACATTGCGTGATATAACATCATGAATGATGCACAATCTCACAATGACTTCTAAGTTCTAACTACATAAGAAATGCTCTTGGCATTATATAGAGGTGGCAAAAGGATAGAGATAACGAATCGTTTAAAAAGGGACAAAGGGAAAAGATTCACAATTTTAAAGCAAAAAATACTCATACAAACATACACTAAAGGAATGATCATAAATTTACCCGGATAAGCCTGTACTTGGGCTCATACTTCTTCGCGTTCTCAACGGAATCATAAATCAAACCAAACCCAGTCGACTTCCCACCTCCAAAATGGGTACGGAATTTGAACACGAAAATCGCATTGGGGTCCTTAACCTCATACATTCTAGACAGCTTCTCCTTCAGTTCAGCCTTCAGAACAGAGGACAAACACATCCAATAAATACACAGATAAAAAAATCCCAAACACATTCTAAACGGAGAAACTAAAATTCGGAACCCGGGATCTACCTTGGAAACATTGGCCCGTCCGGGATGAAGAACATCAATGATCTGCACAAGGTCAAATTAGATATAAACAAGAAAGTGGGATGCAAATGAACTCCGGATGGCTCAGAAAATGCAAGAATACTCCACAAATTGATCTTCCTAAAACATGACATACATGACATTTTTTTTGGATAAGTTATGACATACATATGACGACATAAATGATGGCAAATCATAATGTCAAAACTGTTCTTGTATGTCAAAATTTTAACACATAAAAATGCTTATATTATGTGCAGGGTATAAAACTCTCATTTATTACAACAATTTTGGCACTAACAAAAAGGGTTTTGGCATTCACATTTCCCATGACAAAAAAAACGATTGTTTTCAATCTAATACAAAACAAAAAGAACAAAACCCAGTGTAATCAAGGGTTCAAGGAAACACGCACGAATCTACACACATACATGAATACATACACTGTATAATAAGAAGGGGAAAGAGTGCGTACAAATTGCTTCCTAGCGAGAAGCCTGTTGGTCATGAACTTCCTCGTACGGATGGTCACTGCCCTGTCCGCCATCGTCGATCAGCTGCGGAGCGTACTGCACAGAGAGCAAACCGCCACAACGTAAGCAGCAGCAGCAGCACTACGAGGAGGGAGAGAGAGGAAGTGAGAAGGATAGAAACCCTAGGTCTTAAAGTATATGGTTCAAGTAGGCTTCCAAAAAAGAGCCCTAGAGTTTTGTCTAAGGAAGTGGGCTTTGGGCCGGTCTCGTAGTAAATGACATTTTCAGCCTGGCCCGTAACAGGGTCCGATTCCCAACCCGCCCAAAAAGGAGAAGCAAATTTGGTGCACCATTTTGGCGTTGCTCTCCCGCTGTTGAAGTTGGAAGAGAGAAAAATGGCTGCTCAAATTGGCACATCGTCAAAAATATATAGTGATGCTTAGGTAGAGCATGGAACAACGTTACATTTTGTTATAAAATTGAAGAAATACAAGACCGCATGAAAGCGGCTTTCGAAAACAACTCATTCTCTTTAAACAGGGCGGTTCAAGGGACACCTAAAAAACACCTAAAAAAACACCTCATAGTTTCCAATCAAATTTTGATGATCCGAGCCGCTCAATGTGATCAGAATATGATTTTAAGAGTATCCAAGAGAAATCAACAACAAAAAAACCAAGAAAAGCTTGATCTGAGCAGTTTTTATCTTAGATTTTAATGAACGGTTCAATTAAAAACTGCTCAAAACGAGCACTTTCCGATCATAATTATTGCTAATTTCTTGCGGGCACTCTTAAAATTACATTCTGCACACATTGAACGGTTCGGACCATAAAAAATTGATCAGAAATTATGAGATTGAAATTTGGGGTGGTTTTTTAAGTGTCCCTTGAACTGCCCCGCTTTTTAAATTTCAATTTTTTTTTTAAAAAGAAAACTTCATTAAAAGATCAGAATACTAAAACTCATGAGAATTGAGAGCAGAAGTGTATGAGCCAAATTTGTGTAGAAGCAAAGGATTCTACTAAAAATTGTCAATCCCGTATAGGTAAGCGTACCGTTTTCTCTATTGGGATGGTATGTACTGGTACTGATGTGTATTTAGGTACCATTCCGAATTGATCGCTGCAAATCATTTATATATATTTAGTATATTTATGAATAACCAAAAACTTAAAGTGGAGAAATTAAACAAATTCTAACACCTTGATATACCTTAACACTAGTCCTAATACAAAATTAAGAAGATTAAAGTATTATAGACTCCAAATTTTGTTGAATTATAATAAATTCAAGCTTTTTTTTTTAGCAAGAGAAAGAAATACACAAAAAAAATTTGTATCGGCCAAGATCATACAGTATAGGCCGTGAATATGGGTAGTAGTACAGAACTCGTGGGTATGTGTACCAGTCTATTGCTGGTATGGTACAGAATTGACAACAGCAATTCTACTAGAGGATTGTGCGACATACAGCAAGACAGGCTCATTAGATGTGCTTTATTTTGGTAATATATAAGGTCAAATTAGACAGAGTCAAATACAAAGTATTTTATAGACCCAACAAACCTCTAATTACCTCTATAATAGTAGAAAAGCATTTAGGCAGAGTCCCCATATATGATGGATACTACTAGGGGCATGGCTATGTGCTCGTAGGATAAGTCGTGCCCGTTGGTTTTCAAGCGAAGACGATATATTGGATACACACAACTTATATAATTTACATCAACATTCCTAGTTTGTGGTATGCGCATGCGTGCATTATGAGCCCGTTTGTTTAGTTTATGTTTTAGAAGGAAAGCATGAAATGGTTTACTCCATTCTTTAAATGAAAAAATTGGAACGATGACAAGAAATTGGCACAATAAACCAACATGATCTCAAGAAAGAAATCAGATAAGAAAAGTTAAAAGAACTTCCTTCACGTATCCAAATTTTCTATGATGCCCCAATGTGGTATTGGGGCATCATGCCCCCATTTATTCTGGGCCTTTAGATCAGGTTTTGGATGAATCTCAGCCTTTGGATCAAAACAACTCTCCAAAAGTATGGTGGTTTTGCCTTTTTTTTTTTCAGAAAAAAAATGTCTTTACACTTACCATGAAAACTGACGCTACTTACCACAGTTTATGCTGACACTTATCACAAAATATTGTATACTTACCACAACAAAAGACTATACTTCAACGTTTTTGTCCTTAACTTGTTCTCTAGTTAGCAGGTTTTTTGCGGGAAAATAATTTTTTTGGCAAAAAAATGTACTTTTTTGGAAGAATTTTTTTAATTATTGAAAATTTATAAGTTGACACCACTTTTTGTCATATTGACCCTACTTTTTGTCATTTTCCTAATCATTTGTGTAATAGACTATCAAATATTTGGTGAAAATATGAATTTAATTTAATAATATTTAATTTGTAAACAAATTTTCGAAACTAAATATTTAAGCCAAAAATTTGCCTTGACTTTATATTCATGTTATTAATATATTCATTAAATTATTTTTATTTAAAAAGTATTTTACAAATATTATTGAGAAAACGTTTATTCATTTGTTGTTTTGAATAAATTACAATTAATATTGTTAATATATTTCATTAAATTTTTACTTCGTGTATATATGTTTTTTACAACAAATTTTTAAAAATAATAAATATAAACCATATAATTGTAATAATCTCCTAATTATATTTAAATAGTTTATTTGAAATGATGTATGCAATCGTTTAACGTGATATTATAACAATTAGTAGTTATAATTGACATTAGACTATTCAATTAGTGGTAGGGTGGCGATTAATATAATCAAGTATAGTAGTCAGAATCATTTAATTGAGAGCTTAATTGATTGATCATATTCAATATAGTGATGATTGAGTAGTAATATACTTGGCTAAAATTAATTGGTTAATGTAGGTTAATAATGATCAATGTTATTAGTAGAAGTATTAGTTAACAGTAGTCTTAGTTACAATCAATAAGTGATTGATACAATTGGTTAATATAAAAGTAACCACTAATTATTGATCTCTAATGACCCATTCAATACATTATTTAGTTTCATTAATCATTAAAGTATTATGCTTTAATTACAAAGTAATACAAATTAATTAGAATTAAATAACATCATATTTATTGTGGTAGTTACCTTATTAACTACCCTCATTATGGTGCAGTAGTTAAGTTACATAAATACGTACCAACCGATTATTTATGTCATACTTACCACAAAATCAAGCTATCTATACCATGCCATCTGATTTTTATTACCATCACAATATTCGATTGTTCATAGTATATGTGTACATACCATAATTCTTGCTAGTATTTTCTTTTCAAAAAGGCTTTACTTACTTTCGAATATGATTTACTTACTTTCAGACTTGTGCAATAAATGCTTACCTACCCCATATTATGCCATTAAAGATACGAAATTCATCCCTACCTACCTTAAACTCCTCAAACTTATCCATCTGATTTTTCACTTTTTCACACATATTTCTTTTTGTCTCAAGAAATGAATATTGAAGAATCTCTCTAATTTTCAAGAACAATAAATTGAAGAATTTGACCAAGTAAGTTTATCTACATTATAAAATCTTATTTTAGTTGTGATTTTTAGATATTGGACATAATTTATTTTTTTTAGCAAAAGGTGAATGATTATGTTTTTGGTTTGTCAAAATGAAAATGACCATAATGTATATCAGTTGATTACCACGATATATGAAAATACTTACCAGAAAATATGATCATATTTGACCAAATGCAGAATTATTTTCATAATGTGTTGCATTTTTCACCACTATATATGAAAACACTTACCACCGATTGTGGTTGTATTTTACCAGATTAAGAGAGATGGATGACGGTTTGAAAGGGAAAAAAGTAGTGATAAACATTAGTGATAACGCTAGTGATGATGACGGACACAACGATGATGATGGATATGGTGATAATGACAGACATAGCGATGATGGCAGCTATGGTGTTGATGTCGGACTTGACGATTATCGGTTGGATGAATTAATGGAAGAAGATGTTAATGAAATGATATTCGATTCAGATGAAGATGGAGAAAGATTTTATAATGCTTATGCCAAAGTGACAGGTTTTAGTGTCCGAAAGGATAATATTCACAAGGATAATGAGGGTATTATTACTTCAAGGAAGTGGGTTTGCTCAAAAGAAGGATATCGAGAAGCTAAATATATGGAAAGAGAAGATCGAAAAAAACAGCCGATGGCACTAACTAGAGTTGGATGTCCTGCTATATTTCATCTCAAATTAGATCGAAAATCAAACAAATACGTGGTAGCTAACTCTGTAAGCTTTCACAACCACAACTTGATAGGGCCTATGGGTGTGCCATTTCTCCGCTCCCACAGGAAGGTTCGTAGTCCTGATAAAACCTCGGCCAATACGATGCATAAAGTTGGTATTAAAACACATCATATTATGGATTTTGCCGCACAACAATCTGGTGGATATGACAAGATTGGGTACACACAAAAAGATCTTTACAATTATTTTACAGCTCAACGCAAAATAGAGGTTGCGGATGGGGACACAGAAGGTGCGTTAGCCTACTTATGTGCAAAAGCTGAATATGACACCTTGTTCTATTACAAGTATGACGTGGATGAGCAGAACCGATTAAATAATCTGTTTTGGAGATATTCAACATCTCTAATAGACTACATGTGCTTTGGAGACGTGCTACTATTTGATGCTATTTATCGAACAAATGCTTATGGGAAGTCTTTTGTGATACTAGTTGGAGTCAATAGTTACTTCAAAACTGCAATTTTTGGGTGTGCATTGTTAACTGCTGAGACTATTGAGGCTTACACATGGGTATTGAAGAAGTTTCTTGATTCCATGGGCAATGAAAAAATGTTATTGTCGGTATTGACAGATGGTGATAAGGCCATGAGGAGAGCAATAAAAAATGTGTTGCCTAATGCTCGTTATCGTTTATGCAAATGGCATCTGAAAAAGAATGCTGTGAGTAATGTTCATGTTCCCGGATTCCTGTGTGATTTTGAAAAATGCATGTCAATGCCAACAGAAGAAGAATTTGAAATTACATGGACAAATCTTGTAAACAACTACAATCTTCATGAAAACAATTGGGCGATAGAGATTTACAAAAAATGGCACCTATGGGCTGAGGGGTACTTGCGAGGTTTTTTTTTTTGCAGGAGCAAAAAGCACACAACGTGTTGAGGGAATGAACGCATTTATGAATCGATTCCTAAAACTACGTTTACGGCCTTTTGAATTTGTACAAGCATATGATAGGGCTCTTACTAAAATTCGACATAATGAGGCTAAGGCACAAGTAGAAAGTGAGAATAGTACTCCCATTCTTTCTACAACCATGAAACGCATTAAATAGCATGCAACTGATACATTTTCTCGGGCCATATTCAAGAAATTTCGTGATGAAATTAAGAAAGAGCAATCATTGTTTCAGGTGGATAAAGTTGGGATTGAAGATTTTCGGGTTTACTACTTATCTCGGTATCAACAGGATGATGCAACGTGATCAGTATACTATCATCCAACTGAAGGCATCATGAAATGCTCTTGTTTGAAATTTGAGTCAATTGAATTCCCTTTGTAAAGTTCATATTTTGGCAAATCCCATGATAAAATCTTTTTTGATTTGTATCCCATTTATTACATTGAAATTTATTGTTTTAGAGCAATTGTTTTTAGGAAAGGCTATCAATTATATTCTGTCATTGATAAAGACAGGTTGTCAAAGGAAAGAAGGTTGGAAGGACATCAGTTTGCATAAGGATTGTGTGCACATGTTATTTTAGAAAAGGAAACGGAGAAAAGGATTTTGTGCACATGTTATTTTGGAAAAGGAAACGGAGAAATCGTGGTGGCAAATATGGAAGTTATTGTCTGTCATTGTGCTCGAGCAACTCAAGACAGGGTAATTCCGTGCTCGAGCAATGTTCTGTTTTATGGTCTATTTATATGCGGCTTATTGGGTGTTTCAAATACACGGCATATATCAGTATCCTTCACCTTTGAGTCAATACCAAGTATTTCTGATGGTGATGGGTGCTTATCTCTTGAAGTTACACATGATTCGATGATCATGAACCTTTCGGCATAAACTTCAAGTGTTCTTTTTCAACCATTGTTCCAACTAGTTGAAACATTCTTTCGGTGGATTCTGAAAGTATATCGGAGGACTTGTGAATTCAAGGCGTGCGGCAATCAATCACTTGGTGCGGTGTACGTAGATTCGACAAATCGGTTTTTGATCAGTCGGTGAGGATTCGCGATTGTTTTATTAAGATCATTTGTAACTGCACAATGATTACTTTTAGTGGTTTGATTTCCTCCCGTAGTTTTTACCATTTTTAAGGGGTTTTCCATGTATATTCTTGTGTTCACCTGTTATTGCTTTTCGTTCCTTTATTTCGTTGCTTTTGAGTAATTGATAAATAAAAAAAAAAAGGAATTTCACCCTTGTTGTCATATGACTTCGGTAATGAAAATGGAGCACTTGAGAGAAATTTTCCCTTATCTGCTCTCATAAAGGTGGACAAAAAAGGCCAAGTCCTCCTTTCTTCATGGCCGCACACCCATGCCGCAATGGGTAACACAAACGACAAGGTATGGTGCATTGTCAACTGCATGTGTCGAAATGTCTTTTTATGCTTCACACTCAACCAATGCATATGATGAGGTAAGAGAAGAAATCGCAAAGTTAACATTCAAAATGAGAGAGCTGTATATGTTACATGTTTAAAGCCAGCAAAAAGTAACGGGTGAAGAGAACAATGTTGAGGGGATATCTATGCATTTTGGTATTGGCGATCCTGTCATTATCAAGCGTAAAGGGAGCCAAAATTTGGCAAAGGACTTTATCCCAAAGGTAAGAAAATGTGGCCACTGTAGACTATTTGGTCATATGCGAACGAAATGCCCAAAATTAGTACCAAACAATATGGGGAACATCAACGAGAATGAATCAGATTCGAGCATAGTTCACCCACAATCATTCACTGGGCAAGACTCATCTACATATTACCCACAATCATTTACTGGGCAAGACTCATCTGCATATTACCCACAATCATTCACTGCCAATGGTTGTGAATCTAGTGTCGAACCTAATTTGGTAAGTCTCTTATTATACAGTCATTTAATGGACTATTATCCATTTGTTCATTCACTTATTATTATAACTTTAAACTATACAGGCTGCTGGATGGTCAACAAATCCAAATAGTATTCAGGCCCAAATCCTAGGCAGCAACTTTGGAGGATGGTCAACATTTCCCGGCAATGGTTTTGAAGGGTAAATGTAATTGTATGTAGTTTGAAAATGTAATCGTAATATTTGTTTCACGTCTTTCATTTGTAATGTAATAATGTCTAGTTCTTAGTTATGAACAACCTGCATTCGTGGAAACAATGTTCTTTAACATGGTAAGTGCCTTGAGTCACTATTTTGTCCTCCCAAAATTTGTGGTAAAAATGTCCAGATTTAGTCATGTACACCCTGTATTCGTGGTAAGTACGTTCTTTGTCATGGTAAGTACATTCAGTCACTAAATTTTTCTTCCAAAATATGTGATAAGAATGTCCAGATTTAGTCATATACATCCTGTATTCGTGGTAAGTACGTTCTTTGTCATGATAAGTACATTCAGTCACTATATTTTCCTTCCAAAATCTGTGGTAAGAATGTCCAGATTTTTTTTTCCAATTGTCATACATCAGCGGGGGTTAGTAGGGAGGTGTTAGGATTAGCAAGGGGCCTAGAAGCTATCCATAGGTTGGCACCCTAAGGGTATTGCTCCAAATTTAGTCATGTATATCATGTATATCTTGTATTCGTGGTAAATACGTTCTTTGTCATGGTAAACACCTTCAGTCACTATTTTTTTCTTCCAAAATCTTTGGTAAGCACCTCCGGTTTTGGTCATGAACATCCTGTATTCGTGATAAGTATGCTCTTTGTTATGATAAGTACCTTCAGTTACTATTTTTTCCTTCCAAAATCTGTGGTAAGCACCTCCAGTTTTATGACATGACCTCTAAAATGGTAGGATATCCCTTCATTCACAACAAGCAGACATAAAATTTCTCAACATTCATCAAAATAAAGACAGGCCTCGATATCACTGAATACATATCATAAGTTTTTAGCTATTCCGAATAACAAAAGGCAGCCACAATATCATTACTAGGTCAGTCAGCAGCCACGTTAACTAACAAAAAGGTAACTAGATGTTAACTATAAAAAAAACATCAATCTACATGAGCCACAATATACATCCAAAAGGCAGCAGCCATGTTAACTAACAAAAAGATAGCTACATTTACATCCAATATGGTCAGTTTTTTCTGCACAATATGGTCAGCTGCATTTACAAAAAGACAACTGCATGTTAACTACACAGTCAGCAGCAATATAGTCAATTTTTCCTCCACAATATCATCAGTTTTTTCCTTTAGGGCTGGGATATTTCTTTTTAGCCTTCTCCATAATCTTTTCCTTCACATTGTTCCCTTCAAATATGATCAAGTCCAAAACTAAGCCAATCCTACCCTCTGCAGAACTGAATTTCAGCTACAATCAAGAAATTAAACCAAAAATTAGGAATAAGTGTTGAACATATAAACGACATTATATGTAAAACTAGTTTGTTACCATAATCAATTCGTCTTCAATAAATTGCTCCAAATTAAAGTACTTGGCAGTGTGCACGCCACAATCACCAACTTCTTGAATTGGAAGCCATTTCAGTCTTTCAAATGGGAGCATACTAAATTTTTTGACTTGTGGCTCATCCAAGTATTGAAATAAATCGTCCAAATATTTTACAACACATTTGACTAATTCAGCTCGTCTTTTGTTTTCCGTTGGAGATGGCAATGAGTCAAGTATGTATACAATCCCATGGCGGATGTTTACTACACACATAAACCAATGATTGTCTGAATCATTTATTGGGATGTACACCCGTTCACAAGCTTGGGGTTCCCCCGTGTATCGATGAGTTCCCGTATAATGTCTGTCCCAACTTTTGGCATTTAGACCACCACGTAAAGCATAATTCTACAAAGAAAGCAATTAAACGTTAATAACTATAACCACATTCGCAAACATTAAAACAAGTAATGCATGATAAATACATACCGAAAAATAGGTGGGCAAATACCATGCGGGCTATAATCCATTCGGGTACCTCTTCTTTTGTAGTAGAGTTTTTTTCAAAGCAACTAGGTTTATCAGGCCACTCTCAATCCACTCATTCGGCAGTGCAGAAAAAAAAAATCATGCCTGTTTAAGTGTTCTATGGCCAAGTCACAAAGAATTTCCCTACAAGTAATAAGGCAGATTGTTACTAGTCTAACAATTGAATATGTATAATTATGTCTGCCTTGTAAAAATTCATACCTTTCAGACTAAGTATAGTCAAAGACATATCTTAACATCAACTGCTTTTCGTTGGAAAGTGTGACCATTACATCTGCCCTCTTGGGTTTCGCTTCCATGGAAGGCTTCTTTCCCTTCACAATCACGCATTCTAATGAGAGAACCATAATAGAATTAAGAATATAATAATTATTCACATCTTGTTACCTTGTTGGCATTTCTCTTCGGTGGTTGAGATTTGTCAAACCTATTTGTCTTCAATTTTTTTTCCCACTTATTCTTGCCATCAATTGCAGGAGCTGTACGAGACAAGGCCTCACGAACATTAGCTGTCATCTTTCGTAATCTCTTTAATGAAGCATTCAATTTAGCTTCCTCCTTACCTTTTTTCTTGTTTGTCTTTAGAGGAGATATCATCTGATCTGATAATGCATTTTTGGTGCATTTTGCCTTCTTAGTTTTGAAATGTCCTTCAACATCGGGTTCCTCTAAGGCAGATGGAGTGTCTTTCTTATTAATGCCTCCATTAGTCGCAGAATATTTACGCTTACAATCTTTCTCATGCATAGCGGCCAATGTCTCTTCTAATAGGCTCGACATTCTCTCTACCATACCAGTTAGATTTTTAACCTGGTCATTCTCCATTGATTTATCATGGTCAACCTCCCTTCTTAGATTCATCATTCTCTCTCTCTTGCCAACTCCATCTTCAATAATGACTTTGACCTATTATGGTAAAGATCAAGAAAGCGTTAGATATAGTCCATTTACATTATCAATAAGCACTTAAAAGATGAATCACAATGAATTTATTAATAACACTTAATTACCTTTTCACCTTTCCGTTTTCTTGTCTTATTGAACCAACAAGCTCTCTCCCTTATGTCTTTATCTCCCCAAGTTGAGAGGCGGGGTGAAGGTCGCATACCACATCGGGAAGTGAAATATTTGGCTGGCGTGCAATGCTCTAAGCAAAACAATTGTAGGAAAATCAAAGATTGACATACATAATCAATTCAACATTCAAAAAAACTTTGACATAATAAACAAAGTTAAGAGATATACCATTAAGAACAATAGACATCCCCGAATCACTTTGCGTCCTTTCTGATACTTTTGAATGCATTCGGCTAAAAACTTCAGAACAAATTGGCTCCAGTCCAACTCCCTTACGGAGGACAAGTCCTTTAATGCATGGAGAAAACGCTTATTGACTCCAAATTCTGATGTTAGACATAGAATAATCCCCATTATGTACAACACAAATGAAACCTTGAAGTCATTGTCGTCCTTTTTGTTGTTCATCAAATAATTGTGTAAATGATCAAAAGATATAGAACCTTGGTCACCTACTTTATGCCTCAAACACAATTCATGAATTTCGGTATATTCCCCTTCAAGGATCACCCTCTGGCCACCACATGGCAATCCTAAAATGTGGTTCACATCTAGTGGTGTAATTATGCAGTTCTTACCATGCACATGCAAGTAAAGAGACACAGGATCGAATTGTCACACCAACCACTCACAAAGAGATCGATCTAACTTCGTACATTTCAATTGTAAGATACCTCCAAACCCCATAACTTTTACACTCTCTACTTGAAGCGGATCAAGTTGTTGCATCCTATCATAAGCCTCCTTAAATTGAGTCCTTAAAATAAAGGTGTTTAAAACACAAAATCAACAACTCTAATCAATTTCACGAGAGCAATAAAAACTAAAAAGCATATGAATAAACATAGATACTATTATCACCTTCGGAAGATCAAGCTTAATTTTGTGCTCTTTGTATTTCTTAGAACTCTTCATAGATTTTTTCAAGATTAGCATGGTCTCCTAAAGCTTTCCACTTTTCAAAAATTTCCTCCGTTGACTATAATTATTGAAAGAATACAAATCTTAACTTGAAAAGTTCAAAATCCACATAAGTGTAAACACCCATATAGCAAAAATTAAATAGTTACCATTGCCTTTAACGTATCATCATCCTTCAACTTGCATTGTTCTTGGCTACTACCAACAAATTATAAATCAAACTACAATATCACAAATCTATGCCATTGCATTAACAAATTCACAAAGCTACAAAAAGACATACTAGAAAAATATCCATGCATTACGAGGGTGCTTCGGAACTTCATTACGGCATTCTTCATCCATTTCTTTCAACTCTTCAAATAATAGACCTGTTTTAAGCAATGGACGACTTAGATTTGAATTATCCCGTCCGGTTCAAATTAAGGATTGGACTAGAGAGGATCCAATTTCATTAGTACGGTTTCAAAAATGATTGATGCATTCTACAACCCCAAATCTTCGAAGAGGACCGAATCGTCCCAAATATAAATTTATCACTTCCAATAGCGTGATTAACTTAATGTACAAAGAATAAGAAAAACAATCAGCAGTAGTTCTTCTCCGGGCTTAAGAATGAAATGGGATTTTACGAAGCTAATCTAATAGAGCCTTAAGTTTATGTGTAATCCCACAGTTAACTACAGAAACCATTCCGTGGCTTCTTGTTGGATATAGTATCTGAAAAGGTGTCGACTAATTGTGCTGCTAACCTACCCTTCATTCTTGCTCTGTCGATCTCAAGATAAAAGTTTCTATTTTCACAAAACCCTAACTTTGCCCTGATTTTCACAAAACCCTAAATCTTCCCCCATTTTCCCAAGCCAAGCAACCCATGTGAAACCTTAAATCTTCCCCCATTTTCCCAAGCATGAGCGGTCCAGAGAGAGAGAGAAGGGGGGGTGGGAACCCACACTGTGTGTGCGCGTGTGTTTTGGCAAGAGAGAGGGAGAGGGGAGGTACCTCGAGTGATGCTGTGGAGGAGTTGGTGGCTATGGCAGAGGACAGAAGGAGGGAGTCATGGCCATGTCCGGCTCTCAATACAGTCGGCGTGAGAAGGGCGTGAGAAGAGAACAGTGGACGTGAGAAGAGAAGATAGAGAGAGTGAGAGGAGTTAACCGACTTAGAAGGTTAAGAGGAGAGAGAGGGGGAATAGATCAAGGGCTGATATTGAATAAGAAGATCCAACGGTTTAAAAAAAAAGTGGGGCATGATGCCCCAAAACCGGATTGGGGCATGGGAGCCGGCCGCTCACGTACCCTGTTGGCTGTTGCATAGATCAAGTCCGCATTATTGACTGAAAAGAACACTCCCATCCTCCTAGTAAAAAGGTTACAGCACCAGATAATTTACTGTCTCTCCATTGAAAACTTAAATTGGAACCAGACAAAAAAAAAAACATATTTCATTACTGATTCCATCTAGCATAGTTTGTCCATCAAGGATATCATGTAGTTTTTCTCTTCTCGCAATGAGCCATGTACAACAGTCCTCACAGTGATCTATTGGTGATAAATCAGTTGATAATGTAACATGGACACATAACCCCCAAATACCTGCTTATGACCAAAAACATGGAGATGTAAGTTTACAATAAGATAATTTTAGATATAAATACAAGTAAGAGAGGGGTCTCCAAAATATAAGAGTAATGATAGAAGCCAAAGCAGAGCAAGAAGTGGGTATTTAAAGAAGCATGTAGTGAGCAGTTGAGCATAGTAGAACGCGATAACAGTTGCTTCTTAGACTGTCAAAACGGAACGACGAGAGGAATCAATTCAAGTGTAGTTGTGAAATAGGAGTGTCTAAATTAGAATCAAAAAACACTTAACCGAAAGGAAGCCTGAAGAGAATAGGTATCATAGCTCTCATGGGATCAAACCAAAGTAGTAGCAGCAGCAGCAGAGCTAAGTTGGGTTGTGAAAACATGCTATAAGAGCTTGATGCTATAAAAAGGTACTAATATAATACTAAGACATGTTGGAGGTTCAACTTCAACTCGATTTGACAAGACAATCCTAAATAAAACATATAAGAAGTACATCAACGAAAACAATTCCTTGCAAAGAGGGTAAAAGACGAGTCCCATGGCACACCTGACTGCTCATACAAATACGGTTAAAACAGACATGAGATTTTCCTCCTTAACAGTTTGGGCAAATGATTTGTTCATCTGGAATTTCATAATGGAATAAAATTCCTTAAAACCAATTTAAAATGAAGTTCCTTAACCAACAAAACACAGAATGTTACCTTCTAAAAAATGGATAGAAAAAATAGCATCCATGTTAGCACACTATGAATGCCATGGGGTACCTGTCAATATGGTCAGAATTTTACCTTGAGCACATAGAGCTGATTATGTCATCGAAAGGATCCCTAGTTCGTCACACGCAGCTTTCACCCCATTGGCTTTTGGAAGCCTGTGTATTAGATTGATGTTTACTTGGATGGAAGCCAATGCGACGCGTCTCTTTCTTAGCCACTGTCAATACGTCTGCTTTCCTCACACAAGAAGCCATGTTCTAAATTGGTTTACACTGCAAGGCCATATAAGATTTTCATCTGTAATGCAATAATGAGGAGCAGCTGAAAAATAGTACAAACCATTTAAGATAGATACCTCAACAGCCCTTCACAACCTTGCTCTGTGGCATCTCAAAGACCATCAATAAAAACCGCAGGACAAAATTATCCTATAAGGGAGGGGGAAAAGCTCCATTAAAGTAAGCCTCTTCCAAATTCGGTATGATTTACTGATGAAAATCGATTGCTGCCCACTTCATCGCAGAAGATAACCAACCTAAGTAAATATAAATATGGCTATTTGTCATACCATACCATACACGTTTAAAAAGGATGAAGGAATGGAATCCATCAGAATACCAAACATACAAGGATCTGACTTGGTTAAGTAAGGACCGAGAACCTATCTCTGTATTCATAAACTGAGCCGAGCAATATAGTTACCGCATATGATAGGTGTCAATTCAGAAATCTCAAAAATGGCTAGCTTCTTAAAAATTCATTTTTCCCTTCTCATTGTCAGTAAATCTTATTAACAACCATCAAAAGAATCAAATTCTAAAAACAACAAAGAAATCTGGAAGTGACATCGACCAAATAGGATCATGAGAAGAGAGACAAAACACGTTAAACAATTTGAGAGAGGATAGAGATTTGATTCTGAAACATCAAAGCAACAAAGACATGAAATTCACAATAAAGAGACAAGGCTGGGCTAGTAACACCATATTCGAGTTTTCAGTTCTGAAGCTTAAAACCGAATGATAAAAGTGTAAAGAGACAAACTGTGAGACAATAGCATGATGCGGGTTCTTAAGCATTACTGTTTGGCAACTGAGAAGGTGTCGCAGAGGTGGTTTGATAATCTCTTTATGTGAGAATTGAAACCCCAGCAAAAACAAAACAAAATGAACCAATAAAACAGGGAAAAGCACAAAAGTATTATATATATATATATATATGGGGGCGGTTCCGGGGACACCCAACGGGAACACCTAAAAAAACACCCCATGGTTCCCGATCAAATTTTGATGATCCGAGCCGCTCAATGTGATCAGAATGTGATTTTAATGGTACACGCTAAAAATCAGCAAAAAAAATGACCGGGAAGGGCTTGATCCGAACAGTTTTGAACAATTATTTATTGAACGGTTCAAATAAAAACTGCTCAAATCAAGCCTTTCCCGGTCATTTTTTTTGCTAATTTCTCGCGGACACCCTTAAAATCACATTCTGCACACATTGAGCGGTTCGGATCATAAAAATTCAATCGGGAACTATCAGATTGAGATTTTGGGTGTCCCCGTTGGGTGTTTTATTAGGGTGTTCATTGAACCATTCTCTCTCTCTCTATATATATATATATATATAGAGAGAGAGAGAGAGAGAGAGTACTTTTTCCATAAGAATCCGAGATTGAAAGCTTCTCGAAGTCTAGCAACGGTAGCTTCAATGGCCTGTTGTAAATTTTGAGCCCTGAACGTTTAGCAAGAATCAAGGACTAAATAATATAAACCAAACAGAAAATAAAACGCAATAGAAACCAATTAAATAGGGGAAACTTGTACTCACTCTCTCTCTCTCTCTCTCAGGAATGCACCGTTACGTATTTCTGGAATATTTTTTCAAAATTGCCCCTATAAACGTGTATAAATCACTAAAACCTACCTAAATCTAAACCCTAGGGTACCCTATGAAAGTGCCTAATCCTAAACTCTAGAGTACCACCATATGAAAGTGCCTAAAATCCTAAACCCTATGAAAGTGCCTAAATCTAAACCCTAGGGTACCCTATAAAAGTGTCTAAAACCCTAAACCTTATGCAACCACTAAAACCCTATAATAAGAAAGTGCACCCTAAAATCCTATGAAAGTGCTTAAATCCTAGGGTACCCTACACTATAATAGTAAACAATAATAAAGTATGAAATTGAATTTATTGAAGGGTAAAAGGATAATCTTCATAATGTGATCATTCTTAGAAGTAAATAAAAACTGAGTTCATCCTTAATGGAAATTAACATGCACTTTTCTATCCTTAGAGGTAAAAAATTCGGTTTCTCTCCATAATTTTTTAACAAAATAAGAATATGTATCACATACCTGTTTATAGGGGATTTCACCACACCTATGTCAAGGCTTACGCTATCATTGTTAAGGTTGTAGTCGATAAATATAGTAAATGCAAAAACTTGATGAACATCTAGGCATACCGAGCCCGGTTTCAAATACTTGAACTTCACATAAAATTGGCCTCCCTGCAGACTTCTTCTTGAGACTCTTAGAATCTTGAAAAATCAGATCCAACAGCTACTGTCTCCAAGACTGCAAAGATGAATTCTGAATATAGTCTGACTCAATCTGCACCCTTAGTTCCCAATCTATCTACCATTGTCCATGAATTCAAACTGGAATGGAACTGACGGGTTCGTTTCATTTACTTTATTGGCAGCCCATTCCCCTAACTTCAAGTGCCTGTGTTCTCTACAGGCATCAAACACTCTAGTTAACATTGGGACAGTAGGGTCAAATGGCATTGTCTTGACAAAATCCTTGAGCTCATCCATGAATCCATACCTGCTGTAGAGTTCTATCATGCACTCGTAATGCTCCAACCGAGGAATTACACAATATCTTGTGCTCATTGAATTGAAATACTGAATACCCAACTCTACACAGCCCTCAGAAATACAAGCTAGCAATATCCCTTGAAAGGTGATATGGTCTGGCTCTACGCCTTCTTTCTCCATCAATCCAAACAGTTCAAGTGCGACTTCACCCCTTCTATTGTGACAACATCCCAAAACCATGGAGTTCCAAAGAATCACATCACGCCAAGTTGCTTCCTCAAAAACCTTGAAAGCATACTTGAGACAACGGCATTTTGAATACATGTCAACCAGAGCTCCCCGGATAACAACATCTATCTCATAACCATTTCTAATCATGAACCCATGGATTTGTCTTCCTGGCTCAAGTGCAAAAGTATTTGCACAAATCGACAAAAGGGTCCCAAAAGTAAATTTACTAGGCTTTGTCTCCCCTTGCATCTCCCAGAACTTGGTCATTGCTACTTCACTCAATCCATGACGAGAATAGCTAGTCAAAAGAGCATTCCAAGAAACTCTATCCCGCCAATGACTCATTTTGTAGAACCAAACTCTAGCACTTTTTACATTTCCACATTTACCATACATGTCAAGAAGGGCATTGCCAACAAAAAGATTGGAACAGAAACCACGTCTATAGATAAACCCATGAACCTGTTTCCCTAGTTCAACATCGGAAAGCCCAGCACAAACATTTAGAATTAAACCAAGAGTGACATAGTCAATGTCCTTAGATTCCTTCTGCATTACAAAAACAAAGTCCAAGGCCTCTTCCCATTGGAAGGAACGTGTGTACCCTGCCAACATTGCATTCCACGAGATCACACTCCGCTCTGGCATCTCATTAAAGAGCTCCCTCGCCTTTTGAATTCTCCCATTCAGGGAATACCCTGATACCATACAAGTCCAATTAATCATATTCTTAGAACTGGGCAGGTCAAATATTTTGCAAGCACTCTCTAACTCTCCGCATTTCACGTACATCTGAATGAGAGAGCTTATAACCACCTCATCCTCTTCAATGTTAGTTTTAATTACAAGCCCATGAATTTGGATTCCCTCAAGGATGGCAGCAATTCTAGAACAAGCAATGAGAGAATTAGACACAGTAAAGTGTAATGGCTTAACATGAACTCGGATCATCTCAAAAAACATAAACACGGCCTCTCTATCTCCACCCATCTCAAGATACCGCCTGACGATCACATTCCAGGATATGGCATTTGGGTTCTGAATCTCATTGAACATCTTCCTTGCATCACTCATAACCTGGCATTTCCCATACACATCCACAAGAGAGCTCTCTAAAATGACATTCCCCGAAAACCCACATTTCACAATCATCCCGTGTATTTGCCTTGATAAAACAATAGCCAAGAGTGCAGCACATGACCCAAGAGCACTAGCAAATGTAACCTCATTTGCGGAAACTCCTAACCTATTCATACTCAAGAACATACCCAATGCTTTCTCAGGGCAGCCACATTGTGTATAAGCCGCAATCATTGCATTCCAAGAACCCCCATCCCTCCGAGGCATTTCGTCAAACAGCTCCCGTGCATCACGCAAGCACCCACATCTACCATAGGTCTCGATCGCCCGGTTTAGTAAAAACAATGGCGGATCTGGACAAAATGAGACCAAGTGGGATTCGACCTTTCGAGCCTCGACAATTGCTTGTCTAGCTGTACAAAGCTGGAAGAGACGGGCATAGAGAGAGAAAGAGAAGGGTACAGGGGAATTGAAAAGGATAGAGACTGCTTTTCGGAGGTGGCCGGAGTTGAGGATTGCGAGGATAGAGTTGGTTAGCTCTTCAGTGTTGGACTGTAGGGTTTTGGGCTTGTGGATTTGGCTGCGGAGAAGCCTGTTTACTGCAGAGGAAGCATTCATTGACCCATGTAACATACGAAGGCACTTCCAAACAAAAATTGAATGCAAACCCAATCAACCGCTCTTAACATTCTTAGTCGAGTATATGATCACCATATTTTAAGTCATTGAATTCCTTAAGAATCGAGCAATTTTTATGGTTACGGAATAGCAAACAAAGAAACCGACTGAAGAACAATTACCTATGCTTCCAACTAAACCAACTACCCTAGTTACGGTTGACTCCTCCCATCTAACGAAGGACCAGTAACTCCATCAAGATTCTTCCACTCTCATGAGCTCCACAACCAGATCACACCTGAAAACAAAAAACAAAAAAAAACATAAAATTGTTTTCAAAAGTAATGCTGTAATGGTATCGCATGATTAGCAGACTATAAAAAGGTGTATTCTATCCATATTAAACTAAGCACATGTAGTTCATGCGGCAAGTTCCTTTCATATGTCACAGGCTCTCAACCCTTCCTTGCCCCTTCCCTTAATATTTAGTTTTTACCAACCATTCATTCCATGAATATATGTCAATACATGAAAGTTAGAAAAGGAAGATTTCATTTTAAAATTAGGATATGAATATGGACGGATACTCTGTGTTTATGCTATATCAGTGCAAGTGCAAAGTGAAATTTCCAATTGGCAAGCATACCGTAATCGACATTGATTAGCACACGATTATGAACAGCAAAAGGACAGTTCGACATATAATTAACAATTCTACTCAACTACTTGACCCATTCCAAGATACTATTGAAAGATAACGGACCAGTTGCAAAATTCACATAGTCAACTGCAAAAAAGTTTGCCCACCAACCTCCAGCTCCATCAAAGCCCCCTGGCAGCGAGCAACTCTACCTTATTATCTTTATCCTCTTTTGCAGTTTTTAGTTCAACCTTCCACGGAATAGAAATATTAAGGAAATAGGTAAGCAATTACTTCAACAATCTGCATTCCTTCTTGTCTTTCTGTGATTTCATTGTAATGTCCTCCACTTAGTTGCACAAAGCGGGAGCAGGTGCAGGAGCGGAAGCGGGAGCGGGAGCGGGAGCGGGGATAAGTGGAAGCTCCTAAGCATCTTGGGAGCGTGTATGTATGTGTATATATATATATATATATTAATCCGGTTCCGGTGAGGGATCCCTCATTTTGTTAAAATGCGGGACTCCCCCTTCCCGATTGAATTTCGATGATCCGAGCCGCTCAGTGATCGTAACGCGATTTTGTCCGAAATCAGCAAAATGATTGAAGGGCTTCATCCGGCAGTTTTTTCTGAACGGTTCAGAAAAAACTGCTCGGATGAAGCCCTTCCGCCATTTTTTGCTAATTTCTCGCGAGGACCCTTAAAATCACGTTCTGCACACATTGAACGGTTCGGATTTTCAAAATTTGATCGGGAAATGAGAGTCCCGCATTTTAGTCCCTCATTTTAATCCCTCACTTGATCCGTCACCTATATATATATATGGGGCCGGTTCCGGGGACACCCAACGGGGACACCAAAAAAACACCCCATGGTTCCCGATCAAATTTTGATGATCCGAGCCACTCAATGTGATCAGAATGTGATTTTAAGGGTACACGCTAAAAATCAGCAAAAAAAATGACCGGGAAGGGCTTGATCCGAACAGTTTTGAACAATTATTTATTGAACGGTTCAAATAAAAACTGCTCAAATCAAGCCTTTCCCGGTCATTTTTTTTGCTAATTTCTTGCGGACACCCTTAAAATCACATTCTGCACACATTGAGCGATTCAAATCATAAAAATTCAATCGGGAACTATCAGATTGAGATTTTGGGTGTCCCCGTTGGCTGTTTTATTAGGGTGTTCATTGAACCATTCCCTATATATATATATATATCAAAGGCAGCTTGGACAGCTGTGGTCCACAGATATTAATATGCCTCGAAAGTATTCCAATCAGGACTTATTCCCTTGGGAACTATTCCAATTTGAAAATTGACCAGCTATTTGACTGGATGGTGGAGCAGATCTAATAATAAACAATGTAAAACCAGTGGTGGGGACCACCAACTTTTAATGAGACTTAAATTGTACTACGAGACCAGCCAACTGTTTTACACTTTTACTTTTGTAAAACCATGGCTAAGTTCGGTTGCAATTTCTGGGTAATGATCCGGAAAAAAAAAATTGAGTTAGTGATTGGTTTGGTTTTTAGAAATGGTTGTTGGAGTAATGATTTGATAGAAAAATAGGGATAATGATTGGAAATAGGGTAATTATTGGAAGAGAATAGGGGTAATAATTGGATGAAAGAGTAATGATTGGAATGAGAGAAAAGTGAAGGGGTAATGATTACACTTTTTCCGGAAATGTTTTCCGGAAATTGCCGGAAATTGCAACCGAACACAGCCCATATACTTCGACCGACAAAATGGAACAGAGCACTGGGACCCACGCATCCTTCATCTTCTTCATTTTCATTTCCTCACGCATTCTTCTTCTTCGAACCAGAAAAAGAAGACCTACCGTCATCCTCCTATTCTCTCCTCCTCCTCGTCGCGTTTTTGAGCCCAGGTACTCTTCCATCCTCTTCTACTCTCCTCTCTTCACTCCTCCTCCTCTCTTCATCTTCTTCTACTCTCCGAGTAACACAGAACGCAGCAGCCATGGCAGTTCGAAGAAGAGAGAAGTTGAGTGCGAAGGCTGTTCACCAGACGCTCCCAGGTCTGCGGGGATCGCGCTCCTCTGTCGACGGGATCGCGCTCTAGCCGCGAATCTGACTTTGGAGCGCAAAACCGCGCTCCTGAGTCAGGAGCAAGGCCTGTTCACACGATCCCTGCAACTAAGGTCCTCCATACAATAATTAAATCTAATGAATAAGAAGTTTTCTTAATCATGAATTTGCACAAAAGTCTCTCCAAAATGAAACGAAGTTCTTCTCTTTAGTGATATCTTTGTCTACACCATCTCTCTCCGAAATGAAATGAAGTGCTTTTCTTTAGTGACAGTGTGACACTGATATTTGTCTACAGTCTACACCATCTCTCTTAGCATTCTTTGTATCACTTCAACGCTAAAGATATAACTTTAGATTACTGTTTGAAACTGCGTTATATGTTTGTGGTCTTTTTTTCTGGCCCCTTCTAGGCAAATAGAAGACTCATATTTTAGATAGTTGCTTAAATCAAAATGCTGAATCTTTATCAGATTCATAGAAGATTTTTAAATTGTATGAAATGCATATAGTATGACTTATAACATACTTAGTGTCATTCTTTTTGAGAGAGAGAGAGAGAGAGATTGTGTAATGGTTATAGAGTTTTCTTCTTACTATCTAATAGGTCCATATAGTTTGATTATGAGGCATCAATTTTTTCATGTTGATAAACTTGTACAGATTCTGTGAATCACCCGAGTTACTTCACAGGCGTGACAAATAAATGAAACTAAGTATTCTGCTTGGAACATTAGAGTAGTCAAACAAAAAAAAGTATCACCCTCAAACACTAGATAATCGAGTAGTCAAATGACCAAATATTCTTCTTATGGAAACAAGGATCATAGTTCTAAGATGATCTATTGTGTAGTCTAACTTAATGGTGACTGTTGTACTGGACCACATTGTGGTTGATAACAAGATTTTGTTATTTGACTTAGACACTTAGTAGTCACTTATTGTAACACTTAATAATAGACTTAATAAACCATGAGGACTCAACCACAACCACAGTACCACTGGTCACCATTTAACTCATTAAGTATCCATGCATTCAACATAACGAAGAGAGAAGAGAGACTGATAGAGAGAGAGGCTTACCGGCTGACAGAGAGAGACGGTTGAAGGAGAACCCCAGTCACCTAGATGAACAAGCTGTGAGAGAGACGAGAACTTCAAATCGATAAAAGGGGGTTTAGGTTTAGACTGGTAAGTATAAAGCGTATACTATAGTACTCCTATATATTTATTAAAACTACACTAAAGCCCCTAAATTTTTGGAAAATCAAGAATGGCCGACTAGTCTCCCACTTTCCACCTAATCCCGACTTCCGACTAGTCCCGATCAGTTCCGACTTGGCCGATTAATCCACGATTAATTGAGCTGACAAATAATTCAATGACTAACCCATTAAACGAGTCGGCAAGGGCCTGACGAGCGCCTAGGCTGAGTTTTAGAACACTGTATTGGATAATGTGATGGAATCCATCATCTTTAGGTGCTAATACTAACTTATGCATTTAGTTCGTAAAAAACTAGCAATTACGTGTACATGCTAAACCTAGTGTGATTTTGATGACGTCTATCAAACACTTATAGATGCGCTTCATTTAAACATTTGATTCTTGAAGAAATTAAATAGGCATCATACTTATTAGACTTATTTAGGTGTCTATCCTAGAGGGTTTGAATACTATGAGCAACGTGTCTCACCATAGAAATATTAAATTTGATGGACACGCTCATATGTGTCCCTAGAGTGTTTGACACGGATATGAAAATCTCTAGGAGTATCCGTACTCCATACCTTTTTTTTTCTCATTTGAAATCTCTAGGAGTATCTATACTCCATACCTTCTTTTTTTTTTCTCATTTGATAACAGGATATCCTTAAGTTAAAAACCATGTAACCTTCGTCCTTCAGTGCTCTCGGACTTTTTTTGTTTCCCCTAGCCGTGGGAGTTGAACTTGTGAGCTAGTGGCGCAAAGCCCTTACTCGCTCCCATGTTCCCCTCAACCAGCCCTAGGGATTTCTCTCTCTCTCTATCTCCCTTGTTATGCGCAGCTTGCTACTTGATTCATTCTTGAACAAACTAGTCATATTTGCTTAATCCACATTTGTTGATTTGTTATTTTTCCATCTATAGATTAGATAAATCCACCACAATATTTGTTTTTTCTTCCCTACCAAGATAATTTAGACTAAACTTCTATATATCAAACCCAATCCTAATTTCCTATGATTATTAATTGATTATACACAAAAAGCACATGGTCCACCAGATCAGTCAACTTCCACGGCCCAATTCCTAAATTTCTATAAATGAAAACCAATTCCAATTCCTTCACTACTAAGACTCATTACCCTAAATTTCTATACATGCAAACCGTGGTTTAAAACCAAAACCGAACCGTATTATAATGGTTTGGATTGGTTTGGTTCTCTATCTTTTGTGGGTTGGTTTGGTTCTCCAAATTCATAATCCGTATGTATTGGTTTGGTTCTTGGTTTACTACAAAACCGAACCAATCTTGACCATGCTCACCCCTAATAATAAGGCATCAATTTTTCACGTTAACTCGTCCAGATTCCGTGAATCACCCAAGTTACTAGTAGTATAAAAGATAGAGGTGTGCATCTCTTCACAAGCATGACAGATAAATGAACTAAGTATTCTGCTTGGAAGATTCGAGTAGTCAAACAACAAAAAGAATCACCCTCAAAAACTACATAATCGAGCAGTCAAATGACCTACTTACGGAAACAAGGATCATAGTTCTAAGATGATCTATTGTGTAGTATAACTTAGTGGTGCCTGTTGTACTGGACTACATTGTTGTTATTAATAAGATTTTGTTATTTGGCCTATTAGTAGGCTCCGTTCCAGAAACCTTCTTAAAAAATAAGCAGCTTATTTCACTTTTTCAAACTCAAAAATAATGTAAATCAAAAATAATTTTTTGATTTTTTTTGCACCGTATTAAAGATCTTGATGAGATTTATCAAACTAGATCCATATTGGTAGAAAAATTATTTGCGTAAACACATTATTTTTGAGCTTGAAATTGCCCTCTTAAAAAATAAGGACTTATTTAAGATTCCGGAACGGAGCCTAACTCTCTTATAAGCCAATAACAAGATTTCATTTGACTTATTGCAACACTTTAAACAGGAGTTATTAGACTTAATAAACCATTAGGACCCAACCACAATCACAGTACCTCTAGTATCGGCCATGCATTCAACATAACGAAGAGCGAAGAGAGACTGAGAAAGAGATGAGCAGAGAGAGACTGACACAGAGAGAGAGAGAGACGAGCAGAAGAGAGACGAGAGCAGAATATGAGCAGAGAGAGAGAGAGAGAGAGGCTTACCGGCTCACAGAGAGAGAGTCGAAGGAGACCTCCAGTCACCAAGAGACGATTCAGACCAACCACTGGAGACGAACGAGCAGTGAGAGAGACGACAACTTCGAATCGATAGAAGGGGGTTTAGGTTTAGACCGGCAAGTATGTAAAGTGTATATTGTAGTACTCCTATATTTATAAAACCTACACTAAGGCCCCTCAATTTTTGGAAAATCAAGAAATTAAACCGCCGAAGAGTCTCTCGACGACTCGACTTGACTTTCTGACTAATCCCGATTTCCAACTAGTCTCGATTAGTCCGACTAGTCCCGATTAGTCCGACTTGCCCATTCCGACTAGTCCCCGATTAATCGAGCTGATGACTAATTTTGGAGCCGACTCTGACCTGAAACAAGTGTCGCCGTCACTTTAGGCTTATAAAAAATTTTGAATTTTAAGGATCCCTCCTATTTTTTTTATTCTTTACTGTAGTCTAACAAAAAGGATCCTATTTTTAGTTTTCGCTTTAATCGAGTCGGTAAGGAACCAACGACCGCCGAGGCTGAGTTGTAGAACACTGTGTTGGATAATGTGTAAAATGCTTACACAGGTGCTCAAGATGGAATCCATCATCTTTAGGGCCTGTTTGGATGAGGTATTGCAAAGGGGGATTGTGGAATCCCCCCATTTAGTACCTGGGCCCCACCCAAATCCCTCGTTTGGCAAGTCAAAATGCAAGGGGTATTTCTCTTCACCCCTCTTCCACAACACCGGCTAATACCGGCTGAGGGGGTCTTGCCAATGGGCAGGGTCAGACCTGTTATTGTGGAATACCCCCTAATCCCCCTTCATTTGGGATGAATCTACCCCTCCTAATCCCCCTTCCCAACCCCCAGGTACCCATTTCCTGTCGCTACTCTTTCCCACACTGGTTGTTCGAAGCAGCAAGAGGTTTTTGGCGATTTGGGTGCATTTTGGGTCGATTTCATCTGGATTTCTCAGTGAGGTATGCTTTGATTTTTTGGGACTTTTTTCTCTTCTCTTCCCGCACGTGTTTCTGTTAGTGTTTCGATTCCATGGCTGTTTTATGGTTCGATTTTGTTAGCATGGATTTCGACTGTATTCATGGGTTTCAATTCCACAGTTTTTCGATTCCAGATTTTATGGAATGTTTTGTGGGTTTTCGATTCCATGGCTGTTTAGGGTTCGATTTTGTTTTGTGGATTTCGACTGTATGCATGGGTATTTGATTGCAGAGGATTTCGATTCCAGATTTTATGGACTGTTTTGTGGGTTTTGATATTGGGTTTTTTCTGTTGGTTATGTGGGTTTATGGACGCAAATCAAAGGATTTGTGCTTGTGAACTGTTATGCATTTTGTTGGTTCAGAATATGTTGTAACCCAAATTTTCTGACTTTTTAGGGGGAAGATTACGAATGAGAATGAAAGTGCAGATAAGTTTGTGACTTAGAACTGCAGTTTTGTTGGCTAAGGCAATGATGAATCAATTAATTAAGGTCGATACTTTGGCGGGGTAACATTTGTTGCAGCCAAGGTATCGACTTTATTATCTGAGCCCATCCAAACAGGTTTTGCTGAGGGCTGTTTTCTGAGGTTTTTCACATAATGGCTATGATGAATTTTTTCTGAGCCCAAATGTCATCAACGGTTGTGTCCAAACTGCTTTGTCTGAACTGCAGTTTGTTTTGGGTTACTGCTATGCTCAAACAGGTGTTGCTGCTGCCTTTGGTTCATTATCGTGCGTGTGTGTGTGTTTGTGGGGGAGAGTGCTTGCAAGTGTGTGTATGGACAGTTAGTTACTAGTGTCTGCTGTTTTTTCAGGTAGTTACTAATGTCTATGATGAAATTTCTCTGAGACACATGGCATTACTTATAATGATGGTTCTGTGGGCTGTTAACTGTGTTCAGTACTGTTTGTGTACTACAGATAGGGCGATGATGAATAAATTGAAAATGGTTTGGATGGTAGTTACCTTGGCGGGGTAACCTTAGTTGCAGCCATGAGTAAATTCCAATGGTTTTCCATTCATTGATTGAGCCCACATCGAATACATAACTGGTGGCTATGATATTATTTATCTGAGCCTAATGTTTCATTCACTTAAGTGCACTTGCACTCTATGCATGAGCATTACTGGTGGCGATGATGAAATTGTTCTGAGCCAATGGCAACCATTCACACTTCTGGGTACTTGGGCCTGTTTGGATGTGGTATTGTGAAGGGGTGTGTGTGTGTGTGTGTATTTGTGTTTCTGTTTGCTGGACTGTTTCTGTTTGCAGTTTTAGCATGACGTTGTAATCTAGTGGCTATGATGAATACTTTGTGAGCCAAAGGTCCAGCAAAAAGGCTGTGGTCTCATGATTTCTGCTGCTATGTGTGTGTGTGTGTGATAATACAGTTGCAGTTTTCTGTGTTGCTGTTTGGACAGTGCGTAGCAAGTTGATTTCTGCAGAAAAGCAGTCCACATCGAAGCGAAATGTTTGAATCACTAAACTGCACTTACACAGTTTCTGTTCAGTCCAGGTTCTGTTCTGTTCTGCAGTTTGCTGTTTTTGTTCTGTGTGTGTGTGTGTGTGAGGTTCTGTCTAGTTTTTCCAGTTTTCTGATCTGTCCAGTTTTGACCTCGTGCGTTTTCTGATCTGTGAGGTGCAGTTCAACTGTGTGTGTGTGTGTAGGGCTATGATGAAAAAATTAGAATGTAAATGAAGGTAGTGCCTTGGCGAGGCAACTTTTGGTTGCAGCCATGCGTACCCTTGTGCGTTGTGTTGTACTTTTTTGAGCCCACTTTGATGGTTGGACAAGGATGGTGTGTGCACTTTTATGGGTTAGGGGTGGATGTGGGGGATGTGTAGGTGTATGGGTTGGGTAGTTTTATGGACAATGTGTGTGTGTGTCCAAGCTGTGTTGGTGGCTGTTTTCAGCAGTTTTAGTGCCTGCTTTCTGCAATTTTTTGGTGACTGTTAGCTGTAGTAGTGGCTGGCTGTTCAAATTTGTGTGTTTAGTTCAGTTGTTGTGTGTCGAAGTTGGTTTTCTGTGTTGTGTCCAGGTTGGTTTATGCAGTTACAGTTTTTGGACAATGGAGTTTTTTGATAGTGCTTAAAAACTGCAGTTTCTGGACTGTTTTGACGTTTTCTAACTGCTGCTGTTATTTTGAGGCTGTTTTGTTGTCGCATTGTCGGTTATATGTAGGCCATGATGATATACAAAGAGACAATTTTAGGCGAGTCACTTACCTTGGGGGGACAAGTTATGAGGGCCAACGGTTCAATCACTGTTCGAATGAATTAGGTTGTTGTAACTTTTTTATTTCGTTTCGTATGTTGTATTTTATTGGCACATCTGTTTTTTGGTTCGGAATGAAGTTGTAAGTTCTATTTCACAAATTCGGACGAATTTGGTTGGGAAAGACTGTATAAGTTGTAAGAATTTCGTAAATTGTACGTTTTATTTCATAAATCACGTGATTATATATTGGATCAATCATTCGGTTCAAAAGTAACGTATGGCTATGATGAATTATTCGTTGGTTCAAAAATTCACTTCACTTCAATTTATAAGGAAAAATTTACCAACCTAATTAGTTAGGTACATTTTACCAAAAAATATGTTGGCCACATGGGATTTCACGTAACAAAATTGTTGGACTCCAACTACCAAACAATGTATTTTTCAAAAAACAAAAAAACAAAAAAAAAAAACCAGAATTTAAAAAAAAAACGAATTTTATCAAATTATAATTGACTTTTTTATTTTCTAATATTATTAAATGTGTAAATTTGTTAGTCAAATTAAATATTATGCCTTAAAGTGTGAAATATTAATTATCTAAATAACATAATACATAATTAAGTTTCGGACTGCACAAGGGCAAAAGGGTCATTTGACAGCTTTTTACATTCTCCACCATTCCTTATACCCCTTATTAATCCTCCATCCAAACAAAGTATTACTTAATCCCCCTTCTCTAATACCTCATCCAAACAACCTACTATTTAATACTCTCTCCATAAAAATCACATCAATGTGGGCCATCCCTTACTATCCAATACCCCCTACTATCCAATCCCCCCTTATTACATAACACCTCCAAACCTAATCCCGCATCCAAACGAGCCCTTAGGTGCTAATACTAACTTATGCATTTAGGGCCCGTTTGAATGCGGGAAAAGAATTAGGGGTATTAGTTAATAAGGGGGATAAGATAGTAAGGGGTATTAGTTAATAAGGGATGGCCCACATTGATGTGATATTTATGGAGGGGGTATTAAATAGTAGATTGTTTGGATTTATTGATAGATGAGGATTAAATAGCGTTTGGATGGAGGATTAATAGGGGTATAAAGAAGGGTGAATGATATATGACTATTTTACCTTTGTGCAGTCCCAAACTTTATTATGTATTACGTTATATATATAATTGCAAATATATTAATCTTTACAATTTAAGGCGTAATATTTATTTTTACTAACAAATTAACTAATTTAATAATATGAAAAAATATTAAAATTCTGTTTTTATTTTAAAATAGTCAGATATTTTAAAAATTGGTTATTTTTTTTTTCAAAACTACATTGAGCAAACTCCTTTGTTTAAGCAATTTTGGATAATTGGAAGTATTAGCGAATTTAGTATTATTATTAAACAATTTTTTTATAAAATTTGGTTTTATTAAAAAAATTAAGTGTTCCAAGTTTCAATCTGTTTGAACCGGTGGAAAGATTTTAATTTTTTGATCATTTTATCCTAAATGATCATAATTAAATTTTGACTCTCGAGCTCTCGTTGATTAACCCTAAGAAAGTCGTAGAATCAAATATCTCTTAGGGGCTTAGGGCTAATCAACAAGAGTCATAGAGACAAAATTTAATTATGACCATTGAGGATAAAATGATCAGAAAATTAAAATTTTCGCACCGGTTCAAACGGATTGAAAATTGGAACACTTATTTTTTTACACCGTTTATATATTAAAAAATATAGTTAAAAATTAAGTGTTCCAATTTTCAATCTGTTTGAACCGGTGCGAAACTCTTATTTTTGGGTAGAATGGAGAGTAGAAGTTGGTTGAATGGTGGATAAGAAAAGGGGATAACGAGGGGTATTTTCGTCCACAAAACACCCCTCCACAGGGGGATTATTTTTGGGCACCCCAAGACCAGCCCAAAATTAATACCACACAATCCCAACAATTGGGGAAAACGAAAATGGGGTAAAAAATAGGCTTATTTGCAAGGACACCCCTTAAACTATCACGGTTTGGCAACTTCACCCCCTCAACTATAAAACTCGACAACTTCACCCCCTCAACTATTAAAAGTCGACAACTTCACCCCTTCCGTCCAGTTTTGCTCAGAAATGTTAAGTTTAGATGTTAAGTTGGACGGAAAAACAGAATTGGAGACAAAAATACCCTTGGCTATTGGGCGGGAAAACTCTCTCTGGGTATTTATACTTACACCACATACACCAAAACCCAAATCAGACTCTCTCTCTCTCTCTCTCTCACTCATCCCATCCCGACCTCTCTCTGGAGTCATCCCTCTGGAGTCTCTCTGTCACGACCCAAATCTAATGGGTAAAAATTCGTGACATGGCCAGTGATTTAGAAATCACCCCAGGCCTTGATATCATCAACCATAATTTTTTTTCGAAAAATTCCCAGGTCCGTAAATTAAAAATAACATATATTACATTCAGAGCTGTCTAGCGTGCACGCCAAATACAAACTTTGTCCAATAACGATAAAATTACAACAATGTGGCTCACACACACAAGCGCCACTTATTATCACAGTATTTTTTTTATTTAGCCATAACAATTGAAGTCTTTCATACGCAATTGGTAAGTCTTCTTAACCCTGTTTTCCTGAAAAGGTTTTATGAAACACAAAACCAATTCGGTAAGTTACGATATACTAAGGTTACATAATAAACATGGGATTAAGCATGAAACATAACGTAATCAGTAAATCAACAATAATCCACCAGTTTGCAATATCATAAGAGAGAACAATAATATAAGAGTTTGCAATCACTATGAGATAAAATAGAGATATATTCATCATCATCATTATCATTATCATCTTGACCATCATAGGCAGTAACCCGGTAGCTCGGGGAGCGACCCCAGCAAAACAATGGAAATGATATCAAATCCAAGGGATACCCGGCCGTATCCTTATCCACAATTCATAGGCGCCAAATTGAACATAGCTAATCATAGCTCTTCGCCCAAATGTTGCACCAATATAACCTTTAAATCTCCTTTTAAAATTAATCCCATGTCTTTTGTTTAAAATCTATTTTTTCCACGTTTTATACTAGTATTTTTAATTTTTATTCAACATAAAATTTTATAAAATCAACCACGAAACAAATTTGAAAACAATATGTAGCCAGAGTATATTCGTAACTCACCTCGACAGTGCAGCACAATTAACCACGCGTTACAATTGATTAATAATCGGAACCTGTTAGGCCACATAATTATGCGATAAAGTTAATTAGTTACTTCCCTTTTCAAAATGAATCTGATGGCATACCCGTGGGTGGTAAAAATTAGCGAATGCGAGTGTAATCCGAGCGGCAGCACCCAATAACTTTTACCACTAAAATGGAGTTCGGTGATGCCCAGTCAATTCCTATTAAAATCTCTTTTCTCTATTACTATATCATACTGTAATCTTTATACTATTATAATTATTATCTATACTATACTATGAAATAATGAGAAGAGTAAATAGTCAATAGAGAGAGAAAAGAAGCACGGGAAAGAGAGACAGAGAGACTGAGTTACGGGGAGAGCGAGAGAGGTCACGGCAGTGCGAGAGAGAGCACTGGAAAGTTAGCGGGAGGTGCGGGGGTTGTCCGGAAGTGGGCCCGAGTGGCGACGGTTAATGTGGTGATCATGGTGATGCACGGTGGTGGTGGTGGTAGTAGTTCAGGTGACTAGAGGAAAGTGGTGGTGGTTCAAGGGGTGGCGAGAGGATAGAGACGAGAGAGAGGTTGGGCCGAGAACTATGGGAGTAAGAGGGAAACAGAGTAACTTTCGTGTGTGGGCGCAGCGGCGGCGGCTTTTGGTGCAAGCCGTGAAGTAAAAAGAAGGAAATGAAACGAAGGAGAAAAGAAAAGCAAGAAATGAAGATGGAATGGTGATGGCAGTAGCTGCCTTGGTATATATATATGTATGTATGCATATAGTTTTCTTATCCATTACCATACACTTTAATCCACTACTTCTCTTTTCTTTTACAGACGTGAGAGGGAGTGCTCACCAGAAGAAATGAATGTGTTGCCGGAGAGGTGTTTGTTTTGGCTGGAGTCGTGTCGGGATTGAGGGTGTTCGGCTGGGAGGGGAAGGGAAAGGTTTGTGTGGATGGGGAGGAGAGAGAGAGAGAGAAAGAGTGATGGCCGATGAAAGCTGTGAGCAACAAGTCTTTGGCATACAAATTATTTATAGTGTGAGGAGGAGGCCATGATTTCCGACAGAATTGAATATGAGCATTTACTCATTTAACTAATCCTTGCTGATTGACCACATTTTTAGCCTTTCGTTCAGTCGGTTCAATAAATGAACTGAATCATTGCCATAAAATAATTTGCCTTAGAAGGGAAAAATCTGGCCGACACTGATTGTTCTGAAAAACTGATATTTTTCTCATAGTACATTTAGTCTTTGATCGGTTGCGTTGTCCGGACTTCGTTCTAAGAAAATTGTCTAAACTTTACCGTAGACTAGAAAAATTATTTCGGATCTAACCGCGGTGTCAATATTTCAAGAAAAATTTTCAATAATCGTATTTCTAATTTTTAAGGTAAAAACTGGGTTATCACACTCTCACCTCTCTCTCACCCACCATCTCTCACAGCCACCATCTCTCACAGCCACCAAAGCAGGTCTTTTTCCAGGTCTCTCTCTACTTCTATACCCCATCCCCCATCTACTTCTCTACCCCATCCCCCATCTACTTCTTCTACTCCCCAAGCCCAGGTTTATTTCTCTCCCCCTCTCATCTCAGTAGTCATCTCCCCCCCAACTCTTCTGCCCTCCCCATCTAACTCCGGATTTCAACCCATCTATTTCCACATTTGAAACCAAACTCACAAACCACAAAGCCAAAAAACCCACCGATTTTGAAAACCCAGTCAAATCCAGATTCAGTATGAGCAGCTCTAGTAGCTACACCACCAACTTTTCTCAGTACAATGGAGATGAAAAATGCAGATGTGGTCGGAGGGTTGTGATGCAAACGTCATTAACCGTGAAAAATCCAGGAAGAAGGTTCCTTGGGTGTATGTATTACAAGGTAATTTTCCGAAATTTTTAATACACCAAATTATCTAACTATTAGTACATTTAAATAAAATTAGATAATGGAACATGCTTATGTTCAGAAAGAAAATGGATGCAATTTTTTTGTTTGGATAGATCTTGAAACGTGCCCTAGAGGATTGGAATATGCCAAGATCATGCAAGCAAAAAAGGAAGAACTTGAGAAACAAGTTGAAGAGTTGAAAATGAAAAATGAGAGGTTGGAAAGAGGAAGACAAATGGTGGAAGAAGAAAATGATGCATTGGTTGTCAAATTGGCAGACTTGACTGAAATGAATGTCAACCTTACAATTACTATTGAAGCCCTAAATGCAAAGATTGGAGCAAAGAAGACTAGAGAGATAGGACCAAGTTATTGTAGGAAGATCATAGTAGCGGTACTTATTGTGTTTGTGGTTGGTGTGCTTATGTCAAGTGTGAACCGTAACTACCCTAAGAAAAACCATTTGTATTTGCCTTAACTCCTTAACTATGAATGAACTGCATGCTTTTTCCACCATGGTATTTCAGATTATAGATAACAGAGTAGGAAGAAAATGGGGCTGCTCTATCTGGATCTGACTGAATGGGGCAGCTCACTCTCACAGGCAGCTTCTGACCTTTTCATTACTTAAACAGAATAGCCAGAAACAGAATAGCCACAACCAGTACAACATAACAACATTAGAAGCTACCCTTTGTGCAGAATGACATCCTTATAAGCTACAACCACAAACAAAACAAGAGAAGCATAAGGAGCATAACTACAGAACAGCAGCATAACCAGCATAACACTCCTAACAAAAATAATTTGTAGTTGCCATCTGAACCATGACATGTTTAAAAAAAGTTAAAGGGCAGCTATGTGAGCTTGTACTTGACTTCTATGTGACCATGACATGTGTAAGACAATAGTAGCAGCTTGGCTGAAATGAATGTCAGCAGCAGTTTGCATATGCTAGTTTGAATGTACTAACAGAGAACTGCAGCAGCAATAGAGGTACCAGAACAGCACTAACAGAGAACAACAGCTTAACAGGGCTGCTATAACAGCAGAAAAACAATAGAATTCCGGCCCTAAACTATAAACGAACAATATACTTCCTTCATTATGCTATAAGCTGCTATAATGAACAGTTGAGAAACCTTTTCTCCCTTAAATGAATGAGCATTGAAGGGAAACTCCTTCCACTAAACTACTGAAGCCTAATTTGCAATCCATTTTAAGTCAAATTGTAGCTTGCAACTGAAACAAAACAGAACAGCTTCAAATTGTAGCAGAAACAGAACAGAACAGCTATAACAGAGCTGTAGCAGCAGAAACAGAACAGAACAGCTTCAGAACAGCTTCAAGAATGCACCATAGCAGCCGTAACAGCCATAACAGTAAGCATTAACAACAAGATCCATAGCAGCAGCTAAGCATTAACATAAAAGGCATGACAGCAAGCATGCACCATTCATTCAATTGAAAACACAACTTCAACTACCAAGCATGCACCATTCATTCAACTACCATCACTACCAGCCATAGCAGAACAGGTGGACAGCAGTATTAACATAACAAAACACAACTTCAACTACCAAGTTCCTCTACATTTGGGAAAAGAAAGCTTTCAGATTATGGGCAACAAAGAAAACATAACCAGAGCAGAATGGGCCAGCTCACTATCACAGGCTGGTTCACAGTATTTTCATTAGTTATTACCCATACAGAACTAACACAAGTACTAGAAGCATTGCAATAAAACATAACCAGAGCAGAATGGAGCTGCAATCAATACCTGCAGTCAGCAGAACAACAGTCCATTCCTGCTATACCAGAGCAGAACAGAGGTAGAACAGACAGTTAGTCCACAGCAGAGCAGTCCAGTCCATTAGTACTAGCAGAACAACAGCATAACAGGGCTGGTATAACAGCAGAAAAACAACAGAACAGGCAAGGGTTTACAGTCATAACAGAATCAGAATGAAAACATCAGTAGTAGCAGTAGCTTGTAACATCAGCAGAGCAGTAGAAGAAGAAGAAGAAACTACTACTAATGACAGCACTTGAGAAACATCAGCAGAGCAGCCTCTATGTATCATAAGCAACCAGAAATACCTAATAGTGTCAATGCAGTTTCATAGCAGACCTAAAGAAATAGGCCAAGCAGAAATCAATGTAAAGCTGTTATCAGAGATATATGAAACCCACAAAGCAGATGGCAGCCCAGAAACCAAAAGATGATCCATTTCATTCATTCCAAAGGTTACATTACCTACTTGCAAGCCAATACAGATGGCCCAATACAGATGGCCTACTTGCAAGCCAATACAAAAGCTAATACATATTCCAGTCAAGTGTCACTTTACACTGATTGCATACAAAAGCTAATACATATTCCAGTCAAGTGTCCTAAACATTACACATTGCTTCCAAAAGACCTATCCTAATACATATTCAAGTGGCTGATTTTTGGGTACTTGGGGTTGAACTTGATGGTTGAGTGCTTGGCATTGTGGTACTGCCACTTCCACCACCACTGCCACATGATGCTGCAGATGAAGTTTCTGGTTGAGTCCAAAAAATGGCATTCCCCATTCTTATGGATCTTCTTCAACCCTACATTAACACCATGCATAACTTAGCTTATTGTACGGACGAAATTGTAAAGTAGGGTCATGAGGTTAGTATATTACCTGTGGTGCTGGCAAACCCACCCTTGGGGCACCTCCAAACCTTGTTATTGGTGCTTTCCCTCTACAAATTATGGGTTGTTTACCCTTCCCACAGGTTACACCTTTGTCTATACCAATGTCCACCCTAGTGTTAGGATTTGTTTCTCTAATCACAATTCCAGGAAGTGGAGCAGTGGTTCCACCTCTTCCTCTTGGGGCAATAGTGCCACACTTTGATGCAGGATCACCACCTCTTCCTGTGCCTCCAACCACCATTGCACCATTTCCTGTACCAGTCTTCCCTCCTCTAGCTAGCACTCTTACCTCCTCTACCTCCTCTACCTCCCCTGCCAGTCTTCCCGCCTCTTCCTCTCCCTCCTCTACCACTACCTCTCCCACTATTGGGTCTTGTTTCCTCTGCCATTTCAATTTCATGTCCTCCAACCATTGCCACTTCACATTCCTGTACAAATAATTAAAGTACCATTTCAAATGGTAAGAAAACTGAATTAAAGTACCATTTCATATGGTAAAAAACAATAAAGGAAAATGGTAAAAAACTGAATTTTCCTTACTTGGTCAACAGTAGTACTGGTAGCCTTTTGAGAGCATGTTCTAGCATTATGTCCTGGCTGCTTGCATATGCTACACTTGAGAGTTGTGTAATACTTCCTAACACCTCCATTGACCCTTTCCTTCTATTCTTCTTAGGTCTACCACTCTTCTTTCTTAAAGGGGGAGGACCTATAGGATCAAACTCTGTATTAACCCACATTGTTTGGTCAGGAATTGGTTTGATGATGAAGTTGTATATCTTGGCAAATGTACTTATATTGAAGCACTCATCAACATAGTCCAATGGGTCACTTTTATCTTCTATTATTGCAGCCATATCATGTGAACATGGTATCCCACTGACATCCCACTTTCTACATGTGCATGTTCTCTCTCCTATGTCCACAACATGGGTCCTAAGTACAGTAATTACTTCGAAGATCCTGCCACCACTGTAAATCACCTCACACTCTCCCATTAACTTGCATGCTTTCTCAACCCTTCTTCTAATTCTTGGACAAACATTACCCTTCCAGTCTTGGCACAAATGGTTTCTTGTTTGCAACCTTGTCATTAGGTACCTTCTAATACTTTCAGCCATGGTTAGTATTGGTTGGTCCCTTGCATCTTTGATTGCTCTATTGAATGCTTCACTTGTGTTATTGTCCATTCGATTGCATTTAGACCTTGTTCCATACATGCACCTAGCCCATGTTGAGGGTTCTTCACTCATCAAATACTTGTATGCTTCCTCATTAATTTCTTTAATGGCCTCCATAGCTTGGTCAAATTCAGGAATTGTGTACATTGATGCAGCCCTCCACATGAGGTCTTTCCACTCCTTACCCTTGTACACTTTACTAAAATTAGAGTACATGTGCCTAATGCAATATCTATGTTCCACATTGGGGTACAACTGTGCAAATATTTGTGTCAGTCCCTAAGGGAAACAAAAAAGTGTAGTTAAATATAGGCAACAAGTAATGAAGAAGAAGAAAAACAGTGATTAAGTAAAAAAACAGTTAGGTATACCTTCTGCTTGTCAGAGATGAAGCACCAACCCCTTTCCCGCGGATTGCCTATCATGTCCATCAGATTATCCAAGAACCAAGTCCAACTCTCTTTTGTTTCAGCCTCCACTACAGCAAATGCCAAAGGAAACATCTGATTGTTGGCATCTTTGGCAGTTGCATGCATCAACTGACCTCCAAATGGCCCTTTCAAAAAACACGCATCTAACCCAATTATTGGTCTACAACCTGCTAAAAATCCCCTCAGTTGTGCAGCGTAGCTTATGAACATCCTTTGAAACACTGCTCCTTGATCAGGCAAGGGCCTATCCACCTTCAACTTCGCAGTACTATGTGGATTCTGTATTCTTACCATTTCACAGTAGTCCCACAACCTCACATACTGAACTTTGTGATCTCCTTGAATCAGTTCAAGTGCCTTCCTCTTTGCCCTATAGACCTTTGCGCAGAAACATTTAACAACCATTCCCTCCTAACTATTTTCTTCATTGAAATCACTTTAGTCTCTGGGGCATCACTAACTTTTGCTAAGTACTTTTCGGAAAGCCAAGACGAGGTTGCATTATTATTGGTGTACTTCCTAGTACATGAATGTTGTTGATTTATCTTTTTTATTTGGAAGGATCTCTCTTCGTACATAGGAGAGGCATGAAGTCTAAAGCCACAATCATGTGTACACTTCACTGTGACCCTCTTAGACTCATTCTTCAAAAAAGTAAATGTATAACCCTCCTTTATATGATATTCTCTCAACAATTTCCTAAACACCTGCACATTAGGGAACTTCATCCCTTCTATTAATTCAGGCATCTTCATTAGGTGCTCTTTGAACTCTGGAAAAATAGGTTTCCCATCCTCATCAATCACATCATTAACCAAGTTGTTATCATCACTATCAGAACTAAGGTCATCTTCATCTCCTATGTTTTGACCCAAGTTTTTACCTAAACCTACCAAGGGAATATTGTCCTCCTCCTCATCATCAGAAGACTCTTCTACCCCACTAAAAGACCCAGTGAAAGTTGAACTATCATCATAGGGAAACCACTCAATGTCTGAGCTATCATCATCATCCAATTGGAACTCCATATGATTAGTTTCATTTGCATCCACACCTTGGACTACACCTTCCACTTCTAAGTCAACAATATCCTGTCCTCCCTCTACTCCTAAGTCAACACCTCCTTGTCCTTCCTCAACTTGTAAGTCAAATCCCAACTCAGTTAAGCAACCTTCGTCTACAGTGTTAAGCAATCTATCTATCGCCTCCTCATCCTCTGAATTAACCACATTAGGACAGTCAACATACATATCAATAGAGAAATACTTCATACCAGGAGAATGTGTTGCAAACATGTTAAGCATTTCATCATGAGAAGTCAGTGCAACTAAGCCATTGTTCATGTCAGTGTTGAGAAGTCTATAAAACACACTAATGTTATCTTCTTGTGAATACCCACACTCCTTAATTACAGTCATTAAGTCATAAAATGAAAAGAAATCTGGATCTACCTTGCTTTGTGCAACAAACCCACCCAAGTATTCAACCTGGGCCCCCCTCACAATTTTACCACCAATATGAATTTCCAAAGTACACCTGAAGTCAAGATTTTATTTCTCTGCAACAAATAAGTTAGATTATCAATAGGACAACCATATCCACAAAGTTATACAGAATCTCACAATTTAAAGGATTTCTCATCTATTTTTTTCTTGTCCTTATGCTTAGCAAGTCTGGTCTTCTATATTGTTGGTCTTCTATACTGTTGGTGGGTTTTTTCTGTTTTCTTTTGGTTGAGTTTTGAGTCTGGGAACTCTAAGTCAGGATTAGCCCTAAGTTAGGGTTCACAATATATATACGGCTATATATACAAAACCGTACTGAAAAAGACAACAGTACTGATCCTAATTTTTTTGTTTTTTTAAAATTAGGGTTTCGGTTCACAACCAAAAATATTAGACAAAAACCACGTAAACCATTTAACAACTCCGCAGAAAGATTAAGGTTTCAAATTCGTACTGAAACATTTCAACTTTACACAAAATCCCCAATTTTTAATCCGAAATTTTAGGGTTTCGGTTCAAAACCCCCAAAATATTTGAGACAAACCACGTAAACCATTTAACAACTCCGAATAAAGGTTAAGATTTCAAATTCGTACTGAAAATTAACTAATTTATACAGAATCCCCAATTTTTAATTCGAAAATTTAGGGTTTCGGTTCAGAACCCTAAATTTTTTACAAAAACCACGTAAACCATTTAATAACTTCGATCAAGTTCCAAATCGTACTGAAAATTAACTAATTTATATAGAATCCCCAATTTTTAATTCGAAAATTTAGGGTGTCGGTTCAAAACCCTAAATTTTTTACAAAAACCACGTAAACCATTTAATAACTTCGATCAAATTCCAAATCGTACTGAAAATTTGCAAATATATACAGAAACCTTAATTTTTAATTCAAAATATTAGGGTTCCAGTTCAAAACCCAAAATTTCTGAGAAATAAACACGTAAAACATATAACCAGGTTCAAAATCGTACTGAACCTGAACAGATATGGTGCGACTTACATGGTGGACATCGCAGTCGTTGTCCGTCGTCCACACTTCTTCTCACACTTCAGGGTTCTCAACGAGACCAGATGACCAGATGAGCGATGTTGTTCACAAACCTTGGGTTTATCTCATGCTGGTTGTCGATGTCTCTCATGTGCGACTCAAGACTCAACCGAGGAGAGGAGAGAGAGGAGAGGAGTGAGAGTGAGAAAGAGGAGTGGGAGAGTGGAGCGTCGAAGAGGGTAATGGGTTTCATCCGAAACCCATTTTTAACATAAAAAGGGTATAATGGTCCTTTCACTCGTCTCCGTCCAATTTTTTAACAGAATTTCACACAAGGGGTGAAGTTGTCGACTTTTAATAGTTGAGGGGGTGAAGTTGTCGAGTTTTATAGTTGAGGGGGTGAAGTTGCCAAACCGTGATAGTTTAAGGGGTGTCCTTGCAAATAAGCCTAAAAAATAATAAGGGAAGAAATTGGGTTACCAAACGGGGTATAAACAGGTGGACCCCTCCCTTATACCCCTTCTAATTTTTTACCTCATCTTTTCCCTTCATCCAAGCAAGGCCTGAGTTCGTAAAAAACTGGCCATTACGTGTACATGCTAAACCTAGTGTGATTTTTTTGATGACGTCCATCAGACACTTATAGATGCGCTTCATTTAAACATTTGATTCTTGAAGAAATTAAATAGACATCCTACTTATTAGACTTATTTAAGTGTCTATTCTAGAGGATTTGAATACTATGCGCGACGTGTCTCACCATAGAAATATTAAAATTTGATGGACACATTCATACGTGTCCCTGGAATGTTTGACACGGATATAAAAATCTCTAGGAGTATCTGTACTCCATACCTTTTTTTTCCTCATTTCAAAATCTCTAGGAGTATCTATACTCCTTAACCTTTTTTTTTTCTCGTTTGATAACTGGATATCCTTGAGAAGTTAAGAACCAGGTAAACCTTCGGTACTCTCGGAGATTTTTGTTTCCCCTCGCCGTGGGAGTTGAACTTGTGAGCTTGTGGCGCAAAGCCGTTACTAGCTCCCATGCTCCACTCAACCAGCCTAGGGATCTCTCTCTCTCTCTCTCTCTCTCCCTTGTTATGCGTTGCTTGCTACTTGATTCATTCTTGAACAAACTAGTCATATTTGCTTAATCCACATTTGTTGATTTGTTCTTTTTTCATCAATAGATTAGATAAATACACTAGTTTGGGTTTGACGATAAATAATTGGTTTGTAATAATTTTTAGTAGTTTCTAGTCATCAACCCAATTCACCCCCTCTTAAGCTGCCTTTTGGGTAATACTTACTAGTACTTGTAATTATTAACGTAGGGTAAACTAATTCCTCTTGAATTTATAAAAGAAAAACAACCAAAGAAAGCCTTAAACCAATCAGTAAATCTCATATCCATTTCAATTCTGCCAAGAAATTTATGCCCCGAGGTTACCTTTCCGTTGATGAACAATTTGTTGTGGGCTTATTAACCTTTTTGATCCCTAATGTGTCAAATTCGGACCTGGAGACATTTAGTCCCCCATGTTTCTAAATGTGTACCAATGTAGTCCCCACCAATCACACTGTTACCCTTAACGTTAAAACAAGGGGCACTTTTGTCTTTTCCCCACCCCCAACCTTATTATCCCGCCAAAACCAAACACCAACCCACTTGGCAACCCCTTTGTCCCACCAAAACCATACACCCATTATATATACATAACCTGTGAAAAATAACAGAATACACCAGTTTCTTTTTTTTCTCTCTTTCTTCCATGGCTTCTTCTTCCTCTAAAACTACCCAATATGAGTACCCCACTTGCTTATGTGGGAATCCAGCCCCCCTTCAAAGGTGGAAGACCATTTTACTAATCTAGGAAGACGATTCTTAGGTTGTGCCAATTACGAGGTATGAAATAAACCCATAAACTATATACTGAAAAAAAAAACTGCAGGTTTACACAATTTGTTGTTAATATTTGCAGATAAACGAGAAAAGATGCAAATACTTCTATGGGTTGATCCACCGACAAGGGAGAACAAATTGGAGGCAAAGAATGTTGAGCTAGAGCACCGACTAGAGGACATGGAAAAAAAACCCAACAACTAAGCAAAGAAAACAAGAAATTGAAGAAGAAATTGATGGCAGTGGAGGCTAAAATGAACTCTTACAAATTTTGGGATAGTATTCTAATGGCTGTATGCATCATGTATTGGTTCACAACAAAAAATGGTCATGTTGAAAGTGTCAAGTATCTGCCATGAAATATAAAGACAGATATGTAATGACTTTATATGCTTTGAATGAATGAAATTATGGTACTCAATGCCTTTAAATTTATGCAAAAATGATTGAACTAAAATGTAATGCCTCCATTTTGTGCTTCCATTTTGTGAAGAGAGCATGCAGCAAGTGTCCATAAGTTCTTCCAAATTTTAACTGAAACAGAACCACAATGTACTGAAACAGAATAAAGTGCATTGAAAATGCATACCTGCACCAAAGTATACTGAAATAGAAAAAATTATGCAGCAAAGTGGACAAAAAAATGCAGCAAAGTGGATAAAAAAATGCACCAAAACAGATGCTGTATTGTTCCCAAAGTGCAGATAGCAATCAAAGTGGATAAAAAAATGCACCAAAACAGATGCTGTATTGTTCCCAAAGTGCAGATAGCAATAGTAGCATGCAGAATTCTGAATGCCAATACAAACAAGAGCATATTGAAACCAGGTGTTCTTATGCCTAAAACAGTAACAACATACATATTGACCATAACAAAGCCATAACAACATAAGTGTAGACACCCCAATCCGGACCTCGGAGAGTCTTTGTCCACCCCGATGATGAAATAGAGGAAACGATACCTTTGCGAGCTTGAAAAAGGATTTCCTTTAAAACCAAAAACCCAACAAATCCAATAAACCCAGCCGAGCCCAGCCAAGCCCAATAAAAAGCCCAAAAGACTCTGGACCACAGGAGGAGGCACCGTGCGGAGCCAAATTGGAGCGCACGGCACCTTGAGAATTCAAGGGACCGTGCGCAGCCAAACTCCTCTGCATGGCACCTTGAGCTAAAAGTCGACTAGCGTAAAGTCGGGCCACGCCCAAGGTGAGCTACATACCGATGACTGCTCAAATTAAAATGCACTTCGCCCGCCTAAAATACCTCCACCATTTGAATTCAAAATCCTTGGCCATTTGCCTATAAATTAACCCCTCCACTCAAAGGAAAGGGGTCCCTTTGAGCCCTTTTTTTGAGTCCCTCCCTTACATTTCTCCTGGCTCTCTCACTCTACTTTCTCTCTCTAAGTTTCTACACCCACTTTCTTACTTCCACTTCCATTTCCAAACTTTAAAGAATGTCATTCCCAAAAGACTTTCTTTAAGTGCTTTCACTCACTCCCTTCTCATCATTGAAGTTGATCTTTCATTAACTTCGAAGTCTCATCCCCAAAAACACTTAATCTTCCCTCACACACACACCCCTTTTGTCTCATTCAACCTCTTCCATCTACATCCGTGACGATCCATCCACACCCGCGCACCAACAATCCTTGATCAAGCCCGAAACTAAAGGTACAAACTTGTTTCCTCGGACTAGACCTTGTTCTGGTCCTGAGGGGACTTTTCTGTCAGAAGGTCTAACCCCCATTTTGGTTAGATCCTGACCAAAAACCCATTTTCACAAAATAAAATAAACACAGTGCTGAGGTCGGGAAGCCGCGCGGTCTGTTGAACAGACGCGCGGCACCCTGACTCTCAGCGCACGGCATGTCACATGCTAGTATTTTTGTAAGCAGGCTGTTTGGATATGAGCTTTCCTCGCTGTGGTTGTATCTGCTGCTTACTGTTTCTATCGCTTTTAAAATAAGACCATGTCTACAAGCCATATCCCGGTTCTTTTAAAAGCTTTGTGAGATCATCCCAAATGATCAAATATGTCAAAAACCACTTTAAAATCTTGTTTTGAGAAAAAAAATGGCTCTTTGGGATGATCTTACTGCTGTGAGGTTTATGATGAGTTTTCTGAAAGATGCACAAAGAAAGCAGTGGTCTAAATAATGTGTTGAAAGTCTGCAACAGCCTGACGGGAGAGCAGGTACCACGCACGGCATGTTGAGGTGCCGTGGACAGCTTAGCCGAGATCCAGACAGTCTGTTGAACGTTGTTTATCCTCCCTACTCACATCATTTTACCACTAATGTACAGACAGCACCACATGCACGTCAATGTGATATATTCCCCATGTCCCTTCCCCACTACTTGTTTTATTAAAGAGTTTGATATTCCGAAAAATATTGAAGACTCCCCCCCCCCCCCTTTCTCTTTTGAAAACATTAAGTAGAGACCGGTTTTCTCCGGCCGAATGGGGTGCTTTTTAAAGAAAAACCTTCCCCATTCGTAACATGGCTCCCGAACCCAACATCTCAATGTTTTCGCTAGACCAAAAGCCTTCTCCAAACGACTCTTCGGTTTCTCGGATGATCCATTTCAAAAATCCGGGTGGCGACTCTTCGAGTTGGCGCTTCTTTTTTCGGGCGCCCGGGAGCCCACAATAAGCTTGGCACCAAAACATAAGGTGTTCTTCTGCCTAAAACATTGGCTTACTGTCAAAACATTCAAACTAAATCAAATGCCCTATGGCATACATATTGAGCATAACAACATAAACTTTAATAGCTAGCTTCCTACTAAATCTAAAACCAAGTTCGTAAGCATGGTACCATATCAAAAAACCAGTTCATAAGCACGGTACCATTATGCCTAATCCACTGGGGCCTAATCCCATGCAAACCTGACGCAGTGGCATACTTATTGGTAACTCCCCTTCGAACTTGCCTAACTTGTGTTACAGTTGCGATTTGGGATCCTTATGTTGCTTGGTCATAGTTTGTTGCAGTATTGACTTGTACAAAATGAGATAAAGTGTGTAATATAACGTGTGACTAAATTATGAGCAAACAATGGTCAAATGTGTGAGATGAAGTGTCTAATACTAAATAATGAGCAAACAGAGGTAAAATGGTGGATTTTCACCTGAGTTGCAAGCCCCCCTAATAACAGGCCCTGTTCTTCATCCTTTACCTCAACAGTTGTTCCTCCTCTTCCTCCACCCCTTCCTTGCACATCAACTGCACCTTCCCTCACAAGATTGCCTCTACCTCTTGCTTACACAACATTGCCTCTGCCCCTTGCTTGAACAGCATGTCCTCTTTCCCTTGCTTGAACAACATGTCCTCTTCCCTTTGCTTGCACAACTCCACCTCTGCCCCTTACTTGTACAACACTACCTCTACTTCTCACAGCCCTACCTTTACCCCTTACAGGTATATCTTGCACATCTGCTCCACCTCTGCCTCCTTGCACATCAATTGCACCTCTGCCCCTCCTAGAATTACCTCCGGCTGTCTCACATTTCCTTTGTTTCTACCAATGGTACAATGCAAGTCCTTATATTGTGTCCATGTTGCCCACATCTCCTACAAAACTCTAAATTCTACCTAACTTTCAACATCTTGTGTGGGTACAATGGATTAAGGTACTCCTCAAGACCTCTTATCCTTTTCATTCTAGACCTTTCAACCTTCCTTCTGGCAGATGGGGGAAGCACTAGAGTGAATCCAGTCTTTGGCCACATCTTGTACCCATTGATGGAGTTAATCAATGGTTGATATGCTTTCATATACGTTGCCTTAGAATAACAAGCATGTATGTAGACTTCTGGTTTTTGGTGTCTTTCTTGCATTGCTGCCATAGCATGAGGGCATGGCAATCCCCTCAAATTCCATCTCTTACAAGTCAATGACCTTTGGTTCAGGTCCACTGTGTATTGTTCACCATCCTGTCCCCCCACTTTGACTTGAAACTGCAAATCACCAAACCATGTTGCATAGCATAGGCCAGACTCATTACTCAAGGCCTCAATCTTGTCATAGATATTTGGTAGGAGGGGAATGGGGTACTTCTTGATCCACTCCCTTTTAACTAGCATACGTTTACTTAAATAGCATCTTATCCACTCAAGCATCTCTATGATTGGCTTATCTCTTGCCTCTAGGATTCCTCTATTAAATGATTCACACAAGGTGTTGAATACCATATCACATTTAATTGTTCTCTTAAAATGTGACCTACTCTAATATCTAGGGGTAAGATTTGCTAGCCAATCATATGCCTTTTTCATCCTCCTTCTTAACCCTTTGCATTGCTTCTTCAAATTTAGATACATGTGATGCATTGGCATATGCCTAAAACTTGTCCTCAAATGAAATGCGCTTAAATAATTTCTGAAAATTACTTAATATGTCCTTGCAACAATACCTATGATCTGCCCTTGGAAGCATTTCATTTAATGTTGGGATTAAACCCTGCAACATAAAAAACAAATTGAGTGTATAAGAAAACCGAAAAGACAGAAAAATACATAAAATTTACCAATTTTTTATAGTAAGGAAAGAACATACACTACCTTTTGCCTGTCATTGATGAAGGTCCACTCATATTCATTGTTGTCATTAATGTTGCAATCCATCTTGATTAATGTCAAAAACCATCCCCATGTATCATTGTCTTCTTTCTCTACCACAGCCCATGCCATTGGATACATAGCGTCGTTTGGATCAACTCCAACTGCAGTTAAAATATGTCCATTGTACTCTCCCTTCAAATGACAGCCATCAACCCCAATGATCTTTCTACACCCAGTAGCAAAAATAGACTTCACAGCCCCTAGGAATATGTAAATTCTGTTAAATCTTGGTTGCCTAAATTCTTCATCCACTGGTGCATCCATTACAACTATGGATCCAGGGTTGGACCTTCTCAACTCCTCATAGTAATCCCACAATCTCCCATACTGGTCAAGATTACTTCCATAAATTAAAGCTGCAGCCTTCCTCTTTGCTCTATACAACTGATTTCTTGTTACATTTACTTTTAATTCTTTCCCTACTCTCTATTTGAATGTAGGAATAGGTAGTCTTGGATTGGTCCTCAAATCATCCTAGTACTTCCTTGCAATCATGGTTGAAGTTACATTCCTATTTGAATAAGTTATAATGCAGTTATGCTTGCTAGTATAAGTTCTCACTTGGTATGTACTCTCTGCCAATACCTTATATGCATACACCTCCTAATTGCAGTCCTCACACTGACACCTAGCCCTCACCCTTCTTTTGTCATTTTTAACAAGCTTTAAAGGCCTTTTGGTGCTTGATTGCATGCCGCTTCACAGCTGCCTTGAAGTCTTGTGTTGTGCTAAATAGCTGGCCAACCTTGAATATGGGATCTTCCATGTTTGTCTCAGGTTTGAAAGTCCAGAAGTCGTACTTTCATCTATTGTGTCCATTTTCCTCATCAGATGAGTTGGAAAAACTGTAGTCTGAATCATACTTGGAATCCCTATCACTTAAGATCTCATATTCACACACTTTTGGCCCTTTAAAGTTATCTGTAGGTACACCAACAAATTCTTCTTCCTTATCAATGTATGCCTCATAGAATTCATCATCATCAGTCTCTATATATGAGTGGTCACTATAGTACACACCATCAGATGAGTCATTGTTTGACGAAATAACTCTATTGCCCTCAAACTCCAATATATCTGTGGCATCAAACCCTAAATGCCCATTGCCAATGTCCTCATTTAAGTTAACATAATCTGATCCAATCCTAAAGTCAATGTCAAACCCAACACTAGGGTCCATAAGTAGCATGTCCTGAAACCCAAGATAAGTCTCTACATCAAACCAAGCCCCTCCATCAGTAGGCCCAAACCCAGTCCCTCCATCAGTAGGCCCAAACCAAGTCTCAACATCAATAGCCCCAACATTATGCTCAGCTTGTAAGGTTAGGTCACAAACTTCAACTTCAAACAGTTTCTTCAAATGTGGGTCACTCTGATGGGCCGCAATTACGTTGGAACTACCCACTTGGCTCTCAAGTAAAGTCTCTCCTCCTTCATGGTCCAAGTAAACTTTAACAACCCTATCTTTATGCAGAAAATCCAGCATTTTGACTACCTATTTATCAGTACTAAAAGGCACAAGCCCTTTGTACAAACTAAAACCAGGTTGTTTTAATAATAAAAGGCCACATGGCCAGAATACCAAAGATGATCCTAGACCATGGCCTCCATTTCCAACATCGATATATAATTTAGATTTAGGTCATGAATGTGTCAATCTTACCCCCAGTGTAAAGTTTCATGGGCCTAACACTAAACCTACCCCCATGATGCACTTCAAGTGAATAAAGAGAAGGGTCTGAATTACCCCCCGCAAAAAGGCCAAAGAATATATGCATAGTCAAAAGACATAGCTTTTGGGACCACACCCAATGACAAAAGTAACGAAAAATGGCCACAAAGCAATAAAAAAAAAAAACTTTTTTTACCCTCCACTACATAGATTCTTTGAAAGTAAAACATTAAAGAACTCACAAGGTTTTATACACAATACCCATACACATTCATATATATTATACACGCACACACGAAATCAATACAAACACGAGCCAAAATCCATGCAAACTAACCAAACCTTTCCAAATATGAGAGCGAAGAGCAATTTTCGTACCTTTACCACCAGCATTGTCCATGATCCAATCTCGAATTCTTGTATTTTTAGTCTGTACAGACACGATTTTGGGTTGAGAGTAATAGGGTTGAGATTTGGTAAAGCTCCCCTCCGTCTGAGTTTTCTTTTTTAATCTGTCGTCTGAGGATAATAGGGTTGGGGTGGGAAAAAGACAAAAGTGCCCCTTGTTTTAACGTTAAGGGTAACGGTATGACTGGTGGGGACTACATTGGTACACATTTAGAAACATGGGGGACTAAATGTCTCCAATTCATTTATTGGGGACCAAAATGGTCCGAATTTGATACATTAGGGACCAAAAAGGTTAATAAGCCATTTCTTGTGGCTCTCCACAACTATCTTTTCCGCTGTTCTTCAGTGAAGCATTTTTCTGTCTCTTCGATCCCTTGGTGGTGATGATTCGGTTCCCATTGATCGACGGATCTTTCAATGAGAGAGGGCCGGAAATCTGGTTTGGAGCACGGTTGAGATTTGAAACTGGGTCGAGGAAAACAAATTCTGGACTCTTTTTTTTTGTTTTCCGTTGCTTTGAAATCTAGGGTTTATGCTTTTGTGTTTGAGTCATGACCTAAGTCACAAAACCTGTGGATGCGGGGGACGCCAGCGTTAAAGCGTCCTCCAAAACCTTTCAAATACGTAATTAAAATTCTCAAGAACAAGAATTGAGAGTGCGAGTGCATTAGATAGCCAGACTATTGGACTAGAGCATCTCCCGCCCTTGCACAATTCTTTTCTTTTAACCAATAATATGAGTAAAAGCTAGGTACGAATAACTCAAACTAGCAAGTTCAAAATCTAAGCATAAATTTGAGTAAATACTGATTAATGACATAATTTTGAGAATTTGGTCTCGATTGATTTTGTTAAAAATTAAGATATAACTCAAATTGATATGAGGTTGAATCAAGAATTGGAATGAAATTTAGAAAATTTTACTTGTTTAATAAAATAGAGGCCTTGTTTAATAAAATGGAGGACTGGTCGGAAATTTATTACTATGGCTACATATTAGGGTTTCTGAAAAGTTCCTCTGAAATTGTCCTCGAAAGAGATATTAAGGGTTTAGATTCACCTAGATGTGTCGGTCCAACAGACCAAAGTGAATCTCAATAATTAAGTTCACTTTTGGAGACTTTTTTTTTTCCCCAATATTTTATACATCAATTGGGGTTAGCAAGGTATTAATAGGTTAGTCCACAAAGTATTTTAAGGACTATTCATAGTCATGAATCTCAAATATCATGACGGACTCAAACCATAACCTCCCACGTGAGGACATTTTGGGAGCCCTAGACTTATTGTTAGTATGGGCCTCTCCCTGTTTTTCTCTCAAATAGTAACCCACTGGTCACCCCTGATATCTCAAGTATGGGCCTCCACATGTTTCCTGATAAGGTCTGGTAGAACGAAAAATGATTTTTGAACATGGCCCAAACTCCGAGAGTCTGCCTAGGATTCGCTTGATTATAAAGAAATTTTTTTTTTGTAGGAAAGTCAAAATGAAAGAAAGTGAGATGAAATAAAATATTCCTTCTTTTATATTTTCGATTATAATGAAATTTCTTGCAAGAATCTACTTTGCTTCGGATTTTGGGTGTTTGTAGCCCCTTGGGTAATGGATACAATTCGATCCTTCTACGGCCAAATTTCAATTTGCGGGAAGCCTTCGTTGGCTTTTTCAATGGGGAAATTATAATGCCACAACTGTTTTTGTTGGTGCCAAAACTCCAGTGCATAAAAGACTCGTACGATGTGCAGTGTACAAAACTTTTATGCAGTGTAATTTTAGCACCAACAAAAACAGTTTTGGTATTACTGTTTTTGGTTTTTGGGTGTTGATGATAGAAGACAACTTAATAAAAAAAATCAGGAAATATCATCAACACCCAAAATCTTTAGGAAAATTAATTTTGTCCACATACACCGTTACTCAAGTTTGTAAAAAATAGTACATAAATGTGAGAAGAGTTGAACAAACTGATTCCATGGATTCAACGTTCAACAGTGGAAGCTTCACTTTCAACAAACTCTCACTTTAAAATATTTGAATTCAGTCCTTGGGTTTGGCTGGTCTATTGAACAACTCCTTTTCCGGATATACGAGTGGAACTTGTGGATTTGTTTGGAGTGGAAATCACTATCATTTACTTGGAGCTTATGGGCCATCATGTTGCCATTGCTTGTACGCTCCTGCTTGGGATATTTTTTTTATAACCGGAGATGTTCGGGTCAACTTATACGCATCTCGATTAATTCAGGGACTTAAGTTAATGATCGGATGAACACTCCAATGGCACCATGGTTTGAAATTTTTGGCCTCTCTTTCCGTGGGTTTTCGAACATGCTACCTCAAAGTCAAAGAGGTCAAAGTCAAAGAGGACAAATATTTATTAACTCTCTCATACTCACTTTTTGCTGCTTTAGATATTATATATATAAACCCTAAAGTGATAGGAAAAGCAAACTTCACAATCATCCTCATCTCTATCATCATATATTCTCCTTATTAAAGTGAGAGAGGAAAAGCATTAAAAAGTTTTTTCAATTATTCAAAAGAGATCTTCCCTTGACCCCACCTTTATAGGTTTTTATGTTTTTTGATCCGGCCCACCTTTATAGTTACCCACGTACATTGATGCGCATGTATAAAAAATTGTAACAATCTAACTGCGGGTCCTGTTGTGCCTTCAGTACAGGGTACATTCTGAGTCCAAAAATTTGATCGTACTTGTTCATGTTGTAGAACTCGACTAGTAGAACATATCTGACAAGAAAATAAGTCGATTGGACGTCAGTAAATCAGGGATTGAAGAAAATTGCCCTTGAAAAAAATGAACACCAAATATAAGTTTAATGCACATCAAGAGAAACTTTATTCGATCATGCCATTCTCATTGTTCAAATCGACTTACAGTTATTTGGGTCATTTGTTGCTCTTCAAATTCTACAAAATGAACGGTTCTAATCTAATTTTTGAACTCAGAATGACCATGTATTAAAGGCGTAGCAAAACCTATTGTCCGGGGCACAACAGGGCCCAAGTGACCAAGTCCAACTTATAATACTTTAATACATTTTAGACTTTTTAGTTCCCCATTAACTTGATATTATAACCCCAAAAAAAAAAAAAACACTTTTACTTGAAGATAATGCTTACCACTAAAGAGACAGATATATTGGCCGCATACAAGACATTGAAGTCATCTAAAAGGAAGATTTCCCTAGGATTTAATAAGGGATATTGGTGCTTGTGCAATAATTTCTCAATTACAGGCGTTAAACTTTCCCAACAGCAATAAATAAAATATAGTAGTGGGTGCTCTGGCTAGGAATACTAGATTAATTTCTTCTTTTTTTCTCAAGAAAATTTCTCTCGTAAATTATATAGAAAGGCTATAAATGAGTCGAGCCGAACTTTGTCGAGCTCGAGCTTGGCTTGAGTCTTAACGAGCCGAGTTTAATTATTTACTAAATGAGCTTCTTTATTAATCAAGCTAAATTACTAAACGAGCCAAAAATTCGAATTGGGAGATGAAATCCGAACCGTCGGATACACGATCTGACGACTTGGAGGTACGCAGCACAATGCACCTCATTGCACAGCACCAACCCAAAGTCCCAAAAATTCGAGCTCGAGAGCTGCTTGGTTCCTTTTTGTCTTTTTTTTTTTTGTTGGCCAATATTGTATATGTTGGGAGAGAAAGAAGAAAAAGTGTATAGGGTGTTAACTTACTCTAACACATAAAGAGTTTTATTTATATTATGTCAAGACCCATTACATAACATGACTACCCGATGTGGGACTAAACTATTCTAACATTCCCCCTCAAGCTGGTAAATAAATATCACAAAATCCCAGCTTGTTACATTACAATTCTAAATGTGGTTTGAACAATGATTTGGTGAAGATATCGGCCAACTGAGCTCCGGTAGACACAAATGGAGTAACTAACACACAACTGTCAATCTTCTCGCGAACAATGTGACAATCTACCTCAATATGCTTGGTTCTCTCATGAAACACCGAATTTGAGGCAATATGTATCGCCGCCTGATTGTCACAGTACATAGGAATGGGCAATTGCACTCGAAATCCTAGCTCCTCAAGAAATGATCTTAGCCAAACAACCTCACATGTAGTATGAGCCATAGCATGATATTCTGCTTCCTCACTAGACCTTGCAACCACAGTCTGCTTCTTACTCTTCCAAGTAACTAGGTTGCCACCAACAAAAGTACAGTAACCAGTTGTTGAACGTCTATCAGAAGGTGACCCTGCCCAATCTGCATCAGTAAATGCCTCAACACGCAGATGACCATTGGAACGGTAAAATAAGCCACGTCCAGGATGAGCCTTAAGATACTTCACAATGCGAATACAAGCTTCCCAATGTGGAAGACAAGGAGCAGACATGAACTGACTCACTACACTAACAGCAAACGAGATATCAGGACGATTATTGGTAAGATAATTCAACTTCCCAACCAAGCGACGATATTGGTCTGGATGAGGAAACTCCTCCCCCTGATCAATGCAAAGTTTGGCATTAGGATCCATCGGAGTCTCCACAGGTTTGACTCCCAACAAACCTGTCTCGTCTAGAATATCCAACACATATTTCTTCTGGTACAAACTAATCCCATCCTTAGACCTTGCTACCTTAATACCCAAGAAATACCGTAGCTTACCCAAGTCTTTAGTGTGAAACTGACTATGTAAGAACTGTTTTAGCTCTTCGATCCCTTTCTGATCATCTCCAGTAATAATAATGTCATCAACATAGATAATGGGCAATACTTTCCCTCTAGCTGACATAAGGGAAAATACAAAATGATCTGAGTGACTTCGACGCATGCCAAACCTCAAAACAGTCTCACTAAACTTGCCAAACCATACTCTAGGGGATTGTTTAAGTCCATAAAGTGCCTTGCGAAGACGACATACCTTGTGATGCTCCCCTGAGCAACAAACCCCGGTGGTTGCTCCATATACACCTCCTCCTGGAGATCGCCATGGAGAAATGCACTTTTGACATCAAGCTGAAACAATGGCCAACCAAGATTAGCGGCAAGAGAAATAAGAATCCGCACAGAGCAAAGCTTGGCAACAGAAGAGAACGTATCGGAATAATCAACACCATAAGTTTGGGTGTAGCCTTTAGCAACCAGGCGAGCTTTGTGACGCTCAATAGTATCATCAGGAAGATACTTGACAGTATAGACCCAACGACAGCCAACAGTAGATTTTTCAGTAGGAAGAGTAACCAACTCCCATGTGCCATTAGTATGAAGAGCAGACATTTCATCCACCATGGATGTCGGCCACTCAGACCGGGAAAATGCCTCCTGAACATTTTTAGGAATAGAAACGGAGGAAACAGTAGTAGTGAAAGCACGAAGGGATGGAGAGAGATGAGCATAAGAGATAAATCAAGAAATAGGATGAAAAGTGCTCGAGATATTAGTATAACCATATTTTACCGGGGCACGACGATTCTCACGAGTCGGATAACGAGGGGTAAGCGGATCCGGTGATGGGGGAGAAGACGAAGGTGTGGGCACGGAGAGTTCGGCAGACGGAAGCGGAGGCAGTGCCGGGGAACGACGAGCATATACCTGCAAAGGGTTAGGTGAAACGATGCCAGTAGGAACAGACATAGGTAATACAGACTCAAGGGGAAGAAGGTCGGTGGTAGTAACAAGATCCAAGTAATATGGCAACGACTCATTGAACGTGACATCAGCACAGACAAAGTGACTACGTAAAGAAGGAGAGTAACAGCAATATCCTTTCTGAGTGTGTGAGTATCCCAGAAAGATACACTTAAAAGACCGAGGATCAAGTTTACTCCTATCAGGGTCAAAAGCGTGAACATAACAGATACACCCAAAAACTCGAGGAGGGAGAGAGTGGAAAGGCTGATCAGGAAATAACACCGTATGGGGAACCTGACCACCTAAGACCGTAGAAGGCATACGGTTGATTAGGTAACATGCAGTGAGAACGGCGTCACTCCAATAGGACTTAGGGACGTGCATTTGAAATAATAGAGCGCATAACCTCAGATAAGTGCCTAATCTTGCGCTCAGCAACTCCATTTTGTTGTGGAGTCCGAGAGCACGACGATTGGTGAACAATGCCATGATCAGCGAAAAATTGAGAAAGTAGATGGTGAAAATATTCGCGGGCATTATCTGATCGAAATGTCTTAACAGAAGTATCAAATTGAGTTTTGACTTCCATGTAAAAAGTTTGGAAAACTGATTTCAATTCAGATCGCCCTTTCATTAAATAAAGATATGTGATACGAGAAAAATCATCCACAAAAATAACGTAATACTGAAAACCAGAAACATTGGGCACATGAATAGGCCCTTAAATATCTGAATGAACTAACTGAAAAGGACGTGATGCACGTCGCTCAACCCTAGGTAAAAAAGTGACTCTACGGTTTTTACTAAACTCACAGACCTCACAGACCAACTTATTAATGGAACTACATGAGGGCACAAGGTGCTTCAGACTCTGAAGACAGGGATGACCAAGATGACAGTGCTGTTGGTAGGGAGATTCTGATGTCTGAAGAGCTGCAGGCTGAGGATTAGTCAGGTAATATAAGCCACCTCGCTCAGTGCCCCCACTAATCTTCTTCCCCTTCTTGAGATCCTGAAAAACACAGCCATATGGAAGAAATGTGACGGAACAGTTTAAGATTTTGTAAGGCGGCTCATAGACATAAGATTAAACGGTAAACGAGGAACATGTAAAACAGATGACAAAGTAAGAAAGGAAATGATAGGGATGGAACCAAAACCAGTAACAACAGTGGTAGAGCCATGAGCCAAGGTAACATGAGATGGTCTACCAACTGGCTGTCGATCAAAAAAAATAGATGTACCAGTCATATGATCAGTGGCGCCTGAGTCAATAACGCAGGGAGAGGAAGAAGAGGAGGCAATACAAGCAACAGATGTACCGGTCTGAGCGAGCGTAGCAGTAGAGGATCCTGTCGCATCCTGAAATGACAAAAAGCGCTGGTACTTTTCAGCTGGAATAGCCACACTATTGGCAGAAGATTGAGTAAACTCTCCAGTATCTTGGGAGCTAGCAACCTGATGAGCCTGGGAAAAACCATGAAGGTTGTAACAGAACTCTACCGTATGATTTGTTCCCCAACAATGAGTACAAAATCTGGAATCGCGACCGCGACCACCTCCCCCTGATATGCGACCCCCACGAGTATCAAAAATAAAAACAAAATCACGGCCACCAAAGCCACGACCAAAACCACTGCCTCCATGGCCTCTAGAGTCACGACCATGACCACCAAACCCAGACTCATGACCGCCAAAGCCGCAACCGCTCACCCCATAGTTGCGGTCATGACTACTAAACCCAAACTCATGGCCGCGACCACGACCACGGCTAACAGAGAAAGCAAAGCCGTCAGAAATAGTAGAACTCAAAGCAAAAGGACTAGAAGTCGGAGCAGAAATAGACGACGACTGTCGGAGACGACTGAATACCTCGCTGAGAGAAGGTAAGTCACGACTCCCCAAAATCTGATTACCCACAGGACCAAAGTCAGATGATGCACCAGATAAGAAACGAGTAACCCGCATGCGCTCATGCTGGCGCCGGATAACCTGAATATCAGTAGATAGTGGCTCACAGATATCCAATTCATTGCAAATGCGCAGGAACTTGGCATAATAAGCTTCAAAAGAATCAGCACCTTGAGATATATCAAAGAAAGACCGATGAATGTCATATGTGCGACGGAGATTGTCGACACCTGAATATAATTCTTTTGCCTGGGTCCACACCTCTTTAGCGGTATCACAGAACATCAGCGTACTGGCAACCTGTTCCGTCATACTATTCCATAACTCAGAACGAACACGGGCATCAACAGCTTTCCATGCCCTATATGTGGGTCCATCAGTAGCAGGAAGGTCATCAGTCAAATAAGAGTCCTCAAACTGACCCATATAATACACCTTAACAGCTTTAGCCCAAAGAACATAATTGCCCCCATTTAATGGTGTTGAGGTAATACGGCGCCTCTCGCGAGACCAAGAACCACTCAATGAGCTACCAACGAGAGTAGAACCAGAGTTAGAAACAGTACCAAACTCAGAATCCTTCTTTTGCTCAGACATTTTACCGGTCAACGGAGAGGCAATAACTAGCAAATAACCAGTACGCAACCAAATCAATACCAACCAAGCGGAATATCAATAACTACTAATCGACATCAATTAATACACTAACACCGTCACCAAACTGCATCGGTACCCAACATCAGCAACTCCAACATAACAGATCCGTCACAGCTAACAACTGCAGACTCCGTAAATCAAAGCGAACAACAGCTGAACCCAATTGTATGAATAGCAACAAATAACATCCAGAAGACGATGACGCATGAAAATGTGAGCAAATAAGAAGTCAAAGACACAACACCAGAGGCAGAACAGCAACAGAACAAGAACAGGAAGGCGATGAACAGTACTCGGTGAACAGTACCGGCAGTGAACAGTACTGGCGATGAACAGTGCGGTGAACAGTACGACAGTGAACAGTGCGCAGGAACAGTAAATCGGTGAGCTAGGATTAGGGTTAGGCTTAGGGTTAAGGCAGAGCTAGGATTAGGATTAGGGTTAGGGTTAAGGGAGAGGCTAGAGTTGTGGTGGTTTAGGATTAAGGTTAAGAACTCGCTCTAATACCATGTTGTGAGAGAAAGAAGAAAAAATGTATAGGATGTTAACTTACCCTAACACATAAAGAGCTTTATTTATATTATGTCAAGACCCATTACATAACATGATTACCCGATGTGGAACTAAACTATTCTAACAGTATACATTAGTGGGGAAAGTTAGTAAGTTAGTCTACAGGAAATTCAGAGGTCATCCATAGCCCTGAAGCCACAAGCTGCTTAGTCCGTTTACCGCCCTACAAAATAGGAAGAAGTTGAGTATCAAATTGTTAAATTTCATTCTGCCAAATTTTTCTTTTGTTAATTTTCAAAAGTCAAAAAAGGAAAAGTTGGGTGCACCATTTGACCCAAGGAACTAACGTTAGGTGAAGTTGCCAACTTGGTGCATGTGTCAATGAGAGGGCCATGTCTTTTGTGCTAACCACAAGTAGAGAAAGATGACCTTTCCGTCTCTCCAATCTTTCTTGGTAGGATTGCTAAATTAACCAAATTATTTGAGTTTGTGCTCGTTTTCGTTCGTTCAAAGTTTGTTCAAGATTGATTTGTTTATGTAATAAATCAAGCTTGAATATTTTTTGAAACTCATTAAGATTTCAAATTAAGCTTGAACAAGCTATTACTCGGCTCATGCCTATCCACTGGCAAGAAGGTCCCCTTGAAACCCGATAACTACGCAATTGAAGGTTAGCTCAATCGGTAAGAATAAAAACCCTTTTGGTCTTTCTCTATTCATATATCCTAGTTGAGGAATAACCAAGAGTGGATTCCCCAATATATCCCACACTAATCCAGTAATCCACTAGCACAGCTATAATGGGTTCTTTAGCTCAACTACCAGTTTCAATTTGCAACATGTACCATATTGAGACAAGCCCAACTTGTAGAGACCCAGAATGCCGCCAAGAACTCCCATCAAGTAGCATCCGGCCATTCGTCTGGACACGTACGGCTCAGATTGAAATTGAGTGCATACAGATCTGAATTGTTCATTGTTCTGTTAAGATTCGAGCCGTTGATAGCCGAGATGAATGGCTGAATCGACTGCTCAGCACCTGCTTGGCACATCCCTGCACTATGGGATGTGAGAGAAAAAAAGTCAAAGAAATCTCCTAAAAAGAAATATAATATTCCAAAAGTAGATTTTTTTTTTTTTTGGGTAACCCGAAAAGTATAGGATTTGATTAATTGCAATAAGAAGTATGATATATGATACCTCAGTGGGCCATGCATTTATGTCTCTTTGAAGACCCCCCCTCCATTATTGGCATGAGATAGCAAAGGTGAGGCCTGCAATCAGCGTCCAAGTTCTCAAGATAAAAAACTCCCATTGGCCAGCTATACCTGACATACCAAATAATACACTCCATCGCTGAGCATGTGCAATTCGGTTGCTCCATCAAGGAATCTCCTCTCTCTCTCTCCGTCTCTCCCAATAAAACACTGTAAAGCGCAACGCCGCGGACACATGAAAGCTTCTTTCGAAAATGTCCCAGACTGTTGTTTTGTTTTTTAAAGACGAAAACATCATTGAAGAACCATGAGTGCTAAAATTTATGAGAGATGAGGATTGAAAACGAGAGTGTAGGGCAAGAATTTAGTACAGGAGCAAAGGATTACCAGATGATTACGTGACACAGGACAATGTGCTTTATTTTGGTAATATAAATTCAAAATTTAAAGCAACTCAGATTAAACCAAGCCGAATACATTTGGAGATCCAAGAAGGCTCTAATTTCCTCTCTTATAATCGACTGAGCATTTTGCCTAAGTCCACACATATGACTTTTATTCCAGAGACCTAAAGTTGATGACCGGTCAAACTCTCCAATGGTCCCAAAGTTTCTCATATATGATGTGTATACATATATAATGGATACTACTACATTGCAAACTCTCCAGGCCCCAAAGTTTCTCAGCATATGGTAGGGAATATGTGAAAACACAAAATTGAAAACAAACACAAGTGTAGAAGATCTTATAAATCAATAGCATCAACTGGTAAAGAAGTTGTCCTGTGAAGAGTATTGGGAATCAACGATCCTGTGTACAATCTATTGGCAGCAACAATAGAATCATCTTCATCGTGAAAGCAATTCTCTACCAGCCCATTCAAATGTGAACCACAATGTTTGTCAATGGAAGAAGATTTCGCGATTATCTTGCCTTGTAAATGGTTCAAATCCGAAGAAGATGAAATCCCATTAAGGATTTTGTGTTTGGAAACACCTGAACTTGGATGAAGCCTCGGGGGCTTTGGTACTAGTCCTAAGTGCTTATCTCTGAGTTTTCTCAGTTCAATCTGGTACTTTGCCTTAAGCCATCTTAACTCCTGCTGAATTTCGTGCTCATAATCTTCCGAAAGGCCATGGGATAATGATGGAATCGCAGTAAAAGAATGGGAACTTGGGAACGATTTGAAAGAATTTGTTCCACTTGATGCAACATTGTGGTCCATTTCTCTCTCCCTCTCCTCCTTGGCAGTTGGTTGGTCCGAGTTTTCATTTTGTTCTTCCGAATGGCTCTCTCCGGATCCCAATGAACTGAACTCCAGGCTTTCGTGGCGATCCCAGATTTCTTCAAACCGGCCATGCATAGCTGCGCATCCATTTCCAGAACATTGCAAAATTTGCAGGTTGGAGGCACAATTGCGGCAGAAAAGTGAATTTGCAAATTTAGGGGTTTCTTCAATTCCTGGCCCTGGTTTCCAATCGGGTACCAACGAACCAATCTCCCCGTCAATCATATCGGCTATTTTAGTCACGTCTTGATCGGTTATATCCAGCTCCGCAACCATTTCGGTTGCAACGCTTAGTGCTGTATCGCTCTCAATATCGAACGGGAAATAGATGTTTCGGATGTGCCCTGCAAATGAGAGAACCCTTAAAACCCCTGATTTCAAGTTCCAATTTTGAGCTATGAATAATGAAAATGACAAAGAAAGTGATGGTTTTACGATGTATCTAACCTTCTGTGTCCGAAATTCGTAGTCTTAAAAAGATGCTATCATCCTCTCTCCTCTTCCCTTTGATGGTTATGTCAAGATGGGCATGATGATCCTCATGTTCTTCATCGTTGTACTCAAATAGTTCGATCCCACTTTGTTCGATCTCAGTTGAATGGTGCTCCCATCCAATTTGGCTTTCAAATGGTATTATACCATTTAAGTATCCAATGGAGGAGCTGTTACTAAATGTATTTCCAACGCAATCCAGTTCGAGATATGGCTGCCGGTCTATGCAATCTATTTCTCGTTGGCAATCTATCGGTCTTAAACCGAATTCACAATCATCATTTTGGAGAAAAGGATCGTTCAAAAGCTCCCTCGCAGAAAGCCTAAGTGGTACACTTGCCAAGCATTTCTCAACAAATTCCCTTACCTCTGGATCCTTCACTTTGTACAAGGCATCTGGTTTTTTCCCCTAAAGCCATCAAAAGAATGTCAATTGAGAGAGAGAGAGAGAGAGAGAGAGAGAGAGAGAGAGAGTACTAGTAGTCTAATACTTACAGAAGTAACTTTCTTGTAGATCTGAGCAGGATGAGTGCATTCACTATATGGATATTCAAAGGTGACCATTTCCAATATGCACATTCCAAATGAATAAATGTCAACCAATTCATTGTACTCCTCTGCATATACTTCTGGAGCCATGAACTCTGGTGTCCCTATATTCAACCCAAATACTGATTAATCTAAGTCGATCATTTTTCTCATAAACATGCAACGGACACAGATATGGTCACAGATAAAAAACGCACGGATGCCTACACAAATATGGACATATCTCTGTCCGGCTTTGTGCACCTCCATCTGTATGTCTGTAGTATTGCTCTTTTCCTCATCAATCATGTCAATTAATCCAAAGTGAGATATAACAAAGAACTACAAAAGCATTCAGTATACAGACAAAAGTCTCACTTTAGATACGAACTCAATACTAGAGCATAATATATAGCTCAAACTATTTTCCGGTTCTAGAATGGGGGGTAAAAGCATACCAACACAATGGGCAGCATGTGATTTTCGAAGCATCGCCGCAAGGCCTAGATCACCGATTTTCACCTCCCCTTGGTTGCCATTGATGAAGATATTGTCACACTTGAGATCTCTGTGGATTACCGGGGGATCGTGGCTATGGAGATAGAGAAGCCCACTCAATATCTGTCTGCACCAATCCTTAACTGCTCTAATGTTAACTCTCTTGTGCTTTTGCCTGTACCTATACACCCATTAAATAAAACCAAAAAAGGAAAGCAACCCAGATTAATAAACTACTATATCTCAAGTACCCACTTGGTAGAATCAACAGATGAGAAAAAGGAAAAAGACCAGATCCAAAAATCGTGGCAAATTCTGCTGGCACGTACTGTTTAAGGGTCCCGGAAGTGAACATTTCGGTCACGAAATTGATGTTTCTGTTTGCTGTGTCAACCCAAGAGGTGTAGAACTTCATTATGCTCGGGTGTTTGAGCGTCTTGAGCAAATGGATTTCGCAGTAGAGCCTCTCGAGATCTTCGGGGCTTTGCAGGAAATCGTGGAGTTTGACTTGGTTCCAAGCAACTTCGATCCCCTCGTACTCGTCAAATGCTCTGTAACTGCCATCAATCCGCACAATAGGATCCCATATCTTAAGCAATGGATTGGGTACGTGTTAATTGAAACGGATGGGATTAAGTTTGGATTTACTTACACAGTCTTTGAGGCTCCTTTGCCGAGGATTTCATTGTACTGCAGGAAAAAAAAATTCCAAAATCAAACACAAAACTATAAGCAGACAAGAGAGAGAGAGAGAGAGAGAGAGAGAGAGAGAGATGGATATTACTCTGCCATATCGTCCAGTGGGATCAACTTCAACAAACTCGGAGTAATCTGGTTCAAGATTAGTAAAACCGTTCATCCTCTACGCTATTCGTTTTATTCTTATTTTTTTTCCACCCTGTAACTCCCCTATGGTACTACCTTCTTTCTTTGGTTCTGACAACCAGAGAGAGGTCAATAGGTCATGAGAGAGACGATCTATCCTCTTCCATCAACTTCCACACAGAGAGAGAGAGAGAGAGAGAGAGAGAACTGCTGAGTTCATCAATGGACAGTTTCACCAATTTATTTGAACTCATTTCAGAGAAGCATACGGGGCCACCCACCCCACAACAAAACGTGACAAGAGAGAGAGAGAGAGAGAGAGAGGAAAAGTTTCGGTTTCTCTCCGTTATTTTTTTAAAATAGGAGTATTTTATATAGTAGTAATATGGAGTATATTCGCCGCGGGGTAAAGGCAGGGGCTGGTTTGAATGCGAAATAAGAATTGAGAGTATTATTCACAATGAAAGATAAAATAGTATAATGTATTGGTTAATAAGAGATGATCTATATTGATAGAGTGCAATTTTGTTCACCTTACTTAAAAAAGGGTGAACATTACCCTCCATCATATTAGTTAAAATGGTGTGGATCCCATCACAAATAATGTCATGTTTACCATGCAATAACTTTTTGGTAAGTATAACATCACTTTACGATGGAATCTATATAATTTCAACCAATAGAAAAGAGGGTAATGTTCACCCTCTTAAGTGGAGGATGAACAAAACTTAACTCACGATGTGATGTTTACGGGGGGACATTAAATAGTAATTGGTTTGGATGATGTATTAAAAATCAAAAATACTATGAGCAGGGACACTTTGCAGGGACCCGTGCAGAGACAATTGCGTTTGGCCCCATTCCGGGTCCCAAAAAATTCTCGAAAAATATCCATAAATTTGAGCATTTCGCCGCTACGAATCCAAAAGTAATACTTACCGATATCCGCAGGAGCTGATTTTTTACAGGGCCCTATAAAATAATATTCAAAAATTTATGAATATTTTTCTAGATTTTTTTAGGACCCGGAATGGGGCCAAACGCGGTTATCTCTGTACGGATCCCTGCAAAGTGTTCCTGCTCCTAGCAGGACTCATTAAAAATGAAGGAATAAAATAATACTTGATTTGGATGAGAGATAAAATATGGAGATAAGATTATTTTGGAGTAATTGAAATGGAGGATGATGAGATATTATTTCGGCCTTATGGTATTAACTAATAATACCACAAAATCCACCCATAAACAATAGCGGCCCGTTTGGATGGAGGATTTGTTTTAAGGGGATTTGTAATGAGGGGGGATTTGAAGGTGGATATGTAATAAGGGGGGATTTGTTAAGAAGGGTGGCCCCACCTCTTAAGAAGGGTGGATTTGTAATGAGGTGTTTGGAAGGTTTTTTGAGAAGGGGGATTTGGAAGGTGGATATGATGAGATAAGATGTCAAATGACATAATTGCCCTCAGTTTATTAATTTTATGGATAATAAATGTTAATTTCATTATTATTAGAATATATACATATTTATCATTAATTTTGGGTAAAATAAATTCATTTTATCTTTAAATGTTGAAATCTTAGTAGTATTTATTACGATTTTTTCAAAAATAAAAATAAAACCGAACTGTTGGTAAAAACATGTGGGTGTTAATTTTAAAACAACAAAATTCATATATACATACACACATACATATGTCTGTCCGTATATCTTCTTCACTGTCTTCTTCACCACCTGCAACCAAATCCCCAATTTCCTCTCCAACTGTATACACCCAAATCCCCAAATTCCCTAACCTTCACCCCCGAAAAACTCAAATTCCGAACCCTCATCTCTCCCTCTCTCAAAAATCTCTTGCATCCAAACCCTCAAATCTCAAATATCCCTCAAATCTCTTACGATTACAAGGGCAGTAGAAGGCCATGGCAAAGGAGTAGAGGAACAGGGAGGGCGAGAGGAGAGTGAGAAGTCAAGGGCAAAACAGTCAAAAGGCACCCGGATTCACTAGCGACAGGGGGGTACCCCTGTCGTTAACTAATACGGGAAGATGTCCGGCTGGGAGCTCAAATCCCCCTTCCATTTTCAACAGCCAAACACCGGATTAGAGAGAGAGGGGGAGAACAAGTCCAGGGGTTTGGCAAATCCGGGTTCAAATCCCCCATCCAAACAGGCTCTAGGGGTATTGACGGGTCTTACACAAGAGGGTTATTAGCGAAGAAGTCTTGATTTTTTGGGTTCCCAAACCAGGGCATAAGGAGGGCCCACGGTATTATAGGGAGATAAATCAAGACCCCTTCACAATACTGCTTCCAAATGAGCCCCAGGAGTACAATTTTTTGACTTTGGTTAAGTTGTCTATACTAAATTAAATTTTTGGTAATTGATTTTGGCACTCCATTTTTTGATAACCACATTCCAATATTTTATATTTTAGTGCACATCACATGAACATTAAATACAAATATTGGAGTGTGATTATCAATATTTGAAGTGCTAAAATTAAATTCCTAAATTTTTTTTTGTCAAAAGTTAAATTATTTTTACTAAACTAAACATTCAACACATTTTCTTCCACCAACTCAAAATACATTTTTCTACATACCTGCTTTTATTGAGGCTTAAGTTGTAGAAGGTTCCGTCGCGTATTATGAGCACGAAAAAGTATACTGTGCTTCGTTTCACCACCGACCAGAAACTTCAAAAACGTCAAGGTAAATTACTCATTAAACAAACGACTCTCTCTGCTTTTTACTAGGACTAGGAGAACAAAGAAAAACTAACAATCTAGATCCCTACCCTGTTGGTTTGGTCAAGCACGCATGAGAAAACTACAACTCCCTCCATTCATTTTTTAAAATTCAGTATTTTATTTTAAGTTGTTCCTTAATAAGTGTCTTATTTTATAAAATTAGTTGGTACATTTTTTATTTTGCTCCTAAAAGTAGATTTCATTTTGAAAAGTTAGTGAGTAAAAGTATAATGATGATGTCTCTAAAGAGAGTAAGGAGGGAAAGTGGAAGTAAAAGTTGATGTGAATAGTGTAATAATGATATTTTTTTAATAAGTTGAAATTACGAATCGGGACACTTAAAAAGGGACGGAGGGAGTAAGAGATTTGGTCTTCAAGAGACTGCAAGTTCGAATTCTACGAAAATCAAACATTCCAAATCTTAAAAGCACGAAATATTGGTGAAAACTTTATATCCATCTCAAAATCAATTAGCAATGAGTGAAGATATCGCAGATATTATTAAGTAATCACTTATTCCACTACCAAGTAGAGTAATATGAGATTCATTTTTTTAATATCCCCTCACGTGTGCAACCGCGTTTTTGTAGGCCGGGGGAGTTGCAGGCACACTGACAAAGCAGATTATTCAAAAGGGAGGGTGAAGACTATCGTGACCGTGTGGGGCCAGTGAGAGACTTGTGAGGCTGGATTAAAATAATTGAAGCTGGCATGACGATTATCACGTGACTGTGGAATTTAATTACTACTACTTTATAAGTATTAACCGAAGGGAGTACGGAAGATGGTACGGGTGAAGCTTCCTTTTGTTTTTTTTTTTAATAATAATTCTCATAAGCATGACTCATGACCTACCCCACTTTTAATTACTCAAAGTACTTACAGATAAGCTTTGAGTCATCATTCATGACCAACCTACTTCTCTAACTGTTGATTTCAAATTTTCAATTAATTCCTGATATGTAACTACTGCAGAACAAGTAGAGCTTGTAGAGTACAAGTATCAAAAATCAGTTCGATCGGATATCATTAAGTGCATGATTGGTACACGCATAACTTGGCAATAATGGATTTTAATGGGTTTGATCCAGTATTTTGGATCCATTCTTCGTAAGATAAATGTATTACGATCAGGGACTTAATAATATCCGAACGAGTTTGATTTTTGGTAAACTTCTTGTACTCGACAAGCTCCACGAAATGAACGTTTTCGATCATCAAAACGAGAGCGGACCGAAACTGCCCAGGACAGCACAGTGCATGTTGTTCCTCAAACCAACCCCCAATCCAACTACCGCGATGTAAATCTCATCCAAAAAAAAAAAAAAAAACACGAGAGAAGAATGTCATGATGACGTTCGCTTTAGTTTTCCAGAATTGTCCATTCTCTCTCAGCACGACTCCAACAATTTTTTTTTTAATTACTACTCTCATTTCCTTTTTTTATTTCTCTCTACTCATAGCCCCAACTACCTTCCTACAAATTTAAACCAAACGGAGTCAATAGGTCCGTTTTCCTTCTGTCGTCGGTTGGTTTCCTTTTAGAATTTTGGGGGAAAAAAAAAACTTGAGATTGATTCGTTTTCTGTCGTTTGATTAGTTTCCGATGAACATATAACCAATAGACTAGATGACGACAACTTACGATAGACCCAAGCCGCCCTACCCTTTGTCTCGAGGGAGTACTGTGGCGATGGTTGCAGAATTTTGATTATTATATTCGTTTGAGTACTTGAATTAATTAAATATCTACCCGGTCCTATTTATGCATTAGGATATTCATTACGTGAATTAAATATCTACCGGTCTTATTTATAAAATTGTACTATATGTATGACCACTATGAATATCTCTCTCATTTATAAGTGATGACGTATATTCACATTCTGATAAAAGACATGCATGGAAATGAATAAAAATATTTCGACTGTCCACAATAATAAGTATTTTTTATATTTTGAAATAAGCACACAAGATGGGGTCATTCAATTCGCACATCGACTCACTAATCAATGGTGCATGCGAGACAGAGTTTTGTTTTGCCCTCTATGGTCGATCTGTTCCAATTTGGAATTTTGGAAAAATTAAAGATTAATTTAGTTTTGCTCTTTGGTTCATTTGTTAAGAAAGAAGTAACCCCACAGACTAGTGATAAAAAACGATGGACTATTTGACGCACAACTTACGATCAATACACCCTAGCTAGGCTATCCCTCAATCTCAATGGGTTTGAGCTCCCTTTGGACTCGCAACTCTCCTTGCTCATCCAAGCTCTATTTTTCGGGCCATTGCGAGTGTATTGAGAATTCTTGAATTGTTCGTCGCCTACATCAATCCCGTAGAAGAGAATATTCTCCAAATATATGTTTCATGCGGATAAATAAATTATAGTCTTTGATTGATCTAACTCTCATGGTAATTTTCTCTTCCAACAAGAAAAACTCATATTGTAATTCTCTTCCAACCTAAAAAAAAAAAAAAACTCTTTTATTTTTTATTTTTTATGGATTACTTGTATTTAAAAGGAATGGTATTTTACTTCTCTTGAGAGTTGAGAGTTAATTAGAAGGCAATTAAAAGTTCATCAATTAATTCAAGTAAACCCAAAGTTGTCAATTCCGTACCGGCCAGCGTACCGTTTTCACTATTGGAATGGTACGTACTGGTACCGGTCTGTATCTCAGTACCGTTCCGAATTTGCCGCAAATTTTTTTATTTATATTCAATATATGTTTACCTGATTGCAAAGTTTGAAGTATAAACATAAATAAAATGTAAGCAAGACTTCCAAACAATAAACCAGCAGATTCCATTCATTGAACTACTCATCTATTGACTAATTCATATGCAAACCAAGTTCTCAAAACAGCAGGTTCAAAAAAAAAAGGTTCTCAACACAGTTGATATATTACTCCTATACTCACTGGATCATTTCTCTCCTTCACATCTTACTCCTCCTATACTCCCTGCCTCACTGTGTCGTTTCACAGGTTAGCCACACAAGCACTGAAGCACGCGTTCGGCACACACTGGAAAAAAACACAGTGTAAATTTTTACCGCCGGAACACCAGAAAATGTCCGAAACACACTGGTATCGTCCGATACATCCGGTATTGGCCGGAACAGGCCTGTATTTCAACCGGAACGGACCTTGAGTCTTTTTGTTCCGTTTAAGCACTGGTACGGTACGTACCGGCCGGTACGAAACAGATTTCACAACTTTGGGTAAACCGTCCTTCCGTATAGACAGTAAGTATATGCCTAATTTCCTTAGCAACAATATTAAGGCCATATTCGATGACCCTCTTGGGCCTTGATGGAGTATTAGATTGTGAAGCCCATAGGGCCCTTAATATGGTGTTTGGGTTTGGCAAATGCACTGGATCGGACCATGAAGTCCAACCACTAGCCCGGAAAGTTTTAGGGTCCCTTCGGCTTAACTCTTTGTTGTATTTGAATTTTTTTTTTTTTGTTGAAACCGGAAAACTTTTATGTGATATGGGTGAGTAAGAATGAGAGGAATCGAAAAAATAAAAAATTATGACTTTTACACAAGTATTTTAGAAAATATCCAAGAAAAAGTCCAAAATTCTTGTGTAAAAGTCGTATTTTTTACTTTTTCGATTCCTTTCGACCTTACTCACCCATATTTTTCAAAAATTTAGTGTAAAACTAACAAACACAAAAAAAAATTGAATAAGAACAAAATCAAAAAACTGTCTCACATAAATTAATCACTAGGGTGAACGCTTAAGTCATGAGTCATCCAAATCATGATAACCTGTGCATTAAGGAGCACACCACATGCATTTTCGGGCCAAAGAACAATTCCATGCTTCCAATGGCCCCAAACCTCGAGAAAAAAGGCCCTCCAACCATTTTAACGAAGCCCTAAAAATAGGTTTCCTCACTTCATCTCACCTATATAAAGGCTCAAATTAATCAACCAATAACGAAATTGATTGAAATATATTCCTTCCCCCAAAGCTTAAAAAAATATGAGTGTGGCTTGTCTTGAGGGTCCGACACTGACGGAATTCGTCGAAGACGTGGAGGCCTTCGACAAATGCGTTGACGAGCAATTCAACACGCTTGACACTGACGACGACGGAGAGTTGTCGCGCTCCGACCTCGAGACGAGGCAAGGAAGGTTTTCGTCGATGGAGTTCGAGTTGCAATCGAAGGAAGAGATCACGAGTATGTACGATACCCTTTTCGAGGCGTTCGACGCGGATGGAAACGGGATGATCGATCGCGAGGAATTCAGGTCGTTGATGAGGGAAATCGTGCTAGCCAAGGCCCGTGGGATCGGCCTGTCACCGGTTTTGATTATCCTCCAAGGAGACAGCTTGCTTATGAGGGCCGTAGAGCATGGCTTGGCCAAAAGTAATTGATTTGAATGTTTTTAAGAAATGACTCAAAATAAATAGACAAATTTTGTTAGTTGTATTTATTGAATAGAATTGCATGACCCATGAATTAAATAACGAGATAGAATTTATTTTGCGGATCTCATATCAATTGGGGATCATCGTGACTTGGTTTGATTTGATTTGGTATTATTAAATGGATGGCACTTCGCCACTTCGGATATTTGTATAACGGTACCCCTTCCGTCCCAAAAAAAATAAAATGTCTAGTCCTAAAAATGAGAACTTAAAAATAAGGCATCTTTGTGAAGAAAATTAAAAAAAAAAAAATTCACACGTTGCCAGATATCAAAGAGTTCTTTCAATATATATGTGTAAAAATGTTTAAAAAAACTTAATAAAAGTGCATCATTTTTAAGTTTTCATTTTGCGAAAATGACAATCTTTTTTTGGACGGATGGAGTATTTCTGAACACGATTACCGTACAAACCCCTAAGGTGTACGGTATATGCTTTTGTATTTGGAGCCACAAAAATTCATAATCAAACACCAAAAAATTCACAAGTCGGACCACGAATATTAATAACTTTTGCACCGTCTTTGATTGTATTGCATGACTCTTTGAACCACAAAATTCGTAAGTTAGACCACAAAAACTAATATAAATTGGACCACAAAAATTCGTAAGCCATGCACCAGCTGAAGGTGCTTACCACCGTGGGAGGTGGATCTAGTCCAATTAATATTGGGACTTTGACCAGATATGAGTATCAGATTGGATTATAGTCAAGAGGATTATAAATATAAATATGCAGTTTTTTTTTTTGTTAAAATATACGACCGGATTAACCATGCCCGGTATATGTAATCTCAAAAACTGTGCGATATAAAATGTCAATTGAGATGTTCCGTTACTATTCCGATCACCACTAATCGGTGTATTACATAGCCCTTCGTTATTAGAACTGTCCAAACAAACAAGCGCTTTATATATAATTAAAAAAAAAAAAAATAGTAGGTATTTTTTTACAGTATTTGCTTTCTGCATTAGAAAATTTCGTGCTTAGGGATGATGAATGTTCAAATTTAGGAAACCCCCCACCCCGCCCCTAAGGTTATGGTAAATTGGTGCCCCTCCTGTAACAAACATCTTGTTGCTTTTTGGCACTACTTTGGCTGGAAATTTTGGACAGCGTGTTAACAAAGGTGGGAAATCATATCATATCATATAGGTTAACTTTCGAGGGAATTAAGGTGGGTTTTCGAGAGAATTAAGGTGGATTTAGGGGGTGTTTGGTTGGTCAATTTTTACATTTTCCAATTGTCATTTTTGGATTTTGAGTGTTTGGGAAGAAGAGGGAAAATGGATTTTGGAAAAATGGATTATCCAATTTGATGTTTCTTAAAAGAAATGGAAAAAGTGGGTGAGAGGAGCTTTTCCAATTTTAATTTTCTCATTTTCGGATTCACCTATGCCAAAAAAACAAAACTACCCTCTCTCTTTCGGGATTATTCCTTTTTTCTTTCTTATTCCCTTTCTGGCCCAGATTATTCCACACCTCCTCAATCTGCATTTCCTCCGGTCTGAACCGAAATGCCGACAACAACCAAACACGCACAGCCTGCTTGCAATGGAATAACATATAATCTACAGATTCTGGTTCATTCCCACATTTAGGACACATTCTATCTACTGGCATATTTGTTTGGAAAAGATTAACATTTAATGGAACTATATGTTATGCAAGCATTTCCATATAAAAAGATCTAACCTTCATTGGAGCCACAAATCTGGAGACTGTTAAACAAAGGGAGCCAACAAACATTTCACCATTCCACATATTTATTTTGTTAATCCTCATGGGTTGAAGCCCCCGTCTCAATTTGTGATATTTTTTTTTCTTTTTCTTTTTGTTTTACTGCTTCTTAACAGTGCATATTGTGACAAGAGAGAGTTCACTTATAAGACCTAATTGGTTCAACAGAGAAACCAATATTTTAGTTCAATTCGAGATTGGATTGTCGCTAACCGTATCCGTTAGATGAGTTTTGTAATGTGTTTGTTCCATTGGAGTAATTTTTTTAAATCCGAACTTCTGTAATATTTGGTGTTGTTATGTACTTTCTAGTATGTTTGTTCATTTTCTGTAATTTGGTTTAATCCGGATTCAAGTAATATTTTGTGTTGTCATTTTTTAATGTTTAGATTATAAATTTCATCGCTTATTGTACTGTTCGGTTATCCCATTTTGGTTTAAACTTCATTATTAATTTAACTTATTCCATCAAATACATTTTTGATGGACAAGTACAGCAAACAATAATTGGAATAAAAGAAATTAATTAAAATTCCCTTTGGACACTTTTCTGTTCATGTAATAACCAATTTCGGCAACTCATTTTAAAAAAATTGATTAAAACATTATTATATACATTTTCTCTCTTTATTAATAACCGGGGGTATAATAGTAAAAATCAATCCATAATTCATTTTCCTTCCATATCTTCCAAACACTACTTCTACTGCAAAATGCATTCTGCACATATCATACAAACACTCTACCAAATACAAAATACATTTTGACCATAATCCAAAAAGCCAAAAAGTAGAAAATGAAAAGCCAAAAAGTTGGCTCCCAAACACCCCCTTACATCGGTGGCTAGCGATGAGCTTGCCTAGTTTCCCAAAAATAAGTTCGAGGCTTTTTCGTTTTGTTATTTAAATTTTTTTTCACATTTCTAATTTTGCGTCCAATTTTGTGAATTGTATGTTTGCCTCGATGAGAGGAATCGAAAAAGTAAAAAATTGCGATTTTTACCAAAAAAAAAAATTTGAAAATATCCAAGTTTTAGCACTTTTAGCTCAATTTTTGGGCTAAAAGTGATAAAAGCTGGATATTTCTGGAAAAAAAATTTTGGGTAAAAGTCGTAATTTTTTGCTTTTTCGATTCTCTCGTCGAGACAAACCTACAATTCACAAAATTTTGACCCAAAATTAATAAATGCAGGAAGAAAAAATTGAACAATGACAAAATGGAAAAAACCTGAGACGTATTTTGGGAAACTAGATCCATCGGGGAAGTCATCCTTTAATTGCGGCTGTGTGGTTAATCTTAAAAGTCAAGAATGAAGCTATTTTTTTATTCAGTTCGACGGTCAGAAGTGTCCAATCGAGTCAGCTTATACGAACTTTAACTAATTCCTTCCCAGTGTGTTCAAATGTAGACTATACACGTTATATGCCGGGACTAAAAAATTTACAAAAAAATATTTTCTTGCTGTCTTACTATTCAAGAATCAAACTCTGATTAATTATGTGGAAAGCAAACTCATCGACAAACCGGAAAACTAGATCCATCGAACCCTGAATCCAAGAATCGAAGCTGTTTTGGAAGGGGAGATTCCAAATTACAGACAGGTGGAGGAGCTGATACAAAGTATACAGTCTGGGCAAACTTAAATTAAAAGATGGGGAAATGCTCTTATATATTCATGGCTGAAATCATGCATGATATGCAGAATTGCAAGGAATTCTTAAATTAAAGCGATCAGGGTGCGTGCATGTATTTGTCTGTATCCATTTGATTTGCACTAATTTTGGTGGGCCCGGGTTTGGTTTTTTCTTGGTCGTCGCATACATTCCTTTGAATCTTTTTCAAAAATTTCTCTGCCAGCCAAAAGAGGACTGATTTGCATCCCTCCTTGGTTTGCAAAAGCGCGGAGTATATCCGGTGTTTTGGCTAAATAAGTTACTTGTCTAATTTTTTTTTTGTCTTTATTCAAAAATTTTTCTCATTTGTTAGTTTCGCGTCAAATTTTTTTGGATTATTGGTTCGTTTCAACGAGAGAAATCGGAAAAGTAAAAAATTGCTATCCAAACGCAAATTTTTTGAATAAAGCCGAAAAATCTGGCTTTTTACTGATTTTTCTCTTTATTCAAAAAAATTTAAATAAAAATTTGACACGAAACTAACAAATGCGAAATGAACCAATAATCTACAAAAAAAAATTGACGCAAAACTAACAAATGCGATTTTTTTAAATAGAAAAAATTAAAAAAATCCAAGTAGCCTATTTAGCCAAAATACCCCTATCCAGGGTTTTGAATAATTACACTAGTTATCTTGTATAAATATGTATGGGCTCTTGAAAAAAAAAATCCAAAAAATTCAGGCAATTGCCACCATCATATTTATTGAACGTATCTTTAAACATTAATCCAATAACTATTCATTTTCTTTTATAGTGGTTAAAAGGTCATATTCTTTTTTTATTTCAATAGGCATACATAATAGAATTAAAATTTCTTTTCAAAAAAAATAATAGAATTAAAATTGTATCTACTGGGCGTTTAAATGTCCACCCACTAATAATGGGTTTCAAATAAAAGTATATAAATTTCGAATTATGAAGATATATACCAATATATAAATAGGTTAAGTTGAGTGTAAATATCACATTTCTTGAGACTCAATGAAATTAATTCCATTTTTCATCTGCAAATTAGTTTTACATTTAATATATTTTAACATAGAATTGGATTTTAAAAGATGAGCACGGAAACTTTATAATATCATATTCATATCTCACTATATAAAAGTCCTCTATAAAATTAATTCTGACATCTCCTTAATATTAAAATCGTAATCACTCTGTCCTTGTTATCCTGTCCATCCATTCCCAATATGCACCTTGTTAGCGCAAGCCGAATATCTTTTAAGTAAATTTAACCTCACTATATAAAGAAAAAACATATATATATAGTCTATAAAAATAAAGACATTCTTTGCATAGAGACTAGAGAGTAGGAATCAATAACTCATTGGCTCATTGCCAACCAATTTAACAAGCCAGCTTGATGACAAGCAACATAGAAAGAACATAAAATATACACAACACCGGTTATTAAATTTAACGTTATCTCGGCTTAGCAAATAAATATATATTCCTCACCTTTACGAGATATGGTATGAGGACGTAACGTTTCCTGCAATATAATTGAGCGGCAAGATTGATCTCCGGACAGTTGAAATATCAAAAAAATGAGGTCGTGAGTCGTGATGTTATTACTTCCCTTATGGGGCGATAGTGACATGTGGTTTCACTCTTCGTCTTCCTTCATCTTTCCATATCTCTCTCCATTTTCTAAGCTGTCTCCATCTCCTTCTCATTCCCCTTTCCTTCCCTTCTTAAGATTTTATTAGTTGGATTTCGCTTTCCTGCAACATCTCTCAGGGTTCCGCTCATTTGCCGGCTCTTCTCGAACAGGTATTAATCCAGTTTATAAAAATACTAAATTAAACCACATACAATCCCATTTAATATTAAGGAAAAGTATAAAACCAGCTCGATTGACCGACAATAGTAGGTGTGTGAATGTGTATTAAATAGTGTAAAAAATAAACAGAAATACATATTTTCATTGTCTTCTAGTGTGCTTATCGTCAGCCAAGTGGGCTGACAATAGCAAGATTAATTTGGACTTGGCTTTCCTACAGTCTCCTTGGGGGCTGCGCCTCAGGTTGGGTCCATTTGCGGGCTCATATCGAGTACGCAATTAAAGATGATAGTAGTTATTCACTTTTTAAATCTCATCAAGAACATCAATGACAGATAAGTCACATTTAGTGTGCCACTCGATCTACAGATGAGATTTTCATCTCATATGGCTCATCCTTCAATTCTTTTGAAGTCATTGGTCATCGTTCAAGAATCTTCTCCTTTCTTCTTCCTCTCCTAATGTATTTTAAACCAATCAAACACCTGCGATTATGACTTTTAATCGAGCATTACTAATGACATATATAATTCGATCTATCTGGACGAATTTTGTGTTAGCAAATTAAAACGAAAAAAAAACAACTCCGTGAAGCGAAAGTCTTGCCTGCAATTGTCAATTGGTGACTAAAAGACTGGAGTCCTAGCCATTAGTGCACCCCAGCTCACTTACAAATACATTTTATAATTGCATAAATAATTGTCATGAGAGAGAGAAAATGAGAAAAAATCATTCCCTTTCTCTGTCAGAGGCGCAAATCAAGCGAAGATGAAACCAGCTCATTCGTAAACCTTTGACCACTAGCTTGTGCTGATTTTTGTTTTTTGTTTTTTTATAAGGAGTTGTTAGGACCGGCTTAAGCATACATATTAATTTGGGGAGATCATAAGACCGTCGTCCATTAGTTAATGTCCCGGCCACTTGAAGTCGGAACAAATGCTTCGTATGGACTGGCCCTAAAAGAGTTATAACACCTGATAAATTTTGTACCTGATATTTTAAGAGGGAGCAATCTCCTGAGATAACCTGTCCAACCCATTGGAGAATAATTTTGTTCAAATTCCTTTAAAGAATGTGAACATTATCCTTTCTGTATTGGTGAAAAATACGAAAGATTCACAGAATCAATACATTTTTTGATAATAATGAGTTAGTTTATGGTGAGACCCACATAATTTCCACGGGTAGATAATGCTCATTCTTTTTAAAGGAGGGTCAACAAAATTATTCTCAATCCATTAGGGTTAACGGTTAACAACTTGTGCTGATGATTATCAATTAGGGCCATATCAATTATGTTGTTTTTCGTATCTAGGAGTAGCCCAGCCTTGTCATTCCAGCTTCAATTTTCTCTTAAAAAAAACTCCCCTCTTCTTGCACACCCATCAGCCCAATCATCAACAAAAGCCTCCAACTTGTTCACAAAAGAACCCCCCCCCTCTCTCTCTCTCTCTCTCTCTCCACAGAGAAATCATCAAAGGATGAAAATCTTCCAAAGTGAGTTAGTGTTGTGACTTGTGAGAGGAGGGAGAAACAGAATTGAACCCAGGTGACAACACCATGATCCCAGCTTGTTTCAGTAATCCAAACACTCTCTCAAGTGAAAATACTGCTACCAGTACTACTCCAATGCCTCAAAACCTCGTAACATGCACTTACCAAACTCACCTTTGCAACTCACCCACCCAACTCACCCTCACCTGGTCCAAGGCTCTCTTCTCTCACACCTTAACCCTATTCCCTTCAGACAATTCCTTCTCCACCACCATCTCTCTCTACCCACCGACCTTCTCCTTCTTCCGGACCCGGGCCGGGTCCAAATCCATCCACTTGGCCCACCACCACTACCAGAAGATCAAGCTACACTGGGACTTCACCAGGGCTGAGTTCGCCAGCAACTCGGCGGAGCCCGACTCGTCGTTCTACGTCGCCATTACTTTCAACTCCAGGCTGGAATTCTTCCTCGGCGACCTCCAGGACGAGTTGACCCGGCGGGCTGGGGTGACGGAGCCGCAATGCTACTCGGCCGAGTCGACCCTGCTGTCTCGGAGGGAGCACGTGTTTGGGCGCAGGACTTACGTAACTCGGGCGCAGTTCATGAGGTCCAAACACGAGATAGAGATAGACTGTGGTGGAGGAGTGCTCAAAGTAAAAGTCAATGGGGTGACGAGCCTTGTAGTAAAGAGACTTGCATGGAAGTTCAGAGGGAATGAGAGAATCATGATTAGTGGAGTGGAGGTAGAGTTTTACTGGGATGTTTTCAATTGGGTCAACAAAAGTAGTGGCAACAGCAAAAGTGGGGGTGGCCATGGTGTTTTTGTGTTCCAAATGGGGGATGGTGGTGGCATTTGGCCGGAAATGGCGGGCCCGGAGAAGAAGTTGATGAGGAAGAGCTTTTCGGGGGCAGCCACGGTGCAGCCGCCATCGCCGTCCCCATCGTGCTCGAGTGTGTTGCAGTGGGCGGAAGAGAGTAGTAGTCATGAGGGTGGTAGAAGTTCATGTTCCTCGTCCACCAAGTCTTGTGGGAGTAACAGTGGTGGCTTTTCTTTGTTGTTGTATGCTTGGAGGAAAGAGTGAGATTTAGGATTTGTTTGGAACGTGTGGAAAAGAAAAGAAAAGAAAGAAAAATTTAATTTTCCTCATTCAGTTTGAGAGAAAACAGAGAGAAAAATAACAAAAACAAAGAATTAACTAACCACGGTGCATGAAGGTTTTTCTACATTTTTCTCGAAGTTTTTTTCTTCCCTTTCCCGTCGTTTCTTTTTCTTTCTTTTCCTCAAGTTCCAAACCGGGCCGTTCAATTGTTGTATTCAAATCGTTCAAAACCATTTTGTTTGTGATTATTAATGAGATTGTGGTTCTAGCATGTTGTAAATTGTTTTTATCTTTCTTTGCCTATACAAAGTGTTCAAAACAAATGGTCTGAGCCATTGTTATTAATTAAGTTCATTTTTCATGCTTTTCCATTGGGTTTGGATTTTAAATTAATACTCATTAGAAAGGACAATGAAAGAGCAACTAAGTTCCTCACACATAGGATTGGACCCATGATTTAGTCGCAGTGGGATCAAATATCTAAGACATATATAATTTGTTTTTTGTACATAAAAATCGGATAAGGAATTGAATTATACGAAAATAAAAAACAAAGAGAGTAGAAACTATTCATATTAGCACATTAATACATAACTCATCTACCGTTTGCTAAGAAAAATTGTTACTTGTAGAAATTGATGATTCTATTCTTATGGCATTTTTTTTTTCAAATCTCTCTACAGAACTGCAGAAAAAAAAAAAAAAGAGCTGAAACGTAACACATTTCAATAAGACCTAAGTTTATCCTAATTTCCTCCATCCGTCCTTTTTTGTTTGTTATTTTCGATATCTTTGCCTATTTTCAATTGCTTATATCTTCTAATATGAATTTCCAAAAATTATTCAAAATATTATAACTTAAAAGATATAAACAATTAAAAAATAGAGCAACATTCAAAAATGGACAAACAAAATGAGAGGGAGGGAGTAACATATTGGAAACACTAAAAGATTACTTACCACAGTGCAAAATGCACCGATAGAGTTTTTAGTTTTAACTTGGAGAAAATATCATATCCAAGCTTTTTCACATTAATTGGCAATTATCTGACCTAGCTTATATCTAGATAGACTGTGCACCGATAGAGTTTTTAATTTGAACTTGGAGAAACTATCATATCCAAGTTTTTCCACATTAATTGGTAATTATCTGACCCAGCTTCTATCTAGATAGACTGCTTGCTTTTGTATTTGCAGGAGCCTATGCTTGCTTTTGGGGAGGGAGGGAGAGAGAAACAAACCAGAGTATAGAAGTCTATAGACTCGAAGACTTTGTGGAGAGAGAAAAAAACGTTGAGTTCTTTGTATATAACGTCACAATCAAAGATGGCAAAAATTGTAAATCTCGTGGGATTTTTAGGGCAATAATTTTATCCTTTGGGGCAAAATTACAGAATACTCCTCAAAACTATACCTGCTCTAGGGATATTTTGGGTCAAGTAACCCACCTTGACCTAGTGTAGGTCTGCCCCTGCTCACACATGGTACTTAAAATAGGGTGGTTAAATATAGTCCAAAATTGTGACTACATATATATTTCTTTAACAAATACCTTAATTTGCTCGTATTTAATGCAACAAGAGAATGCCTGTCTTCTGCATTTTGTGTGTGTATATGGTCCGGCCTATTTTATGGTCCTCGTAGGCGCAAAAAAAAAATAGAAAAGAAAAGGAAAAGCAGAAACAAACTTTTGAAACTTTTGTTTAAGCACGGTATTTAAGAAACTTTTTAACAAAACGTCCCGCCAGAACTGGAAATCATGATATGCGAATATGTGTGTTTTCGAAGTTTTCGATTTTTGTTTGGCAAGTTTGCTAGTTTTTAACATGCTAATTAATAATAAAAAAAAAAACTATAAGAAAACCCATCTTGGTTTCGTTAATTAATTAATACAGTACTATTATGCATATGGGTTCAAACCCTCATTCAGGAAAAGTGAAAAAAGAAAATGTTTTATATGCAGTATGGCCCTATTTATTTATTTATTTATTTTTTTGGGTCAAGCGGAAAATCTATGGCCCTATTATTTGCCCTACGTACTAGAAACCAAACACAATATAAATAAAATAAATGAAAGCAAGCAAGCGTCCAAAAAATTCTCTTTGGATGCTCCCAAACAAAATTATTTTGAATGCACCGTTTAGGCTGGTAGGCTTTTACGTAAAGTTTGGACCTTCTCCTTTTTTTTTATTTTTATTGGACGCCACAATGTACGTTTGGACTTTGTGCTGCACAACGTGGATCTCTTTAAATGTTCCTTTGGTACTATCCATACTTTCATTTCGAGTCCGTTCTACTATATCCCGAAAATTCATGTATCTCTGTGCCGAGGAATTTTGTGGCCGTTAGATTGTGTGATTTCTTTTTATGATAAAAAATTAACGGTCGAAAAATTCATTGGCACAGAGATCGATTTTCGGCACAGTGGATCCTGCGTCTTTCGTTTCATATCATAAATAAAATCAATATTATGTATGTATATGTTATACGTATAGAAACAAATGCAAGCCTTGATGATGATTATATGATATCGTTGCCCATACTCATTACAAATGATTGTTTGTGGCCCTTCAAATAGAAAATAGCAGTTGGCAACTTTCTTAGTAGGAATTCCCCCGTATAAAAAAACAGGATTTATAGTGGCTTGCTTGTGGCACTGGTGGACGGTTGCGGTTGCAGTTGGGTTGGTTTTTTTTTTTTTTTCCCTTCTATCGTTTATGTATTTTTCTGTTCATGTATTCATATTGTGCTCTGTTCCTTAGGTCTCAAGGCCTTCGCATGTCGTCGGCGCCCTCTATCTTAGGCGATAGCACAATTGTGTGTTGTATTATGTTTGTTAAAACCCTTGTACTCTTTCTTTCCATGTATATATATGATGTTCTTTTTTTATGACCAAAAAAAAAAGGGATTTAACTCAAAACGATGTGGAACAATTGGTGGAAACAATTCTTGGAAGAGTTGAACCGGCAGAGATCTGGCAAGATGAGTTGCTCCTTATAAAAGAGGGGTCAAATTGGTGACTTCAAAATGTTTTCCTGTGTTTTTGGTAGTTTTCGGGTTGTACGAATCCAGTGTTTATCTGCGTTACGATTTGTTTTTCGACCCATCAAGAGTAAAATTGTCATGTCTTTTGACGCACAAATAATAATTTTAGGTCAATCACTTGGGTTACAAAGTAGATTCAGCAAGTTTTTCAATGGTTCAAAACATGCACAAATCGGAGCACGGAAGTGTCCATGGGAAGCCCACGAAATTTGGCCCGTTGCATACGTAGTTTCGAGGTTGGGGCCGTAAAGGTCAAGTCTTCCACATTTCGCTGCCACGACTTGATTTGGCGGCCGTTAGATTTAATTAATGTGGTGGCCGCGAGATCTTTTGATAGTCGGAATAACCTCCAGAAGTTCCATCTTAAATTATTTACACCCCCAGATCGGTGTTAACATTTGTTTTCTTCAAATTAATTGCATTGCGCCACATCGCAATTTTTTATTCATTGGGACCATTATTTTGACGATGTGACGCACTGTAATTAATTTAGAAAAAATAAATGTTTAACACCGATGATATATATAATTTATTCTCATCTTAGACACTACAATGCCGATCTTCTTATCACGTACCTGGATGTTTTCGGATATTTTGGACGTATTTGAGCTATTATATTTTAAAGTAATTATCTTCATCGATCGAAACCCCAAAGTCTATAAATAGGAGTCTAGGTGCACAATATTTGGGATCCCATCATATGCACAAACACTCTAGTTTTCATCTCACAATCGCCTCTTCTATTATTTGTGATAGAAGAGTTTGTGAGGAAAAAAAAAACACACACACACACACAAAGTCTATTATTTGTTCAAATCATTCAATATTCATATCCATCTATTATTCGTTGTGTGCATTTGTTGAGTCTTTGGTGACTCTCCGCACTACCGGCCGGTGATGTACAAGATTTAGATGTCATCAAGAAAGAAATAGTAAATAAAGGCAAGCGAAAGGGGAGAGAACACCGAGAGACTAGTACGTGCAATTGCGGAATAGTGGTGTGCGCAACACCGTATTGCACACCTCCGAGCTGTCGGGAAGTTTGTCATAATGGATTGACCCCATTTGTAACGCAACAAATGTATTGCAATTTGCAATCACATATCGATTAATAGTATTTAATCCACATGAATTTTGGCATGATTGATGGTTTCAAAGAGTTCCAGAAATTGAACGACTTCATTTATTGAAGTACACCCTTAAACAACACACAAATAGGCCAACCACGCCATTCAATTGGGAGAACCACTTCTAGTGAAATCGGTATCTCCCTCCCTCCAGTGATGACTAAGGTTCAAGTCCAACAAGGAGCGGGATTTTAGGGACCAGGGCTATGGATAGCTTCTTGATCCTCCTGTGCTAACTCTAACACCTCCACTAACCCCTGCTAATGTATACAATATTGAAAAAAAAAAAAAAATGCCATCCAATCAAAGGGGCCAGGGATGAGCTATTTCCGCAACGGTGGACCTTACACCGACCAGCGGCTGCTTTCCCCGTTCAAAGTTTGTGAACGACCACTTACTGTTGTTCGAAATCAAAACTTTTTTCCATAGTAAAATTAGTTGTCAATTGGTTGAGTGAATTTTCATTCGTCGGAAACTAGCCAGTGCACCAGGTAGGTTCAAGCTGTGGGATGATTAGGTCAGCCCACCAGCTTCTCCTAGTGAAAAATGGCCCAAAAAATGACTGATCCGGTCGATTTCATCCCTAGTTTACACTACGCATATCATAAAAATTACCCTCCCATTCAATCCTTTTTTGCATCTAAACACAGAGTTGGAACTTGAGTGTATTTGTAAAACATGGTGTTTTCTCTAGTCCCACATTGGGGAGTTACAAAAACTCTATCTACTTTAAATGAATTTGCACTTTAGTTGGTTTGTAAAAGAAGACTCAAGGAAAGGTCTCGTGCGTTCAAGATAATGGGCGGCAATTTGAAAAATTAAATAGGAAACCAGTGATTTGAGCCTTGTGCACATACTATGGTAAAGCCCGCATTTTGTGCCGATTAAGAACGTGAGCTAAATCAAAGGATCGTGATTTGATTTGATTTTTTGCTGAACAAAAAAACAGTGTTAAAAACGTGTGCATCAGTGGGATCTGATTTGTTTTCCAAAACTGACGCCTCAGCCTGCTCCTCCTACACCTATAAATACATCACTTCGGAATTGGTTTTAGACACAAAAAAAAACAACTCTCTTCCTCCCCTAAAAACATTGTTTGAGTTCGAGCAATAGGTCGATTGTGTTTTTGTTTTCGGTCTTTCTTCAGTGCAGAGAAGGCCGAGCAGAGGTGTGGTGAATTCTGGGCTGATTTATCCTGGGGACGGCAGGGCAATAACGAACTGTTTGTACAATCTGGGTAGAGCCGCGAAACGTCTTAAAGAAAGCGATCTAACTCAACCCAGCCGTTGTTCTTCAATTTGGTATTCTGTTTTCAATAGCAGATTTTGAGGTAATTCGTTCTTGTTTTACGACACTTATTCCAACACACAGATACAAAGAGAGGTAAGAATAGAACCGCCAGTATCTCGGAAAGTAGTTACGATGAAAGGTTTAAGCTTTTCAAGGTTGAAGCAAGCGAAGAAAGCTTGGCGGGAGCTATCCGCTTGTAGTCTTTTTCCAATGCTGTTGCTGCTAGAGATTGCAACTCTGAGCCGTCTTTGTTCTCCTTGTCATGACCTTTCGTAGTTGCCCGATTGCATGCGTACACTAAATAACACCAATAAGACATTGCCAATCTAAAAAAGAAAAAATAGGAATAAGACATTCTTTCAATCGTAGAACTTAAACCCAAATCAAATACGAGAAAGAAGCATGAGAATTATAAATAAAAATGTACGAAAAGGTCAAGGATGAGAATTCTAAATCAACAGAACAATCCATCCAAGAGGTATATCAGATACTTTCCCAGTCCAAGCCAAGTGTGACAGAGAGAGAGAGAGAGAGAGAGAGAGAGCTCACCAAGCAAATACCAAAAAGTGCCCTGGTATTCTTGCCACCAGTCAAGTCTGTTGCAGATGCATAATATTTCGTAGCTGATTTCGTTTTCAAGTCCAGCAAGTGTGTAAAGAACCTGTTTTAGCTCAAAGCAAATAAGAACAATAGTCAATATGAAAAAGTAATGGACAACTACAAAAATAAGATGGAATGATTCTTAAATTGTGGTTTTATTACTCAATCGAACTGAAACACAGTTTCCTTCAGGTTAATTTGAAATAGTATGACAAGGTAAAAGAAATTAACTGCAAAGCCTGGAGAGCTTTTGAAATCCCCTTAACGCAATGCACCAAGCTAAGAAAATGTAGAAAAAAAGCCCTACGGGAAAGCCTTGTGATGCTCTTCCTCTTAGGCTTTGACATATTCTTACGCCGCATGTGTTGTGCCCCAGGTTTGCCCATACACTCACACACACACACCAAACACACAGATTACAGAGGAAAATTTCTGTTTACTTGGTAAATATTAACAAGTATACAAAAACATGAAAAAAACCTCACACTCAACCTCACCCTCTCAGCTCACATATCTGCTACCACACATTCAACCTAACAAATACATCAGTATTTATAGGGAAACCGGGGAGAAACAAAACAAAACAGGGGAGGGAGATTTTCCAAGAGCAATAAATGCTCTGCCATGCCAAGATCTTCCAGAGCATGCCTAAATCTTCCAGAGTCCATTTATGCTGCTCAATCTTTGACTCTTGGAAAGCCATCACCATCACCCCCACATGGGTGAATTCCAACAATCACCCCCTTCACCCAATGTGGGGTAATTGTCAAACCTGTTCAACCTCTCTAGCATAGCAAGTGTCTGTGTCACTCCAAGTCTAGCTTCCTGCACTCTCACACCAGAGTACCCATGCCCGACTGAATGTCTTCTTGCTTGACTAGATCTTTCGAGGCTAAACCTGCAGCACTGTCCGGCTCTGCAATACCGCCACTCTAGCATCTTCCGTGTACCAGAGCACCAACACAGCCTTTGCTCACACCAGAGGCTCCATTCGCCAGATGGTCTCACACACCACCTAGGAAGAGGCTGACTCTCGTCTCTGTTGACACACTACATCCCTCACTAAGCTACGCCGTACCTCCAAGCCAAGATACACAACTCGCAAGCTGGGATGTCTTTATCACTGCTACATCTCAGTGGCCCATACCGGCATAGCCGCCGATATACCGCATCCCCTAACCAGAGTGCTTGCATCCAAAATCAGATGCTCTCAATCCATCATCCACGAGAACAATGTCCGCATCCCCCAGAAACAGTGCATGGGAGGACAAGGATATTACTAACTAGGTGAGAGTAAATTACTTGACAAAAACTGACCGTATCAATTCCAAGAACCAAGCCGCAAACAGCAATTGTAATTACCACCACCCATACCAATGCGCCTTAATCAGTTTTTAACAATCCTGCTTGAAGCGAACCAGGCACCACAACAAACTCACCAATACACATACATGAAATAAAATGCAAAAGATGATAATCAGAACCATAACATGCAAAAACATGGAGACGAAGGCAAGAACACACTGGGAGTGTGGCACTAGATAGCCAACGAGAGTCTGCAAGGTAAGATTAATTTTGATTACCATCTCTGATTGGGCCTTCCTTAAGAATCAGATCCTCCAAATTACAGCTCGTATGGTCGAGAATTCCTCCTCAATCTCACCTAACACAAGCGTTCTCAGTCATTATGAAAATAGGAGGAACCGAATTACTTCAGCAAGCAAAAAGAAAAATACTAGCTGAATATAAAGGACATAGATCTGGATTACATCTCACTAAATTTTGGTTGATAAGTTTGGACATCATAATTCCAATTCTGCAATCATACAACCGCTCATTGATTATACTAGTGTAATGCTCGTGCTTCGCACATTTCTATGTGCTCATTGGTTCAACCGGTAGTCGGGAAGTAAATATACATATGCTTTTTTGTTCCTCTAGTGATGATAGTAGAGAAAGAAATGCCAAGAAGATATCCAGATCTTAAGAGCTGAAGTTACCTGTAGAAGCTTTTGGGCCATAAATCTCCACAACTTGCCTATGCAGAAATCGAGTAAGACACTAAGATGCCAGCATGCAAAGATAATAAACACAAAATTCTACCATCTGGCTTGTAATGCATCTCAGTTGGGAAGGACAAAACAATTAGAATTGAAGATATGGAGTTTAATGAGTCATATCTTTCCAAACCTTAACAGTAGAGTTATAGCATAGCTGGAGGAAGAAACAGGTAAATCAATTAATTCAAGACGACAGTCCCAACTGCAATCCATAATCCATGAGCAAACAGAAGATGAAATTACTTATTGCATTAGCTTAGTAAGTTATCTGCACCAACAAAGAGACGGTAGTTATGTCAATCCAAACTATGCTAGGACGTAGTTCAATATGAGTTTTAGTTCTAAAGAAAGAATTTTGGCTCGGATTCAAAGTTGGTCTCAAAAATTTTTATCCTATGGGGGAAGGGCCCAATTGATTCAGTCTGTTCTTTGTAGTATACATACCTACTAGAGCTCTATCTTTATATTGCCTCAAAAAGTTATTAAGGAGATTGAAGGAGTGTTGGGGGCTTTCTTATGGTCTGGTCTTGACATGAAACATACGGGTGCTAAAGTCAGTTGGATGCATCTATGTGTTCCAAAGAATGAAGGTGGGCTGGGGTTTAGGTCCCTTAAAGAATGGAATAAGGCTTCCAATACTAGGCACCTTTGGGCTTTGAGTTTTAAAGCTGATTTGCTATGGGTAAAGTGGGTGCATATGTACATTCTAAAAGGGCATAGTCTCTGCGGAATTCCTATACCGAATGATGCTTCATGGGTAATAAGGAAGCTTCTCAAATTAAGGGATATTTGCCAAGGTTGGATCAGGTATTGCATTGGGGATGGAGAAGATACGTTTCTATGGACTGATAATTGGCACCCCCTTGGTGCATTGTACAAACGGTTCGGTGATTCCGTTGTTACAAATAAGGGCAGGACTTTGAGGGCTAAAGTATCCGCCATTATTGTTCAGGGGGAATTGGCGATGGCCAAGACAAAGAAGTCAAGTTATGATGGCGGTTATGCGTCACACCCCTGAAAATTTTCTTCCTAATCCATTGACTAAGGATAAAGCAATATGGACTCTTTCTCCAAATGGCTGTTACTCTGTCAAGACAGCATGGGAGGCATGCAGGCATAGGTGTTCTTTTCAACACTGGCATTTGTTAGTATGGTTTAGTCAGAATGTGCCTCAGTGGAGTTTTATACTTTGGCTTGCAATTTTGGAGTGTCTTTCCACCAAGGATAGAATAGCCAAATGGGGGATATCCATTAATCCAGTATGTGTGTTGTGTATGGCTTGTGAAGAGTCTCATGCCCTTTTGTTTTTTGAATGTCAATTTTCTGCAATGATCTGGAGCCGTGTTTTGCGTAAAAATAACATTTCTAGAGGGCCTCTTTCTTTGCAACAGGAGCTTATTTGGGCTAGTGCTCAAAGAAAAAGTAAAACTTTTTGTAGCACTGTATACAAGTTATCTTTGGCTGCAACTTCTTACTTCCTATGGGCGAGCGTAACATGCGGATATTTCAGAACAAGAGCAGGGATGTAGATGGCCTAGCTGCAGCGATTCTTGATGCGATTAGAGCCAAGCTTTGTTCTTTCAATTCTGTAAAGTTTTCTTGCCTTAATAGACAAATTTGTGATGATTGGTTACTTAGCTCTAGAGTTTTTAGGATAAATAATGACTGACTTGTATAGCCTTGTTGTTCATTATATTGTTGTTCAGGGGGATGCCCCGTTGTTTTTGTAGTTGCCGTGTTTTTGGTGAAATGAAATTACTTTAAAAAAAAAAAAAACGTTGGACACAAGCTTGCCTGTAGAATGGATATCCATTGCACACAAGCTTCTCCTTCTTCGACAAATTCTCTTCATTAGAGTAAATTCCATCTGATTTAGATTTTCTTCTACGTACCTTCATTTCAACTAGACATAAGCTGACAATTATTAGCCCCAATTTCACGCTTGAGCCAGAGATAAATGATGCAAGGGACGAAAGAATAGATTGCATCCATGCCACATGCTATATTAACTTTACTAGAAAAGCTGCATGTCTCAGAAGATGTTACTAATAACCCCTTTTTTACAACCCTGTCAATGAAAATAAATTAAAACTGGGCTGTGCTACAATTAGCATGTTTTGCGGTTATTCTTAATCTTAAGATTTATAAGGACCGCAACAGTTGAAAACATGCAATCTTCATTTCATGTTTTAGTTCCCTCTGTAAAAAAAATCTTCCTCCATTTTTTACCATAAATTTTATGCTGAATATTCTTCCACTGAAAGTTGTAAGAACACGTGCAATTTTGTTTGTAGGTAAAAAATAGATTACATGGACATTTCAAAAGCCCTTAAGGTATGAGAATCACTTTAACACCTCATTGTTGCAAAGAACTTTGCAAGGCACATTCAAAGCCCTAACTTAACATAACAAAAACCCAAAACAAAAATAATCTTCTTAAATCAGAGTTACCAAAATCAGTAAAACTGTTCTTTGGTGGGTGTAGAAACTCGACGTCAGTTCCCCCTTCTGTCTCCCCTTCTGTCTTATGCAGCTGCAAGCCTGCAACATTAACGGTCTCCTAGTAACGGCCGGCCTCCTAGTAATGATACCTTACAAATTCACCGGGAAAAAAACATTACGTATATGTAAGCAAAGGAGTAGATGTTGACTATTGGCTCTTACTTTGTGCTATAAAACGGAGGAAATAGAGAATACAACAAAATTTTCACATCACCAAATAGGCTTTGGTCTAAGTTGCTAGTGATTTTCGCGCTCCACTTTCTATTGATAGAGAATTTTAACATGAAGTTGCTAGTGAATTCATGAACAAAATGAAGCACCATCAATAAAAAGTAGAGCGCGAATATCAATTTCCAAAAAGAAAACAAAAGAAATAAAAGATTATACAAGATACTAACGAATGTCATTCACGAACTTTTTTTAACTCTAAGTCCTCGTTTGATTCGCGAATTAACTGCATGGGATAGGAATAATTGTATCTAATCCCAAGTAATCAGATGATCAAGCCTCCAACTCTCTCAATACGTGTTAACAACTTCACGCCACTCTACGTTAGTGTAAAAGCAATGCAACATCAATGGATGAATGTCACTCGTGCAAGCACACACATGTCATGTAAAAATATGCAAAGATTTTGAACCCACGAGACTTTTAGTCTTCCCGCAGTCTCAATGTATTCTAAACTTATACTTTGGTACCAAGTTGTCACATCCTTAATTTTTAACATATTAATGATAGGAATTCTAAATGAAATACCCATCGAACTATACATAATTATCCCCAAATATTAATTATCCCCAAAAGATTCCTCCATGATCTTTCAAAAGATACAATAGTATTTCAAAGCTTACAATAACGGCACTTCGGCCCAAATACCCACATTCCATCCAAGAGGTAGAGGTTCGAGCCTCCTTGGGAGCGGTTGGGACCCAGAGCTATGGAAAGCTACTGGACTCCCCTGGTACTAATCTAACTACCCCGCTAACTATAAAATATGCCAAAAAAAAAAAACTAAAACTTCTTAATGTCAGCTCTCAACAGTATGACCAAACATGCATGTCAAGTACGCCATATCAATGCCTCTAATTTGCACATATAAATAATAAAAGAGTGAACTATACTAGACCAGTAGAGAATTTATGCCCAATCTATATGCTAATGCGATGATCAATGCACTAAGGGGACTTAAATTCAACAAAAGACTTCTCAAGTATATATGGAGTTGTATCTGGGAGTGAAAGTATGCCATAGCGAAGTAGTGTAAGCAAACGTCAAGTTCTCAATCATCTACAAAGTGTCATTCATTTCATTTTCGACGTGTCATGTATTTCAAGTACATTTTCCAGGTATTTGGGACCTGTGTGTCCCCTGCCGGCATCACACCGAGTGGCAAATTAGTTCATTCCCTGGTATTTGGGACCCATACGCCCCTTGCCAAGCGTCACATTGATTGATGGACCGAGTTCATGTTCGTTATGCCGTTCTATTATTCATATTTCAATTTTCAGTCAACAACCAACCATTTCATCAAGTGTGCTTTTCAACAAGTCCGTATCTTCCATATTAACATCTTCCATATTAACATGTCACAGTATTCCACATAACTAGCTAAACAAATAAATAAAGTATTGACACAGTTCCTATTAAAAAAAACGTGAATTCTAAACGACGAAAGCCAAAGGTATGGAGCTATTTTGGCATGATTGATGGTTTCAAAGAGTTCCAGAAATTGAACGATTTCATTTGTCAAAGTAGACCCGAAAACAACACACAAATAGGCCAACCACGCCATCCAATCAAAGGGGCCAGAGATGAGCTATTTCCGCGACGGTGGACCTTACACCCACCGGTGGCTGCTGTCCCCGTTCAAAGTTTGTGAACCACCACTTACTGTTGTTCGAAATCAAATATCAAAACTTTTGCACCTCTCATTCCACGGTAAAATTAATTGTTAATTCGTTGAGTGAATTTTCATTCGTCGGAAACCATCGAGTGTGCCAGGTAGGTTGTAATTGTGGGTTGGACACCTTCCCCTTGTGAAAAATGGCCAAAAACGACCGAACCGATTTCATCCTAGTTTACACTATGCAATCCTATTGCATCTAAATACAAATACAAAGAGAAACCATCAAAAAGGGTTGCTCGAATCTCTTTGCAAGGATTGGGACTCTAAAGCATAATAGAGAAAATACAAATAACATCGATGGTCTGTTTCATAACATAAAATTCCGATACAGATTGAAAAGATCTTAACGATCATAAGTTGCGTACGAAAGAATGAAAAGTACAAGAAATATGGCAACAAAAAAGCAAATAGTATCTGAAATTTGCACCTGGAAAACAAAACTGAAGCAAACTACCGTGAGAATACATCACATCCTCTTTATTTTATAATTCAAAGGGACACGAAAGAGGAGAGTTATTTGAAAAATCACAAAACTGAAAATTGGATAAACTACATTTTCACCCCCTTTAAATGTGGTGAGGGGTAAGACATAGAACCGCCAGTATCTCAGAAAGTAGTTACGATGAAAGGTTTAAGCTTTTCAAGGTTGAAGTAAGCGAAGAAAGCTTGGCGGGAGCTATCCGCTTGTAGTCTTTTTCCAATGCTGTTGCTGCTAGAGATTGCAACTCTGAGCTGTCTTTGTCCTCCTTGTTACGACCTTTTGTCAGTTGCCCGATTGCATGCGTACACTAAATAACAGCAATAAGACATTGCCAATAAAATAAATAAAATAAAAACAGTAATAAGACATTCTTTCAATCATATAACTTCTTAAACACAAATCAAATACGAGAAAGAAGCATGAGACTTATAAATAAAAATGTACGAAGGTCAGGGATGAGAATTCTAAATCAACAGAGCAAATCCATCCAAGAGGTTTATCAGATACTTTCCCAGTCCAAGCCAAGTGTGACACACACAGAGAGAGAGAGAGAGAGAGAGAGAGCTCACCAAGCAAATACCAAAAAGTGCCCTGGTATTCTTGCCACCAGTCAAGTCTGTTGCAGATGCATAATATTTCTTAGCTGACTGAACGTTTTCAAGTCCACCAAGTGTGTAAAGCACCTGTTTTAGCTCAAAGCAAATAAAAAAATAGTCAATATGTAAAAGTAATGGACAACTATAACAATAAGAAGGAATGATTCTTAAATTGTGATTTTATTACTCAATCGAACTGAAACACGATTTCCTTCAGCTTAATTTGAAATAGTATGACTAATTGTTAACCACCAACTAATCCAAAAGCTTAAGCGGTTAGAGAGAGGGGCAACTTTATTAGTTATACCTTCAACATGCCCCCTCGCGTTTAGCCAGGCTCTCCTCTATAAGTGGGCTAAACACGTGTAAATATTTTAACATTAGGTAAGCGATGAGATTCGAACATAGGATCTATTGCCTGCTCTGATACCATATTAGATTGTTAACTACCAACTCATCCAAAAGCTTAAGCTATTAGAGAGGACAACTTTATTATTTATACCTTCAACAATGAAAAAAGAAATTAACGACAAAGCCTGGAGAGCTTTTGAAATCCCCTTAACGCAATGCACAGAGCTTTAAGAAAATGTAGCAAAAAGTCCAACAGGGAAGCCGTGTGATGTTCTTACCCTAAAGCTTTGTCATATTCTTACGCCACATGTTCAAGATTGACTAGCTAAAAGAGAAGGTAGTGTGTGGTGTTCTTCCTCTTAAGCTTTATCATGGGACCGTGATGTGGGAATATTACACCCCTACTTGTGCCATTAATCACGTACTGTCAAGTTGAGGACTAATTCTGTGCTAATCCAGCATAGTACTTCCTATGGTATTCTTGGTTGTGCTCCTTATGGAGCGAAGTCCCACATCGCCGGGGTACCAAAGTAATATGAATTATATAAGCGTGAGGGCACACTCACTTCAATAGCTAGCTTTTGGGGTTGAGTTCCAAACATACCGGAGTTGAGGTCTTTTCAGCAGAGGGAATCAATGGCTCATCGCTTGACTGACGAGAGCTTAGTTATTCACTTTGGAAGCCTCGAGTGAAGCCAAAGGACCCAATACAAATAAAGAATACCTTTTGGTCCAACAAATGTGATTGTTAATTTATCTACTGTTAGGAGTTCATTTTAGAATTCAGCATACTTTCACTAGAGTTCGTAGACTATAACAAAGAAGTTCAGCAGTGTAATCATTAGACTTTGATTAACAAAATGTGACTGTTTGGAAAATTGGGGTTGTGGCCCTCCACGTGTTTTCTTCTTCGATTATGTTCTCCAAGCTAAGTTAATTCAAGCTTGCTATGAAACATTAAGGTGTGTCAAAATATGTTCAAGCTTGGCTTGTTTATCCAGCGAGCTGAACTCAAAAAAGCTTTAATCAAGCCGAAAGAGGTTTTATCGAGCAAACAGGAACGGCGGAGCTTCATTCATTTATCATCTTGTCAGCATCTAACATCATGAGCCATGGCCACTACCAACCCACCGAACCATCTCCACTAACTAGCAACACAATTGTATCACAAAAACTTCATTCTGACTAAAACTCTACAAATGGCTTTTCTGTTTTGGGGATCAAATTTCGGACCCTCCAAATCACATTATCCTCCATTACAAATCTCAAGCCCCATAACCTCTCAACAGAGATCCGATGCAATATAGTTGAATGCACAGATTACATACCAATACATATCCATATGTACATCAATAACTGTTGTTCGTGGGGTGGCTATCAACTTGTCATTCAGGCTAAAATTGAAGAGATTGGGCACTGGATATGTGTGAAAGTAGTTGACTGGAGTTTGATTATGGTGTCACAGTGGCATGCTTATCAAGAATTTGTAAAGAACAAAATGCAAAGACAGCTGCAGAAAAAAGAAGCTGTGAAAGTTGTTATATTTTAGTTAATGGTGGATCAAGGTGCATTCAGTAGTGGTTTATAGAATGGAGTGGAGCAAAGTGGGTCAATTGGGTGGAGGACTAGGGGAATGCTCGTAGGGATGGGAAGAGGGGCAATAAAAAGTAGGGGGAGCAGGAGGAAGAGGACAGGTGAATGGGTCTTAATGGGGAAAGGGGGATAGGAAGATGTTGGCACAAGGGTTGGTGGGGTGGCTGTTGGTTGAGCTGCAAGAGGAAAAGGATGGGTGGGTGGGTCTTTCTGCAGGATAGCTCAATTAAGCAGTTCAATTGATGAATGGTCTTTGGCGTGGAGATTGGAGGCGAGGTGGCTGCAGCGGGCTGTTAAAAGGCAGTGGTGGGTCTGTTAGGAAACGGGAGAGAGGGAAATGATGAAGGGCAAAGTCATGGAATCCAGGCACCCTAGGGCATGGCTGCAAGCGTATTAGTAGTCATGGAATGATTGGAAATTGGAATAGATTATTAGCTACGAGGAGACACTGTAGAAAGTAACCTTAAACTAGCAGTATTCCCCATGCAATATAGCACATACTTATGTCCATAAATATTGTTTTTTTCAAGCAAAACACATCAGTTCAACAAATGCAGGGAAAAACAAACAATATCACACTGCCAGGATCAAACACAACTTACATCCGCATAGGCTAGGTGGTACAGTGGATTCGTTGGTTGAGATAAGATTAGCTCCTCATAGCAGAAAGCAGCTTGCTTGTACCTAATTAAACCCCATGAGAAAGGAAGCGAAAGAATTACAGCTTGATGTATGAAAATATAGATGTATAAGAATACAAGCAAGATAAACAAACTTAATATATATGCAACTTCTTCCCCATAACAAAAAGCAAATTACAAGTATCTCACATTTGTAATGAGACATAAATTTCACCAAGTTCCCTCCAGGCATCTTGATCTGCCATATATCTGAGAATACATAAAATAAATCCAGTCATGAAACCATTTAAGTCAGAACATTGGTAAAGTTGAACAAAATAGGAAAATTTCCCCCTAAACTATTGACTTGTCATCTATTAAACATGTGATCTGTTGATATTGCACCCAAACTATTTCAGAATCGACCAATTAAACCCCGGCATCGCATCTCGTTAAAACTTTTGGTGGCATCATGGAACTTGGTTATGACATGGCCAAAACCATACTTAAATTAGGTTTAACCCATACCTTCTACCTCATACACACCACCTTTGTGCAGCTGCTCCAGTCCACTCCCATCTCTCACCCCACCAACTGCCACCTCCCTCCCTCTCATCTCCTCCTTTCTGCCTCCCTCAAAGCACCACCAGAGCCTCCCGCTTCCATTGTCTGCACACTCATCTCTCATCCCACCCACTGCCACCTCTCTTCTCCTCGTCCCTCAACCCAACCAATGCCAACCAACCTCCATTGTCGCCAGATTCTCTCTCTAATCTCTCATAATTATCACATACTTCAGGTGGATTTTGACTGGTGATGGCGGATGGTGCTGTTTCACCTCTCTGTTTTATCTTTACTTTTGACCACCACCATACTTAATTCTATGAGGCAAATCCCCATTGCTTCCATATGAAAGTATCTACATTGTATACTATAAACATGGGGGTACAATCATCTCAAGAGCTAACTTTTGGGGTTTGTATTCCACCCAAGACCGTGTGACATGATATCAAAAGCAGCGTATTAGCCATCACTAGAGGGGGTGTTCCACACCTCCATGCAAAAGATGTTTCCCAGGAAGCGCACTGTGTGAGAGTGTAAAAAGAGAAGTCACACTGCCAAAATGTAAAAATAGTGTGCAGTATATAAGCGTGAGGACACCCTCGCTTTTGGAGTCAAGTTCTACCCCCAACTGTTTAACAAATCCAACCTCACTCACTGCTGCCCCTTTGCCATTTGAACTCTCCTCATTGGCCCTTCGACCATTTCCATCACATTCTTTAAGGAAGTGGTGATGGTGCTTAGTAGATCAAATCCAATTAGTATGGATGTGGTGCCTAATTGATAATCCAAAAGAAGACACGGACTCTTTAGTTCAGAGTTCTGAAATTTTCCCAAAGAAATATGCTTTCAAGATTCTCCTCACATTTCAAGATATTTATTTAGCAATTCAACGGCCCCTGAAAGATTGCCTTGTGCCTTTTCCATAGTTGCCGTCCGCTTGAGAATTACCTGAATTAAAAGAATGAGACAGGATTGAGACGTTAGGTTTACATTTTGTATCGCTATCTCTGCCAGGAAGGACTAAAGTGTTCATCCTATTTGTTGCAGGGAAGAAGCTGAATCATTCCAACAAAAATGAATGACATTTGATGAAGAACCTGAAAAGAACTTACTTGATCTAATGGATTATCCTCCAAGAGACTTGAGTAAGCTTTTTCTGCCTCTGCCCAGGATCCTTTTGCTTCTAGAATCATTGCTTCTAACTTGCCTAAAATAAATATATAGATAAATCAGCATAAAGAGATAACGAAAACAATACTCCATCCAGGTTACCACACCCTTTATGCCAAATGAAATCACAATCAGAGAGGAAGCTCAATTTGATTGTCTTGAAGAGTTGTTCAGAAATATATCCAGTAACTACATGCTCAATTGAACCAATAGCAACCTCCCGCAAAACTAGCTAGTAGATGTGATATAAGTAAAATAGAAACTAGCCCACTGCATTTGCGCATGTCCAATGTACATGTATTGAATAAGTTTGTGAAAGCTGACCACCGTCTTGGAAGAAGTGGTCCTTCCGAGCATTTATATGAAATCACAAATTTGGGCAGTTTGGCAACCAAGATACTGGAACAACAGTAGTGCCAGAGTGACTTAAGGGGGAAGACAGCACCCAAAATAATGGCAATGATGCCAGTTATAGCAAATTACTTGGACTGAGTGGAAAATCTTGATATAAAGAGGTTAAAGATTGAAGTCATGACCACTCAACAGCGACCAACATGAGTAAGCTTACAACGGCAAGGTTATAACCATTATGGCAGCAAGTTTATTTAACTCACCAACCCTTTTACTACCAGGAAATCTCTTTTGTAAGACCTTAATGCAGTCCTGCAAAGGAAAAGGAAAATCATATTACAGACTGCATCATCCATAGATGAAGTGCACATATGCCTATCAAAAAAAAAAAAAAAGTGCACATATAGATAGCATAAGCCTTATGAAAATAATGAGAAAAGCCAACATGCTATTGTTTCTTAGTTTGCTAGCTGGAAAAGAAAAAAAAAACATAACTGCCAATGGGCTGCAGCCCAGGTATAGACACTGTGTAGGAGGAGCAAGAAAATCGAAGAAAGCATTAAATCACTCTGATCTCCTACATATGAAAAGAATTAAAATCTCTAAAAGTGAAAGCATATCCCTGATAGCGAAGATTCGATTGTTTCCACGTCTCCAACCATACTTCCTCCCACTATATGAATGACTATTCAGTATTTCCCTCCTTTCAAATGCTATACCATAACAAACTAATGCCACACTGGTCCAACCCCGAATAACTCCATATTCCCTCTCCAACCGCTGATCTACATAAAATTACTTACCCCACTAGAAAAAAAAATATTAAATAAAAAAAAGATATAGCCAAAACCCAGTGTGAAAACAGCAAGAAGAGACGGGACCAGATGTCCTCCTTCCACAGCAGCGGACGAAAGAAACTAATCTACATGCCGTGTCCAAACCAGACATACACCCACACAAGAACGAGAACACTTGTTTCAGAGCCAGCAGTTGATAGCTCCTCCTACACCATATCAAAATGTGATGGATCTGTTCTCAGCTTCTGTAATCCATCTTAGCTGCCAGCGAAATCGAGACAGGAGTGAACGGTGGAAATGAGAGAGAAGGCGAAAAGGCAAGGTAATGTCATCGAGGGAGCGTGCAGTGAGGAGAACTGGGTGGTCGCTGTATTGTGACGTGATGGCCCTGATGGGCCACGAGGGGTTGTGACTGGTGCTTGGGCAATCAATGGGTTTTCACTTTGCTTCTTCAACGCCTACCTTAGTATTAAAATATTCTGCACCTCTATAGCCCACTTCAGAGGGTATATTTTTAGGGAAAAATACTCTCTCTCTCTCTCTCTCTCTCTCTCTCTCTCTCTCTCTCTCTCTCTCTCTCTATATATATATATATATACACACACACACACACACACATTGTGAATGAGGGAAAAGACCTGGGTACGGTCGTGGTGACTCTAAATGTGTTCAGAACGTGATTTTAAGAGTACCCATCAGAAATCAACAAAAAAAATGACCGGGAAAGGCTTCATCCGAGCAGTTTTTATTTGTTTTTTATCGAACGGTTCAAACAAAAACTGCTCGGATGAAGCCCTTCCTGGTCATTTTTTTTGCCAATTTCTCGCGGATACCCATAAACGTTCAGAACACATTGAGCGGTTCGGATTATCGAAATTCGATCGGAAAATGAGAGAATGAGGAGGTCCGCATTTTAACTAAAATGAGGACTCCCTCATTTGAGATTGACTCTGTGTGTGTGTGTGTGTGTGTGTATGTATATATATATATAACATCTTAACCTTTTAGATGAGTAGGTGGTCAACATTACAACAATGCCGATGAAGCTCTTCCACAACACTTTCATCGGCCAATTAAGATCTCCTATATCATTTCAAGCTTTGTCCAATGCTAGCTCCATGCGAATGAACTTCTGTCATCGTATTTCCTCGTGCCAGTCAAGATATTCCATAGCACATCAAGCTTCCCAAAAAACATGGGTGTGTTAAACGTGCTCTCCTCATTATAGCTTGGGTTCGATCTGACATTGCCCATACAAGTGATGGAATTGCCAATCTATGCTAGCCATGCACTAATAGCCCGCATAAGCCACTCACTCAGATTGTTGAATTAGCGCTTGTGACCAAAGACCAAAGAACATCCAATGGCACTTCAAAAGCAATAAAACATAGGTATGAAAGCATAAAACAACAACTGCTTCAAGTTATGCTTGTTGCATAACAATAGAATGTGACACTTCCTAGTCCCCTAATCAGAAGGAGGTTAATGGCAAGAATCTTGTCCCAAATGGTTGACCAAACAGATAAACTCAGTTACAATGAACATAAGATTTAATCAAAATATCAAATCATTCCTGTAAACCCCAGTTAAGCAAACAGTTAAAAACACATGCCCTTCACAGGTCACACCCTAAACGAAAAAGAATAAAGAATTCTGATCTAAACTTCAAACTAATACACCTCAATTGTGTCCCAAGGTAGCCAAATCTCCTGCAGATAAGGTCCTACAATGATTTAGGGTTCCCTCATCCTATCCTTCATAAGTAGGGTTTGTTATCAAAAAACCAAATGGCTTTTGAAGCTGCTCATGCTTCCATACAAGACCAGTATGGTACACATAGCAAATAAAAGTTCAACACATTGAAGACAATATAAAAAAATGCATCTTTCAAAAAGCCCAATGAGCTGTCCATGAAGATCACCGTATACTAGTACTATATTAAATCTCGTAATAGATAAAATTTACTGTGCAGATTCCAAAGTATATCAACTCAATGCTCCATATATCGGTAATTTAACAGAAGTTGTTAGCAGATGCATATTGAGAAACCGAAAGCTATTCTGGACAGCTCACAAAAAGAACTACTTTATACCTTCGCAACATCAAGGCATTGGCAGTCCATAGCTGCAATAGCAACCTGTTCGTACAAAGTCCATTCTACAGAGAGAGAAAAACAGAGGAAAAACAACAAATTACTATAAGGTTCTGGATAGCAAAATAAGGGGCTTGGAGGAAGGGTGGAACTTGAGGTACGGTTCCCATCTCCGTTAAATCCCCCAATAGAAGAAGCAGTGGATACAATCTGAGCTAGATGGATAAGATTATACATTTCCGCAGCAATTACAATTGGATACCTCTAGGCCCTAGCTGCCTAAGAAATCGATTAACCAGTATTGTTCAACTTTATTTGACAAGAAGTTCACCCCAAGGAAATGGAACCTACAAATAGTTACGGCTTAAGCAACAAAGCAAAGTAAAAGATGTAAGCATTTATAAGATGGATATGTATTCTGCGCACGACATCCTAATACGAAATAAGAAAGTACAAACTTTAAACACCCATAACATTTTGAATATTAGGGACTCAACTTTAAGTCTTGTAGGCTGTAGCTTCTATTTGAAAACAAAGATAGCAATAAGAAACGAGACAGCCTAGTCACAAGGCTCCCACCATTAAAGGACTTGGAAGGGCTCAGGTGTACGCAACCTCAGTAAATAATTCAAAAAGAATATTAAAATTTAAATGCACGTTTATTTTTACTATTGCTATGATTATCATGCATTGCATAAACCAGATTAAAAACACTACAAATCTGAGTGCAAGGCAGAGCTACACTAGGTCGAGTGGGGGAAAATTTCCCACTTTGTAGATATATTTCCCTTACTATTTTCACAAATGTCCAGCTAAAATCTTAAAACTTTCCCTATTAAGATTCATGAAATATGAGTGCTATCTATGATTTCTATTCTCTTTGCCCCATAAAATGGAGTGTTATTCACGTGAAAGTGGAGCGTGAAATTTTCCCCCTAATTGTTTTAATAGTGTACTTTTATACCTACGATTTTAGAACTTCAATTGAATTCATGATTTAAAGCATCTTATAGGCCTAGATTCAATCTGCAGTCCTAGCTTCGATTCCGTGAAAATTGAATTCATGATTTAAAGCATCTTATAGTCCTAAATTCAATCTGCAGTCCTAGGTTAGATTCTGTGAAAGGTTGTCCCGCCCCTAGTTAAACAACCAACACAGTGCACCTATTAACAGTTTGGCATCATCACCCCACGGTGCAACTGGAGCGTAACTAAATTCACGAACATGATTTAAAAAGCTATCCAGAAGATTTCTTTGACTAAGTTCTCGATAGTAACTTTAACAGTCCTCAAGTGACACTGAGTGCGTTGGATTGAATTCCCCTAAAAACGAGACTCGTTCACTCACAAACTAAAACAAACAAATAAGAATAGTAATCTTATTACTAAGCAGAAGGAAAAACATGATCCTAGTAATTTCGAGAACCAAACCACGAGCCTCTCAATACAAAAGTGTAACAATCCAGCCATGCACACTGGCGGCTCCACTTCTAGGGTGCATAAGAGTAGTATGTATTTCCATTCTCTCCTTCATTTGACCACACAACTCAACATAGGTCGAACACTCATCAGCCTGATCAACTCACATATGAACACCTCACAAGTACCCCACAATCACAAATGCTGAAATTAGAAAATCGGGAGAGAAGCAGAGAATGATAAAAACTGGCATTGCAGTATTTCTTTGCCACTGATTTCTATTTCACCTAGTAACGATTCTTTCCAGTCGCATATATTTTGATCATTTGATGAATACATATCTACTATCTTGTATGTTTAGTATTATGTTTATTTAGATAAACCACCGAAGCAAAGGATTATAGATAATAGATATAGATGTCTGATTGCATGCTTACGTATATTTGAAAAGATGTATAAAAGTTGTTGATTATGAGACTATCATGTAACGGTTTCGAACATACAAACTCATCTATAACAGCTGTCATATCATATAATTTCATATTTGCTTCATCTAGCAGTTGATATCGATCTAGTGAATTTTGTTTATACGTAAGTATTGTTGAAAATGGCGGAGATTAAGTTTTTTGTTTTTTTTTTTTAAACACCCTAGTAGGCTACTTAATTCTCTGGAGCCGCCACTGGCCATGCATCAATAGAAATGGAATCAAGAAAAATCAATTCTAATGCTTCATAAATCATAATTGAACAAAATACAAATAAATCATAATACGACCTAGATACCACGTGAATCAGTACCCATAAAAGGTTAAGAAGATTGATTGAAAGGCGTAAGGCAGACAATTTTAGTGGTGGCTGAATTAGTGGCAGTACCTTCAGGGCCGAGACTGGATCGTTTACCGGGGTCGTTCAAGATGGACAATCCGTGCTTGAGCACCTTGTCGGAGCGCCGGAGCTTGAGCTTCCGGACGAGACAGAGGTACTCCCAAGCGCCTCCCCCTCCGTTGTCCACCTGGTTCTCCAGCACCGCCACTCGCGCTTCCTCCGTTTTGCTCACCATCTTTCTTTCGCCCAATCTCAGGTTTCAATTCCTCTCTCTCTCTCTCTCTCTCTCTCTCTCTCTATGTCGAAGACACTGGGTATTACGCTCTGTGTCTAGTCTTTTGTCTGTGTGTGGTGGCCGGTTTTCGGATCTGTTAATGGAGCTTGGAATAATTTCACTTTTATCCTTGAGTTACACGGATTTCGTTTGGAGTCCTTTTATCACCACTTGCACATGTGTAAAAGACCCATCTCGCCATCCTACACAAATGATAGAGCCGCTCAATTTGCTTTTATGCTTTGTTTAGATTGGAATTTGAAAAAAAAATTTTAAAAATAGTATGGGTAATAAATTGAGAGAGAGAAATATTGAAAGTATGGAGAATTTTTTGAAAAATTCTTTTTAAATTACAAAGAGAACAAGGCATATGTTTTTTAAAAAAATCTTGTAAAAATTAGCTCAATCGAAAGACTTTGAGGGTTGTCCAATGTTTTTGAGGTCGTAAATGTGAATAAACCCTTAGATCTTGGGATCTTGCAAGGTGGCTGCGACGATGATTGAAGATTCTTCATAACAATTAACAAATTGTACTAAAGGTTTTGAATCTCTTTTTGTATCCCTGTTTAGCTTTCCATAAAATCTTTCTTTCTTTACCTTGAGAAGTCCCCGAGTCCCCTTCTGCAATAGGCCTTCTGGAAAAGGATAAGTTGAGAGTATTACCTAAGGGTTGGGTTGGTTAAAAGTTCATTAATTTGAGCCGCAGACTCTATGGAAAACGGAGATATCCACGCTAATAGTAGGTTTGGTTCCAACATTGTTATAAATCAGCGAATAAAAACATCATGACTGACTTGGAGCGGATTTAAAAGATGAACTCTATGCTATGAAGTTTTGACTATCTATTACCATACTTGTGTTACCCTATCTGTTGTATTACCATCTATCTAATAAAACAGAAGGGTTGTCCTATGTGGCACCCACCACGCACATGCACCACGTTCACACACGTCGGCACATACGTTAACTGTTCACACATTAAAAATGTTATTAAAAAATTAAGTGCTTGATTTTTCAATCCGGTTGAACCGATGCGTAGTGTCGTAGGCACGAGTAAGCAGAAGAGTTGTCCTATGTGGCACCCACCATGCACATGCACACACGTTCACACACGCCGACACACACGTTTACTGTTCGCACATCAAAAATGTTATTAAAAAATTATGTTCTTCATTTTTCAATCCGGTTGAACCGATGCATAGTATCGTAGCCGTAGGCCCGGATAAACACTAGTAACGAATGATTCATTTAAAAAGAGTGGATGGTTGGTTAGGAACACGAAGGATAAAAAAGTATTCATGTAGATGATTAGGGAAAGAACTTTATCATAGAAAGGGGAAATATCTTATGCTATCTGATATACCATGCTATCACGAAGAAAATTGTGCTCGGTCAAATAAGATTTTTACGGGGGGGTATTCGACGTAACAAAATTCAACTTTTTCGTATAAGAGCGTCTCCGATTCAAGTCTTCAAATTGAAAACTCAAAATTATATTTTATATTCAAAAAGCAAGTATGAAGAATATAACCAGAGAATTGATTTTCATACTATATTTTTTTGATAAAAATACACTTCATTTTTTGTCTTTTAGTAAAAGAAATTACACATAAAAGTTTCATTGAAGGACAAAAGATAGAATGCATTTATAAGTGTGAAAATCACTATCTTATAACAATACACTCAAACCTAAAATCTTCATTTCTATTTCTATTTTTTAAAATCTCATTCACGTCTCTCTAAAACTCATATTTTCCCCTTTCAAATTTGAACTTTTAGTTTTTCAAATATTGCCAAAATATATTGATGAGTGGCTGTTTTAAAGGTCTCACAAATATCTTTTCAAATATATTAATATTAAGAAAAATGAATTAAGATGCTATAATTTAAGACATTTAAAAGTATAGCGATAAAACGAAGGAATGGAATGAAGAACATGCATGCGAATCAAAAATAAAAAAGAAGTATATGCTTCATTTTTTTAAAGGATTTTTCCTATTCGAAGAACGAAAAATGACCCGAATTCGAAAAGTGCCAAACTCGCGAATCCGGAGCCTCTTTTCGAATTCGGGTACTTATAAGGTCAGATCTGGGTACATACTTGCTACGGATTTTCGCACTCAAGAGCTGAGGCACAATGGGGGTGGAAGCACCAGTTATGAGGAAGATAATGAGAAGCGTTGGCGGCATATGTGGAAGCTAAAAATCCCTAGAAAAATTCTTTTTTTCTTGTGGAAGTGTTTCCATGAAATTTTACCCACTAGGTGGGAACTGATGCGAAAAAAGGTAATGATGGAGGCGAGTTGCCCTGTGTGTGGAATGGAGGGTGAGACAATTATCCATTTATTTGTTTCATGTCCGTTTGCACAGCAGGTTTGGTCTCAATCTCCTCTACTCTTGGATTTTGGGAATAACCAATTCAATTCTTTTATTGCGTTTTGGGATGATCTAGGCACTCGTTGGCGGTTGGGAGTTAATAGAGATGACTGCTTTGCATTGGCTGCTGTGATTTTGTGGCTTATTTGGAAAGGTCGGAATGGAGCGCTCTTCAATGGTAACGTTATCCTTCCCAAAGTGGTGGTTATTAGAGCAGTGGGTTGCCTGAGTGAATTTCAATGTGCAACTAGCTCCTCTGCTGCTACGGGCATGCGAGTTGGCGAAGCTAGGGGTGGATGGCAGAAGCCGTGCGGAGGATTCTTCAAAATTAATGTGGATGGAGCATGGAAAAAGGGTTCTGAGCTGGGTGCTTTTGGTGTTATAATAAGGACTGAGGTGGGTGCTTTTAGAGCTGCTGCAAATGGAAGATTGGATTGGTGTTCAAGCCCCATGGCTACAGAGGCATTTGCTTTTCGAATGGGGATCCAATTGGATCAAAAGTTGGGATTGAGAAATGTGATTATAGAAGGTGATTCACAAGCTGTTATCAATATGATTAACGATCTAGTAGTGGTAAACCAAGAAGTGAAGATTATTATTGATGATATCAATGTTCTGAGTAGATGTTTTGCTTCTTGTATTTTTTCCTATAGCCATAGATCCTGTAATTCAGTTGCGCATTTGTTGGCTAGTAAGGGTTTAATTGGGTTGGGGTATAGTCGTTGGACTGAATCCCCGCCCGTTTGGCTTCTTGATCCCTTGTCTAGGGATGAAGTTTCCTCTTGATGTATTGGTTTTGAAGTAATAATATCACCAGTTATCGTGTTGACAAAAAAAAAAAAAGAAGAACGAAAAATGATTTTCAATTTGAAAGAAGAAAATGAAGCATGGTTAGAAGCCAACCATTCTTCAAAATAAGAAATGAAGGCTTGATTAGAGATTCTCTAAGGTCCCGTTCAATTGCAAGGAAATGATGAAAAAAATATGAGAAAATCAACTTTTTCGTGTGTTCCGTTATCAGGAAAGTTGTAGGACTCACAACCTCAATTTTTTCCACTGGAAAACACTTTTTCGTAAAATAAGTCTAGCCAAAAAGGAAAGAACTCTTGTTTTTCTGCAAGATCTATTGTCAACAGAACACACACATACTTCACTTCACTTTATTTTTCTTTGAGAACCAATTTTTCACATAACATTCCCGACAAACTGAACGGATGATAAGAGAATTTACGGAACTTAACAACGGGTGCTGAATTTATAAACTTAATTCAATTTACGGAACTTGATAACGGATGCTGAATTTAAAAACAAAATTCAGATTTAAATGTTGATTTGAAATATCAAACAGTTTACATTTACATAACTATGGGAGTATTTGAGTTAGAGTTTAGGGGTAATTTGTAACTTCCGGTTGAACAAAAATCGGATTAAGTATTTAGTGTGACCTAAAAACAAGCAGCTCCTGCTAACACAGAGCGACAAAACGGATACCAGAGTTACAAACCCTAGAAACAGAAACAGCCATGAAAACCCTAGACGAAGCAGAAGTTGGCATCTTCTGCTACATCTCTCAGCTTCCAGGCTTTAGTGGCGTTCTTAAGCAAAGGTCAAGTATTAGTACTGATATACTGTAATATATATATATATATATATATATGTACACACACATGTATGTAATGTATCTGCGCATGTATCTGTTCGAAAGCTTGTTTTTTTTTTTTTTTGATTCTCCCTAACGTTTTTCGCTGTGCTTATACTCTGTTTGGATGCCCATAGTGAATATGAAAGGAAGAGAAAACAATGTCCAAATTTGTGTAATTTTTTTTGGCAAACTAGACAGATAAAAACAGTAAGTTTGGTCTTCCAAGTTCCAAATTTCATTTTTAAGTATAGTTTCTACGATTTTCTTAGCTATAGAGCAGGCAATTTTTCAGTTCTCCCAGGCGCTGATATGGTGTTTCCGAACCAACTTGACAGGAGTAATGTGTTGGCTGAATGGGAAACAGAGTCAGCCCATCCATTCTCTTGTCTGAGGCCTCATTAGTTAGGCACACCTGTTGAATGAATCAGAATTGCAGTTCTAACCTAAAGTCTTAGGGATTGAACCGGGCGCAGGATAGTATTAACTTTTCGGGCTCAAAATATGTAATTGTTGCTGGTCCTTTGGCTAGCCCCCAAATGGGGTACCAAATTTCATACTAAAACGATTGCGGACCTGTGTTATAAAGACCCAAATGAACATTATTGCCAATGAGATAACACATAAGAATAACGGTTAAAATGTAGTCACATTCTAAATGAGAGTACCTTGTATTAGTATTCAAAGTCGTCAGGGTCAGATTTAATCAAATACTATGATTCTTATTCTTGAATAATATAGTTTGTAGTTTTACAGTGACTATAAGAACTGTTCTTCTTTGAATTGTAATTAGAAAAAGTTACTATGGGTGTTTTGGTAAAAAATTGCCTCTACATGACACACATCCTGGATCTGTTCCTACCACTTGACCATTCCACGGTTTCCGGGGGGAGAGAATAATTATCTATAAAAATAGCCTTGTTTTGTGTCGTGAAACACCAGCTTAAGATGTTGTCAGTTTTTAATTTTTTCCTTGAACGATAATAGATAATATGTAAAATCAATGATTTTATAGTCGAGGCATGGGAAAACTAGCATGCTTCTTTCATATTTAGGGAAAATGACCAAAATATATATTATTTTCATTTAAGAGATGAAACAAAACATATGTTCAATTAACAATTAATAGTCTTGTTTTGATGTTTTGCAATCAATATTACTACCTCAAGCTGAAAAGTAAATCAGTGACTCTTACAGTGTGAGGACTTTCTATATTAATCGTACTATCTTCTGATTTTATAACATTTCTGTTATCCCTAGTTTGTATTGTATTTTTTAACTTGCATGGTTTAAAGACACGGGTTCCACTTCCATCTATATGTTGCTATTGTATTTCTATTTGAATTAATTAAGGTAGTTTTCTTTAATGTTAGTCTTCTTGTTTTATGTTTTGTAGGTATTCTGATTTCATTGTAAATGAAGTAGATTTGGAGGGAAATGTTGTTCATTTAACTAACTTAGAAGCCCCATCAGAGGTAATTTCATCACTTGCAATTTTCTTGTGCCATCTTGTTCACATTTTCTAATTTAACTCTTGTTCGACAACCCAGATTGCAGAGGAAACGAAAACAAAGATGTCTGATCAGCTGAATAAAAGTTATGACACCGAACTTGAATCATTTAAATCCCTCACTGGTGACTCTGATGCCGATTGTCTCAAAGCTTTTGTAAATCAAATTAGTTCTGGTGTTAAAGACAGTCTCTCACCAATTGTTCTTTCGCCAAGTTCTGATAAATCACATCGGACGGTTAGTTTTGTGTTTTAGTCAATTGTATTATTTATTCCTATTTATTCATCTATGTTTTTGCTTGGTTGTATATTGCCAATTATTTGTTTATGTCCTTCAGGCAGTGCACAAATTTTTCAAGGAGCATTTCACATTCCTTGTCACAGACACTGTAGATGGGCCAGACTCCTCATCGAAATGCATTCGTGTGTGGTTCAATGCAGGAGGGAATAATGGGAGGGGAAGAAACTCTAGGAAACGGAAAGATAGGGGCGACAAGCCTTATGATAACAGAGGTTCGGATAACTGGCCAGACCATCTTGGCAAGTTCCTCAGGTAATATTTTCACAGTGCTTGTCTGTTGCTTATCTTTCTATGCATTTTTGCATTTTTTGTGTGGGTTTCCTCCGATTCATCTTTTGGAAGGGTGCATATAGATCTGCCTTTTCTGCCCTGATCACTGAAAAACTGTGCAACTATATATAAGTCAGTCTATGCATGTAGATAGGGATGGCAACGGGGCGGATATGGGGATATCCGTACCTAAAACCTGAAACCAAAACTCTACCCGAATCCGCCCCGAAACCCGAACGGGGAGAGGGGAGGCTTCCCATACCTGAACCAAACGGGGTTCGGGTAATCCCTGTACCGTATGGGTAACCGAACGTTTTGCTTCTGAGCAACAAAAGAGAAAAAGGGTACCGATGAGAGAGACGGGGGACGAAATACAGAGAAGGAGAGAGAGAGAACAATGAAGAACCCATTTCAGATTACATGAGAACCACCAAGGCATGTACGCAATTCAGAACTGGGAAACTAATGAAAATCAAAGTACCTTAGAATTGGATTACAATAATCGCAAAACAAACAATAGCCTCAATTTAGATCTGGTAAAGAGAAAGAAAACCGAGTAATATTCAGTGCTTCCAAGAGTTGTAACAGATCATACACCCATGTACAGTCATCCATATTTGCCTCTCTGAAATGAAAACGAGGAGCGGAGATGATGAGAGTCAAGACGGATAGAGAGAGAGAGCGCTCAGATCGGGATCGCCAGTCGCCGCTCTGGAAAGTTCCGAAGTGGTAACAGGAGTGGGGAAATGAAATGACTGAGGAGGAAAACCCTAACCTAAACTGGTATAAGTATATATATGTAAGGGGGTATTTTTGTAAATAAATTATTTCGGTTCGGTTCGGTTCAGTTAACAGCTAAACCATACCCGAACCGACACCCGTTTGGTTATCCAAGGCCTCAACCATACCCATATTCACAGGGTAAATTTCAGTTATGGTTTGGGGAAAATTTTCGGTTATGGTTCGGGTACCCATCGGTTTGGTTCAAATTGCCATCCTTATAGGTAGATACTTGCATAATGTTTCATCAATAAAGAGAATTTTTGGACAAAAAAGGAGAAGCTAAGATAAGAAAAATATGTCAGTAGAAAATCATATGGACGTTAACCATCGCTCCCTCTTTTATGAGAAGTACACATTCACATTCTATGGAATAGTATTACCAAACCAAGCCTTGTGTCCAATCTCTATGGTATAGTATTAGACTATATTTTTAAATTCTATTTTTGTTGTTGGAGGCAGTCAACTTCATCATTAGGTTTTGCTGCATTCTACTTGTTTTGCACTTCAATGTGTCCCGTATATAGTAGATTTAACAATTTCGAATATCTTCTTTAATAAATTTCTAAGTTGTACTCAAATGTTCTAGAAGGGTACCACCACACTCGGTGTATGCTGTCTATTAAACATTTACCAAGAGTAATCGGGCCTAATAGATTTATGGGGAAAGAAGATCAACTCTTTTGTTTGAGCCAAAATAAAAATTGAATCCTTGGTCTATGATAGATTTTGATCTAAGTGCTCACAACTTAGGGTTTAGGGTTTGACCACTCAAAAGTATGTCTATACCGTTCATGCCTACACTTCACGCCACTTTCTAAGTTGTAAGTACCCTTATGATGGATATCCACCTGCCCAAGATTGGTACATTTTACAAAAATGGAAAGAAGCAAAGTGGGTAACTCTTGCCACCTTGCAATAAAGTAGAAGTGGTACAAATCCTCCTCTTTGCGGGGCATGCAACAACTGTTAATAGACTAAAGCCTCCAAGGCCATACATGATAAAAGAGAGAATCGAGATTTGTTAAACCGAACCAAACCGAGCCTAAGTCTCTTCAATTGGGGTCGGTTGCATTAATCCGTTTTCTCCATTCTGCTCTGTCGAGGGCATCGTGTTCTTTGATATTAAAAAAATCTAGATCTTTTTAAATGCCGCCTCCAAAGTTAATTTTGGTCTACCCCTCCCCTTGGTGTTACCCTCGACCATAACCATATCATTCGTCCTAACTACTGCATCTGCCAATCTAACGTCTACAGGAGACATGTCCAAACCAAATTAGTATGTGTTCTCTCATCATATCTTTTACCGATGCTACCCCTACCACTCCGCGAAGGTTTTTCGTTTTTGATTCTATCTCATAAAGTCTTACTGTATTCATTTCAACATTGTCATTTCAGCTATACTCATCTTATTCGCATGTTGTTTTTTAGTAGCTCAACACTATGTGCCATATAAATACTAGCCTTCTGGCAATACAATAGAAATTTTCTTTTAAGTTTGCGGGTTTCTGTGGTTGCACAACACTCTTGAAGCGCTCGCCACTTGATCCACCATCCAACTTCGCTCTGTTGCATCATCTGCAATCTCTTCGCCCTTATGATATGTGTTAGAGTTTGTCCCACATCGGTTAATTATCCTCTCCAAAACTAGTATCCGAGCCTAGGTGGCCTCTCCATTCATTGCTAATTGGTTTTGAGTTGGATGCTTTAACATGATATTAGAGTAGGCAATAAATCCTATGTTCGAACCTCACCGCCTACTTAATGATTAAAATTTACACGTGTTTAGCCCACTTATGGAGAAGAGCCTAGCTTCATGTGAGGGGGCGTGTTGTGAATGTAAATAATAAAGTTGTCCCTGTCTCTAATGACTTACATTTTTAGATGAGTTGGTGGTTAACAATCTAATATGGTATTAGATCTAGGGTTCGGAGAATTTGTTCCCCCTTGTTTGTGTCATAAGTGTACCGTTGTTTGCTGTGATCCAAGTGTTATTGATCATTTGTTTACCTCTCCATGTGCGAGGAAGTGTTGGAATTTATCCCACATCAGTTAATTATCACCTCGAAAACTAGTATATGTGCCTGGGTGGCCTCTCCCCTCGTTGTCAATTGGTTTTGAGTTGGATGCTTTAACATGGTATCAGAGGTAGGCTTTCGGAGGCTTTTAGACAAGACTTTATGTCATTGATGGTTGGTGCCCCTTTTGTTTGTCGTTGATAGTTGATTGTTATCGTATCTTGTTGAATCGTTTGTTTACCTCACCACGTGCGAGTCAAGGGTTGCACGTGTGGGGGAGTGTTATAGTTTGTCCCACATCCGTTAATTTTTCCTTCCAAAACTAGTATATGAGCCTGGGCGGCCTTTCCACTCATTGTCAATTTGTTTTGAGTTGGATGCTATAACAATATGGAACGAATTTCTTTTGAGTATTGGTGTGGATGCCATTACAATTCCTGGATGTGTATTTCTAGGGACTAGGGTTCATTAGGTGTGGATTCCGAAGGTTTATCTTTTTATTGTTTTTTTTCTATTTATTGTTTTGGATAACTTTCCCACTGCTTCCATTGTATAGGTGATCAATTTAATATCTCTATAATTATTGGAACTTTGAATATTTCCTTTATTCTTCTATGCAGGTAAAGAGTACTATCTTCTTTCTCCACTCATCAAACATCTTTTTAGTCAGAATAGTTTTGTTGAATAGCTTTGTCAACCATGGCACTCTAATGTCACTTAGGGTCTTCCATGTCTCAACAGGAAAATTCTCTGGTCCTAAATATTTGCCTCTCTTCATCATTCTCAGTGCATTTACCACTTTAAACTTTTGAGCTCTGCCATAAACTTATATTCTTGGTTCCCACTCCCAATAAAAGCACCCAAACCCTCTTTGCTTAGGTTCTCCTCATTCTCCTCATTTACTAGTATATCAAAGTAGTTCTTCCATAGTTCCATCTTCCCTTAAGCTCATCATCCTTAACTAAATGCCACAATTTTATATTTAATGCACTTAACTTGACAAAATTTGGCAAGCTTATAAATTCTTCTCTCCAAACAAAAGTGAGGCACTTTAAACACCAACAGTAACAATCCATATACTTTCTTGAGGGGGAATTTCATCTACCAAGAAATACACAATGGGAAAGTTAATACTCTAATCCCCTTTGCACCCTTCCACCCCTCCCATCATCTCCATTCTGATCAATCTCGATTGTAGAATGTGTTCTGCGTCCAGCAGAACCTAACGACTATACTAGAGGAAGAGCTTATTTTTAGGATGTAATCTTTGAACAATATAACCTAAGGAACTATTCTAGAGTAAGAGCTTGTTATTAGAATCTAATCTGTTACCTTCAATGGACTTGGGATATGTAATACAGTAGAAGAGAGACAATAATTGAACCTTTGAGCAATTCCAGTCAATTTACGACATATATAATAAGTATTCTCTTTTATTTGTCCCCATGAAAGCTTCTCATAGATCACTTCCAATTACTATGTACGAGTTTAGGTGGTGTGGGTTGGGCTTGGTGAAGACGTGAGCAAGATCTTCATTACTGTTTTCAGGTTCCATCTTTACAAGGAGAATAAGGATACTCAAGAGGCATTAGGACTGATTGGAAAGATGCTAGGGGTTCAGGTATCTTTTGTTTCACTGTGCTTTAGTGTTTGATAGCTTGTTCATTTTATGTTGTGCCAATGAAATGAAAAAGATATGCAGTTTGCCTGTTTCTTTTTCGATCTTCTATTTCTCAATGGGTTGTATCTTTTGTTGCAACTATATCCTGGCTACATGGAGTGTGTATAAGTATGAATAGAAATTTCCGTGCTTCTTCACTATGTTGTGACTGTTGTCACTATGTTTGGTATCTTTGTCTGCCAGCCAAGGTCATTTGGATTTGCCGGTACAAAAGATAAGCGCGCTGTATCGACTCAAAGGGTATAGTTATTTCCAACCCTTTTTTGTTACTAGCCCTGTTTTTTTCATCATTGTTTGTTTACTCATTAGTGGCAGACACTAAATGTTCACTTAGAGTTGCTTCTTTTAGGGATTCAGAGAAAATAACTTATCCGAGCAATATTGCTGTCAAAATTATGGACCTCTTTGTTGGGGAAAGTCTTTTAATTGAAATTGGAAGTTGAAAAGGTTGTAAAACCATCAGTATAACAATATCTATCAAATTGGCGATCTATAAGTATCTAATGCCCTTGCGGAGTAACCTTTAATCTTGCGAGAAATTTTCTGTCTAATAACAACCTTGTTATGCTTTGTACATGCTATTGGAATAACAGGAAAGGTTCGTTCTTCTTCTTCTTTATCTTTGAATAAGAATTTCACAGAGGGTACTGAGAATTGGGAAAGTAACAATTGGTTCAAGGATCTTACAATCTCCAAGCCAGCAAAAGCTTATCGCTAAATGCCACTTCTATTACTATGATTGTCTCATTGAGATCCCTAGATCATTGTCCCTGAGAAATGAATCAATAAATGTGCTGACAAAGAGATGACTCGGGAGCGTCATTCATATTCCTTTCTTGCAAATCTTTCTAGAAACCAAGCATCCATTCCAATCTTACAGTCAATTTATCTCCCTGCAATGTTCTTTTCAATATGTCGGCCAATGTTAATGCTCTATATCAGCCCAACAGTGCAGAGTTTAGAAATAGGTATGTTTTTCTTAGATGGATTCAGCTATGAGTGTTGGTCAAAGTGCCAGATTGATCTAATTCATGCAATACGTGAGTTCTATAATGTTAATATGGTAAACTGACACCCTTGAATATGCTTGTTGTGTGAATGCTTAATTCTTGTTAAGTTAATGCCAGATGCACTTTCCTTACATTAACCCAGGGGTCAACTGTCCAACATAACATAGGTATCTTGTCATTTGCCTGTGTTGAGGGACTACCTTTACCTTCAGTTGGATGCAGACAATACAGTTTGCTTATTTTGTGCGTCATCTATCCTGTTGTAGAAAGAGCTGGTAGAGGTTGTCTATGCATGGTGCAGACAATAGCAGAATCCAGTTAACATAGGTATCTTGTCATTTGCCTCTGTTGAGGGACTACCTTTACCTTTAGTTGGATGCGGACCATACAGTTTGCTCATTTTGTGCGTCATCTATCCTGTTGTAGAAAGAGCTGGCAGAGGTTGTCTATGCATGGTGCTACGCAGTTGTGATTGAGTTGTAAAGAGTGGGATTATGTTATCGGTTGACGGTTGTAGAGGCATGAATTTCTCTTGCGTTGGTATGAGGGAAATATATTTGAAATGGAAGCAACATGTGGAATTGCCAACTTTAGATAGTTGCTTGTAAGTTGTTAACAATCAGCCATCAAATTCCATTTAAGCAAGATTGTTTGGAAGTGATCTGATTGTTGCTTATCAGCTATGATGTTGTCTTATCGTGGGCGACTTCTTTTTCTTCTCGTTTGATTTCTTGGCCTTGAGTCAGTTTCATTAAGAAGGCGAGAATTTAACTGGGATACTTGGTTGACTTTATGAATTTTTATATTTACTGTGCTTACATTTGTTCTGTGCTTAAATGTGCAGGTAACTGTTTTCAAGCAGCGTGCAAGTAAATTAGCTGCTCTTAATGAAAGGTTGTTTGGTATCAAAGTTGGTGACTTTTGGTAAGCATTCAAAGTTCTCAATTCTTAGTTAATTGCACTGTAATTTCTTGATGGTTGCCAATCAAAAAATAAAAATAAAAAATCTTGATGGTTACGTATGATACCACCTAATTGTTATCCAGCCATGTCAAAGAAGGACTTCTTCTTGGGCAGCTGTATGGGAACCGATTCACTGTCACATTAAGGTATCTAAATGCACTTCACTTTGTTAAAAGCATTTCTGTTTCACTTCCTGCAAAATTCACTTTTTTCCATCGTTTGGTATCTTGTGGCATATATTGATTTTATGTGCTCGAATTTGCAGGAGTATTGTTGCAGATTCTGCAGATACCATTAAAGCATCTGCAGATGCCTTAGGAAAGCATGGATTTATTAACTACTTTGGTTTGCAAGTACTTTCTTAATCATCACCGCTTCTTCTCTTTATCTAGCTTGTCAGTGTGTTCGAGTACTTGGTCCACATGATTTGAAATGAAATCCTTAAGATGCCATAACCTACTACTAGTTTTGCAAATTTTCTAGTTTTTTAGTAACTAGAAAGCTTCTTCGTGCGAGAAAGAAGGATTGCTGCTGTCTCTGGTCACCTCAATTGGGAAATGTCTTTTTATATTTAAACTGGTGTTGGCAATATCTTGCAAATTTTTGGTTTCTGAGTTGTGAAAGTATTTCTGCGATATTGATAGTTGTTTTTTGTATTTTCAAATTAACTGGTTAAGTGTATGCTGTATTCAGCGGTTTGGAAGTGGTTCAGTGCCAACTCACCTTGTTGGAGCTACATTACTGAGAGGCGAGTGGAGAAATGCAGTGGACATGCTTCTTGATCCAAGAGAAGGGGATATCCTTTTTTATGTTTCCATGTGCGCTGGAGATAATGTTTTTATTTAAATCCGGTTTGATGCAGCATCAGAATGACGGACTGTCATTTCCTTAAATATTTGCATACAGAAGGATTCAATACAGAAGGTACGTGAATATTACAAAGAGAGTAATGATATTGATGGGACCTTGAAGCAGTTGCCCCGTCATCTGGTCGCTGAAAGAGCCATTGTAAGTTCTGAACCCTCAACATCCCATCACATGCTTTCTATTTCCCCCTCCCTGTTATGATGGTGTGTGTTTCTTGGAAAGTATAAAGTACGAAGTTCCTATGATGCTATAAATTCTTTTCTATACGGTAGCGTAATTATTTAGTATTAACATATGCAAGTACATTCATAAATAGGAAAAGGTATACATGTACATGTATGCAAGTTGTGCCTTTGTCATGCAATTGCCAAATGGAAATTGAATCGTTGTGTCAATGGTTACATGGTGATGTGGGCAAACTATATGCCTCTAGGAAGGTGGTAGGCAGAGTGATGGCTGAACACCACAATAGGTGGGGGAGGAGGGGGGAGAAGAGGAGAGGAGATATCTATGGCAATACGCACATGCACACACACACACACACACAGTTATAAACCATTATGAGCTCTGTAATCCATCATGAGCTCTGTAATTTACTTGCAGTGCCACTTCTAATCCATTATGAGCTCTGTAATTTACTTGCAGCGCCACTTCTTGTAACCCATTATGAGCTCTCCCGAAGTTGCAGCAAAGCAAATCATAGGGACCAACGTTCCCATCTATTTTCATTATATTTCCATAGATTAGATGTAGTAAGTGATGCTTGTATCCAGGCAGTCTCTCAAGCTTTTTTGGAAAAAGCCAAATGTCATGTTGACTAACGTGAAATTGTATTATATCTTCTTCTGCAATGTTGTTTCAGTCCACCCCATTTTGTTCCATAACGATGACCATATCACCAATTTTTGTTTCTTGTTTTTGGGAAATTACTGTAACCATATGGCAGTTGTACAAAGCAACACTACTTTCGAAGTAGAACCTCATTACAGAAGAGAAAAAGAACGCTTACATACCTTGAAGGTAGAACGTAAAATCATTGAACAAGTATTTTACAGATTTGTGTATCTCCCTTTCAATACTTGCTGCTCTCTGTTGGTTTTCCAATGCATTTCCTCTTTAAAATTCCCGATGTTTGAGATATAGTTATGGGTTACCTGACTGATATTTAGTTTTCAATCCTTGTCAGCTGCAGTGTTTGAAGAAATGTCCCGGAAACTACTTGCAAGCTCTAAAGGCTATACCGAGAACTCTTAGAATGATGTAAGTGTTCAGCTCACCAGTGTGCGGAACGGAAAAATCTCAATGGCTTCCCCCCTTGAATGTTTGATCATGAAGATTTGATTAGAACTTAACACATGATTTTGTTTCAAAATAACCTGAGACTTCAGTTTTAGCCTATACATATGCAAGCACGGTAGCCATAGTAATAGGTCAAATTGTGTCGACAAGCTTTTCTTCTGGTATTGTTGTTACTAACTTGAAGTGGCCTGTGTTCACAAGTTCTTCAAACAACCCAGATCAAATATTCGAAAGTGCATGTCTTCTAGACTGTTTGGTATTCCAGCGGACCTTTTACTAGTGCTGGTTAACCGATTACTAGGTTATTTTTCACCCTAAGAGAACCTCCATACTTGACTCACGCGCAAGTGTGTCCGTGTCCGTAATGTTTATGGAGTCTTTATGTCACCTATTCAGAGTCGGTTACATAATCGAGATTGGCCATTTGCAGTTAGTTCAGTTTAATATATTGGCCATTATTCTTCACAGTTCACAACCTCAACCATGTCCAGTATCTGTCCACCACCACCACCACACTTATTTTTCACTAATTCTGAAGTTTTATGTTAACTGCAGTTTGACATCATTTCCTGTCCATCAACTAGTTTGCGAAGTTCATGCACTATTTCTTTTCTCAGTGAAAATCAAGAGTTGGTCATTTGTAAAATTTTATTTGTCTTTGAATCTTGTGGTTTCAATTTGCCCCACAATAGCCTTTCTTTCCTCATGTTTATCCTCCTGTAGAAATGGCTGTTGCGTATTGCAAATTTAGCTTCTATTCGTAGTTAGAACCATGCAGGATCGTTTCTCCGACCCCCTGACCCAGTATTTTTCTGCACACTGATGCAATTTGGGAATACAAAATCAAAATAGAGAAAAATGCAAATTCTTTTCTTTAGTTTCCGCTTGTTAAGCCTTCAACCTCTTGTTCTTATTGAGTTATGAATTGTCCCAAAAGCTTAACTTGTTAGGAAATGGGCCCACCAATGTTATCTATTGCTTGCTTGACCAAAGTGTGTCGTAGTAAAGAGTGCCCCAAGCATAGGGCTAGGTCGGTTGTAGCATAATAAACTCGGAAGTTAGGTCGAATCCACAAGGAGCCAATGGAGCTAGGTCGGAGGTTTGCTTTACGAAGTATTTTTAGCGTTAGGACTGCCAACCTTTGGATTTGGCGTTAAGATGGCCAACTTTTGAGCGGTGGAATTTTTCTCTACCTCCTAATTTTGATTGAAAATGAAGATTGACTAAAAATTAAAGGCGGCAAGGTCTAAGGGTTCATTCCGCCCATAACTTAGGCAGTTCAATGGTTCTTTCTAATTACTCAAGTGAGATTCAAAGTCATTTGATCTCACTCGGAAGATTTAACCATGAACATCAAGTTTAACTCGTACAACGGGGTTTGGAAATGGAAAGGAACTCATTTAGACATTTTATCGAACATATAGAGTGCCATGGTTCCAAGCATGCCGTGTGCCAAGTTTCCTTGTTGACACGGCATCAAAGAAGTTAACAACCCTAAGTTTAGACCAAAGATTAGAGCTCAACAAGTTGAGCTCAACAAGTTCCTTAAGGCATTTTGGCAAACACTTAGAGTGACATAGCTCCGAGCATTATATGTGGCAAGAGATAAGTCCTTGCCTACACATAATCAAAGATGTTAACAACCCTAAGTTTTGTTACATAAAGGTAAGAACTTAATCCATTCACAAACCACATTAAGCACAAGAAATAAGGGAAGCCATTAAACTACCTAAGTCATGGGGTAGAAATCATCCCACAACCAAGCCTATGGGTCTACTCCTCCATGGAGGAAGAACACATCAATGGAGAAGGGGGAGTACAAAACATGGAGAAAAACGTTAATAAAAGCTTGATTAATACAAAGAACAAGAGTACTTACAACATTAATGAAGGAAATCTACCCCAAAACCCTAGCAATCAAGCTCTTTTGAAGAGAGAGAGAGGAGAAGAGGGAGGTAGAGAGAAAAGTGTAAAATGAAGGATAACCTACTCAAATGAGGTTTGAAGGTGTTTATACCCCCTTACAATCGTGCTACAAAAGTCCTAAATGCCCTTGGGATGTTATAAAGTCGGGCACAAAAATCTGCAGAAAATTCCTGTTGGTACCGGTACTGACTTTTTGTGGTACCGATACCAGTCTTTGAATGGCATTTTTGCATAGCTTCTGTCCGACAAGTACAGGTACTGGATTTTGGTGGTACCAGTACCTCCAGTACCGGTACTGGGTTGTGGTACAGGTACCTCCTGAGCAGTTTTGAGCTTTCTTTGCTTCTTCAGCCTTGCTTGCCCTTTGGCCTTCTGATGTCCTGCACACCCTCCGAAACTAGTTTTCATCATTCTTGGGACTCAGTGCCATGTGGCCTCGGGTGTACGGATACCCTTGGGAGTAATCCATGGCGCTCAAATGCGCCATATTTACCTGAAAACACCTAAAACACACCTTTCGTGCAATATCGTTCAATTCAAGCAAGTTGTGCGCGTGTGTGTGACAAAAATGAGAGAGATTACACTATTGAGGGCTTATCATCTATCTACCCAACACTCGTGCTCAGTTGCCACACATCTATGAATAAAGCAAAACCAAAAGAGAAGCAGAATTCAAGCAGGCAACAAAATCCAAATGGAGAGATTTGAACTTAAGACCTCTCCCAACCTAAGCTATGATACCAAGTTAAGTCACCAACTGTCCCAAAAACTTAAGCCGCTAGAAAATGGGCTCGACAATGTATATCGAGCTATCCATCCAACAGCTTTACCCTTTGTATCTCTTCAAACCATAGCATTGGCTCTCAAGTGGAATTTTCTTCTGTTCCTTTTTTTTTTTCCCTGAACCTTGATGGCGACAACCGGCAAAATGAAGGTACTCCAAACAATTCGCCAATACAGTAATTTAACGTCACGTGAAGCTGGATGCAAACCAATATGACTCCAAATATAGTCACAGAGGCCGCAAAAGACCCCAAACACAGGGAGGTTGATTTTACGAACTACTCAGTGATACGAAGAAACAACTAGGCAAATTCAGCTTCAATCTGACTTATAGAGACTTTGGGAAACAACTGTAAGGTATCGCCACTCAAAAGGTTGTCCTTAAAATAAGACTGATAGCAATCCAAGTTGAGACCTACACAATTTGAAGCAAGTTGAGTTAGTATCCAGCAACCAGAAACAATCTGAGTTTGCAATGATAGAGATGAAATTTGGTAGCCTGAAATAAATGAACGATGTCTACTAGGCTTTTGTAATTAGTTTGAAGCAATGCAAAGAAAATTTGTCTCAGTTTAAGCAATTCAGATCCGTGCTGCAGGCAATTGATTGTTCGAATACAGTCAATTTGTTTAGAAGCATAGTGGATTCAGATTAACATCATTTCCACATATCGAAGTCGGTTGATTATGTGCGATGATGTGTCGCACACGTGAATCAAATCAAAAGAATTAGGAATCGGAACCTAGGTTTCTGTTACCAAAACGGTGCAATCCATATGAAATTTGTGTCTTAGGTATAGGTTTAATATGACATTTGGGGGCGATGATTCTACTACATCATGTATGCTCCAGCAAAGCCCCAAATACCCCCAATAAAAAGCAAAGGACAAAAAAAGAACTTAATTACTATACTGATGATTTGATTGGATCATGAATTTATGGAGATATTTACCAAGAAAAAGCAAACTAATGGGGGAACAAGAAACTAAATTTGGTTTCATCCCTTTATGGTCATCTTATCATCTCCAAACCAAACCAAACCGTCAATTTCTGTTCTGCAGGTATGTGCATAGCTACCAAAGCTACTTATGGAACCATGCAGCAAGTAAAAGAGTGCAAAAATATGGTATTTGGGCTACACTGTTTTTTCCTTAGTAATTGAAGGAATATCTCATGCGTATGCAGTTGTGTAATAGTCGTCATTGTGAGTCCTTGTTGGCACTATTTGCGATTGACTATGCTCTTGTGTTTCTTTGTTTTTTGGGCATTCTTGCAGGAATTGACCAAGTTGTGCTTGGAGATTTGGTGTATTGTAAAGGAGAACATAGGGAAAAAGTGGCATCAATCGATAATTCTGATTGTGAAGATAATATCTGTAATGACATGAATGAGTGTAGCCAACTAGAAGAAATATGTGAAACAGTTTTCCCTGAGGAAACAAGTAACTCCGTGAAGGTATGATACTTTGACCTCCTCGAGCTATATAGCATGCGTTCACACAAGTTCTGGCCTATAAGATACCTTTTTCTGAAAGACTGCAACTCAGAGAAGTCTTCATTTGGGTAAAATATTGGTAACATTCTTTCATCAGTCTACACGGCATGATATATGTGACTTTTCTTTGGCAAGTTTATGATATTTTTCTTCTTCATTGTCCACTTAGAATTATACCACCTTAAGTTCTTGTTTAATAACATTTGTGCCACGGAAGGGCTTCTGTCTTGTGGGTTTGAGGAGGATAAAAACTTACAGAGACTTGAGTTTGTGAAGGATTTTTGTTTCTTTGTTTATTTATAGGAGTTGTTACACCCTTTAAGCATCAATACACCTTCCATTATTTGAAAACCTAATGCGTATCATGCTATGTTGCCCTACATAAAGGTTTCATTATCGAATCTTGAACATATTGTGTATGTACTCAGTCCACTGACTCTTGATACAGGGCAAAAGAAATTTTCTGTTCGGTGTTGGAAAGCATATTTATTTGTATTCTAGGTGTATATTGGAACAGAAAATGGTTGTTTTAGGGGTGGGACAAAGGGGAAAAGGCTTGGGTTTGTAAACAAATGCATGACAATTCTTTGGTTCAGATTTTGAAGATCAAAGTTCTGCAAACAGATTTAGAATGGGGTATTCATTAAATGAGTTAAGTAACTGAAGGAAATAAGAATTCTACTCAATTTAGTCTTTTGAATCCACATGCAAACTAGGAGAGCTCGACAGTTCCTGCACCTCTTTAACTAAGAAAAGGTTTTCCTTCCACTCTAACTACGTATTCCAGAGGGGGGGCGGGGGGAGGTTATGTCTCCATAGAGATAAGTAGAAAATTCTAATAACAAAGAGACTTAGGTCACTAAATTGGCCCACTGAATAGAAGACCTATTTATGATTGAAATTTCAGTAATCGAGGTATTTTATTTTCCGTATGAATAATGGGCTAAATTTTAACCCATGATGAAGTTATGGAAAAACTCCTATAATAGTTGAGCTCTGAAAGGGCCTTACTAAATGTAGGGAAAAATGAAATTTCCATTAAAGAAGACTTTCTAAACTCTTGTAACGACTGAACCCATCTTAATCAATGGCTAGAAATAAATCACTCAAACCATACTAGCAGCCTTAATGGGTAAATTGTTTAAATCCCCCTACTGTAAACCAAATGACTTGAGAATATGTTTTTCGTCTTGTTCCTGCATCAGTATTTTTCTGCATCAAATACGAATGACCATTGCATAACTGTGAAGCTGTACAGGCTAGCACTCAAATTTTACCATACGTCCATCTCCACTAGGCACTAAGTACATTGCCACATCATTCCCCACTCAACTTGTGGGGACAACCGGCTCCACATGAGGTACACGAGTTCTCTCAAGGCTAGTATACTATTTCAAGGCAAACCAAGGCTTAGTCCGTCCCCATTTAAGCAATTGCGTAGCACGGATCTCCATTTGGGTGATCTCCTATCAGAGATCTCCTGCAATCCGTCACAATTTACACTTGTCTCAAGACAAGGCAAGTTAGGTTAAGAGCAGGGCCTAGAATCTCCATAGGCTAGAGTTGAGGGATTGCCAGTAGTGCTTGGTCCTTCTAGTTTGGATGGATCTGCCTTGATCAGTATTAGGGCAGGAGGAGTGGTACCCAAGACATGTGACACCTTTGATATGACCCTTAAAGTCTGTCATGTGTTAGTAAGGGGTGGGTGGAATATGAGTGATTGGGTTAAGAAGACCTGCCAAAGGTGAGCTGCTCTGCATTTGTTGAGCTGTATAAAGTGGTCCATCAAGCTTAAGAAACCAAGTTCTTGTGGCTTTGCAACTCTGTTCTCCTTTGGCAAGAATCTTCTAATGCCACCCTCTCTTTCCTAAGAGTGCATCAGTTTTCTTCTCCTCCACCTCCGATTATCTCTAACCATGCATAGTGACTGTCCATTATAGGGGTGTGTACAAGTTCATGCAGGTCGATTTCAGACAGATATCACAAAAACCACCGCTGGTGGGGTTGGAATTGTTCTAATAGCCACAAAACTACAAGCTTTGGACAACGAGTTGGTTGGCGTAGCATTTCCGACTCAGCAGTTTGAAAATCTGATGCAAATTGGCCATCTTTTAAACTTGTCTCTAGCTTACCAGTAATCAGGTTAATAGATATGAAGTAGATTATGCTTGCGACCAAAGATTGTATTCCTGGGTGTCTAGCCCGAAGCGTAGGGCTCTCAAGTCGCTTGCAGAATTATTCGGTAAGACCGAGATCTATCCACAGGGAGCGGTTTATCAGAGTGAAATGCTTAATTGGTCTAAGTGGTGGTTTGTAGTTGTAGGTAGCCAACCGGTGCTTTTTGGTGATTGTTTTGTTGAATTCCACTACATTCGGAGCCCAATCGAGCACAGCGGAGCAAAGTTAGTAGAGGTAATCTAAAGGAACAAAAAATGGGACTAATCAACGTGCACCAGATTTGCTGTAGAAGAAATAATGCAATGGTCGGCATATTGAAGTGAGTTGCTGAATCAAAGTCCATGTGATAGTGACTGTGATGATATCACTAGCAAAATTATTCAACGTGGTTGCCTCTTAGCCGTTTGATTCTCCCTCAGTTAGCTTACTACACGCATAACACTGGTTCATTTTCAGCCCACTTTCAGTCACTATGCAACAGATGGGAATTTCGAAACACAGTTATTACACATGGGTTAGAGCCTTTTAATTCGGCAAGGAAGAAAAACTCCCCATGCCACGTTTTGGCTCCCTGAGTGCCCGATCGTGTCTGGCCTTGATCTCATCCGTTGATCAATTTCTCAAAATCTCATGTGCACGTTACACTTGATTCGGGCTCCGTCTTAGTCAACTCTTTCTCTCCTCCCTCTAGAGTGAGGGAGGATGTCAGCTAGCGCGGGTCATTACAGTTGGTATCAGAGCACAACCTTGGCCTACATGGCGAGGGCCATCTCTAGAATATGGTACGAGCACATTGATGTGATGTATAGAGCTAAGTGTCACACCATAACCTCCAGGGGAAAGGTTGCTAGGCCAATGCAACGAGGATCTTGCATCATAAGGTGGGGAGATTATGGAGTCCCACATCGGGAATTCAAGGAAATAAGATATGATATATAAGATAACGCCGATTAGCTACTATTAACTTGAGGTTAACCTTTTAAGCCACGTGGTTAGGCTAAGGGTTAGCAGGTTAGCTGGTGCGTTTAAGGGCAAGCCCTGAAAGAGAAATATTCTGGTAGAGGAGAAATATTCTAGAGGGAGGAGAGTTGAGAGTCTCACAAATTGGGCTGGGGAAAGAAAAAGGAGAGAAATAGAGAGAGAAGAATATCTGATAAAATAAAAATACATTTTTGGAAATTCCTAACTGATTCCCCCTTAAAAATATTGTCTGGATGCCCATTTGTACACAGATGAGAGAGAGCCGGCTGAGAAGCAGTCTAGATCAAGTGTAACGCGCACATGAGACTTTGAGAAATGGATCAACGGATGAGATTAAGGCTAGATATGATCGGACGCTCCGGGAGCCAAAACGTGGTATGGAGAGTTTTTCTTCCGTGTGAATTAAGAGGCTCAGACCCATGTGTAATAATTGTGTTCCCAACTTCCCATCCGTTGCACAGGGACTGAGAGTGGGATGGAAAATGACCCAGTGTTATGCGTGTTGGTAAGCTAACCGAGGGATAATCGGATGGCTAAGAGGCAGCCACGTTGAATAATTTAGCTAGTGACATCATCACAGTCACTATCACATGGACTTTTGTTTAGCAATTCACTTTCATATGCCGATAATTGCATTATTTCTTCTGCAACAAATCCGATGCATGTTGATTAGTCCCATTTTTTGTTACAGATTACCTCTATTGACTTTGTGCTGTTTTGTGTTCGATTGGGCTTCGAATGCAGTCAAAATTCTAATTTTTATTTGACTTTATGGTGACGACGTCGGCATCATTTTTTCCCGTGTGCGAGTGATCAAGCCAAATTCGGGTGCCATGAGATACACTTTATATTAAATTACCTTAAATTCATAAAAACATACCTCACATGCAATAACATTTAATAATAAACACAATTATATGATATATGAGAGATATTGAACTCAAGAATATACAATATTGTGTGCTTATCAAGATCTAAGTGAATGTGCGTGTTTGTGTGTGAGAGAGAGAGAGGAGTCGATGTTACTGAGTTCGTCCATTGATGAGTTGATTGTGTGTGGTAGGGTTGGTGCGACGCTGTTTCTCTTTTTGTGGGTGGAGTGACAGGTGACCTGACTCTGGGGTAAAGGCAATTAATTAAGATGAAATTAGATTGTGGGGTTATGGGTGTCTGACTAAGAGATTAGGTTTATTGGTTTACTATGAATTTGATGTGGCAGGGTAGATGACATTTTTTCCCATTATTTATGTGTGTGTGGGAAGGTTAGTCGGGATCATGGCGGGTCGCAGATCACACGCTGCACACAAAAAAAAGGCCCCTAAGATGTCCAACACAACCTACTAAGTCACATAAATCGTGGGGATGTTGTAGGTTGCCGCATGGTTTTTGGCTTACCTCTACCATCATCTTTCCAGAAGGCCCACTTAGGCCACCTCGCCAACCATTTTCCACATGTATGAGGATGGATTGGATTCAGACTTCTGTATAGTATACATTCAGTTGCTCTTCCACTTTAATCAATTGCATCATATATCTTCGTGAGCAGAAAAAAAGGATTGGGAGGCTTCACTTTAGAGATAAAATGGAGTGTGCTCTATAGACAATTGCACTTACATTTTCTGTAGTCCAGAAGGGAAACTCTGTAATATTTAGTTTTTTTATTGCAGTTACTCTAGATCTGTCTGACTATTGGTTTCTCCACTCTGTTGCATTTCTAAGCCTCTTTGGTGTTGGTTTAATTAAGTTTAGTAATTTTATAAGAAGTCTATTGCAAGATCGGAACAATTGGGTGTCCGAAGGCACACAGATCTCCCCTGTTATTCTTGGCTGCATCAAGTATGATGTCAGGATTATGGCTAAACTGTTCTAAAATGTAAAACATTTTTGCTTGTCATTTTGTAATCGAGCATCACTAGTCCCTTGTTTGAATACATTGGAAAATTGGGGGTATGATTTCTTTAATAAACTCCCTTACCAAAAACAAATAAAACAATCAATCAAATCTGATAGATTCCGTTCCAGTTAACCATTCTCTCTCTCTCTCACTCTCTCGATGCGTACCTGCATCTCATTTATTTCGGACATGAAATTTGCTTACCTGTCATTTGTCATTCTGACATATAATGAGAACCAATTAGCTTTGATGCCTTCGAGAATTCTGAGAGAGTTTCTTCCTTTTGGGCAGGCTATTAGTGAAGATGACTTAGCAGCTGGAAACTATACAATTGAGGATGTTATCCTTCCTATGCCTGGGCAAGTTTCGGTGCCAGCTTTCAGTTTATTTGGACCATTTAAATTATGAAGTAGTTTTGCTTTGTTTTTCTCTCTAACATTTAGCGTTCTTGCAGATCAAGAGTAATCTATCCGCTGAATGAGATTGGTGAAATTTTTCATGATTTAGCCAAGAAGGCAAGTCGTTTTTCTCGGGTTCAAGTCTCTTAATGCCTTCCCTTTTGACCTGTAAAGGAAGTTTGTTTCTTTTCAACTGGATTCATGTAAGGTGATGTGCTATTTGTGGAGCTTTGTGCCTACTATAATGTGAAGGTGGATAACATTTATGGTACATGCTTAAGTAGTTTGTCTGGAGTTTAGGGTTTGGAAATTAGTCCAAAGTGTCCCTCTTTAATTTTCTCAAGGACATGACTCCATTGGGGGGTGTTCTGATGGCATAATCAACAAGAATACCATTTGGACAAACTTTTGGAGAAGTTGGGTTTCCTAGCTCCAAGAGTACTTGCAATAAGAGAGTAAAGTTCAAAAGTGATATTGACGTCCTTAGAGAGGTACACCATCTGTCAGCAGTGTAGGGAGGCCGGACCTGTAGGAAGCTATAGAGGAACTCTATCACCTATTTAAAATACATTTTCCCCGTATGATCTGATTTTTCCCCCTATTGTCCTTTGAACTCACAGTCGCTCAAGGCAAAGAAAAAAAAAAAAAAGAAGAGGTAGTTTTGGTTTAGAAGAGTGATATAATCATCTCCAATGATTGGGGACTAAATGGGTTCTGTTATTGTTATTGTCATGGTGGTGGTTGTGGTTTTAGTTTAGAAGAGTGATATAATCATCTCTCTGTTTATTCTTATCCTCCCCGTTCACCTATTTTCCCTAGTTATTTTCCTTTTCATGCTTGTGACCAAGGTTGTGAATACAGGAAAGATATCGTATATCGTTTGATATCATATATCGTTTTTTTTTTTTTTTTTTAAAGGTTTTATATCAGGATACATATTGAATGTTGTAGGATACGTTATTAAGGTTAAATATAAGTTAAAAAAGTAATTACACCCAATGTAAAATAAAAAATTCATTGCACATATTGAATAATAACTTTGATGATGCAAAATTTCCCTCTTCAACTATATGACAGATTCTAATAAGAAAAAGTATTGTGCATCGCATCATGGATTCTGCAAGAATATTTACAAGATTAGATATGTGTCAAGATACATATCGGTTTGACCTCTAAATGAACTGAATCATAGGGTTTGTATCGTATCATATGCATATCTAAAGATTTATTTAGACATAAGATACGGTTAGAGATATGTATCAACTTTACCTCTAAACTTATCGAATTTTAGGATACAAATCATGTAATGTAGGATTTTGACAACACTGCATATGACTTGATGTTCAGGTTTTTTTTTTTCTCGTCTTTCCTCCTCTACTTTTTTGTTCCAAAATAGTTTCGAGTCTTTTGTTGGTGTAGGTTGTTTATATTGACAGTGCTTAATACTCATGGCATAGCAGTTTCTATATGCACCTCAAGCTCCTCAATTACTAATTAATTTTCTAGAATTGTGAAGTCTTTAAGGTGCACTTTTTCGTACATTGTGCTATCTACTGAATGTTTACTTGCCCTTTTGGGAAACTATCTAATGATAAGGGGATTTTCTTTATCACTTTCAAAAAATGAAATTAACAGAACAATTTGATTTGACAAACATTATTTCCATAAAAAGATTATCATAGAGTACTTTGGATAGTATTCTTTTAAATGCCAATTTAAGGAGCTCAGTCAACTTCAACATCAACTTTTAGTGGCTTGAACTCTGTTTCTAATTGTTTCACTGTTTGGGTTTTATTTTTTATTTAAGAAATGATCACTATACCTTTATGTTTCTTATTTCATATTTTAGTTTCTGGGGACTCATTGATAAGCTTGCTTTGTTAGCACAGCGTTTAGATGGACTGAAAAAGAGGTAGATCAGCCTATTTATAATAGGTGAAGGTAAACTGTTAGAGCTTCTCTGAAACCCTGCTATATCTTCAGCCAAAGCCAATTTATGGCATGGGGTTCAACTTTCACCACAAAAAAATGACCTTGGGAAACCCTATGAGTGGACCAAGAAATAGAAAGTGAAGGGAGAAACCTCAATCACCATCAATCGTGCCGACCATGAGAGTTTCTTGGAAGAGAGAACGTTGGCCATGAGAATTGGGAGGAGGTTGATGATTGATTGCCGCCGATCCCATCAATTTTGGGAGAAAAGGCGTTAAAACATCAGAGAAGGGTGAAGAGAGATCGAGAAACAAGATGTAATGCGAGTGAGAGACATGATGTCGGTGCACTTGGAATTCCAGAGACTTGTCAAGGGAAACTAAAGGCTGTGATCCTTTGGAAGTGATTGAAGGGTTGGGATTTTATGAAAATTGATTCTAGGGCCCAATTACATCTTTATTACCCAAGGGTTGTGATTATGTGTGAAAGGTTGTTGCTACTACATGGCTGAAGTTCCTTGGAGCTATTTTGCTATAATTTGGTAAGTGCTACTGTAGCATGCCGAAAAATGGCTCTGTCCCTTGAAAAATGGCTAGTTTGAGATGCTTATGTTTACCTAAGTATTGGGAAGGGCTGCGAGGCCAACATTCTCGCAACATTGAATAAGTCAACTAGTGAGCGTGATGCTGGGTTAGGAAGTTGTTTGTTGAATTTATTTGGTTCTAGTCCTAACCCTATCTGTCCGTAAGTCAACATCAAACCTGAATTTAAATTGGAGGAAATGTGCGGATGTAAACCTTGGCATGTCCCAATTGGATGTGTTCACTAATGTAGCAGACAGTGAAACAGACTAGATTAGCGGGGGTATTGTATAAGGTAGAACCATATGGACAGATGAGTAGAAATAAATGAAGTTTCACAAAATAAAGGTTATGTACTTATGTGAGTTGGTGTAATGAGTTACGATTAGAATTGGCTATTGTAGAACATTTGTCACATTTTTGTACGTTGAAGAAAGAGGATTGACCTCGTTGTCTTGTTAGCATGATTTGTCTGGGTGGCCTACCAGTAAATTGTCGACTTCCCAATTGTTTACTGTTCTAAAGAAAAACTGGAATTCAAGAGATCTTATGTCTTCTTCGTATTCTTTGTCTTTCTTACCCTAGTAACTGCTTAAACTGATTTTGTTCTTGTGTTTCTTGTCTTCTTGTTAGCAGGATGATATTAGCTTGACACAGAGTGTTCATAGTATCAAGTAAGCCACTGAAAACTTCCTTAGCATCTCCTTAGAATTGCATCCCATCACTTCGGAGTGGGTCCTCTGGAGTGTGGACAAAATTGCTGTCAAATAAGCTATGATCTAGAGAGAATTTGGCTCTTAGAAAGCCAGACGTTTGTGTATTTAGGTGGTGTAAGAGCCACCTGATAATGTGACTACTCTCAACACTATGGTTTATTTCAGCTATTACCTCAGAGGACCCCACATCTCTCTATCTTCCTTGTACTAAATTTTGATGGTCTGTATTTTATAATGTTATTTTAGGGAGTTCTCAATAACCAGTATGACTGGGGGTTACAGGCGAGTTTTTCAGAAACCGATGGACTTTGAATGGTATCCTGCATTTCCAATCCCATCATCTCTCTCTTTTGGTGCAGTTGGTCCAAATATTAAATGATTAGTACTTACTTTATCAGGAAACTGCTCACATATACAGACGGAGACATACCGCTTGTTGAGACAGATTTGGAAATTATTGCCAAGTCAAGACCCTCAAGTGTGGACAGAAAAGAGTATCCAACCAATGGAAGTGAAGATTTCAAACTTCCATTTAACTGCACAAATCAACAGGAGATTCCTGGAAAAAATGCTTCATCATCTTCAACGTTTAATAGCAAGGCAGAAGATGGTGACAGAGAGGTAGAGGTGCCACAGAAGCCAACTGAAGGTTTCTCAAATGCTGAGGAAGCGAAGACGGCTCTCCAGTTGAGCTTTACTCTTCCATCTTCTTGTTACGCAACGATGGCCATAAGGGAGCTGCTTAAAACATCTACATCTGTACGTATTCATCATCAAAGCTTTACTTTGTTGATAGTCTTGTTTCACTCCGAAATAAGGGGTTAGTTTGACAGTTAATTCAAAGGATATGATCGCGAAAGTATTGGGATAGTTTTCTTTAGTGATGATTTCACTTGGGAGTTGGGAATAGAATTAGCAATAGGAATAAATCAAAGTTATCTGACAGAGGTTTTTTTTGGTTTGATTTCTGACTGAGTATTAGTCAATGAAACGTGTATTACCTATATCATTACGTGTTGTGGATGCTGTGCAGGTCGCATTTCACAAAACCTTGAACCAGTAAAATTGTTGCGGGTAGAAAAACGAAGATCTCCTCATATAATGGACTTTCTTTCAATCACGCAATGGGGTTCCCTGGATAAAATAGAGTGCCTCTGAAACAAGGAAACCTCGACCAAAAGAGGTACACTGTTCTCCCGTGCTCTTGAGATTTTAGCTTTACGAGAAGAAGAAACTTCGTTTTATTTTTGTTTTTGTTAAACTGTTGAAAGTGTTCTGAGTGTACGTTAACGTATATTCTGTGAACATGCAGGTTATATTCTGAGATCTTGTTGCTTTTTCCTGGAAATTTTTTTGGGAGGCTATAAATGAAAGGGTTGATGGCGGGAGAATGTAAGAATCGATGGGATGATTGACAAGGAAAGTCAAAGTCATATTTTATGTGTTTGATTTTCAATTTCACTTGAGATTTTCTATTATCAAGATGTATTGCAAGTCTGTCCTTCATTTGTTTCATCTATCTTGGTATGATTTGTTTCATCCTAAAAGGCCCGAGGCGCATCGAAGTGCCAAGGACCTCTCGAGCCTAAGCGGTGAAATGCAAAGTGAGGGGCGTGCCTCAATGAAGAGTGGTGCACATTAGAAAGAAAAGAATATATTTCTTCAAGTGACCAAATCATAATACATCAAGTATGAGTATCTATGATTGAAAACTACATACTCCTTGACAAGACATGTACTTGCCATATCATTTACCCAAAAAAGGAATATGAAATTCGAGAAAAAAAAAATCCATCATTAGTAAAAAACTAACGTTTCAATGTTTAGCTTTAGAAACATGATAAACAAAAGTAGGCTAAGGCTTCGTTCTTGTAAACTTATAAGTCTAAAATTTATTCCGATATTTTTTATTTTTCATAATTTTTTGTTTAGCTTTTCTTCGTAATTTTTGGGGTTAATGGTTTGTCTCGACATGACGAATCGGAAGAGCATAAAAATATGAACCGATGTTGAAAAAATTTAAATAGGACGACACTCATAGACATAGAAGAGATTTTTTCTTGCTTTCCATCATAATGTTGTATATTTTAGACTTTTCTTGTCTAGACGGATAATTTATTCAAAATATACAATGTGAATCTAACAAAAATTCAAAAAAGACAAACAAATTACTCAAAACGAAGAAAAAAAAATAAGTTTACATGGAGGCTCTGCCTAAGCAGTAGTAAGAGGCCTACTAGCGTCAACGACCAAGACACTGCTGCTTCCGTGTTCGTTGCTCTCTCTCTCTCTAAGGTTGTATTCAGTTGTCAAGAAAGTATAAGAAATGATGGGAAAATTAACTTTCTCAGAACTTTTGTAGTGTTCAGTTGGCAGGAAAGTAGTGGGAAATATGTTTTTAAGTTTTCTTGCAAGATTTACTTTCTTGCAAAAGTGATTCGGCAAAAAGCATAGAATTTTGCATCACGGGAAAAGTTTTCTCCATATATTATGGGGCCAAAATAATTGGCGGGTAAGAAAAAAAGTGAATGATGCCAATACCGAAAAAATACGAATTAGGTTCTTAGAAAGGCACTTTGAGATTTACATGAGTAACAACAATTTCAATTATTATGATGCTTTCTGAGATAATTATTTATTTTTTTTTAAAGTATTTATTTATCTTGTCATTAGCTTATTATTTAGCTCTTAAAGTTACTTTTATTTAAAATTAGCCATGGAAATAAAAATAAAGAAGTTTTTCTTAAGTATTTTTTTCCGGCAAATGAACCACTAAACTTCAGTTTTCTTGCAAAAAAAAATTTGTGAAATGAACACTCACAAGAAAATAGATTTATTTTTGCTTTACTTCACTTTACTTAACTTTTGTTGAGAATAACTTTCTGGTACAATATTCCTGGCAACTAAACGGAGCCTAATGGAGTAGAATATTGCATAGTCAAAGACAAAGAAGTGAAGGTGCTAACTCCGTCTGTCGATGGATTTGGAAACCAGAACATGCAGACATGAGATAAATATATTCAAATTATGCATACCTAAAAATTAAAATAAAGGCTATATAAAATATACCCGGAAAACCATTTGGTGATAAAACGAACACATCGTCATTGGGAAAGAAATCTATATTATAAAATAGAGCGGTTTCTGTTGAAAAATGTCCAAGCATACAAACAAAATAACATTCTTAACTATTTAAACATATTTTCATGTCAAGTTTGCAGCCGTCAAAACATTACTTTTTTAAAAGATACATATAATATTCTCCTAATGAATATACTAGCTCTCTCCCCTCATGCACTTTCTAGGCAATGTATACCTATTTAAGGCTCCATTTGTTTTGATTACAATGTAAAATATTTTTTCAAAAAACAACCTTCAAACATTTATTTTTCGGTGTTTGGTTGACACTTGAAAATACTTTCAGAAATCAACAAAATAGTGTAGATAGAGAAAGAGGGAGCTTAAAACGGTGGAGAGATCTGAGATTATTGGAATTGAACGTGGGTCAGGACTGACGATCCAGGAAACTGAGTAGTGAGAATTGCAGTACAAGACAATGGGTTCATTTAAGAAAATAACTTACGAAAAATACACAACCAAACACCGAAAAATAGGTAAAACAATTTACAGGAAAATATTTTACGTTCAAACAAACGGAGCCTAAATGTTGTCTTTTAAGATCAAAGAGGAAAACGTCTCAAAATTGTAATTGACCATTCCACAAATTATATTTGTCGAGTAGTACAAGCGGTTTCTCTATGGGTGAAGTGGGTTCATATGTATATTATTAAAGCATCACAACTTGTGGCATATGGACATTCCTGCTGACTCCTCTTGGGCCTATTGGAAGGTGGATCCAATGTATATCCAACTTCACCGACGCGGGCTGATGAAGCGCTTGGGGGGGGGGGGGGGGGGGGGGGGAGGGGGGGTGGTTGCTGGATTGGAAGCACCTTGCTGCAAAGTGAGTGCACAGTGGCAGTTTTTGTTCTTCGACTCGGCAATTGACGGCTCAGATCTTAACCAAGTAATGGACGTTGAAGATTTATACGAGTTCAGATTCTATTCAAGTTGTTCGTACCGAGATGAACGGCTTGATTGACCCGCTTGGCACCCGTTTTGGCAGTGGAATGCTCGGCAGCATTCCCTGTCCGCCTAAAAGCACGAGCATCTGCTAGTATGCAACCAATATCAAACTCCTATATATATGGTTTTTTAAGTTGACCGTCACATAGTATTGGAGTCGTGTGCGATTTCACTTGATTAAAATTTTTTATTTGCTGGATCAGTACTCCCACAAAACAAATTAGGAGTATAAAATAATTCTCCAAACTCACCAAATACCTGACAGACCCACGATCGCCCGCCGATTGCAACGACGAACACAAATATCTGGGCATAAAAAAAAAAAAAACAGAACTACTGTCAGATAAGTAGTAGTTATTATAGGAGGATGTAACCAAAATCAAATCGAAACTGAGTCTTTAAGTCTCAATTGATCAATAGGAGTCGGTTACATAATATGAATATCTGTCTCTGCATATTGAGCTATGTTATCCGTCAAGGGCATGCATTGTGTTTCGTGATATCTAAGTAAATCTCCACAGCCTTTCGAACCACCTCGTGTTTGCATTTTTTGATCTACCTTCCCTCTTAATTGTACCTTAACCACATCATTAACTATCGCATTGACCGATCAACAACGATAGACAATGTCCAAACTATACAAATCTGTTACTCATACTATCTTTTATCGTATCTTCTATCAGTGCTATCTCTACCATCCCGCGAAACCTACATTTTAATTATCGTAAATAAAATCATCTTCTTTAGATTAACTAAATTTCTCCAGATTTCAATTATCCTAAAACCCTACTTTCTCCTTGTCTTGCAAAATATTGCTAATTAACCGTCCTACTACGGGGGTGTTCCACTTACCTTTTAAAAGATCTTTTTTAAAAAGAAGGTAATTTCAAACTAAAAAATCATATGTTTACCCAAATAATTTCCTACCAATATGGATCTTGTTTGACAGATCTTATTAAGATCTTTTAAACAATGCAAAAAAAATGACCTTCTTTTGGATTTAGAAAGAAAGCGGAACGGGGCCTGCAGCTCTTATGCAGCCTTGTATAAAAAATGAATAAAGTGTGAAAATCGCATAAATGTCCACAATACAATATATTATGTATGTTATCTTCACCTTATTCATTACATATAAGCGAATGAGTCGCAGGACCCTTTCCCCGTTTAACACTCTAAAAAAAATGGTAAATCATCAAGCAATGTTAGGAACACAAATAGTCACTTTTTAATTAATTGGTTCATTGCACTCAAACAGCAATCCAATTTCCCATGTACAATATTCCAAGTTGAGGGGGTCAACCGAAACAACCTAGAAATACTAACTCCATATATACGAAGAGAGGAAGACACGAATTTTTTAAAGACTCTTATATCAAGTCCGTACGTAATAATCAATTATTGTGGGAATGGAGGGATATGTATTTTGGAGTTTTGCAGATTCTCACCCACGATAGGATGTTTCCTACAATTTCATTTCATTGCCGACCAAAATAAAGGGATAGAGTATGAGAATATACTCCCTCCGTCCCTAATTTCTCGTCCACTTTCTCTCACTATTCTAAACATTCTCAATTTATTATTATTTTGAGTGTGGAATATTTTTTTAATAAGCAATACGGATGTTATTTGATAGATCTTAATTGATTTCTATTAAACACCGTTTTTAAAATCATAGAAACTATGATAAATTGAAAAATATAAGTAATATTGGAAAATGACTTGTATGCCGAAAAATAGATTAAAAAAAAAAAAATTGAGACGGAGCCGTCATGGAGGGAGTAAGGCCTCGTTCCAGAACGGGTTTTAAGAGCATTCGCAATGTAATAATCAAAATTGGATAACCAAAAGTTGTCACACCATCTTTTGGTTATTTATTTAAGACATTGCTAAGGTTAGTAATGTAGAGGTCTACAATGTAATAATCAAAATTGAATAACCAAAACTTGCCACATCACCTTTTTAACTACAAAATTCTAAAATCTAAAATCTTTGACAATAATTTGAATACTCTTTTTGAAAAAAAAAAACAGTTTTTTTTTTAAGAAAATAGTTTAGTAAAAACAATTTGAAAATAGTTTTTTACAAAAAGAAAACAGTTTTGAATTTTTTTTTTTTGAAAAACTGTTAAAAACCGTTTTAAAAAAAAACAATTTTTGTGTAAAAACACTTTTTAAAAAAAGGTTTTTGATACTGTTTTTTTTTAAGTTTCTGAAAAAAAAAAAGTTTTTAAAACTATTTTTTTGGAAACATAGTTGAGAGAGAGAAAAGGGAAGAGAGAAAAGGTTTTTTTTTTTTATGTAATGATGACTGTATTTGATTGAGAAAATATGGAGACCATTAAATTTGAATATTAGTAAAAAGGTTGCTAGTTTTAATTATTGAAAAGTCAAAATTTGATGAGTTGCTAAGAGCATCCACAATGTAATAACAGTATCTCCAATGGGAGATGTCAAACATGATGTGATCGGTGCAACGGCTACTTTTGGCATTAACTCACCTTCCAACCCTTCTGTCTTCACTCATGTCAAAGCTGATGTGGCTTTGGCATGAACCTCCTGCATGCCAACTTTGACAATCACCTTCCTCCATGTCAAATTTCAAAAAATGACCGTTTGAATTGACATTAAGGGTTGGAGATGGATAATTTGAAGTCAAATAAATAGAGAATTTGGCATATGAGTTAGAAAGGAAGGCTTTGATGTCTTTGATGTCAAATTGGAGATGCAAAAATGCCACGTCAGCCTTCAAAAAAAATTGACATTGATAAATTGATATCTTCGTTCGGAGATGCTCTAATCAAAACTAAAAGGTTTCTAAAATTAACAATGTTTGCTCAAAAAAGTACTTTCATTGTAATAACCAAACTTAACAACATCTTAACGACTCATCAAATTTTGACCTTTGAATAATCAAAACTAGCAATCTTTTTGGGCATCCACAGTGTAATAATCAAAATTAGATAACCAAAAGTTATCATATCACATTTTGGTTATCTATTTAAGACATTGCTAAGATTAGCAATGTAGAGATCCACAATGTAATAATCAAAATTGGATAACAAAAACTTACCACATCACCTTTTCAAACGACAAAATTCTAAAAAATAAAAATTGTGATAATAATTTGAATAGTTTTTTTTTGAAAAATAATAATTTTTTTTTAAAAACAGTTTAGTTAAAAAAAATTTTAAAAAACTTCTTTTTCAAAATTAAACAATTTAAAAAATCAGTTTTTTTTAAAGTTTCTAAAAAAAATACAGTAGTTTTTTAGAATTATTTTTTGAAAACATTTTTGAGAGAGAGAGAGAGAGAGAAGGGAAGAGAGAAGGTTTTGTTTAATGATGGGTGTGCTTAATTGAGATAATGTGGGGACCATTAGATTTATTGACAAAAGATTGTTATTTTTGATTATTCAAAGGCCAAAATTTGATGAGTTGTTAAGAGGTTGCTAAGTTTGGTTATTACAATGTAAACACTTTTTGGAGCAAATATTGTTAACTTTAACAATCTTTTGGTTTTGATTATTACATTGCGAATGCTTTAATGGCCTCCACATTTTTCTCAATCAAGTATACCCATCATTACATAAAAACCTTTTCTCTCTCTCAACTATGTTTCTAGAAAATTATTTTTAAAAACTGTTTTTTTTTTCTAGAAACTTTTAAAAAAAATACTCTTTACCAAAATTTTTTTAAAGTGTTTTTACACAAAAACTGTTTTTTTTAAAACGGTTTCTAATATTTTTTCAAATTATTTTTTAAACTGTTTTCTTTTGTAAAAAAACTATTTTCAATTATTTTTTACTAAACTATTTTCTAAAAAAAAACTGTTATTTTTTTTCAAAAAGACTATTCAAATTATTGTCAAAAATGTTAGTTTTTAGAATTTTGTAGTTTAAAAAAGTGATGTGACAAGTTTTGGTTATTTAGTTTTGATTATTACATTGTGAACCTCTACATTGCGAACCTTAGCAATGTCAATAACCAAAAGATGATGTGGCAACTTTTGATTATCCAATTTTAATTATTACATTGCGAATGCTCTTGCTAAGTTTGGTTATTACAATGTGAGCACTTTTTTGAGCAAACATAGCTAAGTTTATCAATCTTTTATGCTTTGTTTGGATTGGAATTTGAATTTTTTTTTTTTAAAATAGTAGGGGTAATAAGTGGAGAGAGATAGAGAGAGAAATGTTGAAGTAGGGGGAATCTAGGGAAAAATTCTTTTTGAATTGCAAAGAGAACAAGGCATTAGTTTTGATTATTACATTGTGATGCTCTAAGTCCATATTTTTTAAAAAGGTAATTTCAAGCTCAAAAATTATGGGTTTATTAAAATCTAAATATATGCAATATAGATTTTGTTTAAAAAATCACGATGAGATCTTTTACATTATTTTTAAATTTAAAAATGTAAAATAAGTTGCTTACTATTTTTTAAGAAGGGAGGGGACCTAATTTGTACTAGTAATATCCAGTAAAAGCGGTCTTATGATTACTACTTATTTAGTACGGAGTACTACAATAATATACTCCACTTTTTTTTTTTTGGTCAAAACAACATACTTCACTTACAGTATCACGAAAAGTTGCCAAGAAATTAATTACAGTATCACGAGAAGTTGGTAGTGCGGATCAGTGGAGGATTAGTGTCCTTTCACAAAAAAAAAAAAAGTTAAAAGATTGGCGAAAAAATTAATTCGTCATTCAGAAACTATCCGTAGTCCTAAATCTCGAAAATCTCTTACAAGGCAACCTTGGCCTCCTCGGTAGGAACACCAAAAGATAACCGTGAGGCTGCGAGCGCTTTTGGATACATGGGGCTCGTGATTGAGCAGTAAAGAAAGGGAGTTGGGGGGGGTGTTGAGATAAGGCCCACCATGTTCCCCTTTTGGTCGCTCTTCCCCATTCAATGACTCTCCCAACCCATAAAATAGCAAAAGGCTTGTCTGCAATTCACGTTTGAACTATAGAGGTGCAGTTAGATATGTAGTTAGAGTATTCGCAATCGTCAGATGGTATTTTAAATGGTTGAGATTGAAAAAAAAAAATTAACTTTTTTCCAGAATCTTTTTAAAAAAAATCTGAACTATTAAATACAAAAATAAATAAATGTAATATAACTGCAAGAAATCTCCGCAGTTGGGCAGTCCAACTGCAGATAAGCCAGATCCATAAAATAATATTCCACTCTACAGTTATTACTAATTATTTATTCGCTCTAGACCCCTCCACGAAAACCGCCAAAATTTGCTCTGACACTCCCTCCACACTCTCTCTTTCTCTCTCTCTCTCTCACACACACACACACACAACACACACATTCATCTCCACAATGACACTGCACAGTTTCTAACTTCACCGTTAAGGGATTTTAAAAAAAAATAGGGATTCGTTTCCGCTAAACTAACCTGTCTAAATCTCACGTTTTTACGAATTTTTAGAGAGATCATTATATTTTCATATATTAATTAAAATAATAATTAAGCAGAACAAGCTTGACTATTGCATTTGCATGCAGTCCATATAGTTCAACGAAAACGCATTGTTAAGACCTACTAGAACCCCTAGATAACCGCACGAAGTTGGGTAGTGTTTGTTTCATTTGATTTCGAATTTGCATTCGCTTCTTAAAAGTTGTTTGAGATCTATTTATGAAGCTTGAAGATGTTTTTAAACTCATTTTTACTTTTCAAATCAAAATCCAACGCGCTACTACTCGGCTCGCTAAGAGCTCGTTTGAGATTCTTTCACCTCCTAAACTAGCCAAACCCAAACATATTTTAAACCTCGTTACTGCCACTACTTTCTCTCTCTAGATTTGTCTGGTCCGGTACAGTAGATAAACACTACACATTCTCATTCTCTCTCTCTCTTCATAACAATGGCGGAACTGCTGCTGCTTCGTCTTCTACCCCTCGGACTGTACAGCCCCGTCGTTTCCGCGCCAATGTCAAACCCCCTCGCGCTGCGCTTTCTCTCCCTCCGATGCGCCTCGTGATCTCGTCCTTCCACGTTCTACTAGGTGATTTTCCTTTTCTTTTTCCCTTTCTCAGCCTTTGCTTTCTCTCTCTTCCTGAATCTGTTGAATCTGTTTTGAACATTTCTTTTGACTTCTCTTTTCAGTCCTCTTTGACTCCTGTTTATTACAAGCGGTCCTAGTGTTTCGTCCGCATTTCTCGCCTGGTTTTGAACCTGCATTTCCCGTTTCACTCAGAGATTCACGCTCTCGTATGTGATTTAACCATGTTTTCAGTCCGGCATCTTGCTTAACTCGTTTATTTATCAAGTAATTGCATAATTTCGGTCTTATATTTTTGTTGCATTTTGCGTTTAAATTTGTGGATAGCAAGATATTTTGCTTCTCTCTCGCTCTCTCTCTCTCTTGCTTCATGATATTTTTTCTGTAATTACTTGTTGATACTTGCACATACCTTGGGTTTCGGACCTGCATTTGCCGTTTTCAGGTTTTACTCGGAGATTCATTCTCTCGAATATTTTTTCTGTAAGTGCGGCATACGACCGTTCTTTTCTGCAATCAGTGGTTTAGATTCGTTGGAGCACTCTTGCAAGTAAGAGTTAACAAACATATCTGAACTATTGATTGCTGAGATGGACGGCTGCCGCACTACCAGGTGCAATACAGGACCGCATTTTCCTTTACGATATTGTTCGTCCGTTGTCTTCCCTAACTTGTTGGTTTATCGAGTATTGCGTAATTTTGGTTAATGCACTTATTCTACCGAAGAGACGCATCTTGCTATCTCTATTTCACTGTAATATGTTCTGATTTAACAGTATGTTTTCACTTCTTTGCAATTTGTGGCCTGTAACTGCTTCTTTAGCAAGATATTTTGCCTCTCTCTCTCTCTCTCTCTCTCTCTCGCTTTATGATATTTTGGCTGTATTTACCTCTCTTGAAAATTAGTTTGAATTCAACTCAAAATAATCTTCTGTTCTTATACTCATGATTGATTAATCTGATTTAATTATTGTGCTTGTTTCGGTGCTCATCCTTGAGCAATGTGGTAGAGATAAGTCTGTCTGTTTTTGTATCTCTCTCTCTCTCTAAATATATTGGCTGTAGGTGCTGTGCCCAGCCAATGCCTTGTGCTATGAAATTTCAGCACAAAAACTTGAAGCAGTAGAGAGGAGATGACAATAAGATGTAAAATGAATAAATAATCTGTTGTATAGCTGAAGGGTTTTCGTATAAAACTCAAGTGCTTTGTAAGAGGATTTGGGCCAGAATGGCATGGCTTCAAATTTGAGTTTACTAGCAGGGTGTTGTTCCCTTCCGAGTACAGTATCTTTATCCACTTACATTTGCATGTTGTTAATTGTATTTATGTGGGTTTGAGTAGAAACTAGTGTGCTTAAACAGTTAAAAAACTTCTGTCTGTTTCCTTACAAAGTTTTGGTTGGGTTTTGAATCGTTCTTGGCTCAGAGGTTTGATCTAGTATTATCATGTTCAATTTGGTTGCCCACTTTCTTCTATCTCGGAATTCCTTATACTTTGTGCAATTAGCTGTTTCGTTAAAAGAGATATGTATTTGGCTATGTGATCTCACAAATAACATGGTTTTCGTTTGGTAATTGTTATGGATCGATCAGTGTTTTGGGTTTTTAGTTTGCCTGTAACTTATGGTTTTTGGAAATATGTGACTGGGCAGAAGAACCTGTCAAAGGAAACTTATCAGTCACTAAATGGAGCAGTACGAAATACTAGAGCAGATTGGGAAAGGGGCTTTTGGCTCGGCCCTTCTTGTGAGGCATAAGCATGAAAAAAAGAAGTGAGGACAACATTGACTCATTCTTCATTTCATATCTTTTGTTTGTCATAGCATGTATGTAGATATTAACGATGAGAAGAAAGATAGTTTGTTGTTTTTTATCTAATTTTTTCGGTTTGGTCATGTCCCTTTTCCAAAACTCAAGGTATGTGTTGAAAAAAATCCGTCTAGCTCGCCAAACTGATAGGAGCCGGAGATCTGCACACCAGGAGGTTGGTATATGTGTGTATTATCTCTGCTTCTGTTTCTGTATTAACAGCATTATCTCTGGAAATGAAATCAATAAAAAACTACTAGTATTTGGAAATGAGCTCTTACAGAATAGCTTTTCCGTTTCAGCAGGTAAGGATACCTTCTTTTTTTTTTTTTATTATAAATTTTTTAATCTCTTTGGAAGAATTCTTTAGCCAATTCTATTAGGGTCCGTTGACGATAATTAAGATGTGCATTCTGCTAAAAATGTCTGCTATACTACTGGGGAAAATTTGAAATTACTCTTAAATGGGATGCTAAAATCACTGACTTATAGGCATTGCGACACTTCCAGTGTTCCTACCATAAAATAAAGAAAGCTGCAATATGTTTCGAGTACTTTACAAATATCAAATGCAGAGTATTTTTATTGTAAACACAAAACCGATCGCACTACAATTAATTAGCAAGGAGGACATTTTACTAAAGCTGAATTCTGCTCGATACTAAGTGTTTAATCTGATTTTCCCCTGCATTGCACAGATGGAGCTTATTTCCAAAATGACGAATCCGTTTATCGTGGAGTATAAAGATTCTTGGGTAGAAAAGGTTTGCAGATATCCTGTACTATTTTTGGTGCTAAATTGACTCATCATCTTCTTGCATGCTTTGTTTTCTGATGGTCTGACCTGAACGTCAGTTTTTTCTTTTTCTATCCTTCCTATCATGCTGGTAATACTTTACTATTCTGAATTCGACACCCTGACACCCAAGTTTCTAAAAAATAGAGCACACGACATGTTGGGACGCATTAAAAGAGTATATCTTATCTGGACGTTTGTCATTATACTATGTAAAAAAAGTTTTTCAGGAGAAAAGTATTTAATCTTTCACACATGTATAACCATAGCCTACCCATTATCAGTCATGCAAAAACAAGATTTTCTGATATTCGGAATCCTCCTATAGTAGTTAGCAGAACTGAACAAGCGAGTCATCGATCTGGGGAAAGAAAAGGACTGCCATGGTGTCCTGTAAGTTTCAGACTCTTCAGAGATCGGTCTAGCATGCACTGGAATGTCCCCATGGTGTCCAAATGGACTCTGTAGCAAGAGAAAGGACACTTCTAATTAGAGTGTTTGACATTTGTCCTAAGAATGCCCAGAGTTGTCAATGTCTGACAAGTGTCCGACACTAGGACGTTACTCCAGTGTGTTGTCTGTGCTTCATTGCTTCACTCTTTACCTACTTCATCTTCTGCAATTATCATCATAAGCCATCACTCCTTAAATGCTCATAACCCATTTGATTAGATAATATCCTGTCTCACATCATGTTTGTTTGTTTACTCTATTGCTTCTAATGGTTCTTTGTATCCACCAAATGGTTTCACCTGTTGATAAGGGTTATACTAGCACATTAATAGATGGAGCTTTCCTATACTAAGTTAAATAATAAGACTTCTGAATTACAAACCTTTAGTGGTAATTGTGATGTTTGTGTGCACTTTGCTGCATAAGTCCGCAGTCCATCAACAGAGAAATGTATTTAATATATTTACAGTATCCCATCCCCATTCCCTGGCTTGTCCTAGATCCCATTCTGGCCAGAACCCATCCGAATTTCCTAGATCTCAGCTCTGGTTCGTTAAGAAAGTAGCTTCTTCCCTGGTGATTCCCTGGGGTTGTTTTCAATAAAATCTTGCTATAATGTTTGCGTAACAACTATACAAATTTGGCGCTTATTTTTACCAGCTATAACAGGCCTCGCCAAGAATTTATATAATATATATGATCTGGTAGCCACATGACCAAGAATAACTCTCTGTTTTTACTCACAAGTTTACACCCTTTGTTTGGATAACAATTTATCTGCCTTTTATCTCAGGGCTGTTATGTATGCATCATTATTGGTTATTGTGAAGGAGGAGACATGTAAGTAGTTTTCTTGTTAAAATTGCAACCTTGGCTCAATCCATTTGCTTAGACTGAAACTTTACATCTAGTCACTTTGGTGTCAGCCTTCAATTTTTTTTCCTTCATTTTACCTGACTTTTACAGGGCAGAGGCTATAAAGAAAGCAAATGGAATTCTTTTCTCTGAAGAGGTTGTAGCAGTTCATCATCTTAAAAGCATCTATTATCACATGTATTTTGTTTTGTTTTTCTAAAGCTGCGTAGTTTTGTATGCCCATGATTTTCTTGTTTACTGATGCAAAGAATTTAACTGTTTATAGAAGCTGTGTAAATGGCTTGTTCAACTCCTAATGGCTCTCGACTACTTGCACAAGAATCATATTCTTCACCGCGATGTTAAGGTAAGCTGGCACTAGGCACTTGGTTTCCATCTCCACATGTAATGGATTTATGAGTTGGCTTTCAAAATTTCTGAACTGTATTTTATTGATGCCTTGTTCAATTTCTCAGTGTTCAAACATTTTCTTGACAAAAGATCAAGACATACGTCTTGGTAAGTTATATTATTATTTCTTTCATTCTCTTGAGAGACGCAAGTGTTTGCGGAATACTAATGACCAATCCTGTCGCAGGTGATTTTGGACTCGCGAAGATGTTGACTTCGGACGATCTAGCCTCCTCTGTAAGTCATGTGGATAACATTACTGGTTAGGTTTCAGTTTCCTCCTGTATTTTCTTTTCATTGGTCAAGGTTGCTCTTTCATAACCCAGGTTGTAGGAACTCCAAGCTATATGTGCCCTGAGCTTCTTGCTGACATACCTTATGGTTCTAAGTCAGACATATGGTCCTTGGGTAAGTATTATAGTATATATAGAAGTATGATATAAAGCATACAGGGTTATTTGTGAGGATTAGTGTAAACTGAAACTTTGCGGTTGCAATCGGTTGTGTTGGAAATGAGCTTTTGAGACAAACCAGAAATGAGTTTTTGAGACAAACCATATCATTTTTTTAGTCAACTTTTTTTTGTTTTGGTCTTTAGTCAACCCTTTTTTTTTTCTTCAATTGTACCATACTTTTTTCACTTTCTGGGTACATCTGGTCTAGACACACTTGAAAAGTAAAAACAATAACAAATTCCTATAAAGTGTTTACTAGAAATGCAAAAAGTTTCCAACTTTCACTTGGGATTTTGATGTTTTGTTCGAATATTGTTTTCGTTCCTAGTGGATGTGTTTAGAATGTGTTTTAAATTTATTTACTTTTTAGATAAAGCTACACTAGATATACCCAATAAGTAACAAAAAAATTGGTAAAATTCTTAAAAAGTTAAGTAAAAACAAAATACAAATCACGAAGACAATTGAATGCAGCCGCATGTTTTGTAGTTCACTAGTTGAATTTGTACTTATCGCATCTTATAACCGTGTCATCAGGATGCTGTATATATGAAATGACTGCTCATAGACCCGCCTTTAAAGCATTTGTAAGTTGCAATAACTCTGTCTCCCTTCATTATTTGGTAACTGGATGTTTTATTTTTGGAGTTTCTTGTGAATGTCCCGATGTCTAATAAAGAGGTGGCTAGGGGTGGGGACATTGATTTGTTGGGTCTGAAAGTCTTGTAGGTTAGCTACCGAGAGCAAGAATGAAAAAATAAAAAAATTAGAAATTTGGTCTGGGAACTGTTGGCAGATCTGATAGGTTTTCCCCCCTCCACCCTTTTATAAAAAAGGCAGATCTCATAGTTACCCTAGTCAGATGGCTATAGAGTGTGCATTACCTTGGTTGCCGGTGCATTTTCTTTTTTTGCTCGACTTCAAGCAAGTTGAAATTGTTATGCTTACTGTTTTGGGTTTTGGAGCAGGACATGCAAGCACTGATCAACAAAATAAATAGGTCTATTGTGGCACCTCTCCCAACAAAATATTCTGGAGCATTGTGAGTCATTTTCCTGGTTGTATATCTTGTTTATCATTACTGAGGACTTGGTTACTTTCTAGCTGACATGATTATGACAACTTATGTTGAAAGAAGCCTAAGATAACGGAACTTAAAAACTCCTAATTTTGATTTTATGAAATTCATAAATTTCCTTGTGGGAGAATTGTGTTTTTAACGTGTCGTGCCTTCAATCAGGGTGTTAATCTAATCTTTTGCATATTTCTGTTTGCCAGCCGGGGTCTCGTCAAAACTATGCTGCGGAAAAACCCAGAACTTCGGCCGAATGTACTTCCTCATCTTTATGTTCACTGTACATAGGAGAAACATCATTGCATCAATATAAGCATGTAGAAGGAATTTCCTTGGCCTTGGATAGTTTAAGCTATTCAAGAAAATAGCTATAACAGCTTCTCTGCATTTTTCCTCCCACCTGTGCTAGTTATAGCTAAGCTAATATAATGCCATTCATTCTCATTTGCATAATTTTGTCCTAGTAGGATCCTTGATCTATCTTGACTTTCTTGTAATGGTTTTGATAGTTTCCACAAAATTTGACAATTGTCAATGCATCAACATTCAGATTGCCCATTCTGCAGTTGAATGTTCTTCCAAAATGCCCAGGGAAGAGAAAATTATTGATTTGAAAAGGGCATGGTTTTGTTTTGCGCTTAAAAAGTTCCCTGGTAAAAAGCACGCTTGATCATTTTCTTGTTGTTGTTTAGCATATAAATACAATTGTTTCTCAATAGAAGCAAATAGCAATATTTTTGTTATGCGAAAATGGTAAAATGGTTTGTTCTACAAATTGGAAAGCATGTCCCTGTTTGGTATAATCTTACTGTAATGGTTGCATTCATTGGCCCTCATGATGGGTACAGTATGGTGGTATGGTCTGAGTAAGGGTGATAGACCAATCCTATCATCACCATGAGGTGAGGTAGACAAAAACACGAAGCCAGGCCCTTGGAACTCTTGGGGCTAAGAGTCGTAAGCCAAAGCTTTCTCAAATCAGTATGCATGTTGGAGGTGATACTGGTAATGGCATATATTGGTGTTTATGGCTGCGAGGCAACTCTGTGGTAGTCTGGTAATCGACCCATAACTTAGGGCTGACATTCGTGCTGGTCCGTTGACAATAGGGCTGTAAAAGAGCCGAACCGAGCTTTGTTGAGCTCGAGCTCAGCTCGTTTACTAAAAGAGCCAAAAACTTGAGCTCGAGCTCGGCTCGAGTCTTAACGAGCCAAGCTTAGTCATTTACTAAATGGGCCTCTTTAATCGAGCCTAGCCTCCCTTAATAAGCCGAGCTTTTGTCATGAGCGGAGCTCCACTCAGCTCGTTTACTAAACGAGCCGAAAACAAACAAGCCAAGCCGAGCGTTAATGAGCCGAACCGAGCTTGTGAGCTGCTCGGTTCGTTTACAGTCCTAGGTGACGATAAAGAAAATTTGTAATTTTCTATCTCACTTTATTCACTAACTATTTGTTTCTTATTTTTCATTTGTTTTTTGTTTTAAATGTTAGATCTTAATTCCACTTCCAAATATGAGTTTCTCCATTCAAAATTTTTCTTTCCAATCATTAGAAATCTATCCAAATAATGCCTTGTAAAACTAGAAGGGGCTTTGTGGTTCCAAAAGTTTAACATCTATTTAATTTTGCTCTGAAAAGAAGGAAAGTAATTTTGGAGTACTTGACAAAGATGCACTCTTTGTATAGCAATTGGTAAGTGCTCAAAAGCGCAAGCAAATGGTTGAGGTAGTCACCACCTTCAAGTGTCTTTTTGGTAGAGTTTCTTTTTTGATAGGGTACTACCATAGCTGTTGCTTGACTAAGATCAGTCTACCACCTGCCACCAATTGACAAGGCTAGAGCTGCTGACACTGCCTCCTTTGCTATTGCTGTCGACCCCTCAGTCATATTGCCTACATTTCACCACCACCATTGTGGTACCCCACTATCAAGGCAACTCTAGACGATCGTTTAGACTCTGTCACTAGCTCTCATTGTCATTCTGCCTCAAGCGCTAGTGGTACCGTTGCCAAGCCCATAACCACACATTTTGGAAACCGAAATACTATCAATGGGAGGGGTAATTTGCTATCCAAACTTGCACCATTCGTAGAAATTTACACGTTTGTTTTTGAAGTTATGCTTTCTGGCAAAGAAGTAACAATAAAAGCGGTAAAATGCTGTTGTGGGTTCTCAGAATGATTTTTTTCGAGACATAACCAAATGGTCCAAATGTTTATGAAGTAAATAAATAAGAGCTAGCGTATTGGTGATATGACATTTATTTTCCCTGTGCATAGGCAACTCCAACATTGTAGGGCCCCAGCTGGGGCTTGTAGGGGTATTTTTTTGGATCTATGTTGTAGATCTTATCTATTTTGGAAAGAGAACTAATTCAAACTTTGGCTTGCAGGCAGCAGAGCTTCTAAGGCACCCAATCCTCCAGCCTTACGTTCTTAAGGTTAACCTCAAACTTAATAGCGTAAGGCGCAGTAGCTTATCAACCCACTGGCCTGAAACTGAGTACATAAAGAAAACTAGATTTGCGAATCCAGAAGATGTTCCTGTTTCAACATACAAAGAAAAACGGCATTCACTCAGCAATGACAGGACTTTAAATCCAAGTATTTCTGTTACTGAGGATTATATGGCAGAATTGTCTGTTGGAAGTACTCATGAAGACTTGACCTTTGGCAGAAAAGTTAAATCAAAAGCTTCAAATGTTGCCAAGACTCTAAGATTGACTCCTTCAAAAGCTTCTTCCACAGTGAAGAAGCAATCAGAGCTTTCAAAGAATCGTGAATCTGTAAGTCGTTGGAACTAATATAGACATTACTTGTTTTTGCATGCACATGCACTTATTTGCATGTGTCCAAATATCAGTGTTTCCTTTCCTGTTTGGCTGTTTCTACAAAGATCCAAAGTGACACGTCTATTAACACTCTGCCATTCTTACTCATTTTCCCATTGTGGTAGAAGTCGGTAAATTTCTAGCTAAACGAAAAAAGAGTAAGTAAATGATCGATTACAATTTCCCTGTTCGATGCTTGTTCTTTGAAATTGACTTTATAGGACATGAAAACAGGGCAGAAAATTGGCTTTCTGTTTGGTTGTCATGTTTGTTTAGTGGTAGACGTAACAGTGACAAATCGAAGTTCATTACTTACAAGTTCAAATGTAAGTTGATTAGATTCTTCTTAAGTTAGATGTGATTATAATTTAAAGGTCAGTGTCATATGATGAGGAGATGATATATTTATCTTCACATTTGTGTTCTTTGGATACAAGTAAAACCTCCAAGTTGGTTCCAACCAAAAGATGCATCCTAATGAAGCTCGATATCTAGTTTTAGTGTAACAAGAAAATATAGATGAAACTATGCAAAAATTTATATTAGTTTCTGTAGATGGAAACTTGAGAGCATAGAGGGGCTAGAAATCACAGAGTAAAATCCACTAAAGTTTTGGAAGAAAAATCTGGACTCCGTATTTGCAGATGTCTTATGTCTTTCAAGTAAACTGTATATAAAAATTCTTGTCTGTTTAACTAACTGTCATTTGGTTGCACTGAAGAAATTTTGAAATGTACATCCTTCAAATGGTTTCTAAGGATAGTCATTAATTGTGCACACTGATTGCTCTCTCTGAGCAAGCAGTCAAGTGGATCCAAATGAAACACAACAATCCCCAACACGTGCATGACCGCATAACTAGAACTGCGGAAGATCCAGAATACAAAACTTCCCAAATGAAACAATCTAGCTGGTTGTAGTGTTTCATTAGTGCATGACCACTAACACTTTACGGATCCATCTTTTCCCCCTCAAACTTACTAAAGTTCCAAACCTAAGATAAAACCATGCTGTCTTCTTGTAGACTTGACTAGCTATTAGTAACATGCTTCTGTGTGGACATGGGCTTTTTCCACTTAGACTGAAGAACATTAAAAATGCTTATAATCTTGTATCATAAAGTTGCATGCACACATGGGTATGCATCCATGCGTGTGGATGTTTAAGTATATGATAACTATCTGTCTTCCTTTAAACCAGCTTAAGCTTTGCACAGTCATCATTTAATTGTTTTAGATTTGCTGTCAAATTTCTGGAGCTTTGAAACTGCAATTCTCCACATTATACGGTTGTTTTCTCATTTGTAATATGCTTGCACTTACAGTTTCCAGCTTCACAAGCACCAACTAGAAAACCTGCTCATTCAAACCGTAGAGTATCTTTGCCGTTGCCAACAAGAACTGCTTCACATGGATCTCCTTGGAAGCCCGATGTTGGTGTCCTTGACTGCGTTAAGTCTCCTGATGTTTCTGTCAATGCTCCTCGAATTGACAGGATGGCTGAGTTTCCACTAGCCTCCTATGAAGAACCCTTTACTCCCGTCCGTAGAACTTCATCAACCTCTGCCCAAGGTTCCTCTTCCTCGCCACAAGGTGATTGTACAATCATGAAGGACAAATGCACAGTGCAGGTATGGCCATTGCGCCGGCCCCCCCCCCCCCCCCCCCTCCCAAACTTTTCCACAATTGCTTTTTATGAGTATATATGGCGTGTCTCACAACAATCACATTTTATATACTACCGTCAGTTCTTATTGATTTGATTTATAGATGCCATTTGTTGTTTTCTCAGTGATAGAAATCGTAGAGGTAAATTTTCCATTAATATGATATTGTCAACCACTAAATGAGTGATGTAGGTTTATTGGTTTTCTTATTATTCTTTTGTTACACTTACATAAGGCACTCTTATCATCATTTTTCTCGCCACACTATCCTTGCCATCTACTTAATATTTCTGGTTGTGCCTGCAGGTATGTGATAGAAAGTTTGGCCGCCCAAGTTTTGGGAATGACTGGCAAGGCAGAATTGACTTGGATGGAGAGGGTGGAAGTGATCAATCCTCTGAGCAAAATGCGACGGCCGGGGCATCGAGTCGGACCTCATCAGACGCGAGGCGACGTCGTTTTGACCCATCCTCTTACCAGCAGCGAGCTGAAGCTTTAGAAGGGTTGCTTGAATTTAGTGCAAGACTTTTGCAAGATGAAAGGTACGATGAACTTGGGGTGTTACTGAAGCCGTTCGGACCCGGAAAGGTTTCTCCTAGAGAAACTGCCATCTGGTTGACAAAGAGCATCAAGGAAAACACAGTCAAGCCCGAAGAGCAATGCCAATGAATGGCGGACGCATGTGCTGTAACTCTTCCTGTGCTGACACGTCTGCTGTAATTCTTCCCGCGATCAACTTTAATAGAGTATTCAGCGTGTGAAGGCTGTAGGCAGAGGTTGACGTAGTAGATCATAGCTTTATAATGTCCCTCGTCGCAGTTTCATTTCTTGCATTCAGAACAGCAATTTTTGAGATTTCAACTAATCCCAATTCCGCGTAGTAGGATATGAACAGGAGATTATAATCGTTAAATGTAGGATTAGACAGCTGTATGGCCGGAAATGTTGCGAAACCTCTTTCTTCTTCTTTCATCCTAATTTCTTTTGTAGCTTTTGATCGTGTAGTTGTAAGAACTGTAAACGAGCTGCCTGACTCAGGAATCTGTCCTTTTGAGATGAAACCATCTCGAGATTTTCTATCTATGCAGCTTCATATTTGCGAAACAAGGGATATTGACTTTGTCATGACAAAGTCAATATTCTTTATTTAATTTGGTTCTCGCAGCGGCTCTATTAAAATGTAAAAATTATTAAGGGCTAAATGGGTATTATCTAAATTTCAAGATGAAAACATAAGTTTTCTAACCTACAATGATTTGGACTTAAGTATCAATGTAGGATATGGCTCCTATTTAAGTTCACCTGTAAAATACTAGGATTATTTGAACTTTGGTCTAAAGAGAGTAAGATATTGTGTAACAATAATTTTATAACTACACACAAACATTTACATACACTCATGAAGGGGTTGGGCTCCATGCACCGGAGGTGTGCAATGTGTGCGGGACTCACTCCCTTTGTGAGTGTGCGTCAATGTTTGTAGCATTGTTGAATAAGTAAAAGGTGAATTGATATTCGAGAAAGATGTATTGATATTTGTGAAAATATATTAATATCTGTGAGATATGCATTGATAGCTGAACTTATTTGAAATTATGTGCATATTATCCTTCGCCTAGTGGGCGGAGATTAGCAAAACCGTATAAAATATCATCATTAACATGGGCCCCATCCTTAGTCAAAATATTAGGCCCACTTTTAGAATACCAACTGCACCCCACTTGCTTTGAGGGCCCCCAATACATACATTACATGAATTGTATTCTTCAGCGACCCGTTTCACTTCCAAGACGTGCACACAGTATGAACAATATTTCTATGGCCCAACCCCTCGTAGCTCAAGCCCTGACTAGGAATGTGTTCTAATATATTCTCCAAATTAAGTAGCTACAACATAAAATCAAACATTAAGCTCTGAGTAATAATATAAGCGGACTTAGCAAGGATAAATTATGAGGCGCTTATGTGAAAATTTATGCGCCTATCAATACATAATTAATTAGGATTATAATTATTACTTAATACAAACACAGCTTTGAAATATAATTCCGGACACAACTTCATCTAGAGTTGTTCGATGCAATTGTGTCGGGAATGTGTGTTCGTAGATTTATTATTAAATGATCCTTTCTTATGCAAACCCCCCACATAATTCCCGCTTTGAACTTTGTAGATACAGAAAAGCTTCAAACAGAGGATGAGGCTTGAGATGACGTTATTATTATTAGTATTTTTTTCTTTCTTTGAAATTGACTTTGCACTGTGCAGTTGACCGATTTCCGGCCCATGCTGCGTTCATTTTACGATAGGAACTGTCCATATTGTAGAACTCGTCAAAAACTTCAAGCCTATGGCTGATATCATGTTATTCGGATACTGATTAATATTTAGTCGGAGTGCATTTATTTGTTTTGAAATTTGATTTGGCCACACTGGATTAAACCTATTAAACCCGTTTTGATTAAAAAACGGAATTCATTTTTCAACTCTTTTTTTATATCCAAATTCCCTTTTTTGTCTTTTAGCACCAAAAACAAAAAAGGTGTGGATATCAAAAAAGAAAGTGTGAATATCAATTCCCTTAAAAAATCAATAACTTTGATTAGATAATAATAAGTATTCCATTAATGTGATTTTTGACACGATTGAAATTCTCGACAAACTTTATGATGTGAACGGTTTCGATTCGGAAAGCGGCATTAGCCGACAATCGGCCAACTGCACGTGCACTCGACAAGCCATGTCCTTTTTTTTTTTTTTTTTAATTTTTTTTTTTATAGCCGTGAAGAGGAGGCAGAATCGGGTTCGACTACCGGCTAAGTTTTATTCACCAATTTTTTTAGAGATAACTTAAACAACGTTTGCCGCCAATTTGGAGTCCCATCTCGATGACCAAAACTGTTGATTATTGTATATATAGTTAAATGAGTGAGAAGATTATGCAAAACTTCAACTCAATCTGATATCGGTAAATTCAATTATTTTCTCAATAAAGTCCTAGACTCAAGGGTTGAATTTTTCTTGTCAAGCACTTACCTATACAAATTGAGCTGGATTTTTGAATGGCCTTCTATCGAAAACAATTTTCACAAAATTACCTGTTCGATCTGATCATCGGTGAAACTGAAACTAGGCCTCACTGAAGTTTGTAAAGTTATCCACACAAAAAGGATGGATGAACAAACTTACACTCTTGATTAAGCGTTGCTTAAATTTCGCCCCTTTAATAATTAAATCTTATATACTCAATTGGGAGAAAATACGAATTAGTTGGGTTTTTTTTTTTGAATAGCGAAGAAAAAGCTTTTATTAATAACCAAAAGAGAACATTACAAAGGATAACAATTAAGCAAACGGGATAAATACGACATTACAATCTGAGAATAATATCCCAACTATATGTGTTGGCACCTATCCACACGTCAATCAGATGTAACTTAATTTAATTGTGAATTAGTATGAAATACAAAGTCTAATTAATCTATTGTCCTTTTTCAAACCTATATAAGAAGGAATGAAAGGTTGAAAGTTCCAACAGTTGAATCCTTAAGCCTATCAAAAACAGTTTTTTATTTTTATTTTTTGCCTAGCTACGACGCTAACTTCTTAGTTTAATCACATAAACTTCGACCTGTTTTTTATAAAAAAAAGAAAAGAAAAGAAAGGATAACAGGGCATGAATTCTAAATCAAAGTTGAATGTGTTGTAAATGCCTAACTAATATCGGATTGAACAAATTTTTGGTAAGGATCATAAATAAAGTATTTTAAACAAAATGAATGGCTCCGATTATTTTTTTGGGACCCAAAAAACAGGTATGTGCGCGTTGGTACAGATTTGATATCTGTACAAATAGCACCGCTCTATATCTATATATTCCTTAACTGCATACCAAATGATCAAAATTAAACTTCACCCTCTTTTTTTTCTCTCTCTCTCTCTCTCTCACACACACACATCTTCCTCCAATTTCATGGCTTCCGCAACTGTCCTTGTGCTTCTGCTAATTACTAGTGCTAAAGGAGATTTCCTGTCACCTTTTTACTCTCCTTTCATGGGTATATGAATATAAACTCTCTCTCTCTCTCTCTCTCATGAACATGATAAATGATACTCCCTCCATCATCTCGATGTTGCTTGTCCACTATATGGGGAACTCAAGTTTTTAAGAGCAAATACAATTAATGTTTGTCTCTTTAGAAAGTTGGATTAGTTCTTCCACCTCATCCCTCGGTATCCTATGTCAGCTTGTGCGCACTTCAAACTAATCCTTACAGCCTCTCCTACAGCATTCTCACACGCTTACACGTGACGGTTAGTTGGCCCCAAGAATTGCTAACAAGAAGAATTGAACTTGAATTCTTAGGAGGGAAGAAACTCTTAAGTCATAGGCTAAGACACGCTAGGCCGGTCAACCCCTTGTACCCTATACCTAAAACTACTTTAAATCATATATGATGATTAGTTTGTGAAAATTTACACACTTTTTTTCTTTTGGCTTTTTCGAGTGTACATGCATTTTCGGATATCCCAAAAATTATATATTGGACAAACAATACGGGACGGGAGGAGAACGTGTTCGTGTTTTTTTTTTTTCCTTTTCAGGTTTTTAACTTATACGATATATCGATTCACAGATATATGCAATGACGTGAACTGTGGAAAAGGAAACTGCACGATGGATTCAGGGTCCCTATTCGGCTTCAGTTGTGAGTGTGATAATGGTTGGAAGCGCACCCTTCCTTTTGACAATGAAACTAATTTTGAGTTTCTTCCTTGCATAATTCCTAATTGTAAGCTCTCTCTCTCTCTCTCTCTCTCTCTCTCTCAAATCAGACAATATTGCAAGGAATTTAAATTTCTTATCTGATGAATTATGTAATACAAATCGTAAACAATTTTGTCACATAAGATACCCAACATATTTCAATCAAGACAACAAATAATCCAACAATTCAGAGACCTATTCATCCACATCTTGAAACTAATGCATTTTTGTCAAAAAAATGCAAGCTCTTTTCCGCATATTCCCTCCCCCCGCCCCCCCTACATATTACTAGATATCAACGAGTGTTTTTATTCATGAAAAATATTTGAATTTCTTGACAGAAACGCATTATTTTTCAGTTTTCATTCTTTGGAGCGGGCAGTTTTAAGACAAACTTATTTTTCGTTACTAAAAAATTTTAAAAAAATATATTATGTATCAATTTTAAAAACCATCGAAAAAAGAGAAACTAATTGAAAAAAAAAGGACAAAAAGTAATGTTCATTTTTTTATGTGAACATAATGTTCAGTTTACTTTTTTTGATTTCTCTCGTCATGATGAATCCAAAGTTTGGCGCAATTTAAGTCAACAAAAAAAAAATGACGAATAATAAATTGAAGAATTAATTAAGGCCAAAGTACTATTTCTAAAAATATGCTTCCATGTATTGTCTTGATTTGCAGGTTCTCTTAATTACTCTTGCATGCCGGCTGCTCCACCTGCTCCAGCCATGGCGCCCATGCCCTTAAATCCCTCAATCTTCGATCGTAATTTATTTATTAATTATTATCACATTAGCCCTTAATTAATTAGTGGGTAGTGATTTCTACAATATTGTTTTTTACCATTCGCACTCCCTTTCTTATATCTTATTCATGCGAGCTTGCATTATTATCCTTTCATAAGTTCATTATTTTTCACACATGAAGGGCAATATGGTAAATTCACACCATTAATGATGAAAAAATGAGTGTGAATGGTAAAAAAATGAGTGCTAAAATCAAGGATCCGGCTTCTCCGTACAGTCTAATTTGGGCCATTATTGACAATTAATGGCTGTTGAATCTTTTACCGGTAAAAGTATATTATTATCGGTAAAAAGACTCAAAGCGAATTTGAACCATTGAAAACGTTAACTGACGGTTGCGATCACTTGAACTGGACCTCTGCAATTCAAACCTGGACTGCAGAAAAGCCAGATTCAAAATCAAATCCCTAATGAATTTCTTCAATTAATGTCATTAGTTCAAGATCATTGAGTTTTTTTTTTTAATCTTTATCTATAGCTTGCTATCGGATCTATTGTGGAGAAGGCACTTGCACAAAGGACTCGACATATTCTCATACATGCCAATGTGATAGCGGTTCCTACAATCTGCTCAGTATTCCAGTATTTCCCTGCTATAGTAATTGTAAGACCTCGAAATTAAACTTCGAAATTTTAATCTTTTTATTATTATTTATAACTCAGAGGTGTTTCTGATCAGCATGCGCATTCATTAATCCTTGGGTACTATGACAATTAGAGGTGAAGTGTTTAGTTCACTAGCCGTTTATTTCATAGGTCTTGATGTACGGAGTATTATTAATTATCAATAAAAAAATGACAATTAGCTATCGTGGTGTTTTTTTTTTTTTTGAACAGAGCTATATATCGTGGTGTTAATTAGGATAAATTGGCAGACAATGATTCCTTTAGTTAATGCATGTTTGATAAATATGATCAATTAATTACGCACCGAGACCTTCGAAATAAACTACTCGATCTGATCTTCAAATGACACCATATTACGTCCTATTTTTATGTCACATGAGCTATCATATAACATGAGAGGATCTGTACTCGGATTTTTCATGCATAAAATTATAGCCGGCTCAATTATCTTTCTCTTTTTTCTTTTTCTTTTTCTTTTTTTTTTTGTCGAAACTCTTTTTTCTTATGTTGGTAAATATTTCACAACTAATTCAATTACATTTTCTGTTTAGTTCACTAATCCTCATTTGACGGTCGTTTCAGCCGTTTATTTCATAGATCTCGATGTATTAATTATCAATAAAAAATATGACAATTAGCTATCGTGGTGTTAATTTGGATAAATCGGCAGTCAATGATTCTTTAATTAGTTAAATAAGTAATGTTTTTTTTTTTGTGTGTGGTAATATAGGGTGTCCCAGGCCAGCTTGTGCGCACCTCGGACTAATCTCTATAGTCCCTCCTACAGCCATTTCACACACTTACACGTGGGGATGAGGTGACCCCAAGAGTTATTGACAAAAAGAGTTAAATAATAATGTTTGATGAATATGATGTATTACACGGACGATTGACACATCGAGACCTTAGAAATAAACTACTCGATTGGATCTTCAAATGACAACATATCGGCGGTTTCGTAGATAACTAATTAAAAAACACCTAAAAAAACACCCCAAATCTCAATCAAACATGCCCTTGGTTTTGACGTCTGGGGTAACGGCGTGTGTAACAACCCGGATTTTCGACCGTAATTTTTTTTTTTTAAATAATATTATTAATAGCTTTAAAAATAATAATAGCATTATTTTCCCTAATATTATTAACCGCTATAGGGGGCGGTTCCGGGGACAACAAATTTGACAACAAAAAAAACAACACAAATCTCAATCTCATAGTTCCCGATCAAATTTTTATCATCCGAACCTTTCAATGTGTGCAGAATGTGATTTTATAGGTACCCGCAAGAAATTAGCAAAAAATATGACCGGAAAGTGTTTGTTTTGAATAATTTTTAATTGAACCGTTCATAAATCTAAGCTAAAAACTGCTTAGATCAAGCCATTTCCGGTCTTTTTTTTTGCTGATTTTTCGTGGGTATCCTTAAAATCACTTTCTGATCACATTGAGCGGCTCAGATCATTAAAATTTGATCAAGAACTATGTACTCGGAAATTTCTTGCATAAAATTATAGCCTGATCAATTATCTTTTTCTTTTTTCTTATGTTGGTAAACATTTAATAACTAATAATTCAATTACATTTTCTGATGTTCAAAAAACATCCTAATTCAATTACTTTCCATTCTCCTTTTAAGGTTCACTTGGATCTGACTGCCAAAAGCTTGGGATTGGCGTTTCAACTTCCACGCCTTCAACGCCGGGCAGTCAAGGTATATGACTCTCACGCCCGGTTCCGTTAAGATTCTTAATTTTTAATTACTTATTTTTCACTTTGCGAGACAAGTCTTTATCTCATAATACATCACCTTTAATTCAAAAAATAGGAGACGGATCCGCGAACACCAATTTTGACATCTTTTATTTTTAGAGTCCCAGCAAATGCTCGGAGCCGTTCAATGTGTTTAAAACATGTTTGAAAGAGCTCCCATAAAAAATCAGCTCATTCTGATATCAGTAAGGCCTTGATCGGCTCATTTAATTTTAGAGAAAATTACCTCTAAGTATAGAAAAGTGACACTTAATTCCCATTAAGGAGAGATGAAATACTTAATTACCACTAAGTCCACTTTTACAAAAATACATTTACCATTAATAGAAATGTCACCCTAGGGTTTTAGGGTATGCTAGGGTTTTATGGTACCCTAATGGGTACCCTAGTACCCTTGGGTACCCTAAAATCTTAGGGTACCCTAGGATTTTAGGATTTTAGGGTACCCTAGAGTTTTAGGGTACCTTAAGATTTTAGATTTTAGGATACCCTAGGGTTTAAGGTACCCTAGAGTTTAGGTTTAGGTGATTTCATAGAGCCATAGGGTTTAGGTTTAGGCACTTTCATAGGAGTTTTAGGGTGCACTTTCCTATTATAGGGTTTTAGCGATTTAGGCACTTTTATTGGGTACCCTAGAGTTTTAGGCACTTTTATAGGGTACCCTGAGGTTTAGGCACTTTCATAGGGTGCCCTAAGAGTTAAGCACTTTCAGTATTGGGGGTTTTAGGCACTTTCATAGGGTTTTAGTGTTTCGTTAATTAGAAGAAACTTGGTGGGAATTACTTTCTATTTTCTGGACCTAGAGGTAAATTGCCCATAATTTTATCCTGTCAAATTTGATTGGAATCAATTAAATGAACTGATCAAGCTCTTACCATTTTCCGAATGAGTCGATTTTTTCCGGGAGCTCTTAAAACATGTTTTAAATCTGTTGAACGACTCTTGATCATTTGCTGAGACTCTAAAAAAAAAGTTGTCAAAATTGGTGTTAGCGGATTTGTCCCCCAAAATATATTTATTTTGGTTAGTGAAACCCACTCTCAATATCGTATGAAGAATATTTGAAAACCCTAGATCGCTTCGGTATAAAATTTTTATTGTTTGTACTAATCAACCACCAATAAATAACTTAACCAATCAAGGAATAGAAAGCCAATAAACATGAGAACACAATGATATACATGGAAAATTCTTAAATGAATAAAAATCACAGAAAAAAAATTAAAACACTATGAAAATCATTGTATAGTTACAAGCAATATTACCCTATGATTTAAATCCTCACAATAGCCCTAAAATCTACTTGTCGAATTCGTTGACCACACCAAATATTTGATTGCTGCTGTCTTGAATACCAAGCCTTTCAATATCTTTCAAGAACTCAAGAAGAGTTTGCGAGGAGTTTCATATCACTTCGTGGGTTTGTCTTTTAGATTAGGTCGTATATATTATTGCTTGTAATATACAAGTAAATGCATATTTCACCCTTTAATTTTTATATTACAAGGTTCCACCCAAAAAACTTCTAAAAATTCTACTATTAACCTTGTTGTGTTGAAAAAACGAAAACAGGCAATTTCAACATTTCCAAAACTTAACAAAGGTAAAATAGGAATATACCACACTTATCTATTATGATCCCCCACTCTTTTTTTTTTTTTTTTAATGATTGGAAAACTTTTTAAATAATTAATCTCTGCAATATTACAAAAATTAAAATGACAATGACAGAAAAAAAAAAAATTAAAATTACTTAATCTCCAACACTACCCGAGACCCAATCGCTGGTTCGAGACCAACCAAAACCCTAAACACCCAAAAATCGAAACCCCCACTGCCACCCCTATCCTATCAACTACCAAACAAATCAAGTGTAAGCTAATCTCTCCTCTAAAAAAACCAAACGAACCTTTTTTAAGCTCATCCACCCTTTTTAACTAATCCCTATTCATACCATATCCACCTCTTATTCCCCTTCTTCCTTATCCCCAAAACCTTATCTATCAGACAAACGGGCCCTTAAAGATTTGCTAGCTGAGAGCTCCATTGAGAATGAGCAAATATATTTTTAATTATGTGTTATCACTACATTTTCTCTTTCAATAAAAAAAGAGGTTGAAGTCAAGGTATGCAACTATTATTTTCCTCAATTTAGATTTCTATGTTTCTTCATATTTCATCTAGATCATTCCATTTAGCTGTGGGCCACTTATATTTTTGAGTCTACTTTATAAAAAAAGTTAAAGACCATAAGTTTTTTTTTTTAATTTTGTTAAGAACACTTGACAAATGATACATCAAGTGGAGGGAAAGGGGGGGAGGGGAATCCAACCAAGAGTTGGATGAAAAAAAAAAAAGATGAGTCAAAGCCCACCAACATGGGCATGGCCCAAAAGAAACTCTAAGCCCAACCTCTTCCAAACACCGGCCCATAAGTTAGTTATCTTATTATCTCACAAAATATGAAAAATTATATTGGTTGCGGAATTGCAAGGTTCAGTAAAAAAAAAAAAAAAAAAAGAATTACTTTTACTATAATAACAATAGCTTTTTAAAATTGTTACAAGGATGGCTGCCAATCCTAGTTAACCCCCGGCTCCATCCTTAAATAACGGTACTACATTACATTTGATTCAATTTCTTTGTGAGAGTACCACTTCACAATATCTTTTTCTGCTAAAATCTACTAATGTTTTGTCTTTTTACATTAATGTTGTTGCTACATAGTACTATCTCAGAGTCTCTACTAAAACATGTAGGACGTACCCCCTCTTACAAGTTTGGTTTGGGCTAATTGATTTTAGCATTTCAAAAAATATGGAAGGTAGGGGTCATCATCGGACTGCCCCACCGCCAAGTTAATGTCCAAGCCCGTCTACGGGTTGGACCAATCGGGCTTTTTCTTTTTTGCGGGCCAGGAACGGAAGCCCAAGTCCAGCCCACGGGTTAGCCCAATTGACGGGCTGGCCGGCCAAAAACGGGGCGGGCTTAAATTTCCTTGGACAGAAACTAAACCAAGGGAAAAAAAAGAAAGCGTTTTGTGGGATTTCGGGCTAATGGGCTGGCCCATGGGCGGGTACCACGGGTGGGCTCAAGGGCCGGGCCGAGTAAAAATTCATAGGCCCAAGCCCACTCATTACAAACTATGGGCGAGGTAAAAGCCCGACGGGCCAGGCGGGCTTTGGACGGGTCGCGGGCCTTCGGGCTAAATGATGACCCTTAATGGAATTGTTCCAAAACGACGTCGTTTTGTGTTACTCGAACTTCAAAGTCAATTAAATCACGTCGTTTTGTGTTACTCGAACTTCAAAGTCAATTAAATCATAACCCTAAAATCAGCCTCTACTCAATTTTTCACTACTGACATAGTACACACTCTCTCTCTCGCTCTCTCCCTTCTCCTAATTGTTCCTTCTCCTAATTGTTTTACAGCTACTGCATTGCTGCCTGGAAAGTTCCACTGGATAGCTATCATCTGCGTCCTCATGGTATCCTCTATAAATCCCATGGTTCAGTGGAAATAGAATGTTGATCACATCCTGATGTCAATCACCTGGGGCTTAATTTTTTTTATTCACCTCACGGGATATATTTTTTGATTTAAGTGTCTGATTTTTTCTTTGGTTTGGAGTATATAGTTATGATCATCATTTGTCATGTATTGATTGATCTATCGGTATTGCTTGAAAATTAATCGAACACCGGATTCTATTTACAAGTTGCTAGTAGATATATATTCCGAGAGAATGAGTAGGGGTGCACACCGTTCTGATTGGTTCAGCCCTCTAGAAATTTAATAATTGGACCATTATGAATGGTTCTAGAAAAATGAGAAGCAAATTAAACCTAATCAATATATGTGCAGAACCTGTTCGATCCAAACCGCATTATTGGACTGGTTTTAGTTTGGTTCCCGTTCTATCTTATTAGCATCCAAACAGACTCCCACAAACACCAATGTCCTTTTTCTCTTCAAAATACTAAACCTACTAGTACTCTTCCACATGCTTTGAGAACTGAGGTCCTAAGTAATTGAGTACTTTAATTTAGTGTAAAAAAAATTTTAATTTTTTTTTTAAAGTTTAAAAATGCACAGATTTTCGTAAGGAATACAGAAAGTCGGCCACAGGAGGTAAAATATAGGATCAAAAGATAACCTCCTCAACCAACTAGAAGTAATTCCTAAGAAACACTAGAGAATGGGACTACTGTTTAAGAAGTTCACAGTTCCTCTCCAGTCCCTTCAAAGGATTAAATGAAGAGATTGGAAAGAACAATCTCCCCAATTTAGGCAAGGCAAAACATTTTTCGATTCCACTTAAATTTAATGATCTGGACCGTTCTTATTTTTGAACTGATTGAGAGGATCAAGCGTGCCAAAAATCAGGACTTCGGATTGGAGAGGAGTTGGATTCATTTTAAAAATCCTTAAATTAAAGGGGTAAGCTGAAAAAAAAAATGGTAGCTCAAGGGGGAATCTGTGGTTAAGCCTTTAAGAAATGATCCCAATAAACCCTAAGTACTACAACGGGGTCGTATCCCGTTCAATTTCTTTCAACTAGTCCCGTCCAGTTTCGACCATTTGTAAGCTCTTTTTAGGGCCACAATACTGATCAGAATTGTCAACTTTATAGAGATCGTCGAAACATTAACCATGTAAAAAAAAACACGTTTGAAGATCAATGCATTAGCGGATAAAAAAGAAAGAAAGAAAGATCAATGCATTTTGATATCACATTAAACGATATCTGATAGACTTGATTTTTGGAGTGATCAATATTCTTGATGAGATCTAAAAAATGAACGGTTCTAAACATTATTGTGGACCCAAAAAGAACCCACAAATAGTTCAAAACTGGACTGGACCGGACCGATTGGAAGAGAAGATTGGATGGGATCCTCTCCCTACTACAACTACTACCAAACCCATTCAAGTTTCAACTTGTTGAGGTATACTCATTCATTCCTACCAAACACGGAGGAACCATCTCACCAACAAAAACATCGGACCAGAAATTGGGAGGGAGATTTTAAGATAGGAATTTGGATAGGACTATGAAGAGTTGCTGTGCTGTGCCTAAAAAAAAACAGGAGAGAGAAAGAGAAAGTGAGGCAGTAACGCACGCCCACCTCCCATTCCGCTCTCTCTCTCTCCTCCACCACTGCATAGTGCATAGAATGGCCGCCTTATCCCTCCGCTCTCCTCCTTCTCTCTCCTCCTCCTCCCTCCACCCCACCAACAATGCCACACCCCCCACCCGCCTTACCCTACGCACCCTCACCCGTCCCCACAGATCAATCAAGGCCCTCTCCTCCCCAACCCCAGCAGCCCTAACCCAAGACGACCTCAAAAAACTGGCGGCCGACAAGGCCGTCGAGTACGTGCGCAGCGGAATGGTCCTCGGCCTCGGCACGGGCTCCACCGCCGCCTTCGTCGTGGCCAAGCTCGGCGCCCTCCTCAAATCCGGCGAATTGACCGACATCGTCGGCGTGCCCACCTCGAAGCGCACCCAGGAGCAGGCCGCCTCCCTCGGCATCCCCCTCTCCGTCCTCGACGACCACCCGAAGCTCGACCTCGCCATCGACGGCGCCGACGAGGTCGACCCCAACCTCGACCTCGTCAAGGGCCGCGGCGGCGCCCTCCTCAGAGAGAAGATGGTCGAGGCCGCCTCGGAGAAGTTCGTCGTCGTCGTCGATGACTCCAAATTGGTCACTGGTCTAGGGGGAAGTGGCTTGGCGATGCCGGTGGAGGTGGTGCAGTTCTGCTGGAAGTATAATTTGGTTAGGTTGCAGGGATTGTTTGATGAGTTAGGGTGTGAGGCTAAGCTGAGATTGGATGGGGGAAAACCCTACGTGACGGATAACATGAATTATATTGTGGATTTGTATTTCAAGACTCCGATTAGGGATTCAGAGGCGGCCGGGAGGGAGATTTTGGCCTTCGAAGGGGTGGTGGAGCATGGGTTGTTCCTTGGGATGACGACCGCGGTCATCATTGCCGGGAAGGATGGAGTGAGTGTCAAGGCCAAGTGATGTGCTTTTCTCGTGAGTTGGATTTGGTGAGAAATTTCCAAATTTTTTGTTCTAGTACCAATATAAACTGTATAAATTTGTTTGGTGATAATTATGGCCTTCTTTATTGTAACACTATGGGATTGGTCGCCTTATTCTTGCAATGTTGTATTTCAATGCTGCTTTTCTATGTGGGATGTAGTTTAGTGTAACATGGAAAATTTCACTGAGAGAAATCGGCGATGAAAAGTACGACGGGCATTTTGAATTTGTGACTTGCATTGTGGCGTAATGTCATTGTAGTATCAATTTTTGGATAATGGAGACTGTATGGCTTCTGTGCTTTTTAACGGCCTTAGAACATTGTGCTGTGAAGATTTCTCCTCTCTCAAAAACTTTGACCATGCGATGAAACTTTTTGATGTTGCATTTCGCTGTATGTATGAAGTTTTCCTTGCACAGTGGCTTGCAGTTTACTAGAAGTGAAACTTAATCGCCTGCAAGGAGTTGAGAGCAATGCAACGATTTATCTATCAATGTCTGTTGTTGATATCATCCTTTAGCACCTTCAACTTGGTTAAGGCGTTTCACGTCCTTTTTTTATCTGCACTTGTTGATTTTCCATTGATGCCGGGTAGACTATATTGCTTGGTGGAGTACATGTCAAATTGCCTTGTAAGCCGAATAGATTTTTTTTGTGAGTTGATTTGGATGTAGAATAGCTAATTGTATAATTCATCACGGAAAAAAAAACTTAAAGTGGAGTGTAAGAGGTAGGAGAAACAAACAGTTTAGAAGGCTTTCCATCGAGGCTTCAAGTCGCTGACTGGAGGCTTATGTTGCATCCCTGCTCTCTCTTGCATTTGCTATGACCAGTAATCGTGCGAGCTCTCTCTCCCTTGTGGAAGCAACTGCAGAACAGAAGTTTGGCTCTACTTCGTAATGTGATTCTGATGGTAGATGTCAAAGTTTGGACCTAACCAGTTTCATGAGGATGGAAGGATTATGATAGGAAAGACAGAAATGAGCGGAAGATTTTAATCTCTCTGCTCTGAACTATCAATATGGTGTGTAACATATGGAATTCTTGAACTTGTGAGGATTAATTTGATGAATTATGATTGTCTTGCTGTTCTAAGTGGTGAAACTTGAATTGCTCGAACGTGTTAAATATATGTGTACAAACTTATTATTAAGATCCTTACCGACTCTAGGGTGTATGTAGTAGCTAGATTAGCTTGGAATTTCCAGTCACACCTTCGGTCTCCTGTAGCTGCTTCTTTGAGTATATCATTGTAAGTCTAATTTGCTGTCGATTCAATCCGATGTTCCAACTTGTAAACTTGGATTCTGTTACCCGTGTTCGGTCTTTAGACGTGCTCTTGGATTAGATAACCCATACCTCAGCTACTAACTATTTCCTGTAGATAACATTGAGTTTCTCTCTGTTGAGAATTTGGTATGATGATAAGCAATTGTATTGTCAACAATGCTTCTCCAGTGGTATGCCCTGCTCTAATCTTTCCTTTTATTATCTGGAAAACCAAAGCACGATACAACTTTCGGAAGTTCTGACTTCCTGGTGAAGTTGCAAAATGGTTACATGTCGATATGGAATTGTTTCTCAACGCTCTTGTGTGGGGTGCCTGAATACAATTTGTTGTCCAATTATCTTGCGACCAAGCAGATGGCTACTAACCACGGTGTTGGGGTTTCGAAATTCGAATTCCTTGTCATCCACAACCACTCTCTTAAGAGCGCTCGAAATTCAGCATGTCAAAAGGCCGAGTGCACATGTGCAGAGGGGCATGCTAGCCTCTGAAGAGTTTAGTGAAATAATGACTCTGTGCACTTGCTTACTTGCGATTAAGACAATTCGGAATGCATTACACCAGATAGTACATTAAGCGTAGATTCTGCAGGATTTGGTCATGCAAACGAATGTCGTCTGCTTTTATAGTGTGGGAACAATACTTGGTGAGAGGAATGGAAATGAAGTTTTTCTAATTCCAGAGCAAGGTATTACTTCAAATGGAGAGGATGCATGATAGGTCTCTGGCTTTGATGTGTTAATTTCCACTGCGGTTGGTTATTAGGGCACATCGTATATCGGATTTTTTAAGGTGAAAACAATGCTCCTTGTTTTTCCTCTTCTAAAACCCTAGTCCACCTTCCTTCTCTCTCTAAGAAGAGAATGCTAATTTCCACTGCAGTTGAATAAGTATAATTCCAGAAACGTATAAGCCAAATATGCAACGTCTTACAGATCCACGGAAAATATTAAATGAGCCTCCATTCTTTTTGATGGTTTCTCACCCTACAGCTAAACTGACCCAAATAAAAATGACCCAATATCCACAAGCCCACATGGTGTACTGTGCACTGCGTATTAATCCAGTAAAATACCAAACTCCAAAGAATCTTCCCTGCATTCTAGTTGCATGATGTCTGAAAAATCTTAGTTGGCCTAGAGTTTATAGATTTGCTGTGTTTCTATCTCTTCTATTAATTAACCCACCAATTAATATATCAACCAAATCAAGAAACATAAAGCAATAAACGAAGAATAATACCGAACACAAGATATACGTAGAAAATCCCTTAAAAAGGGTAAAAATCACGGGAGAAAATCGAACCACTAAAAGTAATCATTGTGTAGTTACAAAAACGATCTTACTTAAACAATCGTGAATCCTCACCGACTGACTAAAGATCTATTTGTCGAATCCACGTACACCGCACCAAGTGGTTGATTGCCACACGCCTTGAATCCACAAGTCCTCCGATATACTTCCAGAATCCACCGGAAGAATGTTTCAACTAGTTGGAACAATGGTTGAAAAAGAACACTTGAAGTTTATGCAGAAGGGTTCATGATCACCGAGTCATGTGTAACTTAAAAAGATAAAAACCGGACACCTTTAGACATTACTCAGTATTGGACACCAAGATGAAGAGCTCTGATATCTTTCGGCCGCCTTGAAAAGCCAACAAAACCGCATATAAATAGACTGAAAAAAGAACATTGCTCGAGCACGGAATGTACCCTGTCTTGAGTTGCTCGAGCACTATGACAGACAATCACTTCCATATTGTCACCCACGATTTCTGCATTTCCTCTTCTAATACAGCATGTGCACGAAAACCTTTATTCAAACTGATTCCCTTCCAAACTTCTTTCCTTTGACAACCTTTCTTGAAAACCTTTATTCAAACTGATTCCCTTCCAAACTTCTTTCCTTTGACAACCTTTCTTTATACCTTTCTTTATCAATGACGGAATACAATTGATAGTCTTTTCTAAAACAATTTCTCTAAAACAATAAATTTCAACATAATTAATGGGATACAAATCAAAAGAGATTTTGTCATGGCATTTGTCAAAATATGGACTTTACAATGTCTAACCATGCACGCAGTTCTCTCAATTGGGGTTTTGGAGTCACTTCGTTTGTATCGGTCGGTTTCGTATGGAAGCCTCATCAATAGTGGGACTACCGTAACAGCTGTTGAACGTCATTCTACGTGCAGTTCTCAAACATTTGACAAACGAATCAATTTATCGCTGAATGTACCTTTCATTTGATTTTGGCTTTGTTATTTGTGTTCAATTGTGCGCAATTTATCTTGTTTGGACAAATTATTGCTGGATGTATCTTTCGTGGAGAGTTATGTTAGGCTTTTGGTCTGTAAACCCTGTTGTGGGTTGGCTCCTGGCCATCCCTTCTTTTTTGGGTCAAAGTATTCTGAGGCTTTAAGTGCCAACCTCGTTGGGATGTCTGCTTTTAAGTTGTGATGTCGTTTATTCTTTAGTGTTTGTAATCCTTTTTCAACGATTAATTAAATTTCTATGCCGGTTCAAAAAACAATGTACGTGGTAACTTATGAGTAACTAACTGATACTACAAAATTTGGACAAGTTGTTCATTTGCTCTCATATTATCAAAATTGCAGCAATCCATGGCCAACACATATAATGGTACCCAAACATTATACTCACAGTAAACTCAAATCTCATAACTGAAACCTTGAAACGAGTTAAAATGAGATTTTTTTTGAAGAGCAAAAAAAGGAATTTATTAATCGTTTGAAAACAAATTACAAAGATTGTTTCCAATAATTAAAGGGACCGTAAGCGCGAGACATCACAACAACGGAGCAAAAGAACAAACCACAAAGGTAATAACAACAACCCACCACCCGAGATTAGCAAGAAGCCAACCAAGAATGGAAAACATCCAACCACCCACAACAATAAAATACCAAACCGAAAAGCCCAAGAACAAAGGATCAATAATCAAGTTGAGAGGCTTGACAATTGGCTATTTCATCGTCTTCGGCTTCCATAATCATATTTTTGCTTATGATTTCCTCATCATCTCCCCAATAATCAACACCCATGATCTAAGTAAAATTGACCAAGCGAATCCTGTTACGACTTACGAGTTAAAATGGGATGCCATTAATGAGGGAGAAACAAAACTCATTTCTTAAAGTCATTCAGTTTTGGGTCTTTGTGAGTCTTTTTCGAACCCCTAACAATAATCGAAATCGTTCTTTTCATATAGCTCGCCAATTATGATAAGTCTATGAGCAAAGGAGATTTGTACAATGAAAATGAGATGGCAAAAAATAATTTGAATCATGAAATTGTCCAATTTAAATCTGTTTGGTACGTTCATCTACCAATTTTTTGATGAAGTTAATTTGTTATGTGAATGAGTTAATGACCCATTCAACGAACTCAATAAAATAATTTTTTTTGATCATTATTGTAGGTCCACGGGGAGCTCACAAAAGCCCAAAATTGGATGTGGACACTAAAAAAACTGGACATGAGCTCTTCCATTTATTGGGAAATTCTTGGTTGCAAATCGGATACCACGTGATATCCGACGGGCACATTCGGACCGTCCAAAAATACAATGAACGGTTGCATTTAATCCGGACCGTCGGTTGCATCGTTAGACGGTCTGAATGCGTGCGTCGGGTACCACGTCAACTGTACCATGTTTGCACCCAAAAATTTCTCCCATTAATGAGATCAAGCGGGTGGAGTTATCTTGGCGTAGGCACATGTGCCGTTATTAATGAAGTGATCAACAAACAACTGCCCCGTGCTTCTATTTCTCCCTCTGTCCCCCATCTGCTATCCATAATTATTAATTAATCTCTAGCTCTACATACTGGAATTTTTTTTTTTTTTTGGTGCTTGAAGGATACCACACACGTGGTAATGGTCCGGATTTGGCCATTGGATCGTTGCTTGGACAGTTAGGATTGCCAACAGGTACCGCCACGTGGTATCCGTTAGGCACCAAAAAGCTTCTCCTTCATACATAACTTTTTACTTTTTCGATATCTTTCGTCGAAAGGAGCCAATAATATATAAAATTTTGACGCGAAACTCTCAAACGTGAAAAAAAAATGTGAATTTTTTAATAAGACCAAAATCATAAAGTCATGGTCCACAACATTTTTCTTAGGGTATGTTAATTTAGTTCGATGGAATGAAACTGACAATGGAATGGAATTGAGGTTGGAATAGAATTGGAGGAAATAAGATTGGAATATTCGTTCTCATTCCCAATCTTCATTTGCAATGGAATGCTGTGGCAATAGTAATTCTTGGAACGACAATAATAATTTTTCAAATAGCTATAGTAATTTTTGGTGCGACAATAGTGAATCTTGAAGTAATACTGTAGACACCCCAATCCGGACCTCGGAGGGTCTTTGTTCACCCCGATGATGAAATAGAGGAAACAATTCCTTTGCGAGCTTGAAAAAGGATTTACTTAAACCCAAAGAGAACCAAAAACCTGAAAAGCCCAGATAAAGCCCAAAAGAGCCCTGGACCGAAGGAAGAGGAGCCGTGCGGAGCAAGACTGGAGCGCACGGCACCTTGAAAATTCAAGGGTAGCCGTGCGCGGCACACTTAAACCGCACGGCACCTTGAGCAAAAAGCTGACTGGCTCAGAAAGCTGTCGGCCACGCCAGTTTGAGCCACAGCTGATGACTAACTCAGCCGAAAATGCACTTCTGGCCCGCCCAGAAAATACCTCCACCATTTGAAAATTCAAAATCCTTGGCCTTTGCCTATAAATTGACCCCTCCACTCAAGGAGAAAGGGGCCTTTCTTTTGAGTCATCTCTTGGCTTTTCTCTTGTCTTTCTCTTGCCTTCATTTTGGCTTTCTCACTCTACTTTCTCTCTCTAAATTTCTACACCCACTTCTTTACTCCCACCTCCATTTCCAAGCTGTAAAGGATGTCTTTCCCAAAGGACCTTCTTTAAGTGCTTCCATTCACCCTCTTCTCATCATTGAAGTTAATCTTTCATTAACTTCAAAGTCTCACCACCCAAAATACCTAACCCTCACTCACACCCACACTCCCTTTGTTTTATTCAACCTCTTCTATTTACATCCGTGACGATCCATCCACACCCTTGCCTCAAAGATCCTTGATCAAGCTCAAGACCAAAGGTATAAACTAGTTTCCTCGGACTAGACTCCATCTTGGTCCTGAGGGGGCTTTTCTGTCAGAAGATCTAACCCCCTTTTTGGTTAGATTTTGACAAAAAAAAAAACTCATTTTCCAGGAAACAAAACCAACACTGTGCTGAGGTTGGGGAGCCGCGCGGCCTGCTTAGCAGACGCACGGCACCTTGACTCTCGGCGCACGGCATCTTACACATTGGTGCTATTGTGAGCAGGCTGCTCGGATCTGAGTTTTTATCTTTTGTGGTTATCTGCATCTTTTGTTTGCTGCTTTCATATCTCTTAAAATAAGACCATATCTACAAGCCATGCTTTGGCACCTTTAAAAGCTTTTACAAGATCAACCCGCACGACCAAATATGTCAAAACAACTTTAAAAACATGTTTTTGAGAAAGGGATCGTTCCTTTTGGGGTGATCTGACTGCCGTAGGCCCTCTGATGAGTTTTCAAAAAGGCATATAAAGAAAGCAGTGGGTTAAACAATATTTCGAGAGTCTGCAATAGCCTGACAGGAAAGCAGGTACTACGCACGGCACGTTGAGGTGCCTCGCACGGCAGCTCAAGGTGCCGTGAACAGTCGCTGGGGTCCGAGCAGTCTGCTAAGTGTTGTTTGTTCTTCTTGCTTACATCATTTTTATCACCACTGTACATATAGCACCACATGCACCTCAATGTGATCTATTTCCCATGTCCCTTCCCCACTACGTGATTTATTGAAAGAGTTTGATATTCCGAACGATATTGAAAATCCCCTTTTGGAAAACATCAAGTAAAGACCGGTTCTACCGGGCGAGTGGGGTGCTTTTTAAAGAAAAACCTTCCCCATTCGTAACGTGGCTCCCGAACCCAACATCTCAACGTTTTCGCTAGACCAAAAGCCTTTTTCAAACGACTCCTCGGTTTCTCGGATCATCCATCTCAAAAATTCGGGTGGCGACTCTTCGAGCGAAGCGCTCATTTCGGGCGCGGGAGCCCACTGTGGCGACTTTGCTGGGGACGAGACTTATCCATTACTTTTTTAAAAATAAAAAAAAATGAACAAAAGTATTGGATGATCAAGAGGGCCAAACTTGAAAGGTGTTTTCTAAAGGGGGAATTTTCAAATGTTTTCGGAATGTTAAGCTCTTTTATCCTGTACACTCTGCACCGCACAAGCCTCGCTACGCGTGTCTCGGCTATCTTGCCCGGTTTACCGGTGACAAGCTCTCTCGGGATGCCTAGCAACCCTCGACTATGATGAGCCATCGTGCTGTTCGACCGTTGTCTTGCAATACACTCGACACGGGGTAGTACATCTTGGCTCTAGTCCGGGGAACCCTTTTGAGACCAAAACCAGCCTTTGCACTTGTACAAAGCCATAGAACCTTCCCAACTAGGACAGGAACCTACGGTTAGGACTTATGTGTTATATCTTGCTTATGTGCTTTTTATTCCTGTACACACGTATCATTCACACACCATTGCATCTTATGGGCTAGAGGAATAGGCTCCCTTAGAATTCTTTAGGACCCTCCGGTCAGTCTAGGAGACTTTAAATCCATGGAGTTTGTGATACCTCCGGTGTTTGCCGTGCCCGAACGGCTCCCTTGGTTTGGGTCTAGCCTTAAGCATGTCTGTATCTGGATTCCGGTAGCCACATTGCTCTGTCTCGGATGGTCACGATAAGGAGATTGGCTCTGGTTCCGACCCGTTCGGAATTTAACCTGCCTGACGGCACCTACCAGGGCTATCGGAAATCTTCTGTACGGACGTCTTAAGTGAGATTCGAGCCACGGTAGGTCTTAGGCCTCGTTTTTAGGAGATGGGTAGAAGTGGGGCGAGTATTCGGATTGGTTATGAGTTGCTCCCTTTTGACTTGTTACCAGTGCTGCCAACATTGATCGCCTGCGGAGAAAAGAAGCTGTACCCAATTGGTTCCGTCTGTCCCAAAGACTAGTTCGCGTAGACACCCTGGAAGGACCCCCGCTGGTTGAGGTCCAAATTGAAGAAGGGGAAGAACCTGTGGTAGAAGAATCTGTAGTCTTAGTCCCGACCAAAAATCCCTTACCTATGGCTGATCAGGAAGACGGAATGGAAGAACTCAGGCAGAACGTGGCCAACATGGATGTTCAGTTTAAGCAATCCCTCGCCGGTGTTGACGCACAGCTTAAGGCCGCCGTAGTCTTTATGAAAAATGACATGAATATGATAATGAAAAGCATGTAGGAAATCACTGACAAGCTCCTAATCAAGACTTCCCTGCAATCTAGCAACCACCTAAAGTTGAGGTACCAGTAGTCGACCCCAACTTGGCCGCTATCATGGATAAGATCGACAAATTGGAGGAATCTGTCCAGGAAACCAAGCGACTTGGAAAAGGAGAAATCGACATGAGGAAACTATGCCTCTTTCCAAATGCCAAGCTGCCAGAAAAGTTCAAAGGAGTGGACTTTACAAAATTCGATGGAACCGGCGACCCAAGAGCACATCTTCAGGGATATGTCGGGTCCCTCACTATGCGCGGCATCGAAGGAGAAGGCATGGCCCAACTCTTCCACGAGTCCTTGTCTGGTCCAGCAATGGTTCCCCTCTCTCGAACCATCCAAGAAGAGGACTTGGGAAGACATCGGGACAGCTTTCGTGGCTCAATATGACTTCAATGTTGACCTGAAGATGACCACGAGAGAATTGGAAAGTACTAAGATGGGTGAGAAGGAAAGCTTTGCTGACTTTGTGAAGCGTTGGAGGGCAAAGGCAGCCCAGATGCAGAATAAACCTGACCTAAAAGAACAAATACGGATAATAACCAAGAACTTGCCAAGCTCTTTCGCACCATACATGGTTCTTTCTCAGTCGCCCCAAATTTTGAAACTTTTATTTTTCAAGTTGGTCGAAGAGGAGGCTCTGCGGGACGGAACTTTGGAGAAGAAAGAATCGTAGTCCGGTCCAAATCCAAGCAGGCGTATTCAGAAACAAAGAATGTTCTCTTCGAATGCCAATCAGCAGAACCTCATCCACAAAACCTGTAGGTTAACCAGATTTCCGAAAAGCCAAAATCCCGAACCGAACCTTCACCCAATTCAACACTCCAAGATCCACTCTCCTTAAGAAACTCATAGACATTGGGGTGCTGTTGAAACCTCTTCCGCCACCACAAACCATTCCACCAAACCTAAACCAAACCGTCAACTGTGACTTCCACCAAATGCCTGGCCATACCATTGACAACTGCACCGCCTTCGTCATGAAATCCAAAACCTCATTGACAACAAGGTTGTCGATGCTCCTCCCACAGATAAACCAAACACCATCTCAAACCCCTTGCCGCAGCATACCCCCTTCCGCAATAACCAAATCACCCTAGCCGAAGATCCAAGTCTCCTGGAAACTAATTCCACCTATTCCCTGATGTTGAACCAATGCCTGTTGGTGGAATTCCTGGAGATATTGCCTTCCATTCTACCTGGAATGGGAAGACACATGGGAGAACTGATTGCTGAATGGGAAGAGTTTGAAGCCGCCAATTTCCAAAGAAACGCGAACCTTTGTTTGAGGTCGATGGGAGGTTGATTGGCAAAACATCCGGACATCCTCTTGATGGATTCTCTTTGGGTGCACTATTCGAAAATCAAGGAAGAATACCCGGTCTTCCAAGATGTACCTGAATGGGAATGGGACCCGACCCCGGATGAGTATCAGCTTTTGGCATGGAATGACCCATTGGATACCTTCTCCCTGCCGATACTATTCGGAGAAGAATACCAGCTTGGATACCCACCTGAGAGGGTGATGTACAACTGGCCGGAACTCGCCCCGCTCCGCCCAGATTTCTCTCATTTTAATGACTTTGTCGTCAACAATTTGTATGACAATGTGAACCTCACCCCGTACCCAAACCTTCCTGGGTTCGAGGAGGAAGTTGCTAGCAACGGGTTTGACCCAATGGACTACCTCGTGGACGGAGCTGAATCTGAGCCATCAGTCACTTTCCCGAAAGACGCCGAAATTGCCATGATAAACTTATGGGAGGATGAACCAACAAACTTGTGGGCCAACACCGAAGTGATTAACGTAAAAGTGGGAAACGAAGAATGGACTGTTAACAAAGCCATGATGGAGGCTGAAAAGTGGACACCCGAAGATCTGTGGGATGATCTAGTTATCGCCGATCTGGCCGCTAATCTACAAGATACAACTATTGGAAACAAGCGTAAAGCCCTGGCCGACCTATGGAGTGAGGAATCGAAGTACCGCCAGATTGATCATCTAACCAGAAGCGGCCGTGTTTATTAACCTCCGAACCTCCAAGTTGGGGAACCTTCCAACCCTCTGATCCCTTTACCACTCCGGTCAAGAGCACCTTTCGACCCTTTGACCCACCGGCTAAGGAGCCTTCCCGACCTGAAAAGAACCCCGAAGGGATGATTAAGCGCCAACTGGAGCAAACCCATGCCAAGATGTCTGTTTGGGATGTGCTGGTCCATTCCACACGCCATCGTGAAGGCCTCATCCAAGCACTCTCTCAGCTAAAGGTTCCTTCCGCTATAACTCCCGATTAGCTTGTGGCTCTGATCAAAACCATACCTATCAAACATGCCATCACCTTTACTGATCGGGACTTACCGCCGAGGGAACTGATCACAATCGTTCGCTGCACATCATCCTGAAGTGCCATGGCAAGTCGGTTCCAGCAATCTTGGTCGATAATGGATCAGCGATTAATGTCTGTCCACTCTGTGTTGCTTACTGTTGGGGATACAAGAATAAGGACTTTTCCCCGTCAGAGGTCAAGGTCCGAGCGTATGACAACACTCGGAGAGACGTGGTTGGGACTCTCATGATTCCTATGACCTTCGGGCCATATCAGACGGACGTAGAATTCCACGTGGTGAATATCCATGCCTCTTTCAATCTGCTCTTGGGAAGGCCCTGGCTGCATCGGCCAGACATCATGGCTGTGCCCTCCACACTCCACCAGAAAATTCGGCTGGGACTGGAAACAGGAATGCTTACTATCCACGGAGACTCGGGGATTCATGCCCCTGTTGAGGACAATGCCCCACTCTTGAAAATTCAACACGGAGAAGAAGATATCGCTTTGGGAGGCTTCTCTCTAGATACCTCTCAGTCTATCTATTCAGTTAGGATCGATGATGACTTCATTATTAGCAATGTTGCCATCAAGATTATGAAGAAAATGTCCTACATGCCAGGATTAAGACTGGGAAAGAACCTCCAAGGCCCTGCAAAGTTTGAAGCTCAGGGCACTCTGATGCGCACAACTGGCCTTGGTTACTCACCCTCAAGTAAAAACAAAGTGAAAAGGGGGAACAGGCTGGAGGACTACTTTGTCAAAGAAGAAGCAAAGCAGATTTATCAGGGACAGCCGGAACCATTTTGGGACGAGGAGACCAATATCTTCCTGCCAGGGTTTGAGATATTCGCCAATGATGTCTGGCCAGATAGTGATGAAGAAGCTGAGGTTGTGGAAAAGCAGAAAAAGCTCCCCGACTGGATTGAGGTCTTTACCATGGGTAGTCTCGCAACTCTGTTTAGGGAAGACGAATCAATGGGTACAGCTGCGGAAGCGGAAGTGCTGATGATGGAACAAGATACCCCTGAGGATCCGACTTTGCTCATCATGGATGCTACTGAAGAGTATAAGAACTGGATCTTCATGCCGAGTGCAACTTACCATGGATCGGAGTCTGAGTCTGAATCTGAGTCTGTTAAGTCTATTAAGTCTTCTGAGTCTTCTAGTCGAGTCCGAGTTGGTGCCTCTTGGCCCAAACTCTCAGAGTCTGTACTTCGAGTTCGAATCCACCCGTGTGTATGGTGCCCCCGAGGCCTCCGTTAATAATGAAATAAATGAATCTGATTCTGCTTACTTCCCTGACTTTGAAATAAATTGCGTCGACCCTGGTGATGAAGAGATTGGTTTCGATGGGGACATCCCCAAAGAAATTCAATCCCTAATCGACAGGGAAGATGAAAGGCATGGTCAACCTGTAAAAGAAGAAATCGTTTTAATAAATTTGAGAGATGAAGGGAGTCCCCGGGTGATCCAGATCGGTTCCGCGCTATCCGCTGAAGAGCGCGAAGCCCTTGTAAACCTGCTCAAAGAATTCGAAGATGTGTTTGCATGGTCACACGAAGATATGCCCGGAATCGATCCTGAAATCGTGGAACACCGGATTCCCCTTTATCCCGATGCAAAACTAGTAAAACAGAAACTAAGGCGCATGAGACTAGTGGGTGCTTAAGATAAAGGAAGAAGTCACTAAACAGTTAACGCTGGTTTTTAATGGTAACTGAATACCCTCGGTGGGTTGCAAACATCGTCCTAGTACCAAAGAAGGATGGGAAAATAAGGGTCTGCGTGCGTCGATTTCAGGGACCTTAACAAAGCCAGCCATAAAGATGACTTCCCACTACCACACATTGATGTGCTAGTTGATAATACCGCCAGCCACGCCCTGCTCTCTTTCATGGAAGGTTTTTTGGGGTACAATCAAATCCTTATGGCTCCAGAGGATCGGGAGAAGACTACGTTCGTCAATGAGTGGGGGACGTATTGTTATCGAGTCATGCCCTTCGGACTAAAGAATGCAGGATTACCAGCCGGCCGCCACGGCATTGCTACACGACATGATTCATAAAGAGGTAGAGGTCTACGTTGACGATATGATTGTTAAAGCCAAAGAGCGAGAAGGACATCTGCCGGCGCTCAGGAAGTTTTTCGAAAGAATCAGGAAGTACAAGATGCGGCTCAACCCCGCCAAATGCACGTTTGGAGTCACTGCAGGGAAGATGCTTGGGTTCATGATCACCACCCGAGGCATCGAAGTCAATCCATCGAAAATTAAAGCCATCCTAGAAATGGAACCGCCGAATCCGAGAAGGATGTAAGGAGTTTCCTCGGCAAGGTGCAATTCATCAGTCGATTCATTGCAAAGCCGACCTCGACTTGCGAACCCCTATTCCGTTTGCTCAAGAAAGGAGTGCCATTCGCTGGGATGATAGGTGCTAGAAAGCATTCAAGCCATCAAGGCCTACCTAAACAAGCCACCAGATTAACGCCGCCCGTAACAGGAAAACCTTTGATCCTATACTCGTCCACTCCATCCTCAATGGGATGCATGTTGGCGAGGAAGGAGATGATGGGGTGGAAAGGGCTGTTTACTACCTTAGTAAAAGATGGTGGGACCCGAAGAGCGATACACTCCCTGGAAAAGACATGCTTTGGGCACTTGTATGGGCTTCCAGAAGTTGAGACATTACATGCTCGCCTATCCGGTGAGGTGATATCTCGGATGGATCCCCTAAAATATCTATTCGAAAAACCAGCTCACAGGAAGAATGGCGCGATGGTTGCGATGCTCGCTGAATTTGAATTAAAGTATGTCACCCAAAAGTCGGTGAAAGGAAGAGTCGTCGCAGAATTCCTGGCCGCCCGGTTGAGGAAGAGGAGGATGCCGAATTCAATTTCCCAGCGAAGACATAATGACGGTAGCCGAGGACATTTGGCAGTTGTACTTTGATGGAGCAGCCAACCAGAAAGGATTTGGAATCGGTGTATTGCTCATCTCGCCCGATGGATCGCACATCCCGTTGGCATTCAAGCTTAACTTCGAAGTCACCAATAATCAGGCAGAGTACGAGGCTTGCATCGTGGGTATGGAGGCAGCCATTGAGATCGGCATAGAAAAACTGGAAGTCGTGGGAGATTCGAACTTGGTCGTGTCCCAGGCAAATGGTGATTGGAAAGTCAAGGAAGAAAAACTAATGCCATATCACCATGATCTCGAAGATCTCATCCCCCACTTCACCAGGGTAACTTTCACTCATGTCCCGAGATTCAAAAATCAATTCGCAGACGCTTTGGCAACGTTGGCATCAATGGTCGAGATCCCTATTGGCATAAAGTTAAGACCGATTGTGATAGAACAGAGGGATACTCCAGTCTACCAGCATGTCATGACAATCGAAGAACCCGATGATGGTCAGCCATGGTACTTCGATATTTGGAGATATGTAGAAAGAGGAGAGTACCCCATGGGAGCAAGCAAGAAGGACCGAATCGCTCTCCAGAGGATGGCGGCTCAATACATTATCTGTGGAGGGAATCTATACCAAAGATCACACTGCGGTACGCACAAGTTATGCGTCCATGGGGAAGATGCGAAGAGGGTAATGGAGGAAGTCCACGAAGGTGTATGTGGCCCTCACATGAATGGTATAATGCTCGCTAAGAAAATCCTTAGGCAAGGATACTTCTGGACCACCATGGAAACGGAATGTGTGGAATATGTGCGAAGATGTAGAAGGTGCCAAATTCATGCTAATCTCACGCATGTCCCGCCACATGAGCTGCAACAAATGACCTCACCATGGCCTTTCTCGACATGGGGAATTGACGTCATCGGAAGGATAGTGCCGGCAGCATCCAATTGTCACAAGTTCATTTTAGTAGCCGTCGATTATTTCACAAAATGGGTAGAAGCTGCTTCCTATGCCACTTTGACTGCAGTTCAAGTTGCACATTTCATCAAGCAAAATGTCGTTTACTGATACGGGGTCCCCCAAGCTTTCGTATCCGATAATGGGGTTCATTTCAAAGGACGAGCCCGGGAAGTTTTGGATGAGTTTCGAATTCAAGTGCACAAATCGACGACTTATCGGCCGCAGACTAATGGCGCCGTGGAGGCGGCCAATAAGACAATCAAAGCCATTCTGGAGAAGACCATTCAATCCGCAAGGGACTGGCATGAACAACTACCTATGGGGGTATCGCACGTCTGTGCGAACACCAACGGGAGCAACCCCCTACTCTTTGGTTTACGGAATGGAAGCGGTGCTCCCCATCGAATTGGAAGTCCCATCTCTTCGAACTATGATTGAATGTGAAATCCAAGAGGCAGAATGGTTGAGCAATCGATTTGAAGAACTTATGCTATTCGATGAACGCCAGTTAAGGGCTCTTTACCACATCCAAGGGTACCAACGAAGGATTGCACGGGTATTCAACAAGAAAGTGAAACTCAGGAACTTGGTAGAAGGTGACATGGTTTTGAAGGAAATCCGGGCTCCGGTTTACGACCCACGAGGAAAGTTTCGACCAAAGTGGTCCGGGCCGTACATTATCAAGACCATCCTTTCCGGAGGGGCAACGCAACTCATCGACTTGGACGGAAATGAATTCTCAACCTTGGTCAACCTGGATCAACTCAAACGCTATTACCCCTGAGAGAAGCTCGCTAGGCTGAAAACCGCAAGGGCGGGCAGTCCTAGGCAAAAATTAGAGCAAAGCCTGCTAGGATGAAAACCCGTCAGGGCATCCTAGGCAAAAGTTAAGGCATACAATAAATGAGCTCGCTAGACCGAAAATCCGAAAGGGCGGTTCTAGGCAAAAGTTAGAGCGCAAAAGGAGAGTGTTAAAACCAGAGCGAACCCTACCCTGAACTACGTCATGACATGATTCCTTCGCCAGGAGGATACGTAGGCAGTCTCACATTGAGATCCGGTCACAATCCATCAAAACAAAGATCCAGGTTGAGAAGGTTTGAAAAACAAAAGTCGAGAAAGGGGGAAACCCTCCAAGACTCGCTTTTATTAACACGATTACTTCTGCTACATAAGGTTGAGCAAAGCTTTCAAAACCAAAAGAAATACAACATAATGAGAAGATGGTCCACAATTTATTCAACGGTCAGGGAAGTAGGATCGAGTCAGTTTCCTTGGGCTCCAGCCCTCGCTGCGATGTCCCTCTTAAGCCACTTTCGATAACTCCCGCGCATCGCAACAGAAGGATAAGGATGTGCGTCGATCACCTCGCGTGTCATCCAAAAGCGCTGGTAGTGGCAAAGAACCGAATGGCTGAAGAGAGGCAGAACCACATCCACGAGAACCTCGGCAGGGGCCTCCTGCCTCAAACCTAGCTGTCGCTGGATGCGATAGGGGATGTAGAAGGTAAAAGCTCCCAAACCAGCAAGGACGACCCACTGAGGGCCCATGTAGTGCACTGTCATGGGAGGAAGATCTAGCCATCGGCACCTCCAAGCAATAGTCTCCGCTCGCCGGCGCCTGAGGAAGTCGACCCACTCGACCCTGCTCCTGTCCTCAAACTCGAAGCATTGCTGAGACAATAACCTCGCCTCATATGACCAATTGCCAGAAGGAATGGTCAGCACATTCACCTTGTCACAAAGCCAAATCTGTGGGAAAAGAGAAAACAAGTAAGAAACCGTAGAAAGCCAAGCTGAGTGTTGAGGTAAAATGAGAACGTGAGAAAAACCCGAAAAAGGAGAGTTGAGTGAGAAGCCAACCTGTAAGAGAAGGGGGCTACCACCGAAAGTCTCGATCCCTCCAGAACGAACCTTGTCCAAACCAATCAATGTCTCGACCAAAACCATCGGAATCACGTCCTTTCGAGCCTCTACCTGAACAGCAACGCTGACCAGCGCCGAACTAACATGACCGGCAGAAGGAACTAAGAGATAAGCCGATGCACAGAGCAATCATGCGTCGAGTCTGATAAGTCATGTCTCCAAGATCGCCAGGAGGAGAAAATAGCTCGATAAGGCGCATGACATTAAGATGGCCATTCCTAACCAAGTAGCGAGCGGCACCATCACCAACCCAAGGGCGCAGCCTAAGACTCAGAGCGCTCGCGCACAGGAGAATGATGACCTCCTCAACCAAAGCCCTCGAGGTACGCGCGGAACTCCTCGACAGTGGGGACAGAGCTCCTGATCGCTAAACCGAAACACGTGAACCTCCGGATCCCGTAAACTCACGGCTGCCCTCAAAAGTTCGGGGGAGGCGGATGTTGCGGAGGTACCTCATGGAGTAGAGACCGTGAGCTCGGAAGTTGAGCCAATCGACACCTTCCATCGAAGCCAACCATGGACGAAGTGAACCGGTAAGAGAAAGAGCCATTTCAAGAAGCAAAGAAAGAGGACAAGAGTTGGATGAGGTGTGGAGAATATAAAATGAAAGAGCCTGAATTTATAGGAGAGGTAGAAGGACAACTTCAACTTTCAAAGAGCCTCGGGTTTCAAAAGTGCAAGTTTTCCATGAGTCCAACATAGGGAAAAGCTTGGTCAAGTCCTAAAAGATTCAAAACAGACATGCACTGGCTCAGAAATGCCACTGCATGGGTCAAACCTCAACCCCCGAGCCATCTGCCTTGGGAAACAACAAAACAGTAATCTGTCAGAAAAAGTGCCTCGCACGGCACCTTGATGGGTCGCACGGCATGTTGAAACCAGAGAAATTCCACGGCAGAGTGATCAAGGTACCGTGAAGCAGATTCCCACCCGTGCGGCACCTTGGCCTATCCGCACGGCACCTTGACTCTGCATTTTTGCAGTTTTTAGCAGCAACACCTCAAGCTAGAATCAAGGCCCTACAAAGCACCAACCAGCACCTAAGCACACTCTAACAGGTATTTGGGACTTCATGGATGTTTCGTTTCAAGATAACTCCCGGGATTCGCCGTCGTGGCACGAAAACTCGATAAAATCCGTTCCTTAAGCCATGTCAAAGTATCAAAAGTCCGTTTCGGGTCATTCCAAGTCTTTCTTTCAAGTCCTACAGGTCATAATGGTCAAAAGTGACTTAGTCCAAGTTCCGGTTCATGCCCAGAGTCAAAACTCGAAAATGTCACATGTTAGAGTCAACATTTTCCTACTTTTCGAGCATATTCCAGAGGCAAAATAGAACTTCCAAGCATCATAGCAAGATTCAAAGGTCATTATTGTCTCATATTCATGTCTGGGGTCTGTTGTAAAGGTGTCTATATAAAGTCTTGAATGCGGAGTCTACTTTACAACGGTTTGCTTGCCTTCTTTGGTTTCTATTCCACTGTCAATATACTTAGATTGTTAATATGTCCCTCCTCACAAACCTCACATTCAACTCAGCGACTAGTTGCACAGTTCGGTTAATGTTTTGGTTATTCAGTTTTCTTTGTGCAAACAAAAGGAAATTGAATGACATAAACAATGAAAGAACAAAATCTCTGTATAAATCCAAAAGCATCCGTGAGTCGAAGTACAAAAAAGGGGCACAATGACCCAATGATCGAAGTCCTATCTACCAAGGGCGAACAGGCGCCCTAACAAAAGAAGCACGCAGGCTCTGTCAAAAATGCAAAACAAAAGAGGAGCTCAACTCTCATCTTCGTCCTCGCCCTCGCTCTCCTCCTCGTCCTCTACGGAGATCTCCTCGTCCGTAGGAGAGCTGCTCGCCGCCTGAGTACCAGTGACCCTAGGCACAGTATCTCCTGAGGTGACCTCCAGGTCAACGTCTGTAGGCTCGGGTGTATCGTCCTGGGAGACGTCGATAGGCTCGTCCTCGGTCCCTACAGAGCGTCGTGTCCTCTTCGACGCCGGCTCCTCTCGTGAGCAGGCAGAGGAGACCTGTCGTACTATCGGGCGGACGGACTTCCGCCGCAACCCTCGTGTAGCCCCTCCTCTGGCCTGCAATGGTATAAGCATTCATATGACATTTGCATCATAATCATAATATAAGCGGTAGAAGTAAAGCAAATGACTGAAGTTCCAGAACATACCATCGCTCCGCCAACGCGAGGCAACACCTCTGGAGGGTGGCCTATGGCGTACTGCCTCACCAGCTGCTCCAGGCCCATCATGGCCTCCGCCAGCTCCTTCACGTACCCTGGAGGAGCCTGCAATGAAGGGAATTGATCAGAATATGCAAGCAGAGCAAATGTACAAAAGATTGAAAACATGTTATACCTGAGCAAGGAACCCCGGAGCCTCAACAGGAGGACGTGGCACCGCGACCAAACCAGGGACTCCTGAGGGGTCGCCACGCCCTCGCCCAAGAAAGGACAGGAGGCTAAGCGCCGCCGGGCCTGCGCCTCGCGCGACCTCTCGCCACCGCGACCTCCGCCTCCTCCACTGGCTCCCACCTCTATCCCTCTTCCTTCGCCTTCCTCCTCCAAAGACTCTCTCGTGCCGCCGCGCCGCCTCCCAAACAAAGACGTATCCCTGCACTCGCCATTAGGAACAAGATTCGCGTGGTCGGCAGAAGACCAAGACTACTCAAGAACGGCTCCAACTCGAGGTCCGGCCGTGTGAATCGCTCGACCTCCCTCGCGATATTGGTCCGCCCTCTGCACTAGAGCAGGAAGCGGCCCAGGGACTCAGAAAGCGTCCTCGATCGGGCGTGACACTCGGTCACCCAAGTACCACTACCAGCCGTAGGGGGACTGAGAAGCACCCTGCCCCTAGCGACCACCCTACTCTGCGAGACGTAGGGGATCTCAAAGCGGTCCCACACCCGCTAGTGGACCTGTCATCAAGAATAGGCAATAATCAAAGCGCCGTTCGAATGGAAATAAGCAATAGAAATGAAAGTACTTTGATACCTGATCGGGACGTAGCTCGTCCAAGTAAAGGCGGAAGGCATCCAACTTGCCTATTCCCCTCTTCACGCCCTTATACTCTGTCGACCAGCGTAGGGCTCAGGAAAGTATCGTGTCGTCGGGACACGTGGTCTCAGGAGGGTACATCCCTATCACCTCGTACGTCCAAAGCTGTAATTCAAGACATGGAAGGTTAGCACAGGATATACGTTGAATGGATACAAATGGAAAGCTAACTGTTCATAAGGAAGGAAATGAAATATACCTCCCAGACCCTCCAGTAGCCTCCGAGGCTCACTCCTGCTTCGCGAGACAAAGAGCCCATGAAGGCGTAGCACGTCCCCAGTGCTGCACCTCCCCAGTCGAAGCGGGCGATCTCCCCGACGTCCCTCAAGGCCGGGAGAAGCGAAAGGTGTACCCGATTGCGCCTGTTGGGAAATAGAGACGCACCGAGTAAGTACAACAAGAAGCACCTCGCCATCTGCTCCTCCTCCACCTGTCGCGGGAGCCTCTCCATCCAAAACCTCAAGAGTGGGCGTGCCAGCGTCATCACCCTCCGCCTCACCAGTGTCTCAAAGATCGCTGAACGCCGCCGCTTCCCTCGTGGCAAAGGCCGCGGATAGGGTCACCTCCGACTCGAGACCGGTGATCGCCGCAAAGTCCAACGCGTCACGTCGGCTCACCAAAAGAGAAGTGGAGGGTGTTCGTCTTGTCCCACCACCTCTCACCAAAGCCCTCACTACCGGCGGTCGTTGCACACGCCTCTCACCAGCACCCCTACAACTCCCCGAAGCCTGCCCGCCTCACTATCTCTCGCGAGGCCTCGGGCAATCGCTCCCAGAACGTCGACACAGCTGCCGAGCCTCCATAGCACGAGAGCGAGATCGCCTGTTGCAACAAATCAACAATATTCAATGAACAGGCATGGCATACCATACAATGGTGTACTTAGATGCAATGAAATGGAAATACGGTGCATTGGAACTTGAAATACAGATATTTAAAGTATACCTCGTCTCGGCGCAAAGAAAGGTGCCGCTGAGGGTCCCTCAAGACCAGAGCCTCGTCGTAAGTCGGCCTCCTCGGAGTGTAAGGGTCGAAAAGTGAAGGCACCACCACGTCGTTGAAAGGGCACGTAGGCCGCCTCGTCGTAGAGCCCTCGCCCCTGCAACCAGTGTCGCCTCAGCCACCACAGTGACGTGAGGAGCCATCACCCCGGCCTCCTCAGCTCGCCTCCCCTCAGCCTCCGGCTCTCTAACACCCCCGGTCCTAAACCCGGCCTGAAGATCCGCCTCACGGGCCGCCAGTAAAGCGTTCGCCAACCCAGGGTGCCCCTGCACCAACTCTAACACGCCCTCCATGGACGCCGTCGCCAAGTAGTCACCCATACCTACGGGGCGTGACGACCCTGTGCTTGCACCACTGCCCACGAACAAGGGCGGCGTATCCTCCACTACCGGCTCCGCCCCCGGCTCCACCACCGGCTTGTCCTCAACGATGGGGGCTTTCCCCAAGTCAGCCCGAGACTCTCTCACGGGAGAAGCCTCCGTTTCCTCTACCACCGAGTCTAAACCACCACCACCGTGACCCTCCGTGGTCCTCTCCACAACGCTGGCCGCCACCTCCGACCGGCCCGAAACCCCAACGTCACTCCTTGACTCCGTTGCACCCGGAGTCTCTGTCTCCTGGCCGTACCCAGCCAACACCGCACCGCCACCGTCGCCACCACTACTGCCGACTACTTGGGCAGCGGCCCCTTTGGCCAATGCCGGCTGTACCGAGGCCCCTGGAGTCTCTGGCTCACCCCTAACTATCACGTCAGCCCCAGGAAGGGCAAGAGACGAGGCAGCCTCGACCCGAGATGCCGTACCATCACCGGGCGCATCTCTCGACTCCATGATCGCAGTATACGAGAGAGGGAGAGAGAGAAAGCAGTCGGGAGAGAGAGAGAGATGATCGAGAGAGAGTAGCGAGAGAGAGAGATGATCGAGAGAGAGTAGCGAGAGAGAGAGATGATCGAGAGAGAGATGACCGAGAGAGAGAGAGATTATAGCCGTGGGAGAGAGAGAGACAGCAGAGACCGAGAGAGAGAGGGAAATTCGAACGTGCGAGGTGTACTGTGTACACCTCGCGTATTTATATATACCCCTCGAACTGGTTCGCTTGGAAATCAATTCTGGACCGGGTTTGCAGCAAGCCTGGCCGCACGGCACAATGGACTGGTCTCACGGCGCCCTGGACGAAAGTACAGTGCCCTCAGTTTACGTTACCGTGCGTCCATAATTGGCTGCGCACGGCATGATGATCCGTTTCAACAGTTTGATTCTTGAGAACAGTTCGTGGCTTTTTAATCCAGAATCAAGAGATAGATGCAACAGAATGGAGGAGGAAAAGGGGCTTTTCATTAAATAAAATCCGGGGTCTCCCCCGGGATCTTGCCATTACATTCAAACAAAAAAAAAAAGGGAAAGGAGAACAAAAACGACAAAAACAACTACGGGCCTACTGCCCTCTTTTCCCCTTCTTCCTTCTCTCAACCCCGGCCTCAGTCGCTCACCCCGTCATCGGACCCGTTGGGGTTGCCCTCGGAATCTTCTGCAGACTCCTCTGACTCGCGCCCGAGAACGGAATCAGGGTCATCTTTGTTGTCTAGTTGGTCAAAGGCGACGTCCTGCAGGTTGGACACGGCGCGGCGGAGGGTGCGGATGGTGGAAATCAATCGCGCAATCTGCTCGTTGAGTTGTTCGATCTCCCCCCGAAAAGAGGCCATCTCGGCCTCCAAGGAAATCACCCGGGCTGCCAAGTCGTCGTTTGCCATGATGAGAATATGCGTTGAGGGATGCGAGGAATTTGGAAATGTTTTGTTGGTGGTGCATGGAATGTGGCACCCCCATACTTATAAAGACGTCCCGGCCGACGAAAGGGCACGCCTGCATTAATGGGCACCCTCAAAGCTTTCAACTGTTCTCGGAAATCGAAGGGGCGCTTAGAAGATCGAGGTGCCGTGCGTCCCTGATTTTGCCCGCACGGCACCCTGGCTCAGAAGATTAATTGCCGTGCCTCGAGAATTGATCCAGTCAGCCACCTAAATCCTCTTGGAATCTCAATCCTCAGCCGTTTTGCAGAAAAGGTCTCTTAGAATATCGTGCATTGATTACAACACCATTTGATCCCTTGGGAATTCGCCGTATTCGCCTTTTTCTCGATACTCGGGACTCGCCGTGACCGATCTCTGGATTTTTAGTCTGACGTCTCAAAAATTCAAAAGTCAATTTTCGCCCTCCGAGGGCTCGTATCAAAAAATTCAAAAGTCAATTTTCGCCCTCCGAGGGCTCGTCTCAAAAAAAATTCAAAAGTCAATTTTCGCCCTCCGAGGGCTCGTCTCAAAAATTCTAAAATTCAAAAGTCAATTTTCGCCCTCCGAGGGCTCGTCTCAAAAATTCTAAAATTCAAAAGTCAATTTTCGCCCTCCGAGGGCTCGTCTCAAAAATTCTAAAATTCAAAAGTCAATTTTCGCCCTCCGAGGGCTCGTCTCAAAAAAATTCTAAAATTCAAAAGTCAATTTTCGCCCTCTGAGGGCTCGTCTCAAAACTCAAAATTTCAAAAGTCAATTTTTGCCCTCCGAGGGCACGTCTCAAAAACTCAAAAGTCAATTTTCGCCCTCCGAGGGCTCGTCTCAAAAATTCAAAAGTCAATTTTCGCCCTCCGAGGGCTCGTCTCAAAAATTCTCAAGAATTCAAAAGTCAACTTTCGCCCTCCGAGGGTTCCTAACGTCTCAACGACTCTTCGTCTCCCGAGCCACGGCCCAGCGGGCCTAACGTCTCTTCGTCTCCCGAGCCACGGTCTAACGGACCTAATGTCTCTTTTCACCTCGATTTCCACCTCCCAAGGGCTCACCTCGGGTCTTTCAAACACTTTGCATGGCACACGGCACCGCAAGCACGCTTTTGCATGAGTTTGTTCTCCGAGATTTGTTTTCTTGCATTGCATTGTCCCAATCGAACTACGCTAGTCTGATCCCTATAACGGGGTACGTAGGCAGCTCCCCGAGCGCGACCACCATTGTTATTTACTTGCATTTTTCATTTTGTCTCTGTTCAAAGGCGCTAGAGCAACGGATTGGGATGCCTATTCTTTAAGCGTCACTCGTACCAAACTAATGGTATCCGAGTTACGCTCTCAGGACTCTTGTAGACACCCCAATCCGAACCTCGAAAGGTCTTTGTTCACCCCGATGATGAAATAGAGGAAACAATTCCTTTGCGAGCTTGAAAAGGATTTACCTAAACCCAAAGAGAACCAAAAACCCGAAAGCCGAGATAAAGCCCAAATGAAGCCCAAAAGAGCTCTGGACCGAAGGAAGAGACCGTACGAGTAGCACTTGAGCGCACGGCACCTTGAAAATTCAAGGGTAGCCGGCGCGGCACACTTAAACCGCACGGCACCTTAACCAAAAAGTCGATCGCTCGTAGTCGCCGGCCACGCCAGTTGAGCCACGGTGATGACTAACTCACCCGAAATGCACTTCCGCCCGCCTAAAATACCTCCACCATTTGAAAATTCAAAATCCTTGGCCTTTGCCTATAAATTGACCCCTCCACTCAAGGAGAAAGGGGCCCTTCTTTTGAGTCCTCTCTTGGCTTTTCTCTTGTCTTTCTCTTGCCTTCATTTTGGCTTTCTCACTCTACTTTCTCTCTCTAAATTTCTACACCCACTTCTTTACTCCCACCTCCATTTCCAAGCTGTAAAGGATGTCTTTCCCAAAGGACCTTCTTTAAGTGCTTCCACTCACCCTCTTCTCATCATTGAAGTTGATCTTTCATTAACTTCAAAGTCTCACCACCCAAAATACCTAACTCTCACTCACACCCACACTCCCTTTGTTTCATTCAACTTCTTCTATTTACATCCGTGACGATCCATCCACACCCTTGCCTCAAAGATCCTTGATCAAGCTCAAGACCAAAGGTATAAACTAGTTTCCTCGGACTAGACTCCATCTTGGTCCTGAGGGGGCTTTTCTGTCAGAAGATCTAACCCCCTTTTTGGTTAGATCCTGACCAAAAAAAAAACTCATTTTCCAGAAAACAAAACCAACACTGTGCTGAGGTTAGGGAGCCGCGCGGCCTGCTTAGCAGACGCACGGCACCTTGACTCTCGGCGCACGGCATCTTACACATTGGTGCTACTGTGAGCAGGCTGCTCGGATCTGAGTTTTTATCTTTTGTGGTTATCTGCATCTTTTGTTTGCTGCTTTCATATCTCTTAAAATAAGACCATATCTACAAGCCATGCTTTGGCACCTTTAAAAGCTTTTACAAGATCAACCCGCACGACCAAATATGTCAAAACAACTTTAAAAACATGTTTTTGAGAAAGGGATCGTTCCTTTTGGGGTGATCTGACTGCCGTAGGCCCTCTGATGAGTTTTCAAAAAGGCATATAAAGAAAGCAGTGGGTTAAACAATATTTCGAGAGTCTGCAATAGCCTGACAGGAAAGCAGGTACTACGCACGGCAAGTTGAGGTGCCTCGCACGGCAGCTCAAGGTGCCGTGAACAGTCGCTGGGGTCCAAATAGTCTGCTAAGTGTTGTTTGTTCTTCTTGCTTACATCATTTTTATCACCACTGTACATATACCACCACATGCACCTCAATGTGATCTATTTCCCATGTCCCTTCCCCACTACGTGATTTATTGAAAGAGTTTGATATTCCGAACGATATTGAAAATCCCCTTTTGGAAAACATCAAGTAAAGACCGGTTCTACCGGGCGAGTGGGGTGCTTTTTAAAGAAAAACCTTCCCCATTCGTAACGTGGCTCCCGAACCCAACATCTCAACGTTTTTGCTAGACCAAAAGCCTTTTTCAAACGACTCCTCGGTTTCTCGGATCATCCATCTCAAAAATCCGGGTGGCGACTCTTCGAGCAAAGCGCTCATTTCGGGCGCGGGAGCCCACAAATACTAATAATTTTGCTGTGGTAAATAAATGGAATGAAAACTCCTTTATTTTTGCAGTGGAATGATAGATTTTTTTTTTACTAAGGTGAATATTGATCCATTTGAAAATGATGAACCAAACATCTATATTACAAATCGCGACGGTGTGGTGGCCCACACATTTTTCCTACATAAATCTTGACCGTTGGCTTAACACTCATTTTCCTGTACAAATCTCCACCCTTGATTCAACCCTTGGCATTTTTGTAAATACTTTACATTTTTTGGAATAAATGGTTGAGTAATGATTTTTTCATCTTGGTAATGATTTATTTGAATGAAATTTTGGTAAGGAATTCTAAATGGTCAAATATTAATGAATATAATGAGAACCCATGAATATAATGGGAACCCAAATGGTTTTGAGTAATGATTTAAATGGTCGAATATAATGAATGCTAAGAATTTTTGGTAATTAAGGATTGACGTACGTGGATTGCTATACGAATTTTGGGTTACGTCTTCATTTATTTTCGATAATGAAGATTCACCGTGAATGCTAAATGAAATTTATTCTCTGTTTACTATTCTCTCTCTCCCAAAACGTTTTCTTTCCAGTTCTCTTTTCCGTCTTCCTCTTAACCTCTCTCCAGTTCTCTCTCCACACGTATGGCTCTTTTATTCTTTTTTTCTTGGAACAATTGTGAATCGAAAAATTAGTTCTTTGTTCTCTATCCACGGTGAATTTACTTCTTTTTTTCCAGTTCTTTTTGTTCCCACTTCAGATTGCATGTCAGGTACAACCAATATTCACTCCAACTCCCTAAGTTTTTGATTACGCTCGGTTCAAATTGGAGTGACGGCTATCATGCGCAACCAATATTCAATTAAAAAAAAAAGATGGAGTATGGCTCTAAACCGATCATAATATTTAACTCTAGATGAGTTCGGGTCATGTAGCGGGAGAACTGGTAACCCGAAAAATCCTGGTAAGGAAAAATGAATGCATGGCCAAAGAAAAAATCCGGGTACTGAGTTCGGGTCATGGATTGTGGAGTACGGCTCTTCAGAATTCTTTTTTCCTTGCAAACAAAATGTAATACCCAACGCGCGAGTAAGTCATATTTTATGTTTTCTGTCAATTTTTTGTTGTTGCCCCTACTGTATTTTTTTTATTAAAACTTTTTTTTTATCAGTAAAAAGAAGATTTTAACAATATTTGAAGCTGAATACAAAAATTAAAAGGATCACAAGCACACGTGCAAAACAATAAGAGGTATTCGGATCTCAATTTTTTATAACCCCATTAGTTTTAGGCCAAACAAAAGAATGTATCACGAAATCTAACATCAGGCATAAAAAAAAGTACAAAAGTTTGATGTGGTTTTTCGTCTGTTAATTTATGCCATAATGGTATTTGAAGTGTATGAAAAAGGCTGGTATGAATGAGGTGTGGGTCAGGACTTACTTTTTATGGGGGGCAAGTACATGACTTCTTTTTATTTTTCTGTTATTTGTAAATGACTTAGTTGATACTGGTTTTTTAAGAATGATTTTTTTTTTTATTTTTCTGTTATTTGTAAATGACTTAGAATGAGCTTTTTTTGACAATATTCCCCATTGATGGATAAATACTGTTGACCTGTTTCAGACATTCTTAGGACTTTTAAGCATGGACAATCTAACTATCTATGGCCATGTGAGTTGATTTCTTTTATATTTTACCTTAGCCGTGGATTTTCATTGTATATGTTTCAGATGTCATTCATCTAATTTGTCATTTTCTTATTCAGCTTGACGGAGAATTGGAGAAAACTATAAGATTACATCCAACTTATTTGATTTTTATGATTAATCGGTATTGAATTAGGAATTGAGCTTTATTTGTATTTTTTGCTTCTTTTATACAGGTTATGTTTCTATGAGAAAGAAATGTAGGTGTCGTGCTCCGTAGCGAAAAAGAACTTAATCAAATTTGCATGTGAGGAGTAAGCCTATAAATGCCATCATTTTTTACATTATGTGTTTTCTACTGTTGTTATTTATTTATAGGAAAACACAAAGGCAAAGAACAAGAAAATTTCTACGGGAAAGAAAACTACAAGCTTTGCAAAGGGTGGAAAGGAAAATGTTGAACTTCAAGTGATATGATTATGTAGATAATGTTTTCACGTTGTCTATTAAGACAGAACAAGCATAGTAAAAAATTGTGTTGTATTGCGCTTATCAAGTTTTGAGCTTTCTAATGTTACATGTGACAGACCAAGTAGAGATACCTTCATTTTTCTCAGTAACATGAGTTCAAAACAGAGAATGATACTCTTTCCTAATGCATTATTCAGAAATTTCAATGTTGAGGAAGGTGGGGTATGATACTTCATTTAGATTGCATTGTGCTGTGCCCCTTAGGAAAACTTGGTCTTAGCCCTATAGCAAAACTCGGCCATAGTCTCTTTCCGCAGAAGTCGGGTTCATTGGTAGAGGTGGTTAATTATAGAGAAGGGTAGTCATTCAAGTTGGGTTCAAAATATGTTGTGTAGTGCCTTCAGCCACAAGCATTATTATTTTTGTACATTTTCGTATGAATACTGAAGAACATTGTTATTTTTGTACACTTCTTCCTATTTTGAAGTTATTCTATGCTGGGTTTATGTGACTTATGACCTGACTGTTTGGTTTTTGCAGCCTAATGCACAAAATTGTTTATTAACAAAATAGTTGGAGGCGGTGACGATGCTTTCGACACATTCTTCACAGACACCAGGGCAGGAAACCACGTCCCCCGTGTCATTTTCAGGTGTGAGTAACTTGGAGCACAAATTAGAGATGCACCCCATCTCACTATTTCAACCCTTTACTATCTCGGTTATTTGTTTAGGAATGTTACAATCAAGAGATCAAGAATTTTTTGTTATGTTAACTTAAGAAAACTCTTATGTTAAGCGAGAATTCTTGGTTTATTTTAGCATAGGGAAACTCTTATGTTAAGCTCCGTTCTGCTAAAATTCTTATTTGCTATGCCTGAACATAACTAATGGAATTACACAAGTTTGGTAACATATGTTGTGTTTGACTATTCTATGAATTTGGTTAGGTGGATCGTGTTTGAAGCTTATTCTTAAAACAGAATGTTTCGATACGTACATTTTTTTGGAAGAATAGAAAATTTTCCATTCAACATTTATTTATAACGTCTTCTCATATGACGTGAGATATACACATACATGAAACTCACCCCATGTGAGATAGAGTTAAAAACAACTGTTGTATCCAAAAAAAAGGGAAAATCTTCAATACACACCCCTTTGAGGTGTGTATCATATGTACCTATTGTGTGGTCCATATTGTGTCACTTCATAAAAAATTACCTGCTAAACTGGTCATTCATAACATTTTAGATCTATCGTAACTTTTATACCAAAAATTTCGTAACTTTTCATTCATAATATTTTTCTTACAAATCATAATTTTTTAGTGCATATCGTAACTTTTACACTAATCAATCGTAACTTTATAGCAACAGATTCTTAACATTTTTAGAATCATAACATTTTGGCGTGTTTCATATAAAAAAAAGATCGTAACATTTTCAGTTCGTAACATTTTCACTACGGAATCGTAACATTTTAGTTCATTTCATAACTTTTTAATAACGTATAATCAATTGTGCAATCGATTACTTAATCATTTTTTTAACAGTAGTTAATCAAATATGTAATCTGTTATATCAATGTTCAATTCCATAATCGATTAGACTTTATAATTGATTTTTCAATTGATTAGACATCATAATCAAATATATAATTGATTTTGCAATTTTGTAAATAGAAATTATAATATATTAGACATCATAATCGAATATATAATCAATTCTGTTATGTTCAATTATGTAATCGATTAGACAATATAATCGATTTTGTAATTGAATTGAGTACGATTGGGAAACAATGTGAAGTCGATTACTCAATCGATTTGCTAATTGATGGGTCTTAGTAAGTCCTCTAATCAATTGCGAAATAAGTTAAAAACAACATTGCAATAGATTTCAAAATCAATTGTTCTGAATAACACTAATAATTGTTCTCAATAGTTATTTGTAATTCGGATGCGAGCACTAATTTACAAACTCTAGTAGTATGTCTATTGACCATAAAATAAATAGCACTAAATATTGGGTTGTCTTTTACACATTCCTCTAAAATGTATTGGTAAATTTATCTCGTCACCATCACTCTCTTGATCACCCATTAACTTTATTAGTGTTTCCTACTTGATTAATACCGATGATTGACTTCGCTATTCCTTTTAATTGGAGTATTTGTGTGAAATATTTTTTTTATCTGCATGTGAAAGTTTACTATGCAATTAAAGGTATTGTGAAAAATGTTAAACATCATAATATTTCAAAAAAATTCAAAAAAAAAAATTGGCTACATATATGAAACACTTTAAAAAGGGTGTTGATTTTGACACTTCCCATTTTGTTAATGGCACTCCCACTCCCTTGGGAATACCATTAACAAAATGGGGAGTGCCAAAATCGATAATCCCTATATGGAATTAATTTTGGCACTCCCCTTGGGAGTGTCATTAACAAAATGGAGAGTGCCAAAATCATTGGCCTTTAAAAATCCTGTAAAAAAAATGCCACTTTTTATTACATTATGATAATGATAGTAGTATCTTTTTGCTTTAATAATTATCGAGAACAACGTATTTTAAAGAAGTAAATTATTTTCACTTGAAATAATTTTAGCTTCAAAGTTTTTAAAAAATAAAATTATTATTTTTTACATAAATTAATTATCAAAAATAAAATTGGGCCTAATTTTTCGAAGGAAAAGAAAGATATATGTTGGTTGGGAAGAGAGAGAGAGGCTTGAGGGGATTTTCTTTCCATTTTGGTTAATTCATAGGGTTTACCTGTTGCACTGGTAATAGGTTATTTGTTAGTAATCTATCGTAACATTTTAAAGGGTCCAGATTATTTTCCAAACATCCAATGGTAATTAATAAGGGTGCATATGATACACACCCAAATAAAGGATGTGTATTGTAGCACTTCTCCCAAAAAAAAGATTCATAAAAGTGGGATTCGATGCTGCATTTAGACTGTGTCTAGAACGCATTGACCCGTGCCTTCAGGCACGGGCAAACCCTAGTTAAAATAAGTATGCCGTTAAAATAACCATCTCATTTCAACTTTGATTTCATCAAACCAGACACAGTAAAATCCCGCAACATACATATACACGATGATAATCTATCATTCAGCAGTCACCTCTCTCTCTCTCTCTCTCTCTCTAGAGTGTCAATGGCTGAGAAGAAGAACAGCCTTGTGAATGTTCATTCAAAGCTAACGGTGGTGTCAAGCAGGCCAATAGGGCCGGGTAAGACCCACCAACTCTCTCCACTGGACCACGCCATGGGTCGCCACAGCATCCACGTAGTGTTTTACTACCGCACCAACCCCTTCCTCGACTGCTCCGACCTGGCCGGTCTCCGGCTCTCGCTCTCGGAGTTCCTCTGCTCCTACCTGCCGGTCACAGGTCGGTTGGCGGCCCGACAACCGGCGGAGGAGAGTCGTGGTGGTGACAACTACTGGGTGGTGAAGTGCAACGACGCTGGTGTTAGGATGTTGAGGGCCAACGTGGGGGCCACGCTTGATGAGTGGCTCGGATTTGCCAGTGGGTCCGATGAGAGAGATCTGACGGTGTGGGAGGACATGCCTGATGATCCAAGTATATGGTCGCCGTTTTGCATCCAGGTATATACTCGAACAAATTTTTTACAGCCAATAGCACTTACGCAAAAAAGTTTTGCACACGCATTAGGCTCTGTTTGTTTGGGTGTAACATATTTTCTGGTAAAATATTTTACCTATTTCCTTGATCATTTGTCCTGGCCCACATTCAATTTCAATATTATCAAATCTCTCCATCGTTTAAGCCCCCTCCCTCTTTACACTATTTTGTCGATTTTGTCAATTTCTGAAATTATTTTTTAAGTGCCAATCAAATACCAAAAAATAAAAGTTTGAAATTTGTTTTCTGAAAACATTTTACATCGAATCAAACGGAGCCTAACATTTATATCAGTCTTCCTGACCTCCGCTAACTAGCCGGAAATAATATGCCAATAATTTTAAACAAGTTCCGATATCAATACAAAAATGGATTCTTGGACGTAGTTTTTGAGTTTAATCTTTTAGATACAGTCTCATATATAGACTTAGAGAAATAACTTGTTCCTTTCGTACCCTCAGAGTTTCGAGAGAACCTGGGACTCTATCCCTTTAATTTTAGGGAATTTTCGATAGGGCGAATGGAAGCCAATCCGGTCCTTTATTGGGATGATTTGATTCGAAGATCTCACCAACGGTTGCTATCGATCTTCTTGCTTTGAAGGGATTAGAATTAGAATGCTCAAAGCAATTAAGCTTACACTTTGAATACATTAGCATGAGATAAAACCATAGGATTTTGATCCTGTTTTGTTGGCCTTCGAGATCAAAGTAATGATTAACAAGGACAATCAGTGGTTTCATAGCCAAACGACCAAGCACATGCCGTGTGGGCATGTCGATGCCGTGCCAAGGCAGCCGGCAAGGTTGGCCATGACACCCTGGGGAGCGAGAGCAGAGCACCCTATATAGTAGCATGATAAGCACCCCGGAGACTCAGCTTGTTGCCTCGAGTGTAGGGGCTGTAAATGAGTCAAGTCAAGTTTTGTCAAGATTGAGCTCGGCTTATTTACTAAACGAGCCAAAAATTCAAGCTCAGCTCAAGCCTTAACGAGCCGAGCTGAGTCATTTACTAAATAAGCCTCTTTAATAGAGCCGAGCCACCCTTAACGAGCTGAGCTCGGCTCGGCCGAAAACTCGAGCTCGGGCTTGACTCGTTTACTAAATGAGCCGAGCCTTTACGAGTCGAGCCAAGCTCGCGAGCTGCTCGGTTTGTTTACAGCCCTACTTGAGAAACAAAATCCTGATTCTGCCGTTCCTGTGTTTTTGTTGTGAACTCTTATCATAAGTACGCGTAGCTATGAGAAAAACTAGTTGCTGAAGGTAGGAGGAAGGTACGTAGAATGACCCATACAGTATCTGTGAACTCTGCAGATAAGTGATTTTGAAGGAGGAGGGCTAGCAATAGGACTAAGCTGCAGCCACATGCATGCCGACCAAACTTCTGCAACACTGCTAGTCAAGTCATGGGCTGAGCTCCAACGAGGCGAACCCATTTCGCAACCTCCAGTCTTTCACAAGTTCCCAACACCAGATTCCAAACCATCTCCGAAAACCAATACTATGCTGTTGAAATTTTACGCAAGCAAGCCCAAAGACCGTGTTCCTAAACGACAAATGGCGACTGCCACTTTCAGATTTCCCGACGCAAAGATGAAGCAATGCCTTTCTGAAATCCATACGGAATGCCCTGATGCCACCCCATTTGATGCGCTATTAGCATTGTTTTGGACGCGGGTGGTGAGATTGAATCCCCCTGTTGAACAAAACCATAGTCATTATCTAACTATTTGCAGAGACTCCATGAAGCTCATCCATCCGCCTCTGCCTATCGGGTATTTTGGCAATGCATTACATTTCTCACGACTGTCGTTGGATATAGAAGCATTACAGAGTTGGCGGTTGGAACGCGTGGCGGGGATAGTGCATAACCATGTGGCGAGTGTCGAAGAAGAAGAGCTGGCTCGGTTATGGATTGTTTCGAACGGGAGAAAGGAGAGGAGCTGGAGCGATACGAGCAACCGTTTGTGATGTATGGCCCGGAACTAACATCCGTTAGCCTGGAACACATGATCATTCCAGGCGGTCCCAAGGGGAGTACTACTATGTGCGAGTCGTTGATGTATGAAGCGATGTTTGGGAAGGACGAGAAGCCGGTCCACGTGTCGTATCATGTTGGCAATGTGGAAGGGGAAGGGTTAATTACAGTCATGCCCTCACCGGAAGGAGGTCTAGGTCGGACCGTGACAGTGACACTGCCAGTGGATCAGATTGCTAAGCTGTGCGAGGACGAAGCTGTATTGGACTTGGACCCAACTATGCTAATGAACTGAAAAAGATGATGATCCATTCGGTTGCTGAATTTCACTGATTTCATTTGTTTTCGGTCAAGTTTTTCGATTTGTTTCCATAGAATTTTATTTTCTGTTATTTGTCCAACGGATTTGAATGACCAGTTTATTTTTCGTTACAATGTTGTTGATGAAGATAATTGCATTTAGTCCGCGGTTAAGTTAAAACGGGCATGTAACAACAACTAATAATGTTTGGCATCACACCAGCTAAGGAAGACGCAAGGTCCGGGCAGCTTTGTTTTCAGATTAGAGAAGCGGAACCTCCAAGCTTGGAAATCTCGAACTCTGGAACTACCCTGACTCAGCTATGAAGAAAAATGAATGAAATGAACGCCGGGCTCTTTCTTTTACTGCTAACCCCAAGGCAGCAGCAGTTCTTTGAGCGAAGAACCAGTACGACACAAATGTAAAGGCGCAGATTTTGTGAAGGGAAGGGGGAGCAGAGCTCAATTCTGGGTTTTTAGGCTTGAAAAAAAACCAGGGTTGTAGAGTTCTTGAGTATAGATTCCAACTATAGAAACTAATTCTATTGGTAAATCGAAAACTTGAAATATCTGAAAATAAATCTGCTTATAGAATTTGCACCTACTATTAAGCAATGCGAGTGCATGTATGACTTCGCCTCCAGTGAAAGCTATAAACATTGAACACAAGTCTGATTCAGTTTCTCGGATAAAAGTGGTACAGTGTAGTGCTTATTCAGTTCTTATCGAGCACTTTCAGGCGGTGCTCTAGGTCATTTTTCCATCACACATTAAGTTTGGGAGCCACATTTTGTTGTAGAGCTCACATCAATGCGTCCAGAAGGGCTTTTTACAAAGCAAATAATCCCTGTAGGAACTGAATACGGAATGGAAACAAACTAATTTTACAGTACTAAAACTTCATGTCTCCTCTTACTCTGTCTCTTTACAGTACTAAGAGTTGTTCATCGCATTTTTAACCACGGGAGTCTGAGTCGACGTTTTTCATTTCACCCATGTCCAAATCTTTAGAGAAAAATATGAATCGCATCAGAAATCTTATTTGGAGTTTACAGATATTTTATTTTAGTACTTCAGAGAAAAGGAAACTGACTGAGTTGATCAGGCAGCTAACACACAAAGCAGAGATCATTTCACATCCTTTGGCAACGGAGTGTCTGCAAAATGATATGAGACATGGAGGAAACTTTCATATATTCTCGGCCCTGCCACCTCCAGAATCGGCACTGCATCCGAAATCTGTTGTGCATCATCTTTAGTCAGCTTCACTCCCAGAGCACCAATGTTCTCATCAAGGTTTTTAATCTTTGTTGTTCCTACATACGTACAAGGAGAGGTCAAATACTAAACCAGTGAAGGAAAAAAAAAGATGTGAAACGGTGTAGAGAACACTAAAGAGTACATTTCTAAGTTATTAGTTCAGGCCCCTGCAAAAAAAAAAACTATGCTACATTTTGTTTTCGTTGTTATTAGCTCAGATTCGGCTTCGTCACGCAGAGAAATAGGAATACTATGATATCCCACATTGATGGAAAGAGGTATTAGGTCTTGATATTATTAACTACGCAGACTACTACTACTAACTTGGGATTAAGTATTTTTTCATGTTTACAAGTACTTCATTCAAGTTCATATTGGGCTGGTAGCCGGTAGGCTATTTGATCAAAAAAAACATTCAAATTCGAAGCCAAAACTTCCAACGCCAGATATTAAGGGGCATGCTAGTTGGCTGTTGGAGCTTGGAAGAACAGAAGAAGAATGGTATCATGCATGGTAGCACCGATTAATTGTCTACTGTAGGGACTCCAAAAAGGTCAAGAGCTCTGACGCAAGGTAAAGCTCTGACTTCTGAGCTATGTTCTAGGTTTCATTTTCGATTCAAGCAGTTTTGACAAGTTTTCATATATACTTTAAAGCCAACAACTTGAAATTTGGCACTCACCAGGAATAGGAACCATATCGTCTCCTTGAAGAACCCATGCAAGAGCGAGTTGAACAGGGCTGCAGCCATGCTTTTTAGCCAACTCTTCTATACGAATATAGAAGATCTTGTTGTTCTCTAAATTCTGCCCTGTAAACCTAGGAAATGAATGCTGATAGAAAGAAAACACGTTAGTTGTTCATTCATCTAATTCATTGGACTCTAACCAAACAGAGGTAATTTCCGAATGAATTTAGGTCCCGATGATGCTTTTCATCGACCCCTAATGAAGCTGAACCAAAAAATAAGAGCTGATGGACGTAGTTCCATACCAAGGCGCTATTTGCAGGGAGATTCTCTACAACAGCCTTGCCACCAAAAAAACCACGACCAGTGGGGGAATACGGAACTATCCCAATTTCAAGTTCCCTGATAAGCAAGGAAGCATGTTTAGAAAGATTAAAAAAAAAACGAAGTCGATTGAAGTAAACAAAAAAATGGGATGCAGTATCCCAGTGTAACTGCATAAGTAAACGGCTAAAACATTAAATGCAAGTTCCAGGGAAGAAGAAATCGCAAAATACAATGGAGTGATGGAGAACAAAATTAAAACTCATATCTCCAATTTGTTGAAGATAATGTCTTCAAATTCAGATGAAGGTTCTCCAGAAATTTAGGCACAATTTGGAATACCTGCAAACTGGGATTATTTCCTCCTCAATGTCGCGTGTCAAAAGGGAGTACTCCATTTGTACAGCAGTGATAGGATGAACCACGTGCGCCCTCCTTATTGTATTTGGGCTCGCTTCTGATAATCCAATGTATCTTATTTTACCCTCCTCCACTAATTTCTTAAGTTCCCCCATCTGTCCGTTAAGAAGGAAATTCGACCTCAGTAATAAATTCAAGGACCGCTTAGCTGAAGGAAAACGTCTTTTACTCTTAGAAGAAAGAACGAAGAACTAGAAAGGTTGACACGGTCTGGCGTCTTGTTGAGAAGAGAAAGAGGCCTATGGCACTTATTGTTGGGATTTATCGCACAATTATCACAAAGTACTAAACTATTATAAGTGTCTCAAATAGTTAGAATATGAACACAAATAACTGAAGATATGTGATAGTTAAGAGTTAGAAAAATAGCATGAGAGATCGATGAGAGGCACGTCATTCGCTGTCCTAAAACCAAGTTTGTCTCCCTTCGTGTTGGTTCTAATGGTTCAATACGACTCCGAGATACAACCCACAGATCTCAAGAGTGTCTCACGTTGCACGAAGGGTGGGTGCCAAGTCTGAATCGCGGATGGCCTATAATGTATAACAACGTACTAGAGAGGCCTTGTATTTATGGGACTCTAAACATCTTATTACAAAGAGTCGTGTCTTTTAATTCAAAACTGAAAGTAGCACATTTTAGTTAAAGACATGGCTCTCAAATAGAATACTGTATCTTCTAAAATGTCAAACTTACACAGTTCCAAACCAGTAGGGGGTGCAATAATACATGGAATAATAAACAAGATGCTTACAGTTTCCTCAATAGGTACTGATGTATCAATCCGGTGTACATAGTAGAGATCGATGTAGTCCACGTCAAGGCGCTTCAAGCTAGCCTCACAACAGGAACGCACGTATTCAGCTGTACCCTTCACAACCACCCCAGTCTGGTCCATTTTCACGATTCCAAATTTTGTCGCTAACTGGATCTTTTCTCGCGGTAACTGCTTCAATGCCTGCAAGATTGAGGATCTCGAAATGAGATGAATGTCATATACCCAACTGGCAAAAAGCAAATAAAAAACCGCTATAACAAAAAAATAGTTGTCCAGAAAATGCAGAAAGAAGTGTTATGGCAGTTAAGGGAAAGTCGGCTACCCCGCCCTGACCGGTAGTTGCTGTACTACAATTTGCTTCCCTAATCTGATAGCAAATAGAAAATTTAGTCTAATCACATTCTATATACTTGACTGGCTTTTCTACTCCTTTTACTACATTGCATCAATCCATAATTTCTCTTTGATCCAAAAAATGAGAATGTGATGTTATAAGTGTTATTGCTATGAATATGTACCATCACTGTCCAGCTCCCAGTTTGGCTGAGTTCCAGAAATGGGCATAGTATACGCAATAAGGACTCGTACATAGGCCAACGGCCAACCCTTCAAAAAGACCAGAGGTTAGTGTAACGGCAACGGTTCATCGTCTTCAACAAATGCACAGGACAACACATGTGTAGCATTTCAACCTTTTGGGATACTACTTTTTTTTTTTGATCCGCTTTTGGGATACTACTTCAAACACGCGATTTCAACATAGTCTACCATATTCCCTAAACCATACTAAGTTCAATTCTTTATTTTGCTCACCAAATAGAGTGCATTAAAGCTACAAGCAAGATTTCGCAACCAGGCCACATGCATAGGTATCAACTATCATATAAATGCAACTACCTTTCCCAGAAGTTTTTCGTTTGCGTGGTCAGCCCCGTAAATATCTGATGTATCAAAGAAAGTGATTCCTTTGCTAAAGGCGTACTTAAGTAATGCAATGCCATCTTCTTCAGAGACTGGAGAATTGTAGATTCCAGAGAGCCCCATGCAGCCATAACCCAATTTTGAGACCTGAGAATACAAATCACATTGCACAGTCTGTAAACCATTTTCTAAAAATCGCCCATAAACTGCCTGACCCCAGTTTGTATCAGGTTTTATAATTTCATTGAAAGAGTTCATTTTTTTTGTTTATTGCCAAAAACTAATCCTCAAGAACAAGTTTCGAGAACCGTCAACCACGTTAGTACTTTTGGAAATAGTTCACAAATGGAGAGCCACCATTGAGCTTGAAATTCCATGTAAACAAAAGAAGCAACAGATATTACAAGCACAATGAACACCAGAGATTATTGATGCTAAGTGATATGAACGAAGAAGATACCGAAGGGCAAAAAGATAGGATCTGTCAGAAAGCCGCACGACCATCTCCAACCGCTTGGATGGTGGCGGAGAACGATCCTCTACTGCTCTGAGAGCCTTCCGGCACCAGAATTGTTAATCACGCTCTGATCATGCGGCCGTATTTCATCCACCAGACTTGGGGTCCTGTCTCCTTAGTAATCAAGGATACAGATGTACGAGCCTATAGAACAGATCCTGTTCAAGTAAGGTCGTGCTCTCTCTCTCTGTTTTCCGCTATTAAATACATCATTTCTTCCGCGTACTTGGTCGATGTGGGACGTGCTTCCGCCGTCAACGTTTGGGGCTTAAAATTTCACCGTACCAAACGGCGCAAAATTCTAGTTTGAAGATAAAAAATTTTACCTACCCCAATTGGGTTGGCCTAATGCTTAGAACCTCGTATTCGAAACCTCTCAATTTTTATCGATTCATTTGGAGTCAATTCATACAAAATTTTGTTCAGACGTTAAATTGGTCACCGTTAGACTTTAAATGGGTCCCCTTCGACCATGGAGTTGATTAATCGAGGTGCGCTGAACAAGAGTTTTATCTAAATGAAAAAAAAAAACTTGTATGTTACCTGAAGTCCCTGGGCTCCCAGATTCACTTTCGGGATCTCGACTTCAGAAGCCATCTTCACGCACTCTCTGTTTCTCTCTCTCTCTCCTACCTCCGATTGTCAAATTGCCTGCAACTTTATTTACGAGCAGTATATAAAGTTATAAAACCCAACAGAAGTTTTTTTTGGTGAGTATATATAGAGTGTGATTTTTAGTTGGGAAAGGTGTTGGGGTTTATGCTGACGCCACGGATTACGACACGTTTTCAACTAGTCCACAATTCACCGCAAGCATTGACGTCATGAAAGGGAGTGCTACATTTTTTTTGGACTTGATTTTCATAATTGCTTCTTTTGGGTAAAAAATCGAAATGTTCCATGTAATTAAGTGTTTGTGTCAACTTGGTCCTTATGGTTTTAATTGGCTCGATTTTGGTCCCTGTACATTCCATTTTGTTCCGATTTGGTCCAATTGCTAACTTCCATTAGTCAGCCGTTAGTCAGCCATGGTTCTAAATAAGCCAACTGACTTTTTTTTTGTCTTTAGTCAATTTTTTTTTTCGTATTTGTTAGTTTTTTGTCAATTTTTTGAGAATTATTGTATCGTTATGACAAGAGGAATCTAAAAAGTTAAAAATTACGATCGAAACCTAGGTTTTTTGAATAAAGACATCAATAAGCCAATTTTTTCGTCTTTATTAAAAAAAATTGGATTTCGATCATAATTTTTTACTTTTTAGATTTCTCTCGTCATCATGATGCAAAAATCTCCAAAAAATTGACGAAAAACTAAATAGGCCAATTGGCTTATTTTTTCATTTCAATTTACTTAATTTTCAAAGGGATATTAATCTCAGACATATGAATTTTTTTGTTCGAACCCTAATTATGTATTTCTGGCTCCATATTTGACGATTATATATGAAAAATTTCGTCAAGAACAATCATCAAATGAATATCTTGGTAACTCTGTTATTGATTGCAAGAGGTAATTTAGAGTAGAAGAACAGAAAGGCTATTTTGGAGCCCTGTTTAGCGGCAAAATGGAAGTATTTTGGAACTTTTTAGTGCAAAATGAAAATGGGAAGACAGACGGTCCCCCTTTTAGAGGGTTTACACGAAGAGAAGAGAGAGAGAGAATGAGGGCCTGGCCCGAGAATAGAAGAAAAGAAAATTCAATGATTTTGATTGGATGGATGAGTCTCACGCAATAACATCATCTTTTAAGGTTATTTTAAGAACTATTTTTCTTTATATGTATTGTTACCCTCCAGGATATTTGCAACCCTTAGACTAGTTTTTAACAACACATGATTTTGATTGCGAAATGAAAAAATAAGCCAATTGGCCTATTTAGTTTTTTGTCAATTTTTTGAGATTTTTGCATCATGATGACGAGAGAAATCTAAAAAGTAAAAAACTATGATCGAAATCCAATTTTTTTTGAATAAAGACGAAAAAATTGGCTTATTGTTGTCTTTATTAAAAAAAAAAGGTTTCGATCGTAATTTTTAACTTTTTAGATTCCTCTTGTCATAACGATGCAATAATTCTCAAAAAATTGACAAAAAACTAACAAATACGAAAAAAATTTGACTAAGGACAAAAAAAAAAAGTCAGTTGGCTTATTTAGAACTACGGCTTACTAACGGACTAACTGCTGACTAACGGAAGTTAGCAATTGGACCAAATCGGAACAAAATGGAATTTACAGGGACCAAAATCGAGCCAATTAGAACTACAAGGACCAAGTTGACACAAACACTTAACTACATGGACCATTTCGGTTTTTTCCCCTTTTTTATATGAGGTTAAAAATTATAGGGGGAATTCGGTTTCAGTGGCCGCAGGGGTACTTAGAGCTCGTTCCACTAACTGAAAAAGTTTCTTTTCTTCAATTTTTAAATTCAAATATAATAAAAATGAAAAATAATTTTTTGATATTTTTTGCACCGAATAAAAGATTTCAATGAAATCTATCAAATAAGATCCATATTGATCGAAAAATTATTTACGTAAACATATAATTTTTGAGCTTAAAATTTACCTTCTTTTTTAAAAACTCACTTTTTCTAAAAGTGGAACACACCCTTATTTTTTCAACCCATGGGGACAAAAATTACTTGTCCTATTTGACTGGCCCTATTGCACCAGGTGTCTCTGCAGCAACCCGGAAGGCAACGTTTTGGGTAAAAAAATTAAATTTTTACTATCAATTTGCAATCTTATGGAACAGAAACGTGATTATGAGAGCTCTATAGACAAAATTTGACTATGTATTTTTAGAATAATATGATCAGAATAATAAGATTTTCACACCCGTTCAAACAGATTAAAAATTGAAGCACTTAATTTTTTAATCATATTTTTTAATTTTAGTTGGGAAAGGTGTTGGGGTTTATGCTGACGCCACGGATTACGACACGTTTTCAACTAGTCCACAATGCTCCGCAAGCACTGACGTCATGAAACGGAGTGCTACATTTTTTTTTGGGACTTGATTTTCCTACTTTCTTTTTTATATGAGGTTAAATTATTCACGGACCCTCCGTATGGAAGAATTTGTCCACAAGTAATTATTTAATACTCTCAAGAGTATATGAATAGTATACTTTTTCCTTTCACATAATATATGGATCCCACATACGTTTTCTGTGTGGACCTCACATATTATGTGAGAAAAGAGAATATACTATTCATATATTTTGAAAGTATTGAATAATTTTCGTTTATCCACCCAGCCAATAAAATAAAAAGAAGACAACTCAGCGTGGACAATTGGAAAAAGTGGAACAATGTTGAAAAATGATTTTTTAGGATATTATGAAGCAGAAACTTGATTATGAGTTTTAGAGATAAAACTTAATTATGACATTTTAGAATAATATGATGAGAATAATAAAATCTTCACAGTCATTTAAACAGATTAAAAATTGGAGCACTTAATTTTGTAACCATATTTTTTAATATATAAACAGTTTAAAAATATTAAGCTCTCCAATTTTAAATCAATTTGGATCATATTATTCTAAAGAGCCATAATTAAATTTTGTCTCTATTGTAACATTCCTATTTTTTTTTGTTTTCTCTTTTCTTTTTCTTTGAAAAATACAAAAAAAAAATCGAAATGTTAAATTCAAATGCAATGATCAATTAATTAATTAGTTAAAACAACAACAATATGATAATGAACCTGTGGGCTCCCGCGCCCGAAAAACGCTAACTCGAAGAGTCGCCACCCGGATTTTTGAGATGGATCATCCGAGAAACCGAGGAGTCGTTTGGAAAAGGCTTTTGGTCTAGCGAAAATGTTGAGATGTTGGGTTCGGGAGACACATTACGAATGGGGAAGGTTTTTCTTTAAAAAGCACCTCATTCGCCCGGTAGAACCGGTCTCTACTTAATGTTTTCAAAAGGGAGAATTTTTAATATTATTTGGAATATCAAACTCTTCAATAAAGCACATAGCGGGGAAGGGACATGGGAAATATATCACATTGACGTGCATATGGTGTTATCTGTACAGTAGTGATAAAATGATGTGAGCAGATGAAATAAACAACATTCAGCAAGAAGCGGTCCGTCCTCAAAACCCATTCACGGCACCTTGAGATGCCGCGCGCGTCATCTCAACCTGCCGTGCGTGGTAGCTGCTCTGCTGTCAGACTGTTGCACACTTTCAAAACATTATTTAACTCACTGCTTTCTTTGTATATCTTTTGGAAAACTCATCAGAAGCCTCACGGCAGTCAGATCATTCCAAAAATGTCATCGTCTTTCTCAAAACATGGTTTTAAAGTAATTTTTAACATATTTGATCATTGGGATGATCTTGAAAAGCTTTTAAAAGAGCCGGAACATGGCTTGTAGATATGGTCTTATTTTAAGAGTAACAGAAACAGTAAACAGTAGGTACAGATAACCACAACAGAAGAAAACTCAGATCCAGGCATCCTGCTCACAATAGCATCAGTATGTACCATGTCGTGCGCTTAGGGTCAGGGTGACGCGCGTCTGATCAACAGACCGCGCGGTTCCCCAACCTCAGCACAGTTTTGATTTTATTTTATGAAAATAGGTTTTGAGTCAGGATCTAACCAAAAGGGTTTAGACCTACTGACAGAAAAGCCCCCTCAGGACCAGAACGGAGTCTAGTCCAAGGAAACAAGTGTTTACCTTTAGTTTCGAGCTTGATCAAGGGTTGTTGATGCGATGGTATGGATGGATTGTCACGGATGTAGATGGAAGAGGTTGAATGAGACACGGGGAGTATGTGTATGAGTGAAGGTTATGTATTTTGAGAAATGGGACTTTGAAGTTAATGAAGGATTAACTTTAATGATGAGAAAGGAATGAGTGAAGGTGCTTAAAGAATGTCTTTTGGGAATGACATCCTTTAAGACTTGGAAATGGAAATAGTATGAAGAAAGTGGGTGTGGGAACTTAGAGAGAGAAAGTAAAGAGAGCCAAAGGAAAGGCAAGAGAGAGACTCAAAAGAAGGACCCTTTCTCCTTGAGTGGAGGGGTCAATTTATAGGCAAAGGCCAAGGATTTTGAATTTCAAATAGTGGAGGTATTTTCAAGGGCGGGCGAAGTGCGATTTCGGTGAGCCAGTCATCGGGGCTCAAATCGGGCGTGGCCGGCGGCCTTTCGAGTCGGTCGGCCTTTTGCTCAAGGTGCCGTGCGGTTTAGTTTGTCTGGCACACGGTCCCTTGAATTTTCAAGGTGCAGTGCGCGCCAGTCTTGCTCCGCACGGTACCTCTTCCTTCGGTCCAGAGTCTTTTGGGCTTTGTCTGTGCTTTATCTGGGCCTGTCAGGTTTTTTTGGATTTTTTGGGCTTAGGGAGATCCCTTTTCAAGCTCGCAAAAGGCACCGTTTCCTCTGTTTCATCATCGGGGTGGACAAAGACTCTCCGAGGTCCGGATTGGGGTATCTACAGTAGTCCCTCTTTAACATAACTCGGATATCATTAGTTGGTACGAGTGACGCTTAAAGAATAGGCATCCCAATCCGTTGCTCTAGTGCCTTGGAACAGAGACAAATGAAAAATGCAAGTAAGTAACGATGGTGGTCGCGCTCGGGGAGCTGCCTACGTACCCCATTGTAGGGATCAGACCAGCGTAGTTCAATTGGGACAATGCAATGCGAGAAAACAAGTTCCGGAGGACAAAATCGTGCAGAGGCAATAATGGAGTGCTTGCAGCGCCGTGTGTCGTGCACAGTATCGTGAAAAACTTGAGACGAGCCCTCGGGAGGCGAAAATCGAGACGAGCCTTCGGGAGGCAAAAAATCGAGGCGAGAAAAGACGTTAGGTCCGTTAGACCGTGGCTCGAGAGACGAAGAGACGTTAGGTCCATTAGACCGTGGCTCAAGAGACGAAGAGACGTTAGGTCCGTTAGACCGTGGCTCGAGAGACGAAGAGACATTAGGTCCGTTAGACCGTGGCTCGAGAGACGAAAAAGCGAGACGAGCCGTCGAAAGGCGAAAATCGAATTTTGAGTTTTTGAGACGAGCCCTCGGGAGACGAAAATTGAGTTTTGAATTTTTGAGACGAGCCCTCGAAAGGCGAAAATTGAATTTTGAGTTTTTGAGACGAGCCCTCGGGAGGCGAAAATTGAGTTTTGAATTTTTGAGACGAGCCCTCGAAAGGCGAAAATTGAATTTTGAGTTTTCGAGACGAGCCCTCGGGAGGCGAAAATTGAGTTTTGAATTTTTGAGACGAGCCCTCGAAAGGCGAAAATTGAATTTTGAGTTTTCGAGACGAGCCCTCGGGAGGCGAAAATCGAATTTTGAATTTTTGAGACGCTGGGGAAAATATGTCGAGCTAAAAACGTTGGACTAAAAATCCAGAGACCAATCATGGCCAGTCCCGGAGGACGAATATCGAGGAAAAGACGAGTACGGTGAATCCTCGGGGAATCAAACGGTGCTATAACCAATGCACGCCATTCTAAAGGATCTTTACTGCAAAACGGCTGAGAATTGAGTTTTCAAGAGGATTTTGGTGGCTGATTGGATCAATTTTCGAGGAAACATTTAAACTTCTGAAGCCAGGGTGCCGTGCGGGCCAGTTCAAAGGCGCGCGGCACCTCATTTTTCCAGACACCCTTTCGATTTCCAAGAACAGTTGATAGGTTTGAGGGTACCCATTAATTCGGGTGTGCCCTTTCGTCGGCTGGAACGGCTTTATAAGCATGGTGGTGCCTCATTCTATGCACCACCAACAAAATTCCAAGAGTCTTTCTACTTTCTTCTCCTCTTTCTAGAAAAACAAGTCGCTTTCGAAGCCTCGGGATGGACAACAGCCGTCTAGCAGCCCGTGTCGAGGCTTTGGAGGCCGAAATGGCCTACTATCGTGGAGAGATCGAAGAACTAAACACGCAGATCGTGAGGCTCATCACAACCATCCGCTCCCTTCGTCGGGCCCTCTCCAATCTCCAGGATTTCTGCTTTGATCAGTAGGACAACAAGGACGACCCGGAGTCCGTTCCCAGGCGTGAGTCGGACGACTCTGTGGAGGATTCTGAGGGGAATCCGAATGGTTCGGACGACCGTTCGGACGGGGCAAACGATGCCTCGGATGGGGGTAGCGATTGAGGAGGAAGAGGAGAGATGAAGAAGAAGAAGAAGAAAGGGCAGTATGCCCATTTTATGTTTTTGCTGTTTTTCTCTTTTTCTCTTTTTTCTTTCTTTTTTTTGAACAATGTAATGGCAAGATCCCCGGGGGAAACCCCGGGTTTTTATTTAATGGAAAGTCCCTTTCTTCTTCCGCTTTCTGCATTCGAACTTCTTACTTCGTACGGATTTGAACGAATTGAACATGGTCCGCTATAAACTGTCTTCAGGAAGCAGAACAGTCAAAACAACTCAACGTGCCGTGCGCAGGCAATTTATGGACGCGCGGTATCGTGAACCAAGAAGTCTGCATGTCCATTCAACATGCCGTGCGCTTCGTCCAAGATGCTGTGCGGCTAGGATGGCTATGAACTCAATCCGGAATCGATTTCCAAGCGAACCGGTTCGGGGGAATATATATATACGCGGGGTGTACACAGTACACCCCACTCATTTTGAATTTCCCTCTCTCTCTTTCTCGATCATCCCTCTCTCCCTCACGGTTGTCTCTCTCTCTCTCTCTCTCGATTGTCTTTCTCTCCCTCGATCATTTCTCTCCATCTCTCGTTAGTCTCTCTCTCTCACTGTCGTTCCCTCTCTCTCTTGACTGCCCTCTCTCTCTCTCTCACACCACGATCATGGAGCCGAGTGATACGCCTGGTGACGATACGTCACTCCGGGTTGAGGCTACACCATCTCCCGCCCTTCCGGGGGATGATACGACAGTTGGGGTTGAGCGAGAGACCTCTGTGCAGCCGGCATTGGTCGAGGAGACCGCAGCCGGGGCTGCTGCGGTGGGCGGTAGTGGTGGTGATGATGGTGGTGGTGTAGTGTTGGCCGGGTACGGTCAGGAGGTGGAGACTCCGGGTGCAGTGGAGTCGAGGAGCGACGCCGAGATCTCGGACCGGTGGGAGACGGTGGCTAGCGCGGAGGAGAGAGCCACGGAGGGTCCCAGCGGTGGTGGTTTGGGCCAGGTGGCAGAGGAGACAGAGGTCTCTCCTGTGAGAGAGCCTCGGACTGACTTGGGGAAGGCCCCCATCGTTGCGGACGAGCCGGTGGTGGAGCCAGTAGTGGAGGACACACCGCCCACGTTTGTGGGCAGTGGTACAAGTGCAGGGTCATCACGCCATATAGGCGTGGGAGACTACTTAATGACGGCGTCCATGGAGGACGTGCTGGAATTAGTGCGGGGGTATCCTGGGTTGGCGGACGCTTTACTGGCGTCACGCAAGGCAGAGCTGGAGGCCGAGGTTAGGACTGAGGGTGTCGGGGAGCCGGAGGCTAAGGAGAGGCAAGCTGACGAGGAGGCCGGAGGGGTGGTGGCTCCTCGTACTACTGTGGTGGCTGAGGCAACACTAGCGTTGCAGGGGCGAGGGGCCTATGACGAGGCGACCTACGTGCCCTTTTAGCACGTGGCGGTGCCCTCGCTTTTTGACCCTTACACTCCGAGGAGGTTGACTTACGACGAGGCTCTAGTTTTGAGGGACGCTCAGCAGCATCTTTTTTTACGCCGAGACGAGGTATATTTTAAATATCTGTATTTCAAATTCCAATGCATCGTATTTCCATTTCATTGTATTCAAGTACACCACTGTATTGTACGCCATGCCTGTTTACGGAATACTTGCTGATTTGTTGCAACAGGCGATCTCGCAATCGTGCTATGGAGGTTCGGCGGGTGTACCGACATTCTAGGAGAGGTTGCTTGAGGCTTCGCGGGAGATAGCGAGGCGGGCCGATTTTGGAGAGTTTGTCGGGGTGTTGGCGAGGGGCGTGTGCAATGCTCGCCCGGTGGTTAGGGCTCTGGCTGAGAGGTGGTGGGATACGACGAACACCCTCCATTTCAACTTTGGTGAGCTGACCGTGACGCCGTTGGACTTTGCGGCGATTACTAGTCTCAGGGTCGGAGGTGACCCTATTCCTTTTGACGCTGCCACAGGGAGGCAGGCGGCGTTCCAGCGGGCGATGCTGGGGTACGAGCTGAGAGCAGAGGGAGACGATGCCAAGTATGCTCAGCTCCTAGGGTTTTGGACGGAGAGGCTCCCGATTGATAGGGTGGAGGAGGAGTAGATGGCGAGGTGCTTTCTGCTATACTTGCTTGGTGCGTCTCTGTTTCTCAACAGGCGCAATCGAGTACACCTTTCGCTTCTCCCGGCCTTGAGGGACGTCGGGGAGATCGCCCGCTTCGATTGGGGAGGTGCAGCACTGGGGACGTGCTATGCCTTCATGGGCTCTCTTTCTCGCGGGACAGGAGTGAGCCTCGGAGGCTACTGGAGGGTCTGGGAGGTATATCTCGCCTCCTTTCTTATGAATAGTTAGCTTTCCATTTATATCCCCTCGATGTATATCTTGTGCTAACTTTCAATATTTTGAATTGCAGCTTTGGACGTACGAGGTTATAGGGATGTACCCTCCCGAGACTACGTGTCCCGATGACACGATACTCCCCCGAGCCCTGCGCTGGTCGACGGAGTACAAGGGCGTGAAGAGGGGAAGAGGCAAGCTGGATGCCTTCCGTCTTTACTTGGACGAGCTGCGTCCTGATCAGGTATTAAGGCATTTCCATACCTATTTCCATGGCTTTCTTGCTCATTTCCATTCAAGCGAGATGCCACTGACCACAGCACCACCACGCGGTTACACGGGTGGAGGAACTTACACATTCTCTTTCTTGATCCGGTGTAGTGGAAAAGAAGACTGGGCTCCCGTGAAGGTGCTCCTGGGGGCACTGAATATTTTTTTCCCCATTCAGGCCCCACATTCTCAAGGAGCGTTGCCGGTTGCCAGACCAGTACTCACGGAGGGAGGTCGAGCAGTTCACACTGCCAGACCTCGAGTTGGAGCTATTCTTCGAGGCAGGTGCCAGTCTCGCTGCTGACTACGCAGAGTACTGTGCTCAGTACTTGATGGCGAGTCTGGGGATACGCGCCGCTTGGGAGGCGGCGCAGGCGGCACGAGGAGGCGTTGGAGGAAGGAGAGGAAAGAAGCGAGGTAAAGGCGACGGGGGCAGCGAAGGACACGGGGGCCGCGGTGATGGAGGTCGCAGCGAGGATGCAGGCCCGAGTGGTTCCAGTCTCCCTGCCCTTTCCTGGACAGTGGACGTGACTACTCCCCAGGGAGCTCCGGGCCTGGTCGTAGTGCCACGCCCTGCAGTGGAGGCTCCAGAGTTTCTTGCTCAGGTATAACATGCTTTCCTTCTGACACTCGCTTCTTTCGCATGTTCTCGATCGATTTCTTCATTTCAGGCTCCTCCAGGTTCGTGAAGGAGATGGCGGAGGCCATGATGAGCCTGGAGCACCGGTGAGGCAAGACGCCATGGGCCACCCTCGGAGGTGTTGCTCGCTGGCGGGATGATGGTACGCTCTTGAACTCTAATCTTTACTTTACTTCTATCGCTTATATCATGATTATGATGCAAATGCCATGGTAAACCATTGCAGTTGAGGAGGGGCTCCACGCGGGTTACGGCGGAAGTCCGTCCGTCCTATAGTACGACAGGTCTCCTCTGCCAGCTCACGGGAGGAGCCGGCATCGAAGAGGACACGGCACTCGGCGGGGGCTGAGGATGAGCCCATCGACCTTTCTGAGGACGAGACCCTCGAGCCTACAGACGTCGACCTGGAGGCCACTTGAGGAGGCACCGTGCCGAGGGCGACCGGCACTCCGGAGGCGAGCAGCTCTCCAGCAGACGAGGAGGTCTCTGAGGAGGACGAGGAGGAGGGCGAGGATGGGGTTGACAAGAGTTGAGCTCCTCTTTTGTTTTGTTCTTTTGGTGGGGCCTGCATGCCTCTTTTGTGGGGCGCCTGTTTGCCTTTGATAGGTAGGATTTTGATCATTGGGCCATTATGCCCCTTTTGTACTTTGACTCATGGATGCCTTTTGGGGTTTATATACAGAGATTTTGTTCCTTCATTGTTTACGCCATTCAATCTCCTTTTGTTTGGATGAAGAAAACTGAATGACTAAGGCATTAACTGAAACGTGCAACTGGCCATTGATTCGATAGATCGAGCTAAATGTGGGATTTGCAATGAGGGACGTATTAACAATCGAAACATATTGACAATGGAATAGAAATCAAAGGAAGCAACTGGGCAAACCATTATAAAATTGACTCCGCATACAAGACTTCGAACATCTTCGTAACCGACTCCGGACACGAGTAAAAACCTTTAAATCTCGATATGAGACTCGGAGATTCTACTTTGCTTTTGAAATATACTCGAAAAGTAGGAAAATGTTGACTTTAGTATATGACATTTTCGAGTTTTGACTTTGAACACGAACCGGAACCTGAATTAAGTCACTTTTGACATTATTACCTGTAGGACTTGAAAGAACGACTTGGAATGACCCGAAACGGACTCTGACACCTTGACATGACTTAAAAAATGGATTTTATCGAATTTTCGTGCCACGATGACGAATCCCGGGAGTTGTCTTGAAACGAAACATCCCTGAAGTTCCAAACACCCGTTAGAGTGTGTTCTAGTGGTTGCTGGTGCTTCATAGTGCCCCGATTCCCTTTTGGCATGTTGCTGCTAAAAACTGCAGAAATGCAGATTCAACCTGCCGTGCGGACCACCCAAGGTGCCGTGCGGGTCAGAATCTGTCACACGGTACCTCAATCACTTTGCCGTGGGATCTCCTTGGTTTCAACATGCCGTGCGACACGGCAAGGTGCCGCGCGAGGCAGCTTTCCTGACAGATTCCAGTTTTGATGCTTTCCAAGGCAGATTGCTCGGGGGTTGAGGTTTGACCCATGCAATGGCATTTCTGAACCAGTGCATGTCTGTTTTGAACCTTTTAGGACTTGACCAAGCCTTTCCCTATGTAGGACTCATGGTAAACATGCACCTTTTGAAACCCAAGGCTCTTTGAAAGTTGAGGTTGTCCCTTCTACCCCTCCTATAAATTCAAGCTCTCTCATACCACATTCTCCCCACCTCATCCAACTCTTATTTTCCTTCCCTATTCCTCGAAATGGCTCTTTCTCTCACCGGTTCGCTCCGTCCGTGGTTGGCTTCCATGGAGGGCGTCGATTGGCTCAACTTCCGAGCTCATGGTCTCTATTCCATGCGGTACCTCCGCAACATTCGTCTCCTTCCCGAACTTTTGAGGGCAGCTGTGAGTTTCTGGGATCCGGAGGTTCACATGTTTCGGTTTGGCGATCAGGAGCTCTGTCCTACCGTCGAGGAGTTCCGTGCGTACCTCGAGGGTTTTGGTTCAGGGGATGTCATCATTCCTCCCGTGCGTGAGAGTGCTTACAGAGTCTTGGTTGCGGCCCTTGGACTGGGTGATGGTGCTGCTCGCTACTTGGTCAGGAATGGCCATCTCAATGTCATGCGCCTTATCGAGCTATTTTCTCCTCCTGGCGATCTTGGAGACATGACTTATCAGACTCGACGCATGACTGCTCTCTGCATGTGTTTGCTTGCGGCCTATCTCTTGGTTCCTTCTGCCGGTCATGCTAGCTCGGCGCTAGTCAGCGTTGCTATTCAAGTTGAGGCTCGAAAGGACGTGATTCCGATGGTTTTGGCCGAGACATTGATCGGTTTGGACAAGGTTCATTCTGGAGAGGTCGAGACTTTCGGAGGTGGTCCTCTTCTCCTACAGGTTGGCTTTTCACTCAGCTCTCCTTTTTCGGGTTTCTCCCACGTTCTCATTTTACCTCGACACTCGGCTTGGCTTTTTATGGCTTCTTACTTGTTTTTTGTCTTCCCACATATTTGGCTTTGCGACAAGGTGAATGTGCTGACTATTCCACCCGGCAACTGGTCATATGAGGCGAGGTTACTTTCTCAACGATGCTTTGAGTTTGAGGCTAGGAGCAGGGCCGAGTGGGTTGACTTCCTCAGGCGCCGGCGAGCGGAGACTGTTGCTTGGAGGTGTCGATGGCTAGATCTCCCTCCCATGACAGTGCAGTACATGAGCCCTCAGTGGGTTGTTCTTGCTGGTTTGAGAGCTTTCACCTCATACATCCCTTACCGCATTCAGCGTCAGCTCGGGTTGAGGCAGGAGGCCCCTGCTGAGGTTCTCGTGGATGTGGTTCTGCCTCTTTTTAGCCATTCAGTTCTTTGCCATTACCAGCGTTTCTGGAGGACACGCGAGATGACCGACGCGCATCCCTACCCTTCTGTGGCGATACGCGGGAGCTATCGAAAGTGGCTTAGGAGGGACATTGCAGCGAGGGCTGGAGCTCAAGGGAACTGACTCGATCCTACCACCCTGACCGTTGAATAAATTATGGACCCCTTTTCATTATGTTGCACTTCTTTTTGGTTTTTTGAAAGCTTTGCTCAACCTTATGTAGTAGAAGCAATCGTGTTAATAAAAACGAGTCTTGGAGGGTTTTCCCCCTTCTCGACTTTTGTTCCTCAAACCTTCTCAACCTGGATTTTTATTTTGATGGATCGTGACCGGTTCTCAGTGTGAGACTGCCTACGTATCCTTCTGGCGAAGGAATCAGGTCATGACGTAGTTCAGGGTAGGGTTCGCTCTGGTTTTAACACTCTCCTTTTGCGCTCTAACTTTTGCCTAGAACCGCCCTTTCGGATTTTCGATCTAGCGAGCTCATTTATTGTATGCCTTAACTTTTGCCTAGGATGCCTTGACAAGTTTTCATCCTGGCAGGCTTTGCTCTAATTTTTGCCTAGGACTGTCCGCCCTTGCGGTTTTCAGCCTAGCGAGCTTCTCTCAGGGGTAATAGCGCTTGAGTTGATCCAGGTTAACCAAGGTTGAGAATTGCCTCGCCCAAGTCGATGAGTTTGTGTAGCTCCTCCAGAAAGGATGGTCTTGATAATGTATGGTCCGGACCATTTTGGTCGAAACTTTCCTCGTGGGTAGTAAACAGGAGCCCGGATTTCCTTTAATAGCATTTGACCCTCTATCAAGTTCCTGGGTTTCACTTTCTTGTTGAATGCCCGTGCAATCCTTCGTTGGTATCCTTGAATGTGGTAAAGAGCCCTTAACCGGCGTTCATCAAATAGCATAAGTTCTTCAAATCGATTACTCAACCATTCTGCCTCTTGGACTTCACACTCAATCATGGTCCGAAGAGATGGGACTTCTAACTCGATGGGAAGCACTGCTTCCATTCCATAAACCAAAGAGTAGGGGGTTGCTCCTGTTGGCGTTCGCACAGATGTGCGATACCCCCACAAAGCCAGGGGTAGTTGTTCACGCCAGTCCCTTGCAGATTGAACAGTCTTCTCCAGAATGGCTTTGATCGTCTTGTTTGCCGCTTCCACAGCGCCATTGGTCTGCGGCCGATAAGTCGTTGATTTGTGCACTTGAATTTGGAATTCATCCAGAACTTCTCGGGCTCGTCCTTTGAAATGGACTCCATTGTCAGATACGAAAGCTTGGGGGACCCCGTACCGGTAAACGACATTTTGCTTGATAAAGTGTGCAACTTGGACCGCGGTCAAAGTGGCATAGGAAGCAGCTTCTACCCATTTCGTGAAATAATCAACAGCTACCAAAATGAACTTGTGACCGTTGGATGCCGCCGGCACTATTCTCCCGATGACGTCAATTCCCCACGTCGAGAAAGGCCATGGTGAGGTCATTTGTTGCAACTCATGCGGCGGGACATGCGTGAGATTGGCGTGAATCTGGCACCTTCTACACCTTCGCACATACTCCACACATTCCGTTTCCATGGTGGTCCAGAAGTCTCCTTGCCTGAGAATTTTCTTGGCGAGCATTATACCATTCATGTGAGGGCCGCATACACCTTCGTGGATTTCTTCCATTACCCTCTTCGCATCTTCCCCATGGATACACAATTTGTGCGTGTCACAGTGTGACCTTCGGTAAAGGTTCCCTCCGCAGATAATGTATTGAGCTGCCATTCTTTGGAGAGCGATTCGGTCCTTCTTGCTTGCTCCCATGGGGTACTCTCCTCTCTCCACATATCTCCAAATGTCATAATACCATGGATGGCCGTCATCGGGCTCGTCAACTGCCATGACATGCTGGTATACTGGAATATCCTTTTGTTCTATCACGATTGGTCTTAACTTTATGCCAACAGGAATCTCGATCATTGATGCCAATGTCGCCAAAGCATCTGCAAATTGATTTTTGAATCTCGGGACATGAGTGAATGTCACCTTGCTGAAGTGAGGGATAAGGTCTTCGAGATCCTGATGATAGGGTTTCAGCTTTTCTTCCTTAACCTTCCAGTCGCCATTTGCTTGAGATACAACTAAGTTTGAATCTCCCACAACTTCCAGTTTTTCTATGCCGATCTCGATGGCTGCCTCCATGCCCACGATACAAGCCTCGTACTCTGCCTGATTATTGGTGACTTTAGAGTTGAGCTTGAATGCCAACGGGATGTGCGATCCATCGAGCAAAATAAGCAATACACCGATTCCAAACCCTTTCTGGTTGGCTGCTCCATCAAAGTACAACTGCCAAATGTCCTCGGCTACCGTCATTATGTCTTCATCGAGGAAATTGAATTCGGCATCTTCTCCTCCTTCGACTGGGCAATCGGCTAGGAATTCCGCGACGGCTCTTCCTTTTACTGACTTTCGGGTGACATATTTTAACTCAAATTCGGCCAACATCAGTAGCCACTGTGCCATCCTGCCTGTGAGGGCCGGTTTCTCGAATAGATATTTTAGGGGATCCATACGAGATATCAGCCTTACCGGATAGGCCAGCATATAATGCCTCAACTTCCTGGAAGCCCATACAAGTGCCCAGCATGTCTTTTCTAGGGGAGTATAACGCTCATCGGGTCCAACCATCTTCTTCCTGAGGTAGTAAACAGCTTTTTCAACCCCATCATTTCCTTCCTGCGCCGACATACACCCCATCGAAGACGGAGTCACTGACAGGTATAGGATCAAAGGTTTTCCTGTTACGGGCGGCGTCAACACAGGCAGCTTGTGTAGGTAGGCCTTGATGGCTTCGAAAACTTTTTGGCACCTATCATCCCAAACGAATGGCACTCCTTTCTTGAGCAAGCGGAACAGGGGTTCACAGGTTGAGGTCAGTCTTGTGAATTGCACCTTGCCAAGGAAACTCCTTACATCCTTCTCAGATCGCGGTGGCTTTATTTCTAGGATGGCTTTGATCTTTGATGGATCGACCTCGATGCCTCGGGTGGTGATCATGAATCCGAGCATTTTCCCTGCAGTGACCCCAAATGTGCATTTGGTGGGATTGAGGCGCATCTTGTACTTCCTAGAAGATGCCCTTCTCGCTCTTTGGCTTTAATAATCATATCGTCAACGTAGACCTTTACTTCTTTGTGAATCATGTCGTGTAATAATGCCGTGGCGGCCCACTGGTAAGTGGATCCTGCATTCTTTAGTCCGAAGGGCATGACTCGATAACAATACGTCCCCCACTCAGTGACGAACGTAGTCTTCTCCCGATCCTCTAGAGCCATAAGGATTTGATTATACCCCAAAAAACCATCCATGAAAGAGAGCAGGGCATGGCCGGCGGTATTATCAACTAGCACATCAATGTGCGGTAGTGGGAAGTCATCTTTAGGGCTGGTTTTGTTAAGGTCCCTGAAATCGACACAGACCCTTATTTTGCCATCTTTCTTTGGCACGGGGACGATGTTTGCAACCCACTGAGGGTACTCGGTTACCATTAAAAACCCAGCGTTAATCTGTTTAGTGACTTCCTCTTTAATCTTAAGCACCCAATCAGGTCTCATGTGCCTTAGTTTCTGTTTTACTGGTTTTGTGTCGGGATAAAGAGGAATCCGGTGTTCCACGATTTCAGGATCGATTCCGGGCATATCTGTGTGTGACCATGCAAACACATCTTTGAATTCCTTGAGCAAGTCTACAAGGGCTTCGTGCTCTTCAGCGGTTAGCGCGGAACCAATCTGGGTCATCCGGGGATTCCCTTTATCTCTCAAATTTATTAAAACGATTTCTTCTTTTACAGGCTGAGCATGTCTTTCATCTTCCCTGTCGATTAGGGATCGGATTTCTTTGGGGATGTCCCCGTCGAAATCAATCTCTTCATCATCAGGGTCGACGCAATCAAAGTCAGGGAAGTAAGCAGAATCAGATTCATTCATTTCATGATCAATGGAGGCCTCGGGGGCACCATACATACGGGTGGATTCGAACTTGAAATACAGACGCTGAGAGTTTGGGTCGAGAGGCACCAGCTCGGACTCGGACAGATTCTGTGAAGACTTGGCTTAACAGACTCAGATTCAGGCTCGGACTCTGATCCATGGTAAGTTGCACTTGGCATGAAGGTCCAGTTTTTGTATTCTCCAGCAGCATCCATGATGAGCAAAGTTGGATCCTCGGGGGTTCCTTGTTCCATCATCAGCACTTCCGCTTCTACAGCTGTACCCATTGATTCGTCTTCCCTGAATAGAGTTGCGAGACTACCCATGGCGAAGACCTCAATCCAGTCGACCGGTTCCTTCTGTCCCTTCTCAACCTCAGTTTCTTCCTCACTATCAGGCCAGACATCGTTGGCAAATATCTCAAATCCTGGTAAGAAGGTATTGGTTTCCGCATCCCAGAAAGGTTTCGGCTGCCCCTGATAGTTCTGTTTTGCTTCTTCTTTGACAAAGTAATCCTTCAGTCTGTTCCCCTTCTTCACCTTGTTGTTACTCAAGGGTGAGTAACCAAGGCCAGTCGTACGCATCAAAGTGCCCTAGGTTTCAAACTTTGCGGGGCCCTGGAGGTTCTTTCCCAGTCCCAATCCTGGCATGTAAGACATTTTCTTCATTATCTTAATGGCGACGTTGCTCACAACGAAGTCATCATCAATTCTAACTGAATAGACAGACTTGGAAATATCCAGAGAGAATCCTCCCAATGTGATATCTTCTTTTCCGTGTTGAATTTCCAAGAGTGGGGCATTGTCTTCAACAGGGGCATGGATCTCAGAGTCCCCGTGAATAGTAAGCATTCCCGTTTCCAGTCCCAGCCGAATTTTCTGATGGAGTGTGGAGGGCACAGCCATGATGTCTGGCCGGTGCAGCTAGGGCCTTCCCAGGAGCAGGTTGAAGGAGGCGGGGATATTCACCACGTGAAACTCCACTTCCGTTTGATATGGTCCGAAGGTCATAGGAATCATGAGAGTCCCAACCACATCCCTCCGAGTGTTGTCATATGCTCGGACCTTGACTTCTGATGGGGAGAAGTCCTTATTTTTGTACCCCAAGTAGTAAGCAACACGGAGTGGACAGACATTAATTGCTGAACCATTGTCGACCAAGATTACTGGAACCGATTTGCCATGGCATTTCAGGGTGATGTGCAGCGGCTGGATCAGTTCCTTCGGCGAGTAAGTCTCGATCAGTAAAGGTGATAACATGATTGAGGTATGGTTTTCGATTGCCACAAGCTCATCGGGGTTATAGCGGAAGGAACCTTCAGTTGAGAGAGTGCTTGAATGAGCCCTTCACGATGGCGTGTGGAATGAACCAGCACATCCCAGACAGACATCTTGGCATGAGTTTGCTCGAGTTGATGCTTAATCATTCCTTCGGGGTTCTTTTCTGGTCGGGAAGGTTCCTTAGCTGGTGGGTCAAAGGGTCGGAAGGTGCTTTTGACCGGGGTGGTAAAGGGATCCGAGGGCTCTGCGGCTGCAGGGTTGGAAGGTTCTCTAACTTGAAGGTTTGGAGGTTGGTACATATGGCCACTTCTGGTTAGGTGATCAATCTGACGGTACTTTGACTCTTCATTCCATAAATCAGCCAGGGCTTTACGCTTGTTTCCAATAGTCGTATCCCACAGATTGGCAGCCAAATCAGAAATAACCAAGTCATCCCACAGATCTTCGGGCTTCCATTTTTCGGCCTCCATTACGGTCTTGTTAACAGTCCATTCCTCGTTTCCCACTTTTATGTTAACCACCTCAGTGTTAGCCCACAAGTTTGTTCCAAACGCTGGTTCATCTTCCCATAAGTTCATCATAGCAACTTCAGCATCTTTTGGAAAAGTAACCGATGATTCGGATCCAGTCTCATCGACAAGGTAGTCCATCGGGTCAAACTCATTGCTAGCGACTTCTTCTTCAAATCCAGGAAGGTTCGGGTACGGGGTGAGGCTCACATTGCTATACAGGTTGTTGATGACAAAATCATTAAGATGAGAGAAATCCGAGCGGAGCGGAGCGAGCTCTGGCCAGTTGTACGTCATTATCTCAGGTGGATATCCAAACTGGTATTCTTCACCGAACAGTGCTGGCAGGGTGAAGGTATCCAAAGGGTCATTCCAGGCCAAAAGCTGGTACTCGTCTGGGGTTGGGTCCCATTCAGGCACATCTTGGAAAACTTGGTATTCTTCCCCTTGATTTTCAAACAGTGCATACAAAGAGAACCCATCAAGAGGATCTGCCTGGATGTTCTGCCAATCAACCTCCCATCCGGCTTCGAACAAGGGTTCGTCATTTCTTTGAAAATTGACAGCTTCAAATTCTTCCCAATCAGCAATCAGTTCTCCCCATGTATCTTTCCATTCCCATATAGAACGAAAGGCAGTTTATTCGGAAATTTCACTAGCAGAGATTGGTTCGGTATCAGGGATAATGAACAGGGTAGGGTCAAATTCTGGGATGCTTTGATTTTTGGCTAAGGTGATTTGGTTAATACGGAAGGGAGCGTTGTGTTGGGGTAAAGGGTTTGAAACGGTATTTGGTTTATCCGCGAGCGGAGCGTCGACAATTTTGTTGTCAATGAGGTTTTGAATTTCATGGCGGAGACGGGTGCAATTGTCGGTGGTATGGCCGGGCATTTGGTGGAAGTCACAGTAGACGTTTTGGTTGAGGTTCGGTGGAATGGTTTGTGGTGGCGGAAGATGTTTCAACACTCCGATGTCTGTGAGTTTCTTAAGGAGAGTGGATCTTGGAGTGCTGAATTGGGTGAAGGTTCGGCTCTGGGATTTTGGTTTTTCAGAAATTTGGTTAACTTCTACAGGCTTAGTGGATGAAGTTCCTGCTTGGTTGGTATTTCCGAAGAGAACGTTGCCGTTTCCCGAATATGCCCTTTTAGATTTCGACCCGGATCCTGATTCCTTTTTCTCCAGAGTTCCATCTCGTAAGGCCTCCTCTACAGCCAATCCAGAATCATAAAAGGTTTCAAAATTTGGAGCAGCCTGAGAGAGAACCATGTACAGAGCAAAGGAGCTTGACAAGTTCTTGGTTATTATCCGTATTTGTTCTTTCAGGTCAGGCTTATTCTGCATCTGGGCAGCCTTAGCCCTCCAACGCTTCACGAAGTCGGCAAAGCTTTCCTTCTCACTCATTTTAGTGCTTTCCAATTCCCTCATGGTCATCTTCTGGTCGACATTGAAGTCATACTTAGCCACGAAAGCTGTCCCGATGTCTTCCCAAGTCCTTTTCTTGGATGGTTCGAGAGAGAGGAACCATTGCAGGGCTGGACCAGATAAGGACTTGTGGAAAAGTTGGGCCATAGCTTCTTTTTCGATGCCACGCATTGTGAGGGATCCGACATATCCTTGAAGATGGGCCCTTGGATCGCCGGTTCCATCGAACTTTGCAAAATCCACTCCTTTGAATTTTTCCGGCAGCTTGGCATTCGGAAAGAGGCATAGCTTGCTCATGTCGATTTCTTCTTTTCCAAGTCGTTTAATTTCTTGGACGGATTCCTCTAATTTGCCAATTTTATCCATAAGAGCGGCCAGGTTGGGGTCAACTGCTGGTATCTCAACTTTAGGTGGTTGCTCAGATTGCAGGGAAGTCTTGATCAAGAGCATATCGGTGATTTCCTGCATGCTTTCCATTATCATATTCATGTCGTTTTTCATAGAGACTACGGCGGCTTTGAGTTGCGCGTCAACGCCGGCGAGAGACTGTTTAAACTGAGCATCCATATTGGCCATATTCTGCCTAAGCTCTTCCACTCTGTCTCCCTGGTCAGACATGGATGAAAGATTTTCGGGCGGGATTGAGTCTATGGATTCTTCTACTACAGGTTCTTCCTCCTCCTCAACTTGGACCTCAAACAGTGGGGGTCCTTCCAGGGTGTCTATGCGAACTAGTCTCTGGGACAGACAGAACCAATTGGGTACAGTTTCTTTTCTTTGCAGGCGATCAATGATGGATGTACTGGCAACAAGTCAAAATGGAGCAACTCATAACCGATCCGGATACTTGCCCTACTTCTACCTATCTCCTAGAAACAAGGCCTAGGACGTACCGTGGTTCAAATCTCACTTAAGACGTTTGTACAGAAGATTTCTGATAGTCCGGGTAGGTGCTGTCAGGCAGGTTAAATTTCGAACGGGTCGGAGCCAGAGCCAATCTCCTTACCATGACCATTCGAGACAGAGCAATGTGACTACCGAAATCCAGATACGCACGCGCTTAAGGCTAGACCCAAACCAAGGGAGCCGTTCGGGCACGACAAACACCGGAGGTATCACAAACTCCATGGATTTAAGGTCTCCTAGACCGTCCTAGCGGACCTACCGTGGTTCAAATCTCACTTAAGACGTTCGTACAGAAGATTTCCGATAGTTCGGGTAAGTACCGTCAGGTAGGTTAAATTTCGAGCGGGTCGGAACCAGAGCCAATCTCCTTACCGTGACCATCCGAGACAGAGCAATGTAACTACCGGAATCCAGATACGCACGCGCTTAAGGCTAGATCCAAACCAAGGGAGCCGTTCGGGCACTGCAAACACCGGAGGTATCACAAACTCCATGGATTTAAGGTCTCCTAGATCGACTGGAGGGCCCTAAAGAATTCTAAGGGAGCCTATTCCTCTAGCCCGCAAGATGCAATGGTGTGTGGATGATGCGTGTGTACAGGAATAAAAGGCACGTAAGCAGGATATAACACATAAGTCCTAACCGTGGGTTCCTGTCCTAGTTGGGAAGGTTCTATGGCTATGTACAAGTGCAAAGGCTGGTTTTGGTCTTAAAAGGGTTCTCCAGACTAGAGCCAAGATGTACTACCCCGTGTCGAGTGTATTGCAAGACAACGGTCGAACAGTACGATGGCTCATCATAGTCGAGGGTTGCTAGGCATCCCGGGAGAGCTTGTCACCGGTAAACCGGGCAAAATAGCCGAGACACGCTTAGCGAGGCTTGTGCGGTGCAAAGTGTACAGAATAAAAGAGCTTAATCTTCCGAAAAATATTTGAAAATCCCCCTTTTAGAAAACACCTTTCAAGTTTGGCCCTTTTGGTCATTCAATACTTTTGTACACATTTTTTTTTAAAAAAAAGTATTGAATAAAAACGATCCCCAGCAGAGTCGCCACTGTGGGCTCCCGCGCCCGAAAAACGCTAACTCGAAGAGTCGCCACCCGGATTTTTGAGATGGATCATCCGAGAAACAGAGGAGTCGTTTGGAAAAGGCTTTTGGTCTAGCGAAAACGTTGAGATGTTGGGTTCGGGAGCCACATTACGAATGGGGAAGGTTTTTCTTCAAAAAGCACCTCATTCGCCCGGTAGAACCGGTCTCTACTTAATATTTTCAAAAGGGGGAATCTTCAATATTATTTGGAATATCAAACTCTTCAATAAAGCACATAGCGGGGAAGGGACATGGGAAATATATCATATTGACGTGCATGTGGTGCTGTCTGTACAGTCGTGATAAAATAATGTGAGCAGATGAAATAAACAACATTCAGCAAGCGATCTGGTCCTCAGCCAAACTGTTCACGGCACATTGAGATGCCGCGCGCGTCATCTCAACCTGCCGTGCGTGGTAGCTGCTCTGCTGTCAGACTATTGCACACTTTCAAAACATTATCTAGCTCACTGCTTTCTCTGTATATCTTTTGGAAAACTCATCAGAAGCCTCACGGCAGTCAGATCATCCCAAAAATGTCATCGTCTTTCTCAAAGCATGGTTTTAAAGTAATTTTTAACATATTTGATCATTTGGGATGATCTTGAAAAGCTTTTAAAAGAGCCTGAACATGGCTTGTAGATATGGTTTTATTTTAAGAGCAACAGAAACAGTAAACAGCAGGTACAGATAACCACAACAGAGGAAAACTCAGATCCAGGCATCCTGCTCACAATAGCATCAATATGTACCATGTCGTGCGCTTAGGGTCAGGGTGCCGCGCGTCTGATCAACAGACCGCGCGGTTCCCCAACCTCAGCACAGTGTTGATTTTATTTTATGAAAATAGGTTTTGAGTCAGGATCTAACCAAAAGGGTTTAGACCTACTGACAGAAAAGCCCCCTCAGGACCAGAACGGAGTCTAGTCCAAGGAAACAAGTGTTTACCTTTGGTTTCGAGCTTGATCAAGGGTCATTAATGCGATGGTATGGATGGATTGTCACGGATGTAGATGGAGGAGGTTGAATGAGACACGGGGAGTATGTGTATGAGTGAAGGTTAGGTATTTTGAGAAATGGGACTTTGAAGTTAACGAAAGATTAACTTCAATGATGAGAAAGGAGTGAGTGAAGGTGCTTAAAGAATATCTTTTAGGAATGACATCCTTTAAGACTTAGAAATGGAAGTGGTATGAAGAAAGTGGGTGTGGGAACTTAGAGAGAGAAAGTAAAGAGAGCCAAAGGAAAGGCAAGAGAGGGACTCAAAAGAAGGGCCCTTTCTCCTTGAGTGGAGGGGTCAATTTATAGGCAAAGGCCAAGGATTTTGAATTTCAAGTGGTGGATGTATTTTCTGGGCAGGCCAGAAGTGCATTTTTCTACCGATCATCACCGTGGGCTCAAATGGCGTGGCCCGATATCCGAGCCGTCGGCCTTTTTTGCTCAAGGTGCCGTGCGGTTCAGTTTTACCGCGCACGGTCCCTTGAATTTCTAAGGTGCCGTGCGCTTCAGTGCCAATCCGCACGGTACCTCTTCCTTCGGTCCAGAGTCTTTTGGGTTTTGTCTGGACTTTATCTGCGCCTGTCAGGTTTTTTTAGGTTTTTTGGTTTTTTGGGCTTAGGGAGATCCCTTCAAGCTCGCAAAAGGCACCGTTTCCTCTGTTTCATCATCGGGATGGACAAAAACTCTCCGAGGTCCGGATTGGGATGTCTACAGAACTTTATGTGTCATTTTTATGTATAATAATAACACTCTAACAATAAAAAGACAAAACATGTTCTCTGCCAAAAGTACAAACTTATAAACACTCAGGGGGTGGTTCATAATCTAAGTAACTTAATATGTTGATTTGGGCTGAATTAGTATATTAGAGTAATTAAAATCGCTAAAGTAAAATTTAACACAACAATTCAAACCCATTACTTTTTTTTTTTCCCCCTTTCCACTGTTCATGGCTGGAACAAAATGAAACTTCCCTCCACACTCAACTGCTTTGTAACGACCCGGAATTTCAACCCAATTTTTTTTTTCAAAAGAAGAAATTACTTTTAATCCAATAGTCAATAGTAATCGATTAATTATTTAAAATTGTAATTAGATTAAACTAGAACCTAGAATAATTTTTGGTAATTAAAATTTGTTTAGCATATAATTATCTTATCTTGTTCTATTCTATTTAAATTTAATTTTTTTGTTATACATACATATAATTGCATGCATGTACACTCCTACCATCCCTCCCTCTCCTACTCGATTTCTACCACCTCCGTAGCCCTTAAACCGAGCTAAATTCGTCCAATTAAAAACCCAATTCGATTAGGACTCGATTTGATCTTTCCACATCAAATTCACCTATTAATACACCATCCCATTAACCCACGAAGCCACCATGATATTCTCCTAACTCCTCTGACCAGAATAGATAGAAAAATCGTAAGAAAACAAAGCTCCAATCCATGGAGTTTTAGAGAGAGAAAGTGAGAGAGAGAAAAGTGGGTTTCGTACCTAGGCTCAATCAAAATCCAAATTGATCGTTCCAATTACTTCCCTCGACCCCAAGCATCTCCAAAGATCATCCAATTCGAGCCCAAGGTCCCCCGATCGACGAAACCGAAGTGGTCTTCCCCAAACGTTCAAGTTCGATCGAAAACCAATTCAATCCGATTCGAGGTACTATAATTCAATCCGAGCCCTCCTCTAAGTATATTTATGATTTATAGACATAACCCAATAGGCCCCGTAGTCCCATGCATTGAATACCACGAAAAAAAAAAAACAAAACAAAACAGTCGCCGACCTTGCGGCCGCGACCTTCGGGCGACCCAGCTGCTAGAACCAGTGAACTGGAGTTCGCGGACGAGAACTCCTTTGTTAGTCCAGCCGCGCGTTGATTTGTTTTCGTTTCGAATTGGCTTTGCGATCTTCTAAACTTAGATCTTGAACCCCGAACTATTTTTCATAGGTTCTTAACACATCAAAGTTCATACCTTGTTAATTTCATATTTTTTTTATTTAACTATCTATTTAATTAAATTTAATTAGTTATTGTGTAATCGTTTGTAAACTAAAATTCATTGCGACATGATAAATTACTCTATAAATCCCCAAACTATTTTTCTTAGATTCCTAACTTATTAAAGATCATAAGTTGCTGATTTCATATCTTTTTGATGTTATTAGTTATTTATTTTATTTTTAATTAAAGTTACAAACGAAAAATAGTTACGACCTTACAAAGAATGTTTTTAATATCTAAAATATTTTTCTTAGACTCCTAACAGTTCAAAGGTCATATGTTATTAAAATAATAATTTAATTATTTAATCCACTGATTATTATTATTTATGCTTTGGTTCTAAATAAAAATACTTTAAAATATTATTTAAGATGTTAAAAATTCCGAATAATTTTATTTAGACTTCTTACAGTCCTAAGATGATGTTTTGTTAATGTAAATATATTTTCAATTAATTAATTATTTATCATCTATTTATTCCTCTTTTGTCAATTAACTTAATCTTTTTATTTAAAATAATCCCACGAACCTCCAAACCCAACTTTTAGCACTCAAACTTGTTATAGAGGACCGTTGGGACTCTTATTAAGGTTACGATAATTATTCTAAAATTTTTACCTAATTAATGTATTTAATTAGTATTTAATTAACTTAATTACTTATAATTAATTAACGAAAGCCTAGAAAATTATTTTTAAATCTTAATTAATTAATTCTTTCATTCTTAATGACTTTGTGACCATACGAGATTAAGGGCAACGGCCCAGTCATAAAAAGTTATGTGATTGCATTGCCTAATAATTGTTTTGACTCGTCTGTTATTCTTAATTATTATTGAGATTGATATTGTGTTGATGCTTAATTTGAATGTTAGATTGGACCCTAGGGACATGGGGTGGTATACGATATAGAAATCACTTAGACGATGCTAAGTAATGGATAAATTGTGAAGTTTGTTTCTGTTTAGAGGTTGCCTGCAGGCGTGATGTTGAGATATGATGAGATTGTGATGAGAATTGAAACTGGCGAGAGTCCAGTGATGAATTGATAGACTGGCAAAGTAAGCCCAGTGATATTGTGATATTGTGATGATTGTGAAGTGGTATATAAGATAGGCGAACCCTAGCGATGTAACGGCATGATAAGCTTACCCTTTGTTGTAGTTATTGGGATGCACACTCGGTACATAACTTAGGTGTATCTGCGACAGCAAAAGGAAGTGATCTCATGGGACGGGATATGGCTAGCGGTTGGGGAGGAAAGATCTCGTGGAGAGATCTTAGATTTCATGTTAAGTTAATGGATAGCAATGAATCAAGTTATGTGAATTATCTCTGTTTTACTTTTTTCGCACCATATATATTCTGTTTGCCTGCTAGCTGTAAAGTAAGAGGGTGGTTGGGTTGGATTATTTTTTTGGGTGATTTATCACTCACGGATACGCTCGTATCCTGGTAAAATCGATTGCTTCGGCGATCAATTTGCTAGAGGGCGCAAGATTCAATGGAGGAGATTCAACGATGATGCAGTTCGACACGAAAAGAATATCAGTAATGAAGATCGAGGATGCTTAGGATTCGTATTAAGATTAGAGTCAGCTCTGAAGTTAATGTATTTTGATTCCGTAAAACTATCTTGAGATTGTATTAGCAAAAGCTTTATTTTGGAAAATCATATTTATTTAGCAATTTTTCTATAGAAATTATTTTATATTGCACCCGAAAAGTCGGGGCATGCTCTCTCCCCCATTCCAGCAGAAAATAAGGCTACCCATCACCCATCTGCAAATTGTAACCTCCCCACTTCTCCTACTATGCCCTCAATCCACGTTCACAGTCCACTTCTCCACTCATTCTCCCTATATACAACTCTAGGCCTCCGAAAATCAAAACAGTTACTCCTTTCCATTGTATTGGTCAGTCCAGAAAAAGAAAAAGAGAGAAAGAGAGAGAGCTTGAATACTCATCCATGGAGTTTTAAGAGAGAGGGAGAAAAACGGGTTCCTACGTAGCACTTCTCCATACATCAAATTCGGGCTTCCAATCAACCACTACATCCCCAAGCATCCGCAGCCCACCCTCCATTCATTCCGAGGCAGCCCCGGAGTTCTCCGATTCCGTAGTTTTCTCTAATCGCTAAAAATCGACCAAACCAATTAATCGCTTTTTCGGCCGGATTCAAGGTAGGATAATCATTTCCCTACTTCCTCCTAAGTATATTTAGTTTCTATGTGTCTATTTTGGCAAGTTATAATGAAGAAATTAGTAGCCACGCATTAAAATTTTAGAAACGCTCATATGCTCTGTTTTGAAAAATGGAAACGAAATGCTACTGTACATGCATGGATTGCTTCTTCAGTTTATGTTTTTATTATACTTTAAGCTTAGTCTTATGATTCTTTATGTTTCGTCCCTGGAACAGATGGAAACAACCGCCCTGCATCAAACTCACCTCAGTTGAAAATCCTCTGTTTTTCTGTTGAAATTCTACTGTAGCTTTTCCGTGGGTTTTCAAAGATTGCATACTGAAATTACACTCCACCCTTGTACTTGCTATAATGTACGAGATTGACCTAAAAAATTGCTATACTTCCAGTTCCGCTGTTGGTATATTAACTTTTATGTGAAATACATGTCAGGATTGTTTTTACTCGGAATGTTTGTAGTTGTTACCCAAATATCAGTGGTAGTGAAAGTTAATCATAAGAATAATAAGTCTCACAAATAGCAGAATCATATTTATAGGCTTTAAAAAAAAAGATCCTTAATGATAATACTAATATTAGCTTAGCTTAATGGAAGTCCATAATACATTAATAAAATCAGTGGATGGTTATAACGAACATGTAGAGTAAAAGATTATTGGCTAAGTAAAACAATGAACATGATAGTTAATGTAGTAAAGTATTGCAGTCAATAAGTATAAACACTCGTTATATAATATTAACAATTTTAGAAAACTAGAAGATCTAAGGAAAAGGAAAATACGGTAAAGTAATTTTAATGAACAAAATTTGTTTAGTAATGAATACAATTCGTAAAGTAACAGAAAGTAAAAAGAGTATAATACAACGATGGAATTACAAACGGCTAAAAGTTACAGCAGTAGTATATATACTAGATTAATACTTAAACCCTAAAAGATTAACGCATCAAATTAAAATTTTACGTTCACTTCATTATACCCTACGAGCTTACCAAATTATCTGAACGCTTATAAGTATGCTCCTGAGTTAATAAAATTACTATCGAACATACCATCTGAAAAAAAAAATTAATAAAAATTTTTTGTAAGAATATCAAAAAGCATTGGCCCAATCTCAAACCCTTATGTGTTTACTTTTCTGCACAATATCAATTGCCATGTTGCTTTCTTGCCAAAATGTATCATGTCATTAATTGAGTTGTTATTGGAATTTCCATGATGTACTTGCTAGATTAGACTTAGGTTCACAGGATGGTTACGAGTAGTGATTCACGTAGACGATGTTAAGTAAATGGAAATTGATAAAGTGTTGAGGTGTGAGGTTGTGGATTGTGATTTGAGCCATGACTATGGCATGGGTAACCAATAGGGCCCTGTGTTGAAATGGGTAACCAATGGGGCCCAGTGTTGAGAAATGTTGTGACGCTAATGTATAATGCGTCATGGGAAAATTCGCTTCTTTTGTTTAAGAGGGAATAGGTCCCATGAGACGATTATAGTTAGTGGTAGGGATGTCCGACCCTAATGTATGATGCGTCATGGGATGACTCGATCCTCCTGTTATGGTGTTAAGTGAGAACATGCTCGGTACATAACTTAGGTGCGCTCACCTAGGGCCCTGGTATAGGATAAGCAAGAGGAAGGGTGGACCCATGAGACGGTTGTAGTTAGTGGATGTGGGAGGAAAGGATCTCGTGGAGATGATCTTTAGATTTCATGTAAGATTATGGATAGTAAAGAAAATAACGATGTGCTATTATTCTGTACCTTTTGTATATTATCATTATCAATTGTTATATTGTTGAACTGCTAACTGTAGAGTAAGGGGTTAGTAGGGTTGGGATAACCTACTGAGTTTCAAAACTCATTATAGTGCCTTGGGCTGGCGTTTTATGCCAGGTAATTAAGAGACCGAAGAACAGAATCCTCTTCAAGATGATCAGCATTTGGGTGAAGACCTCCCAGCTGAGGAAGGGGAGTTTGTCGAGCCTTGGATGCCTTACCCTTAGAAGCTCTGTTAATTTAAAATATTGTTATTTGAATTTTCCAAAAGTGTTATCACATTTGTCAAACTCTGTTTTATTTCGATGGGTTGTAAAACAAGTAAGTAGTTTTGAATTTGGTATTGAGATTTCCGCTGCTAAACTCTGTCTAATAAAATATTTATTTCTTAAATTATTTTAAGGATTATTAAATCAATTAAAACTGATTTAATTAACGTATCCGAAAATCGGGGCGTTACATCTATGGTTCTCATAATCAAGTTTATGCTCCACAGGGTTTCAAATAAAGAACAAATACTTAATCATAAGAGACCTAGAGACAAAAATTAATTATGAAACTTTAAAATAATATTAAGATCTTCACACTGATTTAAAACGGATTGACAGGTGAAGGGCTTAATTTTATTGAACTGTTGATATATTAAAAAATATGGTTAAAAAAATTAAGTGTTACAATTTTAAATCCGTTTGAATTAATGTGAAGATCTTATTATTCTGATCATATTATTGTATGATTAAATTTTGTCTCTAAGACTCATAATTAAGTATATTTGTTTTTTATTTGTAACCTTGTAGCGTAGAAACTTGATTATGAGAGCCCTATAGATAAAATTTAATTACGACCCTTTAGAATAATAGGATCAGAATAATAAGATCTTCGCACTGATTTAAACGGATTGAAAATTGGAGCGCTTAATATTTTTGAACTGTTTATATATTAAAAAATAAAATGCTCCAATTTTTAATCTGTTTGCACCAATGCAAAGATCTTATTATTCTGATCATATTATTCTAAAAGAGTCATAATTAAATTTTGTCTCTAAACTCTCGTAATTATGTTTATGCTCCATAGGGTTCCAAAAAATCATTTTTGAACATTGTCCAACTTTTGGCCAATTGTCCCACGCTGAATTGTCTTTTTATTAGGTGGGCACACAATTCGTTCTGCCCGGAGGGTCTGTGTATAATTTACTATTCTTTATTGTCCTTGAATGTGTGAAAAAATGTCTTGAATAAAGAGCAATATAGTAAATTCAAGTGGATAAAGACAAAAAAGGAGTGCGAATTGTATAAGGGAGAGTGTGAAAATCAATTCGCATAAATTCTATACACAAAATTCCACGATTTTTACCACCGCCATTTGTGGGCCCTATCGTGCATTATTGCAGTAATTTGAATTGTTCATCTAATAAGTCTTCTGAATAGTATATCCATGAAGATTAGCTTGATAAGACATCAAAAGCAAGATCAAAAAATGAATTTTGGTTTGTAAAATGAACGGTCTATTCTGTCAGTAATTTTGAAGTTAAACTGTTAATGACTGTTTATTTTGTAAACCAAAATTTAATTTTTAATATACTATTGATTTCAGATCAAGTTTATTTTTTGCACAGATATACTAGTTTGCGGGCCTTACAAGTTGAGCGGTTCAGATTACTACAATAAACGCACGGTGAAACCAAGAATTGGTGGTAGAAACAGTGGAATTTTCCCCTAAGATGTAAGGAATTTAATTGCCAGATTATATGTGTGAAGATTGAAGTGTTTAAAATCTTTCTGGAAAATTATTTATACCACATGCAATGCGTGTACAAGTCAATTTTTAGTAAGGTATGCAAAAATAGCTTTTAGGTTATTTTTATATCTTTTGTTATGCCTTTACTTTATTTGCAAATAAACGGCAAAAAAATAATTATCAGACCAATCATGTAGTATTTTTTTTTTTTTTTTTTACTTGAAAGCAAGTCAAGTAGATCTATTAACGTCGTCCCTAGTTTGAGAAACACTAAATACAACGCAGGTAGTGGAATAGCAATTTGGAAGTGTTGTGGAGCATTTTCTATATATATATATATATATATATATATATATATATATATATATATATATATATATATATATATATATATATATATATATATATAAGCGAGTAGAGACAACAAATTGCAGAGAAACAAACACAAACACAGAGAGAGAGAGAGAGAGAGAGAGAGAGAGAGAGAGAGAGAGAGAGATATGTGAGCAATTCAACACCACCATCGAATGATAAAGTAAGAACACAAATGCAGAGAGAGGAAACTGAGAAACAGAACGGAGAAAGTAAACTGGGGTGTTGGTGGTTAGTTGGGTGTTGTAATTTGACCTCGTTAAATTTGCCAATTAATTAATGATACGTCTTTCCAAAATAGTTACACCTAGTGCTCTCCCTTTATATATTAGATTAGAATAGATGTTTATAGACATGTCTTGCACCCTTTAATCGATAAGACTGGTATCTCTTTTAGTTCACATGATTTGCACCATTTGGTGAAAGGACTAAAATCTCAAGTTCAATGAACTTGCTGCTCTGGTATGGCCGACTTGGGTATCTCTTAGTTCACATGATTTGCCCCAGTTGGGGAAAAGGCAAAAATCTTAAGTTCAGTGAACTTACTGCTCAGGTATGACAGACTTGGACCCTTGACAAGACAATAGGAGTGGCTCAACCATGGTTTTAGAGAGTTGTCCAACAAACACACTAAAATTTTATATTTTTGATATAAAATTTGATTATTGTTTGATATTCTTTGTACTGGATTATTGGTACAAATTAAAAGTAAATGAAATTTATTTAATTATATGAGTAAGTAGATAATATAGCTCAAAAAAAGAAAGAGAAAAACTAGGCCTGATAAATATAGCTCAACAAAGACCAATGCAATGGAGAGAATCACACATTTGTGCAAGAACCACCCTTTTTACCAACAAATTGCTGTAAGAACCACAAACATTGTGGTCGAGCCTACACTACTGTGTATTGGATAAGAGTCTTACAAGCTACAGCACCACATGGTAATGCTCTAGGAGCACACTTGTGCGTGTTTCATCTCAACACATCCAAATATTTAGGGGGGAAATCTGCACTAGCATGAGAAATCTTATTCAGAGCTTGCAAACTACATTTTATGTTACAATACAATAGACTTTCTTCTGAGAAAAGGAAGCACACTGAGTTCAGGCAGTCAGGCAGCAAATATTGGGCAATATGCAATCACTCGGAATCGTTTGGCAATGGAGTGTCTGCAAACTTATACGAAACACGGAGCAAAGTTTCATATGTTCTCAGCCCTGCCACCTCATGAACGGGAACTGCATCGGAAATCTGTTGTGCATCGTGTTCAGTCAGCTTCACTCTCAGGGCACCAATATTCTCATCAAGGTTTTTAATCTTAGTGGTCCCTGCAGATGTACAAGAACAGGTTAAATGCTAAACCATTTGGAACAAAACAAGATGCGAAAAGATGTAGAAAACACTTTGAAGAGCTAACTTAATACTAAGTTATTAGTCCAGGCCCCTGCCAAAAAACTATGCTTCCTTTTCCTTTCTTTGTTTATTTTTTTTATTTCCCGAGCTAATATTGAAGAAAAATGATAGTACAGGATTCAATAACTTCTGTAGAGCCTCCAAAAAGGTAAAGAGGTTGATACGAGGTAAAGCTCAGAGATTTGCCTCATGTCGCATTTCAGCTTCTAGCAGCTTTGACGTGGCTTTTTGCACCTACTACATTGCGAAGAGCCAAAATTTAAAAAAGGACTAAAACCAGTGTTTCCTTTCCTTGTCTTTCTTTTCTTGTTTTTAGCTGAACTTATACAATAAAAATGATAGAGTACAGGATTTGACCAGCTAGCAGCAACAAGAGAAATACGAATACTGTGATATCCCACATTGACGGCAAGAGTGGTCAGTCTTTATATAAACAACTAAGTGGAGTACTAGGAGTAGTAACTTGGGATCAAACATTTTTGATCATGTTGATACGTGCTTCATTCCTATTCGGCCGGTAGGGGGTATGGCAAAAACTCTGAAATTCAAAGCTGCGATTCCAACCCCAGATATTAAGGGGCATGCTAGTTGGTTGGTGGAGGCTGGAGCTTGGAAGAGGAGAAGAAGAATGGTATAATGGATGCCAACCTTTCACATTCAAAGGTGAAACTTCCAATCTCAAATGTCAAGTGGCATGATGGTTGGTGGAGGAGAAGAAGAATGGTAAAATGGTGGAACTGGAAAATGTCTTCTATAGTGACTCCAAAAGGGTCAAGAGCTTTGATACGAGGTAAAGCTCTGCCGTATGTCCAATGTTTCATTTTACCTTCAAGCAGTTTTGACAGCTTTTCAAACATACTGCATTGCCAATGAATCGGAATTTTGATTAGGCACTCACCAGGAATAGGTACCATATCGTCCCCTTGAAGAACCCATGCAAGTGCGAGTTGAACAACGCTGCAGCCATGCTTTTTAGCCAACTCTTCTATATGCATATAGAAGATCTTGTTGTGCTCTAAATTCTGTCCTGAAAACCTAGGTTGTGATTGCTGATAGAAAGAAAATATTAGTAAGTCATTCATCTAATTCATTGGACTACAACCAAGAAGAAGAAATTGCTGAACGAATAAGGTCTCGATGATGCTTTTCATCCATCACTAATAAAACTGAACCAAGAAAACAGATATGGATGTAGGTCAATACCAAGAAGCTATTTGCAGGGACACTCTCCACAACTGCCTTGCCACCAAAAAACCCACGAGAAATGGGGGAGTACGGAACTATCCCGATTCCAAGTTCCCTGATAACCAAAAAAATGAATTGAAAAAATTGGATTGAAGTAAACTATACAATGAGATGAAGTGTAAATGAAAATAATACTCCAATGAAGAAGAAATCACAAAACATGACAGAGAACAAAGTTGAACAGACATCTCCAACTTTTTGAAGATAATGCCAGTAAATTAGGATCGAAGTTCCACAATAATTTAGGCACCATATTAAATACCTGCAAACCGGGATTATTTCTTCCTCAATGTCACGAGTCAAAATGGAATACTCCATTTGTACAGCAGTGATGGGATGAACAGCATGCGCCCTCCTTATCGTATTTGGGCTTGCTTCTGATAATCCAATGTACTTTATTTTACCCTCCTCCACCAACTTCTTAAGTTCCCCCATCTGTCCGTTAAGCAGAAAATTCAACCCAGTTACAAATTCCAACATTGCTTAGCTGAAGGAAAAGATCACCGTCTCTTGGAAGAAAAAACAAAGGCGGTTAAGACAGTTTGTGTCTTGTTCGGAACAGAACGATACCAATGGCACTTATAACTGTCCAAACCACTTGGGGGCGTACTAACGAATCGAATAATAAACAAGATACTTACAGTTTCCTCAATAGGTACTGATGTGTCAATCCGGTGTACATAGTAGAGATCGATGTAGTCCACACCAAGGCGCTTCAAGCTAGCCTCACAACAGGAACGCACATATTCAGCTGTACCCTTCACAACCAACCCAGCAGAGTCAAATCTCAAGATTCCAAATTTTGTCGCTAATTGGATCTTTTCTCGCGGCAACTGCTTTAATGCCTGAAAGATTAAGGATCTTGAAATGAAATGGATGAACACCCAATTGGCGAAAGGCAGATTACAAACAGCTATAATAAAAAGATGGTTGTCCAGAAAATGCGGAAAAAGAGTTATGGTAGTTACGGGACAGTCGGCTACCCCGCCCCGACCGGTAGCTGCTGAGCCACGTCAAAAATGGTGAGTATAGTTTGCTGCTCTATACTGATGGCAAATAGAAATTCTTGTCCAATCAAATTCTATACCTTTATTGTATTTTCTAATCCTTTTGGTACATTGCATCGATCCATATTTTCTTTCTGATTCCAGAATGATCTGATGCTAAAAGGGTTATTTCTATGAATTTGTACTATCACTGTCTAGTTCTCAGTTTGATTTGAGTTCCAGAAACGAGCATAGTATATGGAGTATGTCTTCGACATATGCCAACCCTTCAAAAAGATCTGAGATGAGCATAACGACAATGGCACATCGTCCCAATGCAGAGGAAACACAAGTTTAGCATTTTAGATCTTCAGGACTTGTTCAAACAAACAATTTCGGCATAGTCTACCATTATCGGTAATGATTTTAAAAAATTATTACCGGTGACTATATTAAGTTCAATTCTTTACTTTGCTCTCCAGATAGAATACTAAGTTCCATTCTTTATTAAGTTCAAGTCTACAAGCAAGATTTCACAGCCAGGCCAAATGCACGGCTATCAATTATCATATAAATGGAACCTGCTACGTTATATACAATTTACCTTTCCCACTAGTATTTCGTTTGCATGGTCAGCCCCATAAACATCTGATGTATCAAAGAAAGTGATTCCTTTGCTAAAGGCGTACTTAAGTAATGCAATGCCATCTTCTTCAGAGACTGGAGAATTGTAGATTCCGGAGAGCCCCATACAGCCATAACCCAATTTTGAGACCTGAGAATAGAAACAGGTTGCACAGTCTGTAAAAATTAATGAGACGCAAAAGTGCCTTGACAAAACATTTCTTTAACTTACCCACAAGCTGCCTAACCCCAAGATTATTAGTCAAGGGTTTGGTTTACCTTACCATAATGTCTCGTGTTTGGTTATTGTCTTAGTACGTTTAAACGGAATCACCGAGTCGTGAAATCATACCGTATTAAATACTAAGTGACAATGGTTTTCAAGAGTTTGAAACATGAAATCATACCCTATTTGTTTTTCAATGTCTGTAATTTGTTAAAAGAGTTCTTCCCTAAAAATAAATCCTCAAAGAATAGTTTCAAAATCCATCAACCACATTCGTTCATTTGGAAATCGTTCACAAACGGAAAGTCGGTCTGGCCCTGACAATTTGACAGGCGTATTTAAGAAAATAAGAAAATGGGAGGCTTTTGTACATTTTTACAAGAAAAATGATAGAAAGACACTGCAACTTCAAAAAACAAAGTTATTAATATTCAACAAGTTAAGCATATCATTATAACAATGTAAAAGATCACTCAAAAAATTACGTTTCTAGCGGCAAAAGTACTGATTATGGTCGTATCACGAATTTCCACTCATTTGACATGCTCATTAAGATTGAACACAAGTATTTAGACCTATATTTAAGGGCGTTTCCGCTAAAACTAAACAGACTAACTTGACTAAAACCCATGTCTTCACGAATTTTTAGGTAGGTCATTAGCCTCACATATATATCAACTGAAATACCATTTAGAGTTGTAACGCCCTCAAAATCGGGTTCGTTAAATTTTCATTTTATTAGATAAACAAGAAAGAGTCTAGTTCATTATTACATCAAACTCATCAGAGAGTACTAATATTATTGACTATTGTCAGGATTCCAATAATATAGCAGAAAATGAACAATGCGCAACTTTTGGGGCTGAAATTAAAAATACGTAAAAAATTTGCTCCCCAACTTCGAATTCGGAGTTCCATTTTCTGCTGTACGAGCAGATTCAGATTGAGATCCTTGGTGGGAATTTATCATACCTGAAGTCCCTGGTTTCCCAGATTCACTTGCGGAATCCCAACTGCTTCAACAGCCATATTCAGTACCTTCCCTCTCGTCGTCTACCTCCGATTATCAACTGGCAACTTTCTTTTCTATATACTAACTAACACAGCTGCATGATGCATAGGTATATATGGTGTGAGTATCGGTTGAAAAACTGGGGTTTATGCTGGCGCCACGGATTACGTCAAGATTCAACTGGTCTACGACGCTCCGCAAGCACTGACGTCATCAAAGTCGCAACATCTATTCTACTACAGTAATATTTAGGAAATTGATTTTAGCACTTCAAAAATTGATAGAGGAGATCCAAAAGATATCGTTTTGTGTATCAATACAGTACAATTTTGAAACCCCTCCATCAATTTTTGGAAATCTTAATATTTATTCTAATAAATATCTATCTATCAATTTTCGAATATATAAGAGCATCCGCATCAGGATCTCTATATTTTGGACCAAATTACATCTTAAAAAGTAACTTTACTACTTTAGCTACTCACTTTAAAAATGTCTCCTGCATCAGACTTTCTATATCAAAAATATCCCATTAAAAATATTGTTTCTTTATTCTTAAAAAAAAACCAGCTAAACAAAACCTAGCATTTATGTCTATTGTCCCATGCGTACAAGTATTATAATAATAAACTAATGAGTAGAGGATGAACAGTGGATAGTCAAAAGAAAAGAGGCACTGTTCCATTTCTATTTTTCCACGAGCTTGAAGAGAGTCTGATGCAGACCATATTTTGTGCTTTACCCTAGCTACTTTAGCCAAAAGAGGAGTTTGCCTCTTCTGATGTGGATGCTCTAAGGGGGAGCATTTTTGTTGTGTACTCCCTTTGAAGCTATTTTAAATGTAGGCGACGACGGCGTCAGTATGGTAATGTAGAGATGTGATACTTATTTAATTGTTGTTTATCTGTTACGATAGGTTAATATATGTGTGCAGATTGAATTTTATCAAAATTTATACAAATGCTTCCCACCTATTGTTCGATCGAATTTTTACAAAACCCCCCAATGTCGGTAACTTTTTTTTTGGGAGAATTACATCTCAGTGGAAAAAGAACAGTAATTTAATTACAGATATCTAAGGAGCTGTTTGTTAGGGTTTTTAAGAAGGGAGGGAGTGGGAGAAGAAGGAAAAATGAGAGAAGGAGAAGGAAGAAGGTTGTTCGGTTAGTGGGAGAAGGTAGGAGGAGAGAGCTTATCCTTAAATTTGGAGGGGGTCTTTAAACTAACGACCCGAGCAATAGGATTTAATTTGTTTGGAACTCAGGAAAAAGAAATAAAAGAGAAGGAAATTTTTTTAATTTTTCCTTCTATTGTTTGGTTGAAAGAGAAAAAGAGGGAAGAAAATAAAGATTTTAAATTTAGTAAATAGTAAATTTTTCCTCCCATTTTCCTTCTCTTTTCTTTTCCTTTACTTTCCATAGGTTCCAAACGGATTCGGATGGAGAAGTCAGAAGTAAATGAAAATGCATGCACTTGAATTTTGTGATAAGTAGATAATTAATATGGCTCATAAGCCCCGGTGAATTTTTAACCAAAATAAGTATCTTTATTTTACATAGCATTTTGTATGAGGCATTTAGGTCCACGAACAGAGGCTTTGATACAAATCCAGGTCTATATAGCTTGGGAAATTAATTTCCGTAGCACCAAAAATATAAGCTTCGGAAATAATTTTTACACTCCGCTATTTAAATTAAACTTCGGAAATTTATCTTTTTAGTGTGGTTTAAAAATTCCATCATGTGTAATTTTAAGAGCTATCAATTAAATTTTGGGGCACATTTATAAGAAAGTGAAGTGCAAAAATTATTTCTGTATGCACATATAAAACTAACCCAACTAGGAAAAAAATACATTCGTTTTAAGAAAATAATTGATGGTAAATGCTTTGAACTTCTGTGACGACTCGAACTTTTACAATGCCATAGAAAAAATATAGCTACAAAATATTACAACTGGCGAGCCCAAAATTTTCAAATACAAACAAATGTACAAACACTTCAAAAATCTTCCTAGTACATAAGTCTCTTCCAATTGCTTAAACTCGGCCGCCACTAATCTTGTCATGTGCTTGTAACCACAAGTTATGCGAGAAGTATACAATACGAAGAAGAATGGGTCAAAACAAAGGAATTAGCTTAGTGAACGATATAATTAAGTCACATAACAGATTGATTATACGGGACGTCGTTCCCGAATCATCTCGATGCCATGTCAAGCCCCACCAAAGATCTAATCATGCTCTCTAAGTGGGTAAGTTGAAGCTATATTGGGCTTTCTTGATTCCTTCAAAACTAATGGGCCTGTCTCACCAAGGAAGTTCTTGTTCCCATGGCTTGGAGGTAGGCTCTTGGTGGAAGAAATGACAACCCAGTATTAGAATTCTCGTTTAATGATCGGTAAGAATGTGATTTTTTATTAATAACTGGTAAGGATTAGTGAGTGCTAAGGATTACTAATCCTTCTTGGTAATGGGCTAATCCTTCTTGATAATTTAGGCCCCCAAAGTGTCCCGGGCCGTCATTTTCCCTTCTTATGGAGCATCACTTGGACATATATCCTGGCTCAAGAATTGGTTTTTCTCTGTTGGTTTAGATTGGGCTTGTTGTGGTCCTAAGCCCATCCATTATAGGTCTGACTGTCCTTGCTTGGGGCAATTTTCTGGTGTCTTGGTGCCCATTCATTTTTCAGTTTTATCAATGAATCGGTTATTCTGTTGGAAAAAAAAAAAGAAAAAAAAGAATAACCACCTTAATATGACGTTACTTTAAACTCTAGTTCCATAATGGTGGCCCTTCACATGTCATCACGTCAATTCTCGAAATGAACTCTAGTTCCATTTTTATCTCAATTTATTGGGGTGTTGTTGTATTCCCAGATTAGATAGTGGTCACAATTGTATAAATTTCTAGCAAGGTCATTTTTCCTATGGACCTGAGTTCCAAATTCATTTTATGTTCAAGGGGATTTTCCTCCGATTTGTTTGAATTGGTTCATCCAATAAGGTGCTTTGAGGCACTCGCGAATTCTTCTTTCTTTGAATCTTGATCAATAATTGTAAATAGTCAGGGAGGTTACAAATGAATTGAGCAGCTTAAGGCTTGACTCATTAGGGTTTGGCTCGATTCGACTATTTTAGTAAAATCAAGTAGAGGTTGAGTTCGAGTTTTGGGCTCGTTTAGAGAATAGGTCAAGCTTAAAATTCTAAAGTTTTGCTAGAAAAGATAGGCTCGACTCGTCTATTGAGGCTCAAAACTAACTTAGAGTGGACTAAATTAATTTTTATAAAGACAGTCGGTATTATTTAACTTTTAATAACCTTTTCTTTAACTTTTTGTCTTAATTTTTACATTACTTCTCACTCCGTCGTTTTTTAAGTGTTCCGCTTCGTAACTCCAACTTATTAAGAAAATATCATCATTACACCTTTCACATCAATTTTTACCTCTACTTTCCCTACTTACTCTCTATGGAGATATCATCATTATACTTTTTACTCACTAATTTTTCAAAATGGAATATAATTTTAGGGGCAAAATAGAAAATGTACCAACTTTTATCCACTAACTTTACAAAATGGACACTTATTAAGGGACAGTCAAAAATGGAATACTGGACTTTAAAAAGGGGACGGAGAGAGTATCATTTATTCCTATGACGGGAAGCGGAAAAATATAAAAGCATGACACCAACATTGAAAAACTTCATATAAGACAGCCCTAAAAGATTGTCTTTTTCATATTTAATAAAAAAAAATTCAATTTTGATCTATCTTTTCATAATTTTTCGATTCTTCTCGTTGAGATGAACAATTAATATTTCAAAAAAAAAAATATCCAAAGCTAATAAAAATTATAACAACAACAACAACATAATAATAATAATAATAATAATAATAATAATAATAATAATAAATTAAAAAGACCAAATGGGGCCTTATAGTGGGAACTGATACAAAAAAGCGTGAGAGAATGGTTCATTTGGACACATATCGACGGGTGACCAATCATTCTGTCTCTAGTCTCATGTAGTTTTACTTTAAATTATATGCATTCCCTGTTGAGGAAGTTAATTTTGACCAACCAAATATAAATGAGGGGCAAAACATGTTCCCACAATTATCGTGAACACCTCAGCGTGATATTTAGCATTACTAGGGGCTTCGCATGAAAATGTCGTGCCCGTAGGTTGAATTTTGGTATTGTTTTTTTGTATAAATTTAAATTTAAAGTTGAATTGAAGTTCTTTTTATTTTGGGTTTGTGTGTTTAAATTTTGGAGGTTGTCAGTGAGTTTTTTTTTTTTTTTTTGGGGGGGGTGGGGGGGCATGATTTTATTATTCTTATTATCTGAGATTTAACACTTTCAATTGTGGTGGATTTTGTGAACGCATGGAGTATCAAAATTGCGGTCTCAATTGTGAATTTGTGGTGGATTTTGTGATCCAGAGCTGATTGGGAGTTTGGGCTTAGGGTTGGGTTTGGCCCGTTTGGGCCTTGCCTTTGATTTGTGCTGAATTGTATATGTACGCTTTTCGGCCTTTGTGTTGTTTTGAGCTTTACTGTTTAAATCTGGGCATTTTAAGGCCCATATAGTGTTTTCAGCTTTGTCCCAACAGGTGTTTCATCCAATTTTTTTTGTTGGATTCCCTTTCTCCCACTCCCAACTTGATGTACCATTTGTCAAGTTTCTTAATAAAGCTTTATTGCCTATCAAAAAAAAAAAAAATTGTGGTGGATTTTGTGAACGTGTGCTAGTAGCATAGCATTGTGCTATGCACGATCGGTCATGCCTGTTGATTTGGAAATGGGAATTATATTGCGTATGTAGTCTTGTGTATGTTACATGTAAACGCGTAAGAATTCCAGTTTCCATGCACTTGATAAAGCGGTTATGACAACTCAAATCTTCATTATTGTTTTATTTCAATCTTTTGGCAATTCTATGGCACCCCATTGTTCTGTGTGATTCCTTTCAATTTTGAACATGGTACGTAAGAAAAATGACACAGTGCACTACACTTGGTGTTTCAGACCCTGCCCGTTTTGGATTTTGAGAAGGTTTTTTAGAGTAATAAGTGAAGAGGAATAGAGAGATTTTATTAGAGACGGTGCGTAGAAATTTTGGATACCTAAAACGAACAAACCGTGTTTGTACCCAGGGCCGGCCAGAGGGTAAGCCCCGCAAGCCGATCGGCTCGAACAACCCCTTGGCAAGGGGCAACAAAAAAAAAAAATTGTATGTATGCAAAAAAAATTAGAAATCCAGCAAAAATATATTTAGGGGCATCATCCAAAAAAATTTGTACAAATTTTTTTTAAAAAAAGTAAATATGTATGGTTTCCACCCACTTGAAAAAATTATAATACTTAAGAAAATTAGGAGGGCAAAGAGAGGTTTTCTATACCTGGGGTAAATAACAGATAAAAAAAAATTAGGAGGGCAAATTATTAAGAGAGAAAATTAGGAGGGCTATCAGATAATAAGAAAAAAAAAAGAAAAGGGATGCTATAGCCAAAACGAGAATGGACGGGATTGTGTGAAACCCTTAATCGGATTTGCCCCCAAATTTACTTGGTGTAAACCCTTACTTTGATTCTGTGAAGAAAATAAGAACAATGCCGAACGCCAACGCCGGATTGTGCGAAGCTGTTTTCTTTATTTTGATCAAGACTCAAGAGCAGATTCAAGCCCAAGCTTCTCTCTCTACTCTCTAGTCTTTTTAAGACCAGACTTTTTGTTTCTCTTTCTTGATAAGTGAACTTCTTATTTTTTTTTATTTGGTTAATGGAGCATAATAAATTAGTATAGTTGATCGTAATAGTGGAGCATAAAAAATTAGTATAGTTGGTGGTAGTGAACTAAAGTGGAGCATAATAAATTCATAAGAAAAAATAAGTATGAAATTTGATTCATTTCATAAATGCACACTTCTTTGTTCTGAACCGGTATTTGCAAAAAAAGAGTTGTTCAAAGAAAAAAGCAATTTGATGAGAATGTGGGAGATGATGCCAATAAAAGTCTTTCACCAGAAGATTGTTTAAAATTTTCCTATTTCCTCCGCATCATAGATCAAGCTCTTGCATCACTTAAGGACCGGTTTGAGCAATTTGAACTTTATGAAGCAATCGTTGGATTTTTGTTTAACGTGAAATTCAAGAGTGTTGCTGAAGAGCAATTAATGCAGCATTGCACTAAACTATAAAGTTTCTTGGAATACAATCAACATGTTGATATTCACGGGAAGGAGTTATTCCAAGAACTTAGACATTTGAAAACAATATATTGCCAAGAGAAGTAACAAAATCAATCGACATCCTTGATTTTATAATGTCTTATTGGAAAGATTGTAGTTTTGAAATGGTTTGGGTTGCTTATCGGATTTTGTTGACTATTCCGATTATAGTTGCTTCGGTTGAGAGGAGTTTTTCGAGTTGAAGTTGATAAAAACTTGTCTTCAGACTATCATGGCACATGAGAGATTAAGTGGATTGGCTATGATATCAGTTGAAAATAAGTACTTGGATAAGTTAAAGTATGATGACCTAATAATTGAAGAATTCGCTTCAAAAAATGCAAGTCATTTTCTTTGAATATGATCGTGTTAATCATAAAGTACTATACCCAGGTGATGTAATTCAAGCTAAATGGACAATATAATCTTGTTTTTGTTCCTTTCTTTTTTGTATCTCTTTTTTTTTTTTTTTTTAATACTGAACACTAGTGGGCAACCAAGTGGAAGGTCGGGCTTGGGCAACCCAAATGTCGGGGCCGGCACTGCTCCTTTGTCCCAAAATGTTAGTCCAATACGTGCAATATACGTGCAATATATGTGCAATATACGTGCAGTATACTTGCAATTTTGGATAGAAGACAAAGTACTTCCATGCATAATTTTCCAAATTTCAACACACAAAAACAAATTTAATTTGGAATGAAAATTTAAAAACTTGTAAATGAAATTACTTATGTCTTGGTCCATTGCGTGTCTTTCGTAATGGACTAACTTTTTGTAACAAAGAGAGTACACTTCCCAGTATTTGAGTGGCATTATAGATAAATTTTATTTATATACAGTTGTGATATTTAGAGGTAGTAAAGATTTTGAACACTCTTCTTATTTTTTCTGGAGCCGCCATTGCACATACTACTATGTATGGGTCCAACATGTAGCATTTCCGCAAGGCGAATAAATACATGTCCACTTTTTTCGTTTTCTTCTCCTTCCATTTTTATGTGGGTGCTTGTGGATCATGTTAGAATATCATTTAGCCCCCCAGATTGGTTCTCAAGATCTCTTGAGGTGTGTATGAGTTGAACCGGATAGCTAGTTATCAAAAAACGTAAAATAAATCAAGTATCAATTTATCAATTTACCAAGCATCGAACTCATAATCTTTAATTTTCTTTTAAGTTTTAAAATTGTCGATTTTTATTTTATTTTCTTTTAAGTTTTAAAATTGGGAGAGAGAGAGAACGTGGGGATCAAGGGGTAAGAGAAAGGGCGGATAAAAAAAAAGGGGTAAGAGAAAAGGGAGAGACAGATTTTAGGGGAATTGGGAAAACATTATTCAATGTTTCATGGGCATTGCCACATGGCGGCCCAATTTATCGTTCCATCACAAAATTTTTATCGCTCACACTTTAAAATATCAAGCCCATAAATAATTTATTATTTGTCTCGTGTGTCGAATAGGTAGAACGCTTGTACATTTGTGAGGGAAACAGCTTCATGCTAAAATCTGGGTTGTGAGCTTTGCCGGTGCATTGCCTTGCAACTTGGCCCAGTGGCCTAAACAGGGCAGAGGTATTTAGGGTCCGAGGGGCCCCGGCCCTGGCTTTTCGACTGTTTGAATTGAATTTAATTTTTTTTATATATGCTTGATTTTGAATATTATTGATAATTATTTGTCTATAATTACTTATAATCTTAATAATTTTGCTTTGATTTGATAAAAGAACTAGCTATTTATATTTTCATTTCTCAATTTCTTTCATAAATAAAAAAATAAGCACGTGACAGTGAAAATAGTCTGAAGAATCATTTCAATGTACGAATGTAATGAACTAAAAAACAAAAATATATTTTTTTTGGCATCAGTTCAAGAGACACCCAAAAAAACACCTAAAAACATCTCAAATCTCAATTTAATAGTTCCCCATCAAATTTTTATGATCCAATCCGTCAATATGTGCAGAATGTGATTTTAAGGGTGCCCGCATGAAATTAGCAAAAAAAAATGACCGAAAAAGGCTTGATTTGAGCAGTTTTTATTGAACCGTTCAATAAAAAACTGTTCGGAATTGGTCGGATCAAGCCCTTCCCAGTCATTTTTTTTGCTGATTTCTCACGAGTACCTTTTAAAATCACGTTCTGATCACATTGAGCGATTCAGATCATTAAAATTTGATAGAAAATTATGAGATATTTTTTTAGAAGTCTCCAGAACCGCCCATAAATGCGAAGATATATATATATATATATGTGAAGAAATATTACAAGAGTTGTAACAAACATAGAAAGCAAAAATGTTATGATATAATAAGTATACATTCTGATTAAAAAATATATATCCGTTAAGCTGGCCCCCGGTACCAAAATCCTGACTCCATCCCTGGGCCTAAGCTCTCTCATTCTTGATTGGGAAAATTTTAGAAATGGTCCCCCTAGTTTGCACGAATTCTCATTTTCGTCCCTCTAGTATTAATTGTGTTACTTTTAGTCCTACAGTTTGCATTCTGCCCCAATTTGGTCCCTCTCGCTTACGGCGTTAATGAAACTAACGGAATTGGAGGACAAAATTGTCATTTCACCTCACAGAGGGACTAAATTGAGATTTCATGCAAACTAGAGGGACTATTTCTACAATTTTATTTTTTACTTTTGTTTTTGTAAATAAATTTAAAATACATCATATGTAATATATTTCTCATCTCATTTATTTTGAATAATCAAAATATGTTGAAATTTTTAAAAGTTTTTATTATATATATCACAAAAAATATGAGAAAATTCGAAAATCAACCCCTATGTTAAATGTCTTGGTATTATATTTTTTTTTCAATTGAATTTTCACTCTCGTTATTTTCTTTGTCACATGATTAAAAAGAAAAAGTTGTTCAGTAGTATTTAGAAATTAGAAAAGCGATAGGGGCCGACGGGTCACGTAGGGAAATCGTACCGACGGCCGCGCCGGGCCGTCTCCGGCCACCTGACGGCCGATCCGAGCCGTCCAAAAATTCTATAAAAAAGGTTTTTATTATGAGGGGCTCGCTCGAGAATCAACGGCATCTGATGTGTGTAGGGACCGACGGGTTCCATAGGGAAATCGTACTGACGGCCGCGCCGGGCTGTCTCCGGCCATCGGACGGCCGATCTTAGCCGTTAAAAAATTCTAAAAAAAAAAGGTGTTTGGATCAAGAACCCTACACACATCGGATGCCGTTGATTCTCGAGCGGGCCCCCTCATAATAAAAACCTTTTTTTATAGAATTTTTGGACGGCTCGGATCGGCCGTCAGGTGGCCGGAGACGGCCCGGCGCGGCCGTCGGTACGATTTCCCTACGGGACCCGTCGGTCCCTATCGCTTTTCTGATTTCTAAATACTACTGAACAACTTTTTCTTTTTAATCATGTGACAAAGAAAATAACGACAGTGAAAATTCAATTGAAAAAAAAAAATACAATACCAAGACATTTAACATATGGGTGATTTTCGAATTTTCTCATATTTTTTGTGATATATATAATAAAAACTTTAAAAAATTTCAACATATTTTGATTATTCAAAATAAATGAGATGAGAAATATATTACATATGATATATTTTAAATTTATTTACAAAAACAAAAGTAAAAAATAAAATTATAGAAATAGTCCCTCTAGTTTGCATGAAATCTCAATTTAGTCCCTCTGTGAGGTGAAATGACAATTTTGTCCTCCAATTCCGTTAGTTTCATTAACGCCGTAAGTGAGAGGGACCAAATTGGGGCAGAATGCAAACTATAGGGCTAAAAGTAACACAATTGATACTAGATGGACGAAAATGAGAATTCGTGCAAACTAGGGGGACCATTTCTAAAATTTCCCTTCTTGATTAGGAACTTATAAATCTGAGGCTCATCATCATAATAACAATTAGCGTTTTGTCCCGTTCTATGCACCAGGCATTGAAAAAAATTGGGGTGAAATTTATTTATTATTTCGTACATTGAACCGGACACAACACTAGTAATTAAAATAATTTATTATACATGTCAAAGTATAAATAAAAAATCATGACCAATTGAAAATAAAATGCTAAAAAAATTCATAAAAATAAAACAAATTAAAACACTAAAAAAAATTTGATTTCCATTTACCTACCCCACGTCCCACCCCACCCCGCGTCCATCTCTCTCCCCATAAAAGTATAAGTAAATACCAAGCATTATTTATGTTTTAAAAATTCTAAATTCTGGGAAATTAGGATTTGATATTTGAAGGTTGGAGAGTAGCAACTACATTTGCATAGGATATTTTTATAAATAAATACCTAAATTTTTTTCCTTACAATATTTATTTGTTGTTGTGCAAGTACAAGATGGAAAAATAAAAACCTCCCTCTAGGACAACGGTGGAATGACACCACTCAATAATATCGACTAAAAAATATATATATAAACAAACGGAACAGTACAAAAAATATGCAAACCAAATTTGCCAAAAGTGAAAAATGAAAACAAAAAAACAAAATCAATGGTGGAAGAGAGCACAATACTAAAAGTGAAGGAGAAATAAAAATTATGGAATTATTAGAAACATAGGTAGTTGAAGAAATGGAGAGGGAAAATAGGATACCCACGCCTCTCTCTATCCTCCCACGTCCCTCTCCCCCTCTCCCCACTCTCTTACCTCCCCCTTTCTCTTTCCATTATCATAATTCAAAAAAACAAAATTCTGAAAAATTAGACTTGATGGTTTGAAGGCTTTTGTAGTAAACTGTTTTCCAGGCCGAGGATGCCGATGCCGCCGCCGACGATGATGTTGATGACACGAATGATGCCGATGAGGCAGCACATGTAAGGATTCTCCCTACTTAAGTTGTTTTGATTCAACTCTGTATTTAAGATCAATGATTTTAATTTCTGTCCATGGGTAGTTTAATGCACCATAAAAAATGGTTTTTGAATAGGGCATTTTCGGTATAAGAAAAATCCATACGGCTTTTATTTTTTGGGTGACACCAAAAGACTCGCTCCCTCTTATTTATTAGAAGGCAAATGCTAATTGGTGCCCCTGGGGCAGTGTGTTTTGGTTATAGTTAATGAGGAGAGTTTTATAAGTTCCAATGTCGTCATTAAATATCAATCAATTACATTCAACTATAAGTATTTATTATGCGAGCACTTTAAATTCATACCTCCAATACCCCTATTTAACTGCTAATATACTATTATATTATGACCCCGTTCCACATTCGAAAATAAGGATTTATTTTCAAACTTAAAAATAATGGATTTATGAAAATAATTTTTTAAATTTTTTGCAGGGTTTGATAGATCTCGATGAGATCTCTCAAACAAGATCCATGTAGTATTTTTTTTTTTATTTCAATAAGCCTATTATTTTTAAGCTTGGAAATTGCAAATGAGTACTTATTTTTTAAGGGGTAAACCAGAACACAAACATGGTGAACTAGACTTTATTTAAATGATTTTTTTCGTTTTGATAACCAGATATTTTGACCAGCTTGTGCCACCTCGATTTATTCCGGGGTCTTGAAGATAACGATCAGGCATAACTTCAATGGCCCCATGGTTTGAAATGGTTGGCCTTGTTTTGGCTTAATACCCGGCCCGTTCCACCAATTAATTTTTTAAGTATTTCTCTCACAATATATCACCTTTAATTTTAAAAATAAAAAAGCACTTATTTTAGTTATTGGAACACACCTTAACTAATTCATATTTTTTGGAATTCATTTAATTATTTTCGCTATTTTTATCTTTGCGCCAATTTTTTGTGAATTATTGGTTAGTCTCAACGAGATGAATCTAAAAACTAAAAAATTAGTATTAACCGAACTAATTTCTTTTCGAATAAAGTTTAAAAAGTAGGTTTAACGGTCCAGTGACTTAAAAACATAAAACTGTGATATACTCGTACTTCTATTCTCTACTACAAAGTGACATAAAACACCAACTTTTTCTTAAATAAAAAAAAGGAACGGGAGGGGATAACATAACTATAAGGGTAAGGTTGGAAATTACTGAAACGTTCCCAATGATGTATTAAATGTCACAACTTTTACACTGAAAACCAATTAACACTAATGAGAAAAGAATTAATATGGAACACATTAAGTGGAAGCATACCATTTATTGTTATTAAACTAATGCCCTAAACTTATGCCCCGGGGACGCTTGTTAGCAGGATCGATACCAGATAAGTAATTAAGCCAATAAATTTAAGTAAAAATCAATTTTTAATAAATAAAAAAGATAAGTAAAACTATACTTTTTTGTTTTTGTTTGTTTAATTCATAATAGTAGATATAAGTGTTCTGTGCATACATCAAACACGCAATACTTGATGCAAGCTAGCATTGGTCTCATTTTATGCACCAAAAGACGTTTGTTGGAAAAAATAAATTGGGGTACCATATAACGGTGGTCCCGTGCATCGAACGAGCACCACGCTAGTTGATAAAAAGATAGTATAATATTTTTTCTAATCTTGTGTTCGATGCACTTTAGTTTTGTTCTCATTTTATGAACTAAAAGACATATGTATGTGAAAAATGAATTTGTAGCACGTGATGGTGCCCCAGGGGCATAGAATAATTTCCCCACATTTCTCTCCCTCTGTAACGCCCCCATTTTCGGATACGTTAAATAAACATTTTTACTGAATTAAAATACGAAGAGTCAAGCTCATTATTACATCATTAACCTTACGAGAGTACTTTTATTACAAAAGGGAAGGGAATCTAGGGTTTAACACTACTCCGCTTCTTCCTCCATCCTAGCAAGCTCCTCAGCACCAAAAGCCTCCAGGATGTTCTGTTCCTCTGTAGACACCCCAATCTGGCTTTCAGATTAGCTTATTTACGGTTTTTTGATTTCCCGATGATGAAACGGATCAAGAACACTTCGGAAATGTCGAGTGTTTGAGCTTTGAGTGTTTGAAGAACCCTTGAACCTAACCTAGCCAAAAACCACATCAAAAAGCCAAAAACCAATTGTCGCGCGAGGGTTTAGAACCATCGCGCGAGGGTCAAGCTGCCAGGTGTGGTGCAGTCAAAGCTTGACCGTTGACCATCGCGTGCCAGGAGAACCTCGCGCAACAATTCCCTCGCGACGGTTCTTTCTTGTCCTTTTCACGTTTTTCAGCTGGGCAGCTTAATCACCAAGTAATCTTCAGCCAGACCTCGTGGACTGGCTGGGCTTCTCTCCTTGCAAGCTTTCCATAAGTGGCAATTTGGCCACCAAGCCAAATTGGTTGGTTCTTTCTCCTCCATACACCATTTCCACCACTCCTCCTATAAATACCCCCATGGTGCTTCCATTTAAAGGGTTCCAAAAAGAAAAAGGGTTAACAATCTTGGGTTCAAGAGAAAAAAAAAGAAGAAAGTACCAAGGTTCAAGTTCAAAAGGCTACACAACCTTTAATACACTTGGTATTTCACCACTCTAGCCACCTTTATACACTTATTTTCCAAGCTCTATCACCTTGTTCAACCTCAATTCAACTCAAAGCTCAAACGCATTTCAAACCCCAAGAACTAAAGGTATAGCTTGCCTTTGTTCTGCTCTCTGTTCTGATCCCTGAGGGGGCTGGCAGGGCCAAGGCTGGTAATCAATACCAGTCCTGACCCTAAAGTACAAGAAGCAGTGGAGCAAGAACCCTCGCGCGACGGTTCCTAACACTCGCGCGACACTTTGTGTCAATGTGATGATGAACTTCGTGGGGAAGGGTATCCTGTTCTTTGTGTTTCATAAATAGTTCTTATTGTTTTGGAGCATGTTTTAGGTTTTAGATCACTTTGTTGATGCATGTTAAAACTTATTTCTGGTTTTTCTTAGTTTAAATTGTAAATTCAAAATGTCAAAATGCATTTATGTTCTGTTGGAACATCCCTGGAACGATGGACTGTCCCGGAACCCGGGATGAGCAAAACCAAACACTGGAAGGTTGACCGAACCCTCGCGCGATGTCTCGCGCAAGACTTCTAAACCCTCGCGCAACAATTTTAAACCCTCGCGCGACGGTTCGACCCGTAGCTTGCCATGCATGTTTAACTTGGTTTTAGGTCTCTATTTTGTCCCCTCACTGTTTAAGGGTGTTTTAGTAATTTTGTTGCTCTATAGCCTTTTAGAATTGTTTTAAAGCTGTCTATTTAAACTGCTATAAAGCTGCTTGGTTTTGTCTCTGGGCACTGGTCCTTCCAAAGCCAGAAGGTTTGAGAATAAGAGTGTGGGTTGTGGGCTCACTGTAACACCCACAATGATGCATTCTCATCCTATACTAACTCATCCATGCTATCCATCACATCTTGCAAATTATTACAGCTTTAATCCCCATTAAATTGTTCCCCGCACTAATTGGCTAAAAATTGATTAATAAGAAGAAGAATCACAACATTTTCAAAATGCCTAAGTAGAGACCGATCTCCGGATTGGGCGAGAGGGTGCCTTAAAAACCTTCCTCTCTCAACCTGGCTCCGAACCCAGATATGGTTATGACGGATGGTTCCTTCACTTTTTCAAATCAAATAAGCGCGGCTTCGAATTCATTTCCTTGGGTGTCGGACCTTCAAACTCAAGTGGCGACTCTGTATTTTCGCGAGCGCCTGCTTCTCCGCTCGCGCTCCCTCGATTATGGGCCCTTGCTTCGGGGAACGAAATTCCCGAAGGCTCGCTTTGGAATCCGGAAATTCCAGGGCGTGCTGCCCACATCCTCCTACTCATCTATCAACTCTGACACATTATACCAGCGTCGCCCCTGGTATAATATGTCAGGGTCACCAAAAGGTAACACCATGAGCTACAGAAGCTCAATAGAATAAACCAATCCACTAACCCTCAACTTATCAGCAAAAGATCGACAATTTCCAAACAAGGCATGCTTAATTAACAACATAAACAACAAATGCTTATCTTAATCATCCATCATTGGTGTCCGTGACTTTTCGAGGTTCCTCTTGCGCGACTCATCGTAGAACGTGTCTCATTTTCTTTTCCAAATCAACATTTTGAAAATCATCTTTAACACACCCAACCTCGGTTCTGCCGTTTCGGTCTCCCGAGTATCCTCACAGTGGTTCCGCCGCACCGGGTTCCCATTGGCACACATTGCATTGGCTCCTCTCCGCGGATAACCAAGCCACACACCCAACCTCGGTTCCGCCGTTCCGATCTCCCGAGTATCCTCACAATGGTTCCGCCGTCCCGGGTTCCCATTGGCACACAACACACACACACTCACATAATGCACCCACATTTGGTCATTATGTAGTTTCAAAAATACCATTTTTATCCATATCAACCACATCCTAGGTGTCATGTTTCTACTTTCTCGTGTCTCGTTACATGAAATGACTCCGTGGTAGGACTTCTCATACATAAATCATTCATTGTAATCTAGTAAGATCATCCAACTCTATATTACTTAATCATGCTTAAAACATCACTTTAAGCATAACGCCAGATGTTTGGATGCCATTGGAGAGATATTTACTTATGCTTTCAAACAATCACAAGTATTGTAAGCAAAACATGCATTTAAATTCATAATCAATTCAAAGGTCAAAATACGAATACTTTCTAACTAAGTTGATACTTTATGACATCATACGTAGGTTTTCCAACTATCATGCATTTCTAACCCTTTAAGTAAGTAGCCACTTTATATACTTAGGATTAACGAGAGATGGATAAACTATTATTCATCGAGATAGGGGTAAGAGTATTCTACCGTTCTTTTTTGCGGTAGGGTGACTACGGAAGAAAGATAGTATGTCGGGTGGAGTAACGGCTTACGGATGAGCTTCGGTAGCTTCGAAAGAGAAGGATTCTCTCGAAACTAGATCTTGACCTAAAACTACTTGGCTTTATGGATTGAAAAGGTGTTTTGAGATGAGTTTCTTGAGGAACAAGTGAAGAACTTCAAGAGCACTTAAGAACAAGGTAAGAACAAGGCAAGAACACTAGACTTTCTTAGAGAGAGAAGTTGGAGAATGGAGGTGTGAGTTGAATGGCATGGGTTGGAAGCTATTTATAGGCAAAATTTGGACTCCTCCTCTCCCCCTTTGGCCGGCCCCCTCTCTCTCCATCTCTCCCATTGATTAGCTCCATGGACTTGTCATTTCACGCTTTCAAGCATGCCATACCTTTTCATCCAATTGTCATTTCAACTTCAAGCTAAAACTAGGTCATCATGAAGGGTTTTTGGACTAGTCTCGTCCTAGAAAGGTCTTTGCTTGGATGAAAGCACAAGATCAAAGGCTAGGTAGTACTTTTGGAAGACTAGAATGGTTGTAAATTGAAGTCTTGGCTTAAGGGCTATTTAGTTAGCTTGTGTAGGTAAACCAAGCACATTCACACACTCCACCCCTTTCTCTTACTCTCGGCCTCTCCCCCTCCCTCATGGCCGAAATCCTCTCTCTCTCTCCTTCTCTCATTGTGTTGTCCCATCATGCTTGAAAGCATGCACTCTTTCTTGTTCAAGGGTTAATCAACGTGCTTTAATCATGCCAAGGGTTGTCATTTCCTTTTTAGGCCAAGTCCTAGGTTATAATGAGGGATTTTATGGATTGTCTAATCCTAGAAAAGTCTTGCACAAGAAAGAAGTCATGATAGTTGTACTTTGGTTGAGTAAGGACAAGGAAGACACTTGATTGAATGGCCAAAGCACACACACACACATGCACTCTCTCTCCCCCTCTCTCGGCCTCACTCTCTCTCCCTCTCACGGTTCTCTCTCTCTCTCTCCTACTAGGATCAAAGTATATAGGTATATATATATATATATATATATATATATATAACTATATATAGATAGACTAGAAAAAGTAATACTTTCAAAAAGGGCAAGGGTATTATCCAATGGATAATGATTTCCTAGAAAGAGAATCTTGTCATAAAGGTAATGATTACTAAGCCAAGAGTATTGTCTTTTGGAAATTTCATGATGGTTTCTATTATCCATTGGTCCTAGAATGTTAGGAGGATGTAACTAAGTTAGCTAATAGTTAGGTTAGGCTAACTAACTAGTTGGAAACTAGTTCTACTAACCGAGTAGGGTTTCTAGCCGAGAATTAACGTATCAAGATCTAATATCAAATACTTTAGCGTTCTAATAAATACCCTAGTCTTTAGGGAACGTCTAAGTCTATCGGTGATGGAAATCCAATTCATAAGTATTGAATCTAATTATGACGGATTATTGAAAGTAAAACGGGAATTTTAAATACGACTTTCGATGAACGAGAATTACAACGAGATTTTTATTTACTAAAAATCGGAGTTGTTGCACCCTCCATCTCCCACGTTTAACTCTCCCAGTTACTCTCTCATAAACCAAAAAAAAAAATTAAAAATCTAGAAAATTAGGAAGAAGGGTTTGGATGATTGTAAAAGCAAACGGATACAACGCTAGTTGATGAAAAGATAGTTCAATTTTTCATGGCCCCATGCTTGGTAGCATTTCTTCTTTTATATCTATAGATAACATAAATCTTCTATTTTGAAAATGTACAATAAACAAAACAAATACAAAATCGAAAATGTATGATATCAATATGTAATAGTAAAATTTATTGGGTAGTGATAATGCCAAAACTATTTTTGTTGGTACCAAAATTCTAGTGCATAAAAGTCTTGTACATTGCACATGGTACAAGCTTTTGTTGCACCAGAGTTTTGGCACCAACCAAAACAGTTTAGGCATTATCATTTCCCAATTAATTTCCTAAAATCTCTTCTCTCTAATCTCCATAGAATCACAGACAATTTAGACAACCCCATTCCCCACGTTCTCTCTCTCGTGCGCGCACACACACCATGTCACTCTTTTTTTTAAAAAAAAAATCTCAAAATTCTAGAAATTTACGATAGAGGTTTTGGAGGCTATTGAGGGCTTAATATTTCTATAATGCCCGTTGTGCCCATTTGATTACGGAGCTAAACAAAAGTTCAAGATATGTTTTTTTCATTTTCGTGCATTGAACGAGCACGGCGCTAGTTTAAAATTGTATATCTATACCCACTTATATTACTTCACTTTCAAATAATCAATTAGGTATGGAAAAACAGTCTAATTGAAAGGAAACCCACCAAATTCGAAATTGTTACCCCTTGGAAACCCATAACACTACCGGCACAAAATTAGTGAGAATCAAATTTGGTAAAATTACACTTTCAGTGAGAGGTGGGAATATTAGGGACAAAAAAGTGGAAGAATAGAAAAAGTGGGTAGAAATTGCATGGTGAGTTAAATAGTGAAAGGAAATAAAAAGTACGGAGAAGGGTGGCTTGTGAATGTGGGTGAGGTTTTTTTTTTTTTTTTTTTCAAATTCGTCTGTCAATCTGTGTACGTGGGTGGCTTATGATCGACGTGGGTGAGGTTTTTTTTTTTTTTTTTTTTAATTCGTTTGTCAGTCTGTGTACGTGGGTGGCTTGTGAACCTGGGTGGGTGTTTTTTTTTTTCTTCAAAAGTAGCAAAAGTCTGAACGCTTTTGGACACCTAGGAAATTAGGAGAGGGAGTTTGAAGGGTTTGAAAGCTCGCATACATTCCTATAGGATATTGATAGAGATAGAGATAGATAGATAGATAGATAGATAAATGATGTTGTTGTGCTAATGAATTGAGCTTGAAAAATATGATTTGTGATCTCACAAGATTATCTACCCACCAATGCATCTCACGTTGTTGGACCGATCTCATACTTTTTCTGTTTTTACCATCGGATCCCTTAAATGGATCTAGAACTCCATGCGTATCTTTCTCTCTCTACATTTGATGATTGTTTAAATTTAATATTTTTCAGGGTTCCAATGTTGAAGTGCAGAATTCAACTGAGCACGGTGAACAAGGTTGTCAACATGAACTCAAACAAAATGACGAAATAGGAATTTTGTGTCACTTCTGTGGCTTTGTGTTCACCGAGATAAGAGATGTTCTGCCAGCTTTTGTAAGTTGAATTTGAACTAAGAAGACCAAGTATTTCCTGCATATAATGAAGTTTCCGGACATCCTAGTATATAGTATGTTCGAATTAGGTTTGTTTGTCTTTCTAGTTGATCTCAAACAAGCTTTTATTTGATGTTAGAGATTTTTAAAATAAAAGAGCGTCGTTTTGGTTTTGTAAAATTTCCTTGTTTCCTTAGAATGCTTGTTTTTATTCTTTGTGAGCTTTGTCCCCACATTGGTTAGTTGAGAGATATTGGAGTGGTATATATTAGGGAACATTCCTAATATGATTAAATAATGATTTAGTGTGGTGTAGCCCTATGGTGCTTCGCACCATACCGGCGGAACCAGTGCTTCGCACTAGTACACACTCACATGCGCACGCGGCGTGGGCTGTGTGGCATGGGCTGTGGTGCATTGTGGTGCTTTAGCGATGCACTTTGCACGTCAGTGCTAGGCGCCTTGTAGGCGTCCTTTCTTATTGCGAGTTGGCAGTAAGCTGGTGCTGATGTGGATGCCGCGTGTCACACGCGTGGAAGGTGAGTCACACAGAGTGGTTCCAATCGGGTGCAACTCGAGCCAACAGGTGCACTGGTTCGTGGAGTTGCGATCGCAGCCGTTGGCCGCGAATGGGCATGATCCAATGGATTGGATTAAGTTCGATTGGGTGTGAATGAAACAGTACAACAGTTCGGTGTGACTGGGTGTGAATGGTCGAACTAAACTGTAGAATCTGATCCATCGGTCATACTAGATCGGGTGCGTACCCTTTCACAATGGGTGCGTAGTGGCCTATAAATAGACCACTACTTGACAAAATCTGCACATTCACACATACATATGCCGAATTTCTCTCACGTCTCTCTCTATATTTCCTAGCATTCATTCTGTATTCTGTTTTGCTGCAGAAAATAGAATTCAGTGGTTCTTGGTTCTTATATTCATTCAGCAGGTATTCAGTCCATTTCGTTAGTGCAAACGCAAATGGTAGAACTTCGAGTTCGGGCTTCGATTTATCTTGAAGATAGATTTGCTGTAACCCTTTGCATACCATTTGGTGGGGGCAAATACTATCTTTAGGAAAGCGACATAGTCGTGACTCGAAGTGTATTCTAGTGTTTATGGAGGTTTAGCAAACAGATCAAAATTTTCAGCAACAGACATTTCAACAATCTAAAGTCGGTATTTTGCGATGGCGATGTCTCTACAAAAGATGACGCAAGACTTTCTAAAATTGGAGCGGTTCGAAGGTGGGAATTTCAGGTGTTGGCAAAAGAAGATGCACTTCTTGCAAACCACCCTGAAAGTGGTCTATAATCTGACTACTCTGAGTCCGGTGATACCGGAGGACCCAGATGATGAAACTATGGAGCAAGCTCCTGAAAGGGGCAAATGGGAGAATGATGACCACATCTGTAGAGGACACATCCTCAATGCGCTGTCAAATGCATTATTCGACGTCTATCAGAATTCAATAACGGCAAAGGAACTTTGGGCTGCACTCAACGATAAGTATCTTTTGATGACGCTACAAGTAAGAAGTTTCTTTTTAGTCAGTTTATGAACTATTGCATGGTTGATATTAAGCCATTCATTGATCAGTTGCATGAGATTCAGTGTATCCTCAGTCATTTTAAGGTAAATAATATGCATATGGATGAATCTATTGTTGTCTCCTCTGTTATTGACAAACTGCCAACATCTTGGAAAGACTACAAAAAGGAACTCAAACATAAGACTGAGGAATTTACCCTTGATCAATTGGCCCAACATCTTCGGGTTGAGGAAGAGACAAGGTTTTAAGAGGGTAAGGATAATACTACTTCCAAAGTTCATGTGGTGGAAGAAAGTTCTAACAAGAAATGCAAGAACAAAGGCGGTGAAAAGTCTTCTGGTAAATGGAAGAAGTAGAAACTGGATCCTACCGACACTGGTTGCTGGCATTGCAGCGAACCTGGGCATCTTAAGAAAGATTGCCGATTTCTGAAAAAGAAGAACTCTGGTGGAAATCCAAGAGCATATAGGACAAAGAATTCTAAATTCGTTGCTGTTATTTTTTAGGCAAATATCCTCGAAGATGTTGCAGATTGGTGGATTGATTTTGGTGCGACAAAGCATGTCTGCAATGACAAGAGGTTCTTCACTAAGTATAATCCAGTTGCAGATGGCACCATTCTGTTCATGGGAAATGCATCAACTGCACCAATTAAGGGTAAAGGCAAAGTGGATTTGGAGTTCACTTCTGGCAAGACGCTGACTCTTACTGATGTGTATCATGTACCGAAAGTTAGGAAGAATCTCTTGTCTGTAAGTCTACTTAATAAGTATGGCTTTAAGGTAGTGTTTGAGTCAGGCAAAATTGTTGTGTCCAAGAGTGGTGTGTTTGTTGGCAAAGGCTATGTAACCGAGGGGATGTTTAAGCTTAATATTAATAACACAGTTGTTTCTGCTTATATGCTTGACTCTATTTCTTTATGGCATACTCGTTTAGGGCATATCAGTACAAGGAAAATGGATTGCATGGTTAAATCAGGACTAATTCCTAAATCTGAGAATGATATGGTTGATAAATGCAGGATTTGTTTGGAATCAAAGATAACCAGATTGCCATTTCCTAATATTGAGCGGACTTCATCGTTACTTGAATTGATTCATAGTGATGTTTGTGATTTTCATAGCACTCCAACTAGAGGCGGTAAACGTTATATGGCAACATTCATAGATGATTATTCAAAATTTTGCTATGTTTATTTGCTTCATTCCAAAGATGAAGTGCTTGATAAATTTGTTGCATATAAGACTGAAGTTGAAAATCAATGTGGATTGAAGATAAAACATCTTAGGTCTAACAGGGGTGGTGAATATCACTTCCCTGATTATTGTGAATCAGTAGGGATAATTCATGAACTAACTGCACCTTATACACCACAATAGAATGGAGTGGCCGAAAGGAAGAATAGAACTTTATCAGAGATGTTGGTTGCTATGCTTAGCAATGCAGGATTAAGTAAAGGTTTATGGGGCGAAGCCATACTTACCGCTGCTTATATCCTGAATAGAGTACCTCTCAAAAAGTCTAACATTACTCCATATGAGCTCTGGTAAAAAAGGAAACCAAACCTGAGTTATTTTAAAACTTGGGGGTGTAAGGTGATTGTGAGGCTGCCTGGACCTAAAAGGAGGAAACTAGGTCCAAAAGGAATCGAGTGTGTATTCCTTGGATATGTTTTGCATAGTAAAGCATATAGCTGTCTAGTGGCTGAGTCTAATGATATTGCGTCCATCAACACCATCATTGAATCTTGAGATGTAGTGTTTTATGAAAACAGATTTGACAGAATTTCAATGTTAAAGTCTAGTAAGGATTTGGAATCTAATAAAGATTCAGAAGAGTTTCCTTTGATGTCCAAAGAGGACAATGAACCTTTAGAGGTTCCAGTTGAAGGAAATGAACCTGAAGAACAAGTCGAATTGAGAAGGAGCAAACGAGTTCGAAGAGAGAGAACTTTTGGTCCTGTTTTCATAGTTTATCTAGTTGAAGGCACTAGAGAGACTTCATGTGCTTAAAATGTATTTTCACTACACATGGAAAATGATCCTTTGACATTTAAGGAAGTAATGAAATCGCAAGACATGGCTTTCTAGAAAGAGGCTATCTAAGATGAGATGGACTCTATTATGGATAATAATACATGGGTTTCGGCGGATTTACCACCTAGTTCTAAATCAATTGCTTGTAAATGGATTTTTAAGAAGAAAATGAAAATTGATGGAACTATTGATAAGTTCAAGGCCAGACTTGTAACCAAAGGTTTTACCCAGAAAGAGGGTATTGATTACTTTGATACCTATGCCCCGGTTGCTAGAATCTCAACAATTAGAGTTTTAATTGCTCTTGCTTCCATATACAAGTTTGAGATACACCAAATGGATGTCAAGACTGCATTCCTTAATGGTGAGTTAGATGAGAAAATCTATATGAAGCAACCAGAGGAGTTACCAGAGGGGTTCGTTGTGCAAGGTTATGAGCACAAAGTTTGCAAGCTTGTAAGGTCTCTTTACGGACTTAAGCAAGCACCTAAGTAATGGCATAAGAAGTTTGACAAGGTGATTGTGTCAAACTGTTTTACAATACACCAATCTGATAAATGAGTGTATAGTAAATTTAATGGCAAACGAGGGTCATTATCTGTTTGTACGCAGATGATATTCTCATTTTTGGTACAGACCAAGAGAGCATTCAGAGTACAAAAGATTTTCTTTCTGCTAACTTTAGTATGAAAGATATGGGTGTTGTTGATGTAATATTGGGTATAAGAATTAAATGAAGTGGTGGTGATATAATTCTATCCCAGGAATATTACATTGAGAAGATTTTAAAGAAGTTTAATCACTTTGAAAGCAAACCGGTGTCTACTCCGTATGACTCTCAATTGCCATTAGATCATAATGAAGGGAGAGCGGTGTCACAACTAGAGTATTCTAGAGTGATTGCAGTTTGATGTATGCCATGACAAGTACAAGACCGGACATTGCATATGCGGTGGGGAGGCTTAGTAGGTATACTAATAGTCCTGGGCATGTGCATTGACACTCAGTGCATAGAGTATTGCGATACCTCAAAGGTACTATAGATTATGGAATAGTCTATAGTGGGTATCCTTCGGTTCTAGAAGGATACACTAACGCTAGTTGGATTACTGAGCGGAATGATCATTCTTCAACGAATGGTTGGTTGTTTACACTTGGTGGAGGGTCAATCTCCTGGGGATCTAGGAAGCAAACGCTGATAACATACTCGACCATGGCAGGCGAATTTGTAGCATTAGCTTCTAGTAGTAACGAGGCAGAATGGCTGAGAAATCTATTGCTGGAAATTCCAGTGTGGCTTAAGCCTATGCCACCTGTATCACTGCATTGTGATAGTCAAGCTATGTTGTCGGGAGCGTATAGCCAAATGTATAATGGAAAGTCCATGCATATAGGACTTAGACATAGCTATGTGAGACAATTGATTGATGATGGGGTGATAACCATTGATTTTGTTAAGTCAAGTCAAAACTTAGTGGATCCTTTTACGAAAGGCCTTGCAAGGGATTTGGTGTTGAAATCATCAAGGGGAATGGGACTTTTGCCCAATTAGTTTAATCACTCCTGGTGGAAACTTAACTCAACCGGTTGATACTCTAAATCTTTTGAGTTCAATGAGAAATTACACCACATGTCGTGATTGGAAACACTTTAAAATTGTTTTACACATTCCAAGGTAAAGTGTTTTGTACCTATAATGTGAATACAAAGGAGGTTGAACTACTTAATTCTTAATAGATTATTTTGTGCTAATGTTATAGGAGCACGAATAGCGGTCTATCTATGTGAGTGTGGAGGTGGTGCCACTTCCTATAGGTCACAGGGGCTAGACCTTAGAGCATTCATGAATTCAAGATAAAAGACCCAAGGCCAGTTCACGGGTCAACCGATTGGGATATCTGCATTATTTGAAGGATTATGTGTGAGACACGTCCGGTTGGTCGACAGAGGACAACTAGTTCAAAGACATGTCTACTATGCTGCCCTGACTAGCTTTGATATGTTTCCACCAAGTGAATAGTTGAAGTTGCAAGACACTATTTATGTATGCATAAACCTTGTAATAAGAACTGAAAATATTTCATCTGTATTTCGAAAATGGTGGGGGATTGTTAGAGATTTTCAAAATAAAAGAGTCGTCATTTTGGTTTTGTAAAATTTCCTTGTTTCCTTAGAATGCTTGTTTTTCCTCTTTGTGAGCTTTGTCCCACATTGGTTAGTTGAGAGATGTTGGAGTGGTATGTATTAGGGAACATTCCTAATATGATTAAATAATGATCTAGTGTGGTGTAGCCCTATGGTGGCGTAGCCGGTGCTTCGCACTAAAACACACTCACGCGCACAGTGTGGGCTGTGTGGCGTGGGCTGTGGTGCATTGTGGCACTTTAGCAGCGCACTTTGCACGTCAGCTCTAGGCGCCCTTTCTTATTATGAGTTGGCAGTAAGGTGGCGCTGACGTAGATGCCGCATGTCACACGCGTGGCAGGTGAGTCACTCGAAGCGGTTCCGATCGGGTGCAACTCGAGCCAATAGGTGCACTGGTACATGGAGTTGTGATCGCAGCTGTCAGCCGCGAATGGGCACAATCCAACGAATTGGATCAAATCTGATTGGGTGTGAATGAAATAGTACAACAGTTCGGTGTGACTGGTCAAACTAGACTGTAGGATCTGATCCAACGGTCAGACTAGATCGGGTGCGTACCCTTTCACAATGGGTGCGTAGTGGCCTATAAATAGACCACTACTTGACAAAATCTGCGCATTCACACATACATATGCCGAATTTCTGCCACATCTCTCTATATTTCCTAGCATTCATTCTGCATTCTGTTTTGCTGCAGAAAACAAAATTCAGTGGTTCTCGTTTCTTATATTCATCTAGCAGGTATTCTATCCATTTCGTTTGTGCAAATGCAAATGGTAGAACTTCGAGTTCGGGTTTCGATTTATCTTGAAGGCAGATTTGCTATAACCCTTTGCATGCCATTTGGTGGGGGCAAATACTATCTTTAGGAAAGCGACATAGTCGTGACTCGAAGTGTATTCTAATGTTTGTGAAGGTTTCGCTAACAGATCAGACTTTGCAGCAACGGACTTTTCAACATTTGATTGTGTAGAATGTGCTTTCATTTTAGCATTTCTTTTTTGAAACGGCAAAATATTATCAACAAAATTTTCAAACTTGGTTTGTATGTAATTCGAGCCGATCTCAAACTAGCATTAAGGGATTACGTAAAACATGCCTGTCATTTTTGCATGACTTAGGGATGGAGGGAGTAATATGTGATTTGTGTCACAAGACGTGCCCTCTGTGAACTTTTGTTATTCATTCAATCATTCATTTTATGTCTGATACAATACTCCACATGCATTTTGTCATGCAAAGCCCAACATTTCATCATTTCTTCTTATAACAGGATCGAAATTACTAAATCATCTTTTCCGCTTTTGAGAGGCATTGATCTTCATATAGTCGTGTCCCTTTTTGCTGCCCTTGCTATAAATTAATTCCCCTAAACCATGAAAACTAGAGTGCCACTCCCTTGTTCCAAACTTCTAATAATATGGGCGACGACTCTAACCACCCCAGAAAGCAAAAAAAAAGAGCGTCCATTCTATGGTGACCACATTTGGTTATTGAAAATTTTATATGATGTTTTGCTGATTTGTATTGGTGATGGGTGATTGAGTTTAAGGGTCTTCTTGTGGTATTTTTAGTGGAAATTGGAATTTCAAATTAGCATTCGTCAATGTTTGGATCTTTGGGGGTATAAATACAAACAACTTATGGCTTGCATGGTATGGACAAATTATTCATGAACTCAAAATCTTCTTTTCAGTGCCTGACTTTTAAGCCCCCAATCACACCAAAAAGCTTTTCAGTAATGAACTTACTTTCTAAAGATTTTCTGTCCTCCGTTTCATTTTTCAAATGCAGTCCATTCTTACACTACTGATGTTTTTTATTACGGGTTGGGCTCCTCCAGTGGCGGCTCCAGAAAAATTAGGAAGGGTGTTCAGAATCTTTACTACTTTTAAAAATCATTACTGTATATAAAAAAAATTATCTATAACACCACTAAAAAATAAGAAAGTATAATCTCTTTGTTACAAAAAAGATATATATCTATAATTGCATTTACAAGTCCTTACATTTTTCGTACCGAATTAAATTTGTTTTGGTGTGTAGAAATTTGGAAATTTATGCAAAGAAATACAAATTTCTATCCAAAAATTACACGTATATTGCCCGTGCATTGCACGTATATTGCACGTAGTGGACTAACTTTTTGGGACAAATGATTATATTACAATTTTCCTCGACGCGATTTCATATTTTGAAACCGTTGCATAATACCTTAAGTACTTGAGTGTAGGCACCTTTGGGCAGCAAGGGAAAGCAATTGAAGAAGAGGAAGCTTACCGATAGCAAGGATCAAGCATGATCTAAAATATGTGCACGGATATCTTGGCAAAAGGATGCTTTTAGTCACCCGGCCAGTTGGTTTTATTTCATTTTTAGTTGTTCTTCCTGTTATGTCTTTTACTTTCCATGAAGACTCCTGTTATGTCTTTTAATTTCTATGAAGACTTTGTAGGCAACTCCCCTTCCCATTTATAATGAACTCAAATTTCTATATGATGCTAAAACTCGTCATGATTATGGCCAAAAAATGTAACAGAGTTAGCCACGAAGAGGCAGTTTCAGATCCAGGTGCCGTAATCATGTTCCCATTTTCGAGCATGTAGAATTAGTCATAGTTTATTCTTGTTACCAACTCTGCTAAATGAGGGAAGTGTCCCACGTTGAGCTTCAAAGAGAACCTGCACAATGAAAACAATGCAGAAAATTCACACGCCTATCTGTACAATCACATCTGCTTCAATATATGTTTTCTTTCGGGTCTGTTCAAGAATTTTCTGCACCGCTCCTCTCCGATAATGTCTCGGATAGTTTAAACTTTCTCCCAATGCAAGAGTATCTTACTGGTGAGATACTCTTGTGGAATCTACAAGTATAAGACAACTCCGACAACTATCCCAAATAATTACGGTAGATGATCGATTTGGTTTTAACAGATGAGCGCCTCATTTATCTCGTAGTCTCATAAGCCAGTGACAACATGTGATTAAGTAGTGTATGTTCTACTTAATTTCATCCTCACCCTGACAGAATCACCAAAAACTAGGATTGAACAGCGTGACAACGAAATATTGCATACAATTTAGGCATGTTGGATTATGTTTCCATAAAATACTTCTTAAGTACTTGAGTCCAGGCACCTTTGAGCAGTAAGGGAAAGCAACTGAAAAAGAGGAAGCTTACCGATAGCAAGGATCAAGCATGATCTAAAATATGTGCACGGATATCTTGGCAAAAGGATGCTCTTAGTCACCCGGCTAGTTGGTTTTATTTCATTTTTAGTTGTTCTTCCTGTTATGTCTTTTACTTTCCATGAAGACTCCTATTATGTCTTTTAATTTCTATGAAGACTTTGTAGGCAACTGCCCTTCTCATTTATAATGAACTCAAATTTCTATATGATGCTAAAACTCGTCATGATTATGTCCAAAAAATGTAACAGAGTTAGCAAGGAGAGGCTTTCCCCATGAAGAGGCAGTTTCAGATCCAGGTGCCATAATCAAGTTCCCATTTTCGAGCATGTAGAAGTAGTCATAGTTTATTCTTGTTACCAACTCCACTAAATGAGGGAAGTGTCCCACGTTGAGCTTCAAAGAGAACCTGCAAGTGAAAACAATGCAGAAAATTCACACGCCTGTTTGTACAATCAGATCTGCTTCAATATATGTTTTCTGTCGGGTCTGTTCAAGAATTTTCTGCACATGCAGTGGCGGCATCAGAAAAACTAGGAAAAGTGTTCAGAATCTTTACTACCTTTAAAAATCATTACTGTATATAAAAAAAATTATCTATAATACCACTAAAAAATAGGAAAGTATAATCTCTTTGTTACAAAAAAAAAAATCTATAATTGCATTTACAAGTCCTTGAATTTTTTGTACTAAATTAAATTTGTTTTGGTGTGTAGAAATTTGGAAAATTATGCAAAGAAATACTTTGTTTTCTATCCAAAAATTGCACGTATATTGCACATGCATTGCACGTATATTGCACGTAGTGGACTAATTTTTTGGGATGAATGATTATATTACAATTTTCCTCGACGCGATTTCATATTTTGAAACCGTTGCGTAATACCTTCTTTATCAATAGTCAAATATGACTCTCAATGTAAGTAACAAAGCAATTATTCATTAACTGATCTCTAATTGATTGCACAGATTATAGTTTTCTAAAATGGATTGATTTGTTGGCTGGTTTTTTAGCTGGATGTTCAAATAATTTTGGGTTATGTGTTCAAATAATTTTGGGTTGGGTGTTCAAGAAAAGAATAAAATAAAATAAAACTAATTATATTACATATATGTTTAACAATTTTTTTTCTTTCGGGTGTTCAAGTGACCACCTTAATCATTGTATAGAGCCGCCTCTGTGCACATGAGTTGAGTAGGTTGCAACCTCAAGGATTGAAATATCGTTTCGGTATGTTGTCTCGGTTAGCTGGGAAAAGGAAAAGTTTCGGAAACATTTCTACATAGAGCTGGAACGTACATTGTAGAGACCCGTATTTTACGAAAGCGGTTTAAAGGTTTTATAAATGCCAAAGTAGTGCATAAATAAAAGAAAATGTGAGTTTAATTGATTTGGGGCCCAAATGAGAGGATTGTAAAATTGAGGGAGTGTGAGTGCTATTGACTTGTGTGCAAGTATATAAGGGGTGTGTGTGTTGTAGGGAAACAAAAATCCCATTTCACTCTCTCTCTGACTCTCGGCTCCCTCCCTCTCTCCTTCGGCTATCTCTCTCTCTCTACTCCTCCACTCAAAAACTCACTCCCCAAACTCAAAACCCACCAAGATCCTCCACCAAATCGACTTCCTCAAGTGTGCTAGACCTCGGGTTGTGCTCGTTCAAGCTCGGAGGAGGTGTATTTCGCTTGGTTTTGAAGTCCATGGAGTTAGGGCTTGCTTGAATCGCGTGAACTTCGATCTTTGATCATTGAGGTAGGGATTTCTTGCTCTTATTATGTGTTTATGAGTTGAATATATGCTTAGATCGTGCCATGGTTCGTTGTTTGTTGTTAGATCAAAACCTCCCGAAGTCTGAAAAATCGCCCTGTGAAACCCAGCTAGTACATGTACCACGGTTTGTATTGGTACATGTACTGTCAAAGAAATTTCGGGTCTGTTCAGCTAGTACATGTACTTCGGTTTGTACAGGTACATGTACTTTGGTGTTTCTTCTTCCATGTTTTGAACCCCGACCACTTCTAAAACCTCTTGAACACCTCTAAGCTTACTTCAAGCATGCTTAACTAGTTCCTTTGGCTTACCTAAGTTATTCTCGTTCCGTTGGTCTCCCGTTAATAAAGGAAGAATAGTAAGTTAATTGGTTGTCGCCTCAATCGAAATACTTCTAATAAAGATTGATCGTACTGGGAAATGATTGTGGTATGATGCGGTGAACGATATAGACACGTTAGGTATTGTGGCATGTTAGGATAGTCGGGGTAGCCATGTTGGGTGTTATGGTATGATATACTGATTGATGGATTGAAAAACGTACAATAAAGAGGTTGTCGGTTGTCATAGGTTAAAAAGTATAACGTGGGATGTTTAGTTGGACGATAGGGATTTGCCTAGAGGTCCAGATGAGAGTGGGTTAACCTGTACCCCTCGTGAATTGTTTCGTGGAGCCTTCTAAATTCCTTGGCTGTTCGTTCTTTAAGATTTTCGTCTAGAAACCAACGAATGGAGTGTCGTAGAGTTAATGTGGGTTCGGTGCGCGATGAAGGAGGTCATGATTGACTTTATGGAATAATGTGAATGTAAGTATTTATCTATGTGTAATGGGATGAGTTTATGAGTTTGTAATGCATTGTGGTGATGAATGAAAGAGTGTGAACCTGGTAAACGTTGTATTCTTGTGTACGGAATAAAAAAAAATTCATGTATGTATGAGTAAGTTGATCGTATCGAATTAAGGGTCCTGCAACGCAAGGTGTGGTAATGCGGAGACTCTAGAGGGCCCGCAACGCAAGGTGTGGTAATGCGGAAACCCAGGTGGAGAGAATTCATTGTGACGCAAGGGGTGGTAACACAGTTGAATGTCTCATATGATGAAGAGAATTATGGTTAATTTTGGAAGTTTACGTTGTTGTTTGGACTATTGGTTGTTTGAAAGTGTGATTGTTGAATAAGGGAATGAACGGTTGATTCTGACAAGGTTTATTTAAAGAAAGGAATGTGAATTTTGAAAAGAGGAATTTTATTGAAAATCCTCCGGTATTCTTGAGCGAATCAACGGATCCGATATTTGGGCACAAATCAATGGACTCCGGCATTCAAGCTCGAATCAACGGAGCTTGACCCGTGATGGTCTTGAGTTTTCTCTAAATTATTTTGGAAATCGAAAAGAAAAGTTTTATGAAATGAGGTACTATGGTGGATGGTATGAAATGAGGAAATGGTTTTGTGGCATTCATTTAGAAAAAAATGTTAGATGGTTGAACGATTGGTAAAGTTGCTTGATTGAGATGAGTAATAATGCTGCTTCTAGTTGATGTATGAATGACCAGGGTTACCTCTGAGAGGTTCGGTTATTTCTAAGATGTCGAAATCCGTAAATCTAAATTCGTCAGTTCTTGTCAGTGACTCCTCTTGTGTTTCATGCTCGTTTGTTGAGTCTCGTTCGCGTTTGGTGCATACATCATTGCATTTACACATAACTTGAGCATAGATTTCTCTACTGGGCTAGTGTAGCTCAACCTATTATTTTCAGGTAAAAAGCAAGGAAGTTGGCATGGCGTGCATCTCGCATTGGTTGATCATGTTTTTTTTTTCAAAGGTATAACAGGGGCGATTTATGCTTTTACCTTATAAGATGTATTCAAAGGATGATCTTTGTAAATTGTAATATTAATTTGGTAACTTGTATAACTTGGGATTTTGAACCCGGATTGTAACATTTATTTTAACTTGAGAACATGGGAAAGAAATGATCTTTGGGTATTATCTGTACTTCGGTGAGGACTTTATTTATTGAAAATGATTATTATTTATATTGAAAATCGAGGGCGTGACATACATACTGGAAATGTCAAAAAGGGAACCTATAGGTGCCGAAACAACTCGATGAAGCAAAGGGTCTCCTAGAATTCAAACATTTTTGGGTCATTCCAATTCCATGTCGGTTCAATGAAATGACCGCAATGCTTATGTTTCTCTTTGCTGGGAAACTGATAATTAGCGATTCCCCAAATTTCAACATTTCCACCGACCGACATGGAATTGGAATGACCCAAAAATGTTTGAATTCTAGGAGACTCTTTGCTTCATCGAGTTGTTTCGGCACCTATAGGTTCCCTTTTTGACATTTCCAGTATGTACGTTCCAGCTCTATGTAGAAATGTTTCCAAAACTTTTCCTTTTCCCAGCTAACCGAGACAACATACCGAAACGATATTTCAATCCTTGAGGTTGCAACCTACTCAACTCATGTAGGCCTGTCAATGGACCGGATCCGATCCAAATTCGATAACGTCGATCCAATAATCCGAATCCGGTTATCGGATTTGGATCGGATCGGATTAAATCCATTATCAATCCGAATCCAAACTTTATTTTTTTTAACTTTTTATAAATTTTTTAAATTTTTTTAAAAAAAAACAATAAATTTTTTATTTTGAATCAGATCCGGATTACCACTATCAGATTCGAGTCTTATCGGATTCGGATCGGATCCAAGTCTTATCGGATACGACAGATCCGGATCTGATCGGATTCGGATTTCCGGATCGAATCCAAATTTTTCGGATCAAATCCAGATTACCACTATCAGATTTGGATCGGATCCAGGTCTTATTGGGTCCGAATCGGATCCGACCCGTTGATAGGCCTACGTCGTCATGAATATAGCCAGGAATACATTATCCAAATAAATCAAACTTCAGTATTCTAAAAACAAAAAGCACTCTAATTGATTGTTATAAATGTTACCCTCAAACTGTAAACATCCATCCTTCATGAGAATATATATATACAGCTAATCGAGTCATTTTCTGAGATCAATATACATAGGCAGCTAGCAATTGGATTTGGGCTAGCATCACCAATTATTGCCTATTGCCTATCCAAGTCATGCTGGCGCCACGGATTACGTCAAGATTCAACAGGTCTACGATGCGACGACGGCGTTAGCGTGGTAATGTATAGATATGATGCTTATTTAATTGTTGTTTATCCATTACGATAGGTTCATACACGATGCGTGTGCAAGTCGAATTTTATCAAAATTTGCACAAATGCTTTTCACATATTGTTCAATCGAATTTTCACAAATTTTGACAAAACCCCCCAATGTCGTTAACTTTTTTTTTGGGAGAATTACATCTCAGTGGAAAAGAACAGCAATTTAATTACAGATATCTAAGGAGCCGTTTGTTAGGGCTTAAGAAGGGAGGGAGTGGGAGAAGAAGGAAAAATGAGAGAAGGAAGAAGGGTGGTCGGTTAGTGGGAGAAGGGAGGAGGAGAGAGCTTATCCTTGGATAGGGGGTCTTTAAACTAACGATCCAAGCATTAGGCTCTGTTTGGAACTCAGGAAAAAGAAATGAAAAAAAAGAAATTTTAATTTTTCCTTCTTTTGTTTGGTTGGAAGAGAAAGAGAGAAGAAAAGAAAGATTTCAAGTTTAGTACTCCCTCCGTCCCTTTTTAAGTGTCCTGTTTCGTAATTCCAACTTATTAAAAGAAAATCATCATTATACATTTCACATCAACTTTTTCCTCCACTTTTCCTACTTACCCATCATCATTACACTTCTACTCACTAACTTTTCGAAAAGGAATATATTTTTAGGGACAAAATAGACAATGCACCAACTTTTATTCACTAATTTTACAAAATGAACACTTATTAAGGGACAGCCCAAAATGGAATACTGGACTGTAAATAAGGGACGGAGGGAGTAAATAGCAAATTTTCCCTCCCATTTTCCTTCTATTTTCTTTTCCTATCATTTCCATAGGTTCCAAACGGATTCCGATGGAGAAGTCAAAAGTAAATGAAAATGCACTTGAATTTTGTGATAAGTAGATAATATGGCTCAACAAAGCAAAATAAACAATGCCCCGATAAATTTTTAACCAAAATAAGTATCTTTATTTTACATAGCATTTTGTATGAGAAAATTCATCGGCAGGCTACTCCAAAACGTTGATTTGAGTGTGATTTGAACAATGTAAAGCAAGTGAAGTATACTTTTTATAGAAAGTGGTCTGGGTACAATAGTCTTTTGCACGTTTACAGGTATATTTTGTACATTTAAAAGAACATATATCCCTGTTTTTTCACCCAAAAAAGAAGAAGATATGCCTATTTACTGTCACAAGGTTGAAGAATAAGTCATTTTAGTAATTACATCTCTCCGTAAATCGAATCAAGATCCATTTTATATTGTTATAAAGAGTTCTCCAAGTACTAAAAGACGAGGCAAAAAACTTTAAGAATAAAGAACTTTTGTTTATAAAAATTGCGTTGAAAGCAAACCATTTAAGATATTGTCCGGCCCACTAAGGTTATAACTTTTTTCAGTGTTTAACGTCCAGGGGTTGTTTGCCTAAAAAAGTCAAGTGGCTTATTTTTTTGTCTTTATTTAAAAAAATTTAGCATTTGTTAGTTTTCGTCAATTTTTTTGGAATTATTGCTTCGTCGTGACAAAGAGGGATCTAAAAAGCAAAAAATTACGATCGAAACCTAATTTTTTTGAATAAAGACAAAAATAAGCCAATTTTTTCATCTTTATTCAAAAAAAATTGAATTTCGATCGTAATTTTTTACTTTTTAGATTCCTCTTGTCATGACGAAACAATAATTCCCAAAAAATTGATGAAAACCTAACAATTGCCAAAAAAAAAAAAATTGAATAAAGACAAGAAAATAAGCCACTTGGCTTATTTAACCAAACAACGTTTAAGTTTCATTTTCCACTCATATTCCTAGTTCTTACGTATTCCTTGAGATCCTTGATCTGTTTGGAGAGTCGAAAGTATTCAATTGCAATAGATCTTTTGGGAGAATTGAAAGTAGACAAAGCCATCTGTTTTAAATTTTTGGGGACAATTTTGTTGGTATTTATAAATTTTGTTTAACTATTACTACTGTTTTTTACAGCAGGATTTACCGAAAGTGGCCGAGTATATCAACCATTGCCTCTCAAACTAAAAGCCTCCATAATTTACTTTTTAGTCAAATTTCGTATCTCGATGCGGTCACCAGAACAGGCCGGCCTAGGTTGCTCATGGATTTCTCCCGAACAATGGCTATACTGCTGGAGTTAGTTAGTAGCAGAGCCATTGTCCAAAGTCGTGGTTGTGGTTTTGTGAAGGCGGAGTGAAAGGAGCGCTGATCCAAAATAAAAACAAAAAGTTCCGCATTTGACAAACATTTTCCATCAAAATCACCTCACTTTTCTTCCACTTTCGATTACAATACACGGTACTCAAAAAAAAAAAAAAAACACCTCTTCGAAAGTTAATTTTTGCTGAAACAAACGGAGCGTTAGGAGATGCTTAACAACTTTTCTTTGATAAATTAACGGAATGGCGCCTTCAACAGAATCCTCATCTATAAAACGTAACATGATTTAATAGTCCTTTTACAACAACGAATATGTTACACCAAAAATTACTGAACAAATGTATCACAAGGCCAGACAATCCCGCTAAGGCTACACATTTCCCCCCGATTTGGCTCTCAGGTGTACTAAGTTAAGCTTCATATCCTTTTGTTCAAGGATTTTGTCGTTCGACTAGAAATGGTTTAAATGTCATGAGCACCCCAATTGCCTCGATCACATTTAGGATGAAGAAAATCATGTGGTCACCTGCATTCAAATAAAGCAGTTGGTAGTTGGTACAAATTTCATAGTAAAAGAAAATACGTTAACATATGTTTTGACAAGGAGCCATTTTGTTATTTTCATTACCGACTCCTCTCGCACCCAAATGCGGGACACCAACATCCTTGCTTTGGCTTAGCCACGACCCTGGCTCCAATATGATGAAAGGCACGCAGCCTAGCTAGCCCCTACCTGAAAGTACGGTCCAATTTGGCCCATCCAAACAGCTGGCCTCGCAAATATGTTTTTCTGGGCCCTAAGCTCATAAGGTGCCTCTTGGACAAAAATGTCATGCGCTATTGTACGTCCATCCAAGACATTATCCACATCAAATGTGCGATGCCCAACAAACTGATTATGCATCATGTGTGTGGCAATAACATGATTCCCGACATTAGAGCTCCACTTTTATGTTGCCATTAACGAAGCCAAGTGACTTTTCGAAGAGTGGTTCCTACAGGCTACAGCACACTACTTGATGCTTCCTTGATAATAAAACTGATATGACAATGCAGTGGTGATGATGGTAGTTAATCCAAGATATGCTAGAAGCCACCTAAATGGCGTGTGTTCCTTGTCTCCCATTGCTATTTCCACAACCATCAGTTCTGCCACAGAAGTCATCCAATTTTCCTTTTTTAGCAGTGAAAGTCAGTATTGTTAAGCATTTCTTGACATTGCTCCCACACCACTACCAACCATTGATAAGCATTTTATCATCCAAACATCAACATTCGGAGAACCAGTTGGTGCTTAGAGACGTTTGCTAGAGTATCTCAAAACTGAGCCAAAACTAAGTCAACTTAATTCCTAAAAGTACTTTCTGAACAAAATTCCAATTCTGGCCGTAATATATGTCTGTAGAATATGTAGAAGGCCAACAATGGGTGCTCGAAATTAGCCACAGAAAGCCAAAAAGTCAACTTAGTAGAGAGTTGTAACCTGGAAAGAAGGCAGCATCTTGACGCTTTTGTGTCCAAGAAAAGCTGCATAAGTTAATAGCATAAGTCTAAAGTTACATGAATATACATAAACAAGACAATAAAATCAAAACATAACTGTCAATATGCACAAGCACTTTCCAATCGAAAGCTATAGAGTTAGACGTTGACTACAAGTATGGGTTGTTAATGAATGGCAACAAGTTGTCCCAGAAAGCTTTAATTATCAGGTTTAGAAGTTCCAACTATAATTACATAAATTTGGAAGACAAAAGTCTAATGTTTGGTGTTTCAAAAGCCTGATTGAAGTACTGAATGAACAAAATCAAACTTCGTTTCGCATCCTACTTTTTGCCGCTATTTTCTTCACTGGAAGTTATGCCAAGATCCTATTTGAGCCTTAACACATGTTCAACACAGAGACATGTCATGTTTGAAACCGAAAAAAACAGACAATATTAGGAAATGTTAAGATGCATGTCTGACATGTCAGCTCATGTTTGGTGCAGGTGAACACTTTACACACGTCGCACACAAACCAAAGCATGTCAGCGCTCCGTCCTGTATCTGCTTCCAAATTAATCAAGTTCAGTTTTCCTTCTTTAGTCTAAACATCCTTAATAGGACAAGATGTTGACTTCATATAAAACAAAATTTAGGTCATTTTAAAATAAGGGGAATTTTTCACGATTAAAGAATTTGGGCATTTCCATATTACAAACTATAAATTGATGCAATATTTTCTTATTAGTCCCCTTAGGAAAAGCTTTACCAGGGATAATAAGAGGCTCTGATTATGCGTTCACTCAACTTCAAAAAGGAAAATGGCTACCAAAATTAAGCGGGCACTCACATTGCTCCTCCACCAGCTGGACCGGCAGCTTTAAAAAGTGACATTGCAGTCATAGATAAGCCATTTGCAGCTCCTCTTTGGTGTTGATCCTATCGTTGCAGTATTAACTCAAAGTGAATCATAGAAGACATAATGCTAGACAAATTTATCATTCCAAAAACAAAGGGGGGTAATAATGGGAAAGAATAAACCGAAAGGAGAAGAAAAATTACCACGGCTTTGTTTTGCAGTATGAACGTGCCAGTAATAATGGACACCTGACAAAAGCCAAAATTGTGAGATAACTGTTGACAAAATAGAAATAGGAAATCGGGATCAAATTCTAAACTCATCAAAAGCGGTATGCATCTTGCATAGCATCAGGACAATCATATGCAACCATAACATTGCATGGGTGCATATTCTGCTGCGTTTCTAATTATAGAGTAGACCTTTATAAATTTCTGGAAGTTAAAATAATATCTTCACATACCAGCACAAACGCATTCACCACTACAAATAAATGAATACAACTTGTCCCAAAAAGCTTTATCCGTTCAGCTTGAATCTACTTCGGTAGTTAAATACCAACATGACCTAAGAAGCACAAACATTATATGAAGGATGGTGCCGTGTTGGTTTTGAGGTGATGCTTTAACATAGTATCAGAGCTAGGTTTTCAGAGGCTTTTCCCCTTTGTTTGTGCCATAGTTGCACTTTGTTTTGTCATGATCCATATGTTCCGGATCCTTTGTTGACCTTTCCACGTGCGAGTCGGGGGTCGCACGTGCGGGAGAGTAATGGAATTAGTCCCACATCGGTTAATTAACACCTCGAAACTAATATATGAGCTTGGGCGGCCTCTCCTCTCATTGCCAATCGGTTTTGAGGTGGATGCCTTAAGAATAGGTTTTTACTGTTTCCCAGTGGAACAAAAGAATAACGAAAAACTATTTTGCTAAATGGCGAACTTGGAAGGGTTTATATATAATCTCCAAAAGGTAAGTTTGCACTCACAGATAATATATTCTTCACCACAGATGCGCAGCCTAGCAACAGTGAGAGGCTGAACCCAGTAAGCAGGGTCATGAAGGGGTAACATGTCAATAGTGGTATGGACAACACCTACAAGAGAGTAGTTATACATTATGTAAGCATACTCTGCATTTGGAAATGCCAAGAAAACATAAAGATATAAGGATTGATTCCTTACTCCACAAATGCGAGCTACCATGATAGGGCCAAGAATCTTCTCTGCGATTGGATATAGAGAAAGTTGAAATACTAGAAGCCCAAGACCTGAATTTTGAATAAGCATTCAACAATCAAATCTTCAGTACATGTCTACTAATCTCTGAATAGACATTACATGCTAGGCAGAAAACTGGGGGGCTTATCGGGGGTGTGAGTGGAGAGGAGAGTTAACGAACTTTTATTTTCCTAATAGATATCAATTTGAGCAAATACCAGTAGGATACTTTTGTTGTTTTTCTGGGATAACATTCTCCTTTTGAGTATCAAACAAATTTCCGGTAGGGCCACATGTGCTCAATAAGACCATCAAAACATGTTTCTCGCAAGCAATAAAAGTAAGTTGAACTTGAGCCTGTACGATGCGACTTACACAAAAGCCAATGTCCAGCTATGAGAACACAAAAAATTACAAAAACTTGTCTGAAGACACTAGCATGAACTTGTCAATTGAAGAGATTGCCTTAAAGCTTTTTGGGATTTGGATGTGAAACAATTTCATTCAGACCATATCAAATGTAAATGTCTGAGTACACTGTTGACAACTGTACCTGATACAGCTAGAATTACTCCAACATTGTCAGTTGAATAGCTCAAGCCCCCGTCTTTTCGTGGGCTTTCGGCCCATAGTGAGAATATCTGCAGAAGGATATTAGTTTCCGCAGTTAAAAAAAAGAGAGAGATTATTTTCCACATATAAAAGACCTATCGACAGAAGAAAGAGAACTGGTAGAACTAAGCCAGTAAAGTATACTAACTGATGTACAAAACATATCCTCACACAAATTACTTGCAGAAAATCCTACTAGTATAATTAGGATGCACACTATTAAATTTGGAGCAGGATAACAATTCTAACTACACCATGTAGCGTCTCGGTAACAGTTCAGTATATGACTATATGTAAATGCATACGATATGAAAATAATATATACCCAAGTAACGCACTATATATGAACATCAAGTTACATAGAGTAATAAGTTTTGATAACTAAGATGCATATCAGACAAATTAAAAGATATACATGCATTTAAATTGAAACTTGTGTTAAGTCTTTAATTGTCAGTAGAAGTGTAGAAGTATTCAAGCTTCAACTTCTATACAGTACTTAAGTTTTGTACATGATTGATTTGGATTTTTGACAACTTCATAAGTTCAATGCGCATTTAAATCCATCTTCCGTTAATTGCCAGTTGTCAATCGGAAACTACTCTCATACTTAATAAGTTCTTTGTTACTCCAATTATCTAACCTACCTTAGTGTAACACCTCGTACCATGTCCTGAAACCGCGTGGCGAATTGTTTCCTCATAATGAAGTGACACAATCCCTTTTCGGCGGCATATGACTCAATGGCATGAAACAAAATGCACCATCAGAAAGTTTTAAGACCATATATTACCAATTTACCACAGTGAGATACCAGAAGTGACATAGGACAAGATTGACATTAGGCCAAGTATAATCAAAACACAAAAACAGTGGCTGTTTTGGGGCTTTGAGCAGTGGACATGAATGGTGAAAGAGAAGAGAAGAGAAGAAGAAGTGCTTTAAGAAGATAGATCTAGGCCTCCCACCTCGGTTACCAAAGGCATCACACCTTAGGTCTCTATAGCATCACACCAAAGAATAGGATTGCATCACACAATCTTCAAAGCTTTAAGCTCTTGCAAATTCTTTTTCATTCAACGATTTGCTCCTTCATATTCTCGAAGTACATCAATTTATCCTAATGTGTTTCATACCAAAGCATGTTCTAATTCCCTAGATGGCCGTGTAGGATGAATGTTTCATCTAATGGTTGCATGCATTGAATATGTGGTCAAACTTCCCTAAATGAAAAGTTGCAACGCTCATGAAAAGTCACAGCCTTAAATATTCCAGCCAAAGGAATACAAATCAACCCAAAACCATGGATCTTCTGAAACTACCAAACTACCCAGTGCATTTATCATGGACTGCATCAAGAAGCTTACAGCACGCGATCACAGAAATGCTGAACAAAACAGTATGACTATCAAAGCTTGTTCCAAGAAGGTGAACTTCAGTTATGAAACGAACCTCTGTGTAAGCCATATCATGAAGTGAGAAGATGCAATAAACAATGATTGAGGACATCAAGGGCCAGTTCTTGATTAGGCTTTTCTTAGAATCAGGTTCTCTTCCTTCAAAGTCCTGGGTTATTTCTTTCTCAGTAGACCCATGGGACACAGCCTCCATTGCCGCAACTGAATCTTCACACGGTTCCTTATGAATGTGTAATGTTTCCTGCCAGTTAAACATGGAGAAGCTTATACCATGTAATATGGAAGTTAAGGTACTAAAGTCAACTGCGCAAAAGCCAGCAAGATAGCCAAAATCATGATGTTAGACGTCCTCCCATATTGACCAATAACAGGTTTAAACGAAGGAGACCCAATTGTCACCTTTGTCCTCAATGGTGTTTCAGGTGTAAGAGTGAGGAATCCTCTGATTACTATGGCATCATCCTTAATTGCACGTAAACGCCCAGCACATGCACAAATGCTATTGGTCCGCTTTAGGGGCTTCCGATACAACAAGAAATTAAAGTTTTGTGGAATTATGCAATTTTCCAAATTTTTGGGAGAATTGGTGAGAGTGCCATGCCCTTTCTTTAGGATAAGTTCAATAATGTTAATTCTTTAATATGCTTCTTGCTTGTTTTTCGGCTTCAGTTTGTCCACCATTTAAGGGGATTCCTTTGTTTTTAATTTGAAGAAATTGGAAGGCGGTCTGTGATTTCTAGCTAGAAGCTTGCTGGGTCCTTTTATTCTTCCTTGTTGGACTACTTGTCCCCTCCCCCTCATACTGATTGAAAAAAGGGAAAAGGAAAAGAAAAAAAAAAAAAGATGAATAAAAACCGACAATACAGCACTAGGATCATGAATGATGAATTTAACAGGAAAGGGTTCAGGTTATTGTTGATACCTACCGGAAGCCGAAAAGTAACAATAGTCACCACCAATGCAAAAAGTGAAATGCATAGGCAAGGCAAGAAGTATGGAAACCTGCAGTAAAAGTTTGTATGTTGCGACATAAATACCCTTTCAAGAATTCCAGGAGATTCAAAATGAGAGGTGAATGCATGAATATAGCAGATTGAGCAAAAGATTAAGGTTACCTCCCAAATACAGAATCTTTGGAAAATAAAGCTGGATATTTATCTGCAGGCTAAATTCAATCGGAAAAATATTGAGGTCTTAAAACACGAGCGAGTTACAAAAACAAAAAAGGCAAACAAGATACTACCACACAGACTAGGGATAAACACAAACTAGCTGGAGAAAGAAACCCGCTTTCAGAGATTCAAAGGAATCAATGCCTCATCAGGGATACTAGAAATGTACTAAGGGTCACTTCCCATTCCAGCGGATCTCTTAAAAAAATTCCGTAATTAAAGTAAGATGAAATGAACAAAAGCAGGAAAAGACACGAAATAAAGAGGGAAAGAAACCTTTACGGATTGGAAGCTAAGAGCCAAATACAATTACAAAACTGACTTGCTGCTACCTTTGGCTAAGATTATGTAATAACAGAGCTACAGCATCTTTGATGAATGACATCAAGTAGTTACGTATGCATACAGGCACATTCACAAAGAATTATTATTGTAGTCAAGCAAAGGAAGCAAAACCAAACAAACACAACGTCAATCCAAATTCCACACCTCTGTAAGTCGACGAGTAAAAAAGATTTAGGACATCAGCATCAACTTTCTCGGATAACAGACGCGCAAGTCTGAAACATTCAACTTTGATGAGGGAATGAAGAAAAGCGAGCTTAGGTATCTAATCTCCAGAAATTTTCTTCTTTTTTTAGGTGAAGAAGTCATGCAAGTGACATTGCTGAGGTGAGCGAAAATTGCGAAGGCCGAGAAATAGAGTTACTCCATAAGCCACATAAAGTATCCCCCAAAACTTAATGGGAATTCACAGAACTCCTATTGAATTATTGGATTCCTTCTTCAAAGGGCGATTACTCTGCTTAGTCTTCTATAACCCAATTATGAGAACTCAAATGCAGCTCCCTAGTCTACAAAATTGAGTGGCCACGCCAACCGTGTGAAAATAGGCATTCATCTTTTGGCTTTTTTGTCATGGTGGATTGTCAACCAAGGGAAGAGTTGGAGCATGGGGTTTTGCCGGCTACGAAACAAGATGAGGAATCCCAGTATCATTTGGTAGTTGCTTACAGGATAGGGGCATTCTATAGTATATTAAAGCCAATAGTTTCATTAAGAATATTGGAAGACAGACCATTGAGAACTCAATGTAGTCAATCTATAAGCTTACTTTTGCTGATGCAGTTTACTATTGGAGGAGGAAAAGGAATGCAGGTGCTTTTTCTCAAAAGAAGAGGACAATGTCAATTCTTATCATGGCAAATGAGGACAGTAGTAAAGAGGACAGGCGCTTGTTGCATCCCAAAATAACCCTAATATATGCCCAAGCCATACCCTAATCAGAATAGTACATTTCTTTTCGTTTATGCTGAGATGAAGCTATCTCGATAAGACTTTTTTCCTATGCTTAGCATGCTCAAAAGTCTTATTGGGATGCTCACAACTACGATTTTTATGATATCCCCAGGACCTATTCACATTTGTCTTTTTCGTGGTTGTTGTTGTTGTTGCTTTTCTTGGTTTTTTGATCACTGACCTTCATCTTTTAAATAAAGTTTAGGACATCCACCATGATCCTCTTTGTAGAAACCAAAGCACATTGAAGTACCTGAGCAAGAAAGCCCCCCAAAGCTGGTCCAATAATCAATCCGATACCCCATGCTGTACTAATCTGACAACAATAAAACATTCGGAATTTCTTTAAATCAGGAAGAAGCAGGCCACTTCAGGCATCAACAAATTATACGAATTGCAAGTACTAAAAACATAAAACTTACTGCTGATATTCCTAAAGCTTGGTATTCCTCGCGGAAAATTTCAGCCGCATATGCCTAGGCACCGGAAAAGTAAAACAACATATAAAAAATAAGTAACTTTTAACAAATGCAGCATCTGAGACCTTTGAAACATAAGAAGCACGAACACTTAAAGAAGGTGATGTGTTCATGTCCGACATGGGTCAGACAAGGACACTAATCGAACAAATGACGATTCTCTTTTAGGTGTCCGTAATAGTGAACCAACAATCTTCATTTGGCCATGTGTCCGACACTCTTTTTTGCAACGTGTCCAACCCTTTCTTTGGTGTCTATGACGAAGAAATCATAGGTGATGAAAGTAGGAATTTGACATATCTAACATGTTTGAGACGCTAACTTGTGATTTAAAAAAAAAAATCAGAATTCAACATATCTGTAGGATATTCAAAGTAGGAAAATAATAATTGTTTCAACAAATTATATTTAAATTAACTTAAATTTGTCAGAAAATATTTTTGGGTATCCTGCGGATTCTTATGTCGTGCCCATGCCGCATTCTAAGAATTTCTTGAGTCTCGTGTCAGTCTAAATTCTTCTAACTTATTCTATCTTTTTTCTATTTAATTAGTGACATAAACTTACGACAATACTTATCTACACACACACACACACATGCAACAATGCATTCAGATATATATTGTGTAATGTATCCTCAACATGTTTATGTCCTTCCTTTTAGAGAAAATAACGTCTCTGTGTGTTCGTGTCATTTTGTATTGTGTCCTTGTCCTGTGGCGGTGTGCATCTTAGTTTAAAACCCTGTAACATTCCATATTACTTTCAACTGTGTAAGAGAGGAATCAAATAGAATTGACAACGGATACCTTCACTGGCCCAAGTAAACCATTCAGACATCCAAGAAGAAATCTTGTAGAGATGGCCATCCAATAGTTTACACTAAGACCAAAGAGTGTGTTGAAAATAACCCTAAAATGAAGCAAGGATCAAAATGTACTCAGAAAAAGTACATAGTAGCGAAGTTCTGATATAAAATGGACCAAAGAATAGTAACATAATTCAGGAAAACCCGGTTACTAACACTGCTGACGTGCCTATGATTATGACCGGCTTTCGACCATATCGATCAGCTGCCATTCCCCACAAAACGGATGTTAGAGCTCTTCCAAGCATAAATGAGGAGCCTTCATGGAATTAGCATATTATCAGAACAATCTTAGATATTTCGACTGAGCCAATACAATATTACAATCATTAGTTGATATGTATCTTCACTATGGCAAATGTGGACAGGAAATCAGCTCACCCACATAACCTGCATAGTAACCAATTTCTTCTTCTGTTTCGGCAACCTTGAAGTCCCTTATCTGCAAGAGAATCAAAGCTCATATGCTGAAGCTTATATTGTTCACGTATCTTTTTGCAACCTTATCACCGGATATACTTTGAAGCTTCAAACCAAATGAGATAAGCTTTAAAAGAAATTCTCATGATTCACTCAGTGACACAGGAATTCATTTAAGCTCAGGGAGCTAGCTGACGGAAATTTCAGAAGTTATTTTCAACTTAGATGGAGAGTTATGTTGGGGCTATTTCAAAGTCTTCCTACTTCCTTCCATGTCACCTTTCTCATTAAAAAACTTCAAAAGCTCAAAGGAATTGAATGAACAAACAAAAAGTTGAGAACAATGAGTCGAAAACAGACGTTGGTATAGTTATCTAAGAGTGGTAGTTAGCAGTTTCTAACGACCATAATGACATGGAAAATATGTTTTCTTTCCTGTTTACTCTTATTTCTAATGGTATGTTGTAGCAACCATTATGGATGATGCAAGATTAACATGAATAGGCATGTTTGTGCAAAAAGACAGTGGTTCCCAAGATAAAAAAGGCATATAAAAGGATCCTGTTTTTATATGATATTATGAGTCAACCTGGACCAAACAATGTTATAGCACCTAAGGAGGAGAAACATATCCCAGGTAGGGAATTAAGGGGGTGTTCCACTTTTAAAAAAAGTTCCTTTTTTTCAAAATAAGGTAATTTCAAACTCAAATATAATGAAAATGAAAAATAATTTTTTAATTTTTTTTTGCACCGTTTAAATGATCTCAATGAGATCTATCAAACAAGATTCATATTGATAGGAAAATTATTTACATAAACACATGATTTTTGAGCTTGAAATTATCTTCTTTTTCTAAAAATTCTTTTTCTACAAAACTGGAACGGCACCTAAGAACTTCTGAAACCATAAAATTGCCTTTGGCTGATAACATGGAAAGTAAAGCAAGATGGAAATACCAAATGTGGCAAACATAGTAACATTGATCTGGAATATAGAGTAATTTAGAAACAATAATATATGCCCACTTTCGGTCTATCTTTAGTTCTTTACACGTATGTGGACAGATTTAATACAAGCTGATTATATGATTATATATGAATTGTTAAAACAGATACTAATCCTATATCATCTTCAATAGCATTCATCTATGTATGCTCACCATAAAATAAAGGAACGGAAAGAGAGACGATATTGGCAGCGCTGAAAAAGTAATAACAAAATACATATGTTAGGGCTTGGACATAAATGATTAACAAAACGACATGACTAAGCTGTTGATAAACATTGCACAGAAAATACGTATAGGACATATACCATATTCCAGTTTTTTGTTTTGGAGTATATCACATGACCGCTACACATAAGCAGGTATTAAAATCACTATTCCACTTTGTGATGATTTTCTAGTATTGGGTAGAGGTAGTCAATTCGCATTTACCTTGGATGGTGATCTGTGAGATTTTGTCCCTCATCTATCTGTTTTCTTTTCTTTCCTTCTCGCCTGTTCTAAACAAAATGTGTTTCTAACTTTGTGCACTTCCGCTCATACGTCAATCAAACCTATCAAAATGGTAGTACTGCCATATTGGTATCTACCTTCTGTTTTCCCTTTCATGGTAAAGACGATCAAGCTTAGCCTCGGAAACAAATGGAAACTCTTGTTTGGCACTCACTGAAGATTATAAAGGGAAGGAATTTGATATTTTTTCAAGTTAGTCCATGTCTACTTCTTTAGGTTTCGAGTCTCTAACCTCTTTGACTAGAGCTGGTTACCATGATCTTCACTGGTTCATGCAAGAGCGTAGTCATTCCATTCTTGTTTCTTTTCATGATGTTCCGTCATCAATTATCGGATAAATGGCAAGAAAGAAGAAAGCAAAGGTGACCAATATCGTCCCATATAGGAAATTATCCCACTACCACTTACTTTTAAGTTGCCCGTTTTTGTAATGCTAACGCATCTTAGCTCATTAGTACCAGAAATTATCTGAAGTTATGACTTGTCAGTTGTCACAAAATGCACAACTTTTTAATTCAAGTACTCAACAAGTATACAAGACAAAGACCAAGGACAAGCTTGTGTTCGGTGTTCCCTTCATTTTAAATGGATTCCAAGCACAATTTCATCGAAATCCATTACCACAAACGGCACCTTTTGCGGACTAGTTGAAGAATGAATTCAACAAAGTTTACTACTTATCTGAAGATTTTTAAGCATCCTTGAACTCAACAAAATCAGGATTTTAGACATTAGTCTAGTGCTAGTTCTCAACTCCTAAAATCCCATAATTCAAGATTCAAAATGACAAATTACAATGGCGCGAATTCAGGAGATTCAACAAACTTCACCTGTGCAGAGCACCACAATCCATATCGAGACGAGTTCCTTGATGGGTATCCCGCGCTGCTTCTCTTTAAGCTCGTCCACTTTACATCCCGGGCAGTTTTCGTAGAAGCGTTTCTTGAGCAGGCTCTGCTTGTTTTCCTCTCCCATTTTGAATCAATCCCCAAATGTCCAAATGCAGTTCAACTGCAATGCTTCTTTCTTTTCCCTTTATTACAGAAGAAGCAGAACAACATAATAGTGCAGTCTGGTGTTAGCGATATAGTCGTCAAGCATATTGCAGCTGCAAATGAGAAATTTATAATAGAAAACAGGAACAATAATACATGCATATAGCGACAAGAAACCTTCAAATGTTGTGCTCCTCCAAAGTCAACATAATCGAGCTGGGACATAGTAGTCCACATGAAACACGTATAAATATATATATATATACACAAAGAAACAATTAAGACGGATAGCTCATGTTCTTTTATAAATTAGGTGTGCAAGCAGGCTTACAGGCACTTTGACTAATTGTGAGACCAATTTTACCATCCACTTGCAAAGATTCCTGTTAAAATGGAGCAAAATCTGTATAAATTGATTCCAAGGAAACTTGCAGTACTCGAAAGATTTCAAAGGTAAAATCTTAGAAGCATCAGATCTTAGGAGACAGCAAATTCGAGGTCTCTTAGGAGACAGCAAACCCAAGGTCCCAAGGGGCGACGCGGATGTGTCATGATTTGGCTCGACTCCGTTGCATCATTGCTCACGTACATGAGACGCTAACAGCTGAGATTCCGCAAGAGAGAGAAGGCAAAAGCCAAAATGAATACAAAAACAAATCGACAAGAGTTTGGACAAAGAAAACCAATGAAATACAATGGACCAAACCAAGAGAACACCCAAGAATCCCCTCTATTGACGTGCTAGCTTGGTGTCTGTTTCCGTTGGATGATTTCATCCGTGCTAAGCCCGTCTATGGTTTGAGCTTTGGTCTGCTTCAGCGTTGTGTTGCCTGTTAGCCTACCTCAGCCTGCTTTTTACCCAACCTCGTGTCTTAAATTTGGTTGTTTTGATTCATTCATGTTTTTGTTGTGATAAAATTTTGAATCTCGTGTCTTAAATTTGATAGTTTTGATTCATTTATGTTTGTTGTGATAAATTTTTTTCATTCGGACACCCGAAATGAATTTTCCGTTGACAAAAACCATTACCTTATTTTAAGATTGATTTGTTCAACTTTATAGAAGGAAAAAAAAAAAAAGCCGTGAGACAATTGACTTACTAAAGAGTGTAATAATTTGCGAATAAATTTTTTTTTAATAACAAAAGTGTATATTATAATAATACTATAAAAGAACTGAAGCCACATACATGTGCATTATCCACGTTGAGTTAAGTCCATTCATTCACAAAACTACAAAACTGGGCCAGAAAGGACGGCGACGGATGCAGGTCCACCCTGGGAGTGCGCATCTATGGTCCCATTCATATCAATCATAGTGTACAATATGATTTGTTCTTTGTCTACCTGTAAAGATCTTTTATGCTACCAACCACCCCGGTGCCAAGCAGGTGCCGAGCGGCATCTAATTGTTCATTTCGATACGGACGGTTCGGATTGAATCTGAACGCATACAGATCTGAATCGTCTATTATTTTGTCAAGATCCGAGCCGTCAATAGTTGAAATGAGCGGCCGCCCGGCACCGCTGCTGTGCTTGGCAACATCTCCCAATCCCTTTCTTCTCCGGTGTTGTTCGTCGGAGCTTTTCGGGCTTTTATAGCTTTTTTGTTGTTTTTATTCAAATTTTTTTCGTTTTTATTTATTTTGTGTCAAATTTTTACGGACTATCGATTCGTCTCGACGAGAAGAATTAGGAAAGTAATTGTTTTGACTTATACCCAAAAAAACAATAGTTTGACGCAAAATGGACGAACGCCAAAAAAAATTGATACAGCCTAGCTTGTTCATGTTCATATTCATGTGCAGTAGTGTTCTGCATTTGCCTTTTGACTGCTAGTTGCTGCTACTGCCTGGCTGGTCCATATTGAGCAGATTTTGTGCAACATTGGCAAGGGGTCACGAGCTGATGTTATTGCTGCTACCATGTGCTGCTATTACTGTGCTGAATTCGAGTACTCCTATTACTGCTATGTGCTGAATTCGAGTACTGCTATGTGATGGATTCGAATACTGCCAATTTGATTCTCTGCAGTAGCTGCTCTATCAAAGTTTCATCCACTGACTCCATTTCATGGCTTACGTAATAGTCTCAAACTCGTATCTATAGGTTCATATGTCCTGTTGTTTCCGTTCCCTCCTTTTTAGATGGAATGAAAACCATTGGTTCCCTTTACTTGAGTATCTTGTAGCCAATTGACTTAAAGGTCACTTTTCTTTATTCTTCTTTTTTCTTTCTTTTGTTTCCTCTTGGGTATGTCCCTTCTAAGTTGTATATTCGGTTATTCTTTTTTCTATTTCAAGCTGATTTACTCCCAAAAAAATTCGCGTGAAAGTTGTTTGAAATTAGCTTGCCTAATAAGCAAATCATACGTAAACAACTAAATACTTATTAATTTATCATACCAGACCTTTTTTTTGTTTTTTTTTGGGAGGGGGGGGTGTAAGTAAATTTATTTATACCAAACACGCACAGGATCCACAAATCACACGGGAATAACCCAGGAACATCAGAACGTCTAACGATTGGTAAGTTCATTTATACCAAACACGCATAGAAGCTACAAATCGCAGGGGCATACCGCAAGGACATCAGAACAACAAAGAAAGGAAACCTATTCTGTGTGTGTTTGGTATAAATGAATTTACCTAAAAAAAAAAGCTACATGTTCCCTGCTTATATCACTATCAATGAATTTGGTCATCTCGAATCCCCGACAACTAAGCCCAAAATATGGTATAGTGCAAACTTTTCCAAAAACGTGGACCCTGGTTAGATATAACTTTGATTAAAGGTGTGTACGGCTACAATTATGCGAAGTGTGTTTCTTTTTTTAAAAAAAAAAAATTTATTTTTGCTGAATTTCTATAAACTTGCAACAACATTTCCTAGAATAGTCATTTTTCTTGCCAAAAGGAATCTGAAAAAGAATAAAAGGAAAAAAAATTCCCTATAGACTAAAGGAGTTCAAAAATGTCATTTCCTCTGTTTTGTTTTTTGAAGGGCAAAAAAGATTCTATTAATCTTTGAAAATAAATTACAAAAATTGAAAAGATCCTAAGCACCAGGCATCACAACGGGGGAAGGAGATAACATGAGAATACATGTCATCATATTCTCATGTTCGTAAAATTTCAACCATCCAAAAATAAAAAGTGAAATAGAGCCTACAATCCCAGACATTTAGTTAAAAGTTGACCCGCCCTAGTCTCATCTGATGGACTCGGCAGATACTTCACAAATCAATGAAAAAGGATAACATTTTTCATGGGAAATCATAACATTTTGGTGCTTTTTATTACTTAAAAAAAAAAACCGTAACCTTTTCAGTAATGCAGTTCATAACATTTTCATTACAAATAGAAATATTTTGGTTCGTTTCATAACTTTTTTAAAAAAAAATCTCGTGACTTTTTAACAATCGGGTTATTAACATTTTCATTACAAATTGTAATATTTTGGTACATTTCGTAATTTTTTAACTAAAAACTCATAACTTTTTAATATTAATATATAATCACTTATGCAATCGGTCATGATCGAGAACAATCAATCAGGTAATCAAATACGTAATCTATTCTGTTAATATTCAATTCCGCAACCAATAAGACAATATTATTAGTTTTGCAATTGAGTACGATTGGGAAACAATGTAAAATCGATCACTCCATTGGTTTGGTAATCGATGAGTCTTGGCAAGTCGAATCAATTGAAGGGTATCGATAACACTTGTAATCGATTATCTTATTGAATTAGAGTATTAGTAATTTGTAATTGGGTTGCGAGCACCAATTTACATGGCACTAATAGTACATTCGCTGCTCATGGATTCTCACACAATTGATGTAGTGTTCCGTGATTTGTACTTTGTACTTTATACACGATGTAATGATCTCTCCTACCGATTGGCAAAAGAAAATAGAATGTGCGCTGACCAAAAAACTAATAGCACGTCCTAAATATTATTGTCTCTTACAGATAACCTAAAATGCATTGGTAAATTTATCTCGTGACTATCACTCGCCTACCCATTAACTTCTTTGTTAGTGTTCCCTACTTGTTTATTTCGGATGACCAACTTTGATATCCCTTTTAATTGGACTATTATATGAAAGTTGTAACGCCCTGATTTTTCGGGAACAAAATAAATAATTTTCTTAAGAAAATTTGCTAAATAAATATAATTTTCTAAAATAAAGTTTAGCTATTACAATCGCAAGTTAAATTCACTGATTGAAAATACATGAACTTCAGAGCAGACTCTAGGCTGGACATAGATCCCAAGCATACACGATCTTTGTTCCTGATATTTCTTCCGTGCCAAACTGCACCATCATTGAATCCCCTCCGTTGGATGTTGCGCCCTCTGGCAAATTGATCGCCGAAGCAACCGATTTACCAGGATACAAACGTATCCGTGAGTGATAAATCACCCAGTAGAATAATCCAACCCAACTACCCTTCTTACTTTACAGCTAACAAGTAATAGAACAATAAGAATGCGAAAAGTAGAACAGAGATTTTCACATAAACCAGTTTATTACTATCCGTTAGCCTGACGTGTGATCTAAGATCTCATCCACGAGATCTTTCCTCCCCAACTGCTAGCCATGCTCGGTCCCATGAGATCACTTCCCTTTGCTGTCGTAGATAACCTAAGTTACATTAACTACAACAAGGGGATAACTTATCATGCCTGAATCACAACTAGGGTTCGCCTATCTTATACACCACATCATAATCATTTCACAATCATCACTGGACGCACGCCAGTCTATCAATTCATCACTGGACACACGCCAGTCTATCAATTCATCACTGGACAGACACCAGTCTATCATCACAAAATATCGCTGGACCTCCGCCAGGTTTTATCATCACAAAACATCACTGGGCTACCTGCCAAGTTTTATCATCAAACATCACTGGGCTACCTGTCAGGTTTTATCATCACAAAATATCGCTGGACCTCTGCCAGGTTTTATCATCACAAAACATCACTGGGCTACCTGCCAGGTTTTATTATTAAACATCACTAGGCTACCTGCTAGGTTTTATCATCACAAAATATCAGCCAGGTTTTATCATCACAAAATATCACTGGGCTTACTTTGCCAGGTTTTAAATCATCACTGGACTACCCGTCAGCTTCAAATCACAATCATCACTGGACTTACTTTGCCAGTTTCAAATCATCTCATCACATCTCAAAATCACACTTGCAGGCAATCTCTAAAAAAGAAAGAAATTTCACAATTTATCCATTACTTAGTATCGTCTAAGTGATTTCTATTTCGTATACCACCCCATGTCTCTAGGGTCCAATTTAGCATTCAAATCAAGTATCAACACAATATTATTCACAATAATAAATAAAAATGAATAACAAACGGATCAAAACAAATATTAAGCAAATGCAATCACACAACGTTTTTTTATGACTGGGCCGTTGCCCTTAATCTTGTATGGCCACGATATCATAAATATGGTAAGAACTTTTATAAAAAACTTTAAAATAATTTTCTAAACTCTTATTAATTATTTTAAGAAATTATGTTGTTTAAGAAACTAATTAAATACAATAATTAGAAAAAAATATTAGAATAATTATCATAATCTTAATAAGAGTCCTAAAGGTCCTATGTAACATGTTTGAGTGTCAAAAATTGGGTTCAGAGGGTCGCATAATTATTTTAAAAAAGGTATTAATAAAATTGGCCAAAAGTGAAGTAAATGGTTAATAAATAATCTAATAATTAAAAATATGTTGAGGTTAGCAATGTTTCATCTTCGGAATGTAAAGAGTCTAAATAAAATTACTCCAGTATTAATTACATGGTTTATATTATTGTAAAGAAATTTTGGTTGAAAACACCGTAAAAATAATATTTAATGGCGAATTAAATAAAAAAATTAAATTATCACTATATTATCTTTGAGATGCGAGAAATCTAGGAAAAATAGTTTGAGTGTTAAAAAAAACATTGTTCGGGAGGTCACAAAGATTTTTCGAAAAAAAACTGGGTTTCGTTTATTCGATTCAAATTTCGATTCTTTTTTTTTATTTTAATCATAAAAACTAACATCCTAGCACATTAATATACTTAGGGAGAGGTAGGAGAAGGATTATAATACCTTTAATCCGGACGAAACGATTCCGTGGAATCCGGTGGGTTTTCGTTTTGGCGGCGAAAGATCGGTATTCTAGCAGCAACTTTGGACTGGAATAACTTGAGAAAATCTCTACTGTTTTGGACGATTCTTGTGTCTAACGTGAAGATCTTGAAACGTTCTACAACTTTCGTGAAGAACTCGAAGCCCGAAAACCATTCGAACTAGGAGAAAAGTGGGAGTTTTCATAAGTTCTGTTTGCTGCCTGGAACAGAAATCCGAAAATTTCACTGAACTTTGGACAGCAATAACTCTATCAATCTTTGACCGTTTTGGGTGATTCTTGGGTTGAAATTGAAGCTCTCGACGCCCTCTACAACTTTCGTGAAGAAACTTAGGCCTAAAAACGACAGCAACTAGGAGGAAACACGCCGTGAATAGAGGGACGTGATATGGACGAAAATTGAGAGGGTCTCTCTTTTCTTGTTTCTGTTTTTGCAGTGGACTACGAGTGTTGTATTATGAGAGAGGAGAGAGGTATTTATAAAGGATAAGTAGGAAGGTGGTGGGATGAAGGATGAGAGAGAGACATACTTTAGGAAGAGTTTGGAGGGGAGTAGGAGATTGATTTTGGTAGTATTTTAGTTAGATAAGATAAGAGATGAGTATGGATACTTGTATATCTAAAGTATAAATATATATCCAACACAAGTATGTAAATAATATCAATTATACACATAATAATGTATTTTAATTATTCAATCTAATTAATTATTGAATTAAGAATTTAACAATATAAATTTGTATTAAAAAAAATTGGGTAAAAAAATCTGGGTCGTTACAAAAGTTCACTATGCAATTAAAAATATTGTGAAAAGTATTAAACAAAATAATATTTATATAAAAAAAATTTGGGCCAAACATATTTGAAACACTTTAAAAATCCTGTAAAAAAATGCCTCAAATTGACCTTTTATTTCTTTATGACAATGAGATCATTTTGCCTTCGAGATCATTGTACTTCAAAGAAGTACTCCAAAATTTATATACATGAACCAAGAAGAGTTTTATAATTAATGTCTAGCAAACATGTACATAAATACGTAAATGTTCAAAAAAAAAAAGTATTCAAAAATGTACATTATTGAAATTGTATTTTACTGAAGTTCCATGCTACGTTTTTTTCAGAAAGTACCAAATGAACGATCCCGAGCATCGGAGCGAGATCCGGAGTGAGCCCCACTCCGGACGGAGCAGGAAGGGGGAGCAGGCCCCCCGCCTCCATCGGGGTGGGTGGGGGGCTGCTACCCCTTTGGGGCAGCCGCAAACTGCTGTGCTATTTCTTGTGTCTATAATTTTTTTGATTCCTAACTTTAAAAAGCGATTACACTAAACCCTGGCTTCGGTGTTTGTTCCTCGCCACGCTCCACAAGAACCGTGCGCTGTTGCTGTGATCACCTCCTCCATTGGTATTGCTTTCTTTAATCACTAGATTTGCTCCATTGCACCAGGTATGCTCTGTTAATAAGAAGTCGGTGGGTCCAAATTCCAAAATCTAATTTGCTTTGTCTATGTATAAGCTTTTTGTCGTGTAGAATGAAATGGTAGATTGTTTCACTTAATGAAAGCTTTTTGTCAAAAGCTTAATTTGGTCAAAGCGTTTTGTCATTGTTTATGAATTACTTTCATATGTTCTTTTTTCGTTGTTCCCATTGTGACCTGTTTTAGATTTTTTTTCAACTCTTTATTGTAGATGGAGGATGATGGGGTTGAGGGGTACATAGAAGATAACGAGGAGTTGTTAAATGAGCGCACACCACGTATTGGTATGGAGTTTGAGTCGGAGGAGGTTGCCTTTCAATTCTATAACGAATATGGAGGGATTAGGGGATTCGGTATTAGACGAGATTACAGGCCATACGAAAAGCAAAAAAGATGGTCTCATGACTAATAGAAAGTTTGTTTGTCATAAGGAAGGAGAAAAGGAAAAGGATAAGCGGCGTTCCATAGTCCTACAACCTAGACAAGAGATGAGAACAAAGTGTACTGCAAATTTGTACTATATATCATTTAATCGGGATTCGATGAAATGGGAGGTGAAAAAGTTTGATGATCGATGTCCACAATCACCTATTGCATCTTCCTGAAACTGCTTATTTGATGTCTAACACAAAGGAATTTGTGTGAAAGTCAGGCTTGGAATATTGAAATAGCTAATGCTGCTGGATTATCACTCAAGTTATCACATGATTTTCTTAGTGCTCAAGTAGGAGGGCCCGAGGAGCTAGGCGTTTTAGGAATCTTTGTCCTATATAGAATGGTGAATTTAGCAGCCCGGTCATCCGATTATGATGCGGCATACAAGTCGGTGGATGAAACTATCAGAATTTGTGCACGAAAGTGGATAATATGATCATTGCCTTTGGAGATTCAAGTAGTGAAGGTCACATGGATGTGGAATTAGATGTGGTTGATCCTAACCTAAAACGAGCGAAGGGCTTTAAGAAAAAAGCCAATGCAGTGAAGGGTCGGGCTAGACTGTCACGCCCGCGATTTTTAACAAAACAACAATACCATTTTAAATACAAATCCTCACAATAGTACATACAATACCCCAAATTACAATATAGTTCCCGAATCTCAGAAATTTGTCAAATAGGTACAGTATCCCAAAATAAAGAAAAATAGTACAATGCTGTTTGATTTACAAAGAAAGACAAGTACTCCGGAAAATAACTTTAGCCTGTGATATCTGCATGCACTTCACACCCTTCAAGATTATATCCCTGTAGTGTACCTGAAAATGATAGGAAGAGTGAAAGAATTTGACAGTAGAGAAATCTATACTCAAGCTATATGAAAATGCGATGAAGTATGCACAAAGAGTGAAAAGAATTCGATAAGTGAACATGAAAAACACGAGTTTATCACAACGGAAGACAGATTACAGCCAAAGAGTCCCAAACAGCTTGTAAGTATTCCTAACCGCTCACAAGTCATGTAGAAACATTATTAAAATCACATCAATCAAACGTACTCACAACAGGTTCGCAACCTTTTCGACATTTCTCATAATCTCAACCACTCTGTATTTCCACCCCTTGCGTTGCAATATGCATTTCCACCCCTTGCGTTGCAGTCTGCATTTCCACCCCTTGCGTTGCAGGCACTTCCTCATTCCAATTCTCAATTACAGCCATTCGAATCCCAATAATCATACAACTTATTCAACAAACACTCCTCTAATCTCATGACACAATAAAGCACGTCAATCAAACCGACTTATAGGTCAAACACGTATCGACAATCACGTTTCAAAGTAGTCCAAACGATCAATCCTCACAGAACATCGACTGATAAAAGAATACACTCCTTTTTCTCGTAGTATATCACAATATCGTGTCAACCTCATAACGACACTACAACATACTACCAACCAATATTAATACTTAAACCTCGTGAATCGAGCGCTAAAGAGTTTAAAGGAATCTGAATGATCGGCGGATCATTGGAACTCGAGTAATCAAGCTTAGGGATGATTTAACGATGTTTAAAAGGGATTAGAAATGATCAGGAGTCAAACAGACGAACGAGAACTAACGGACCGAAACTGTCCCCGAGAGCAGCCAGTGTTCGACAATTCGTTAAAAAGTCCATACTCAATATTTTTTAATGATTCCAACGCCAAAATATCGCCAACTTACCAATCTTTAAAACCCATAAGGACCCATAACCAATAGTGTCGTTTAACCATAACAAACAATGAAAAACGCAGTTTCGTACGCTGCCCAGATTTTCAGATTTTAGTTCGATCTTCAAAAAATCACTATGAATCGAGTTCTTAATATTTTTGAGTGATTCCAATCCCAATAGTAGCACAATTGAACGAAGTACAAAAGATGTGAAGAACCCTAGTCAGATTCGCACTCGAAATATGGCTAAATAGACATTTACTGAAGCGATACGAATTTGTCACATAACAGGACAGATTGACACATCTGCACTCAAACGATCATAACTTTCTGTGTACTAAGAGTTTTAAGGCGATTCCAGTGGTAATACAAAGCTGACTTCAAGACCTTCGAATCGATATCAAATTTGCTTGAAACGGACATCGGACGAGGAAGTTATGTCCGTTCGAAGTGGGCTGAATCCAGAACACGAGACAGATTGCAGACCAGTTTTCTAAAAATCACCATAAATTCAATTCTCAACGGTTTTGGGTGATTCTTGCGGCATTAAAACGAGCTCTAAGTCTACTCTATTTCATACGAAGGAACCAAAATTCAAATCTGAGTTTAAGAGGGCATAAAACCCCAAAAACGCAGGCCCTGTTCTGCTGATTTTCAGAAATGGAAGAGATAACTCAAGCAACGAAACAAGGCACGATCTAAGTACATAAACACCGTATAAACGCATAACGAGAGTAAGAAATCCCTACCTCATGGGTTTTGAGCAAAACCCGAACCTTTGACCAAGTCAACCGAGCTCCAACGAGGTCCGATCATGAATTTTCTTGGATATTCGGAAAGCCCGTGCTCCGTATAACAACTTTAATTCTCGGACATTGCCTGGAATCACACCCTAGGTAGATGAAATCGCGGACAGAAGTTGAGGAGAGGTGAGAGGCGTGAGAGAGAGAGAGTTTCGGCTGAGGAGAAAAAAGAAAAATGGATTCTCGATGCAATCCCTCCTATTTATACCAACTTTTGTGTTAATTACACTTGCACCCCTCCACTAATGATTCATTCACATTAACCTCCAATCAAACATCCACGTCGCTTTTTCGTATCTCCACGTGTTACGCCTTCACTAATAATTATAATATTTTTTTATATATTTTTTTTAAAAAAAATACGGGCCAGAATTACGGGTCTCTACATAGACTAAAATCTTTGGTGTGAGAGGATAGCAAAAGAGGAAAAAAGTTGTCTCGCGATCTCGCCTTAGTCAGGTATTTCTCTTACTTGGAGTATTGATAACAAGTTGTCTATAACTTTTGGTTTGTGCAATACTTATAGCATAAGTGTTACTACAATTGTATGGTATTGAAAAATTACAAGACCCTGCAAGTGTACCTATTCCATCTAAAGATCATCCACAAGTAAGAGTTTGTTATTTGTGTCTAAAGTATATACTTCACGCTTGATAATATTTTTTTTAGTGCATTTGCTTGTAACAATGTTTTATGCATTTGGATGAGATACACTATTTCCCACAAATGGCGCCGTCATCCTCCCAAGCATCTTGTACTCGACAGTTTTCTCAGGTGTTTAATGTACATACTTTTTCAGAACAAAGTTAACTAATTTTTCTTATTCTAATGCATTTTCCGACTTTTTCTAGGGAATAGCATTTGAGCAAGTGGGGCACACTTTCATGAATGAAGCGAGTCACTATGGAAGCGAGACCGAGCCATTCTTCGCTAATGATAGTTTTCTTGATTTGTTACGCAATTCGCAACCATCCGATTCGGCTTGTATGTAATGTATGGGGTAGTTTATTTTGTTAACGCTGATCTCGTACAATTTTTTTGGGTGTCTACGGGATTTATCTTTCTTGTGGATTTCAAGTGATTTTGTGGATGGTTGTTGAACATACTTTGAGCGGATAGACGTATTTCGCCAAGGTTTATGTGATTTGCAATGAAGATGGAGAGAAGCCTATTTTTTGTTTGTTCCAAATATGCACAGCTGTTTGTTAATTGGCCAATTGTGCACACCTGCTTGTTCCAAATGTGCATAGCTCCTTGTTAAGTAATTGGCCAAACAGAAATTTAGAGCCCTAAAGATTGTGGATGTTGGTAGGAATGAAAAGCTGTAGTATTGAGCACAACAGCTTGCTGCCCCAAAGGGGTAGCAGCCCCCCGAGTCCCCTTGGTTGTGAAGACTTCCGCCCTTGACGGAAGAGATAGAGGCGACGACTAACAAATTGGGATGTGTGGCGGCGACAGACAAACTGGGAAAAGGGACGGCGATGGATCTAGGGTTTGGTCGAAAGGGAAAATATTGCTTACGCAAGGTTTGGTAGTAAGGGGAATTAGAAAGACAATGCGATTATTTTCTTTTTAATTACCTATTGTTTAGGTAATCGGTAATGTGTTGTAATCTATTGTAACTTTTCTAAGGGTCAAAATTATGTCTTAAGCATATCCAATGACAAATGATGGGGTGCATATCATACACACCTAAATAAGATGTGTGTATCGAAAGCTTTCCGAAATCTTGTACTATTTTTTATACTACACAATTTGATGTATCTTTTAGTATTGTTTGCATTGGAATATTGTTACGAAGTCAGAGCATTGGAATATTGGTACGAAGTCAGAGAGCATTGGAATATTGGTACGAGGTCAGAAGTAAATGAAAACACACTTGAATTTTGTGATAAGAATAATATGGCTCAACAAAGCAAAATAAACAACGCCCCGATAAATTTTTAATGAAAATAAGTATCTTTATTTTATATAGCATTCTGTATGAGAAAATTCATGAGCTTGCCCAGGCTACCCAAACATTGATTTGAACCGTGAAAAGCTACTGAAGTCTACTTTTTATAGAAAGTGGTTTGTACGATACGTTTTGTACGTTTAAAGATATGTCTGTACATTTAAGGGAAACATATATATATATTAGGTACCGTGCCACGTGCAAGGCACGTGTGGCTGCCCGTTGAATTGATCCGCTTTAAATTTTCCTATGATATAGCTGCATATAAGTAAGTTTTATTTATGCTTGCAAAAGGGTTATCTAGAGTAGATTACATAAGTTTCGTACATTCACATAACTACTTGCAAAGGGGCTAGCAGTGAAGTAGATTACAAAAGGACTAGCAATAGAGTAGATTTTGTGTTTTTTGGACACAGCAAAAGTCTATGGCTTGCAAGCTGTTCATGGCAAAAGTTTGAGTACGTCTGCAGATGTTGGAGTTGGCTGGCTATTTGCTGTCATTGGGGCTCTTGGAAGTCTGTTCAGTTGTTGCAGTAGAGTTTTCCGGTGGGCTGTTGACTGCTGAAGTATCCACAGCTGGGAAGGAGGCAGAGCTTGCATTGTGCTCTGTGGTCTTGCTTTTCTTATTTGCAGCATTTGAAGGCAGAGTTAGGAGTGCCTCTGAACGGTTTGGTGGTTCTGTCATGTCTTTGGCGGAGATTGAATGGACTTTGAATTTTATTTGGCTGACTCCGGCATAATTGTACATGTGGGCCTTCAATGTGATGGTGCATTCCTTTGGCTCGCTCAGTTTGTGAAGCACTGGAAGGAGCACTTGTCCCTGCGTTAAGTAGTTTTTCAGATTCTTATGTAATTCAACAGGATGTATGCATTTTTCCTGTAATGTATGATATTGTATGCATTAGATTTAAAAGAGGAAGTATGCTTGTCTTACGTCAATCAAATCTGCTGGTGTAAGGTTGTAGAATTCTGAGGCGACTTCAGAAAAAACTGTTGCTTCAATGTTTCCAGTTGAATCTGTGATCTACACAGTGAATTTGATCCTGCAAGTTAAGAAGATTTTGTTCAGTTTTGTCAGTTCTTTGGGTAGCTAATGTAGGTTTTGTTTTGGCTGGAAGATTTGATATAGCTTGGAGTGAGTTTCTTACTCTGCGAGAGCTGGTACTTTTTTGAGGCAATAGTTGCACCAGAAGTTGTCGTCTCCATATGCATTTGTTGCTCTATTGCAGAGTGAGCAAGCTAGGTAATAGAATTTCTGTCCGTAATCAATTACTCTTGCCACGCCTTTGACGGTTAAGAACTCTACCTGTAATGTATAGCTTTGCATTTAGTGTTATGGGGAGGATATTATTTGCTTAGAGGATGAGATTTGGCATAGGTGGTACCTTCTGTACGAACACCGGAAGGTTGGCAATCTTTGTGATTTCATCTTCTGATTCTTCAGTTGGTTTTGCCAGAAGAAGCTGTGATGGTGTTGTCGGCAATTCTCTGATCTTGCTGGCATTTATGACACACCTGCAATGGTAGTATTTCATGTGAAGAGTGGAGAGCTTCACCTGTCTAAGCAAAGATATAAATGGCAGAGTTTGTATTCGATTGCTTAGGTAGTAGATTCATTACCATGACTGTAGCGCACTTGCTTCTGGTATTGGCGGATTGAAGATGAAACTTGATGTGTTCCGTGTGGCAAGTGTTAAACCTGCATGTATATAAATATATGGGATTTTTTGTGCGTAGATGCGTTATTGATTGTTGTGAGTAAAGATTATATTACCATAATATGTGAAAGTTTTCAAGCGAAGTCCAATTGCCACCGGGAAAGATCCTGGTAAAGTTGCCATTGTGCGTGCTTCATATTCACTAAATTGATCCCACAGTGATATGATTGTTGGCTGCATGCTGATGGTATTTTGTAATGTTTTGGTTAGCATTGTTGGCAGTATGAATATTAATTTTGATTAGGGGTTATATGTATGCCTTACCCTTGATCAACTACTCGGACATCCACGACATATGAATCATTGATAAGTTTCAGCGGTCCAACTTCCAAAATAGCAAATAGCACATCTGGAAAGGAATTGTAACATTAGTTAGTTTTAACGTTTTGCTTAAAGGAGTTTTATTGGTGTAGTGATTTACCTATCTTTGGATCGGGGACTCGAACTTGAGAAATAGCAGTGATTGGAGTGAAGTTGTATCTCATTGTCCTGAGTGTCAGGCCATCAATTTGTATCTCTTCAACTGGTGTGCGAGCATTGATGGCCAATTGGTACTTGTTTTCCAGAAAATGGTACTTTTCTGGAGTTTGGCCGACAGCAGCATTTGTTATGCAATATGTATGGTACATCTTGAGCGTATTCTGCAGAATTCTGATGTTGTATCCAAAGATTGTTGCCTGCATTTTGTTGCCCTGTTGAAGAGTGCAGGTGTTATCATGAATTTGTGCTTGTGGAAGAAACTACACATTGAAGTTGCATCAATAAAAAAACTACATATTGAAATTTCACTGAATACATAGCAGTAGCACGTACTGAATCATCTGGATTTTCTAATTACAGACGAACCATTTTCTGATTTTCTTATAACAATAGCATGTAAGGAAGGAAATTGGTATGTTTGAATGATACGAGGGCATTAGAGGTAAGAGTTACACGGGAATACTAAATTGGGAGGGCAGAGATAAATACCTATGGGGTAAGATTTTACTATCAGATTAATGGTGCATGAAGGTTTGGAGGGATGGATTTTACTGCATAGCTAATATTTAATCTATATCTTTGCTGCAATGTTTAAGCATCCAAGAATCTGCAGTAAAATTCATCTGTCCAAAGCTTGATAAGTTCATATATGTAGGACTGAATGAATAGATGACAGTAGCATGTACTGAATCACCTGAATTTTCAGATTATAGATGAATCATTTTCGGATTTTCTTATAACAATATCATCTAATAAAGGAAATTGGTAAGTGTTAACGATATGAGGGCATTAGAGGTGTGAGTTACATGTGAAGTTACACCAAGATTTAGGCATTGGAAGAAGTCACATGACATTTTGTTTTGAGGTTTGTACAATAGAAGCAGCAGAATCTGATCATACATTAATGCATTGAGAGAGTAGGACATTCAGCATGAGGATGAAGTTTCAATGATTAAATGCCTAATTGTTTAATAAAGAATGTGCCCAAGAGAGTACAATGAAAGATTTGTATCAATTTATCTACAGTTTGCAGTTTCACTGCTATTCCATTAGCAATCTGACATGTCAGTTCTATCTTGGCGAAATATGAATCTGAGGCTGCAACAAACATGTATTGTTACCTAAGCATGGTTCAGCATATGGGACTTATGGGTGATTATCTTCGTCAGTAGCTTTAGTTCAGCATTTTCTTTTCTTATATAAAGGGTAAAAACGTAGTGGTCAACAAATGCACCTAGTTACGTAAGCAAGGTTTGTACAATTAAGATCAGCAAGCTATGATAGTAAAGCTAAAGATTAGATGCTGTGACAGATAGCAGATCATTTTCCCCTTTTGAATGGCAGTTGCAGATCATCTTAGGTGATAGCCAAAAGAACATCTTACATAAGTAAAACCATGATAGCAGTAGCAGATTAAAACAGTTGGTGCAAATTGAATGCAATCATAATGATTAATCTCCTGTTCTCCTAATGGAGTCAGTGATATGAGGGCATTAGAGGTATGAGTTACATGTGAAGTTACACCAAGATTTAGGCATTGGAAGAAGTCACATGACACTTTGTTCTGAGGTTTGTACAATAGAAGCAGCAGAATCCGATCAGACACTAATGCATTAAGAGAGTAGGACATTGAGCATGAGGATGAAGTTTCAATGATTAAACGGCTAATTGTTTAATAAAGAATGTGCCCAAGAGAGTACAATTAAAAATTTGTATCAGTTTATCTACAGTTTGCAGTTTCACTGCTATTCCTTTGGCAATCTGACACGTTAGTTCTATCTTGGCGAAATAGGAATCTAAGCCTGCAACAAACATGTACTGTGACCTAGGCAAGGTTCAGCATATGGGACTTATGGATGACTATCTTCCTCAGTAGCTTTGATTCAGCATTGTCTTTTCTTATATAAAGGGTAAAAACGTACTGGTCAACAAATGCACCTAGTTACCTAAGCAAGGTTTGTACAATTAAGATCAGCAAGCTATGATAGTAAAGCTAAAGATTAGATGCTGTGACAGATAGCAGATCATTTTTCCCTTTTGAATGGCAGTAGCAGATCATCTTAGGTGATAGCCAAAAGAACATCTTACATTAGTAAAACCATCATAGCAGTAGCAGATTAAAACAGTTACTGCAAATTGAATGCAGTCATAGTGATTAATCTGCTCTTCACCTAATGGAGTCCGTGCAAATTGAATACAGTTTCTGTGTCGAAGAAGTAAATATTTGATTATTGACTTGACTTATAACTTTTTTTATGAGCTAAGAGAGATTTATATCAAGGGTAGAAGAAGGTAAAAACAATGGCAGAGTTGGTAAAGAATCAAGTCTAGGAAACAGAAGGAAATTAATTGCGATAGTCCAAAAAACAGTAAAATAAAGAGCAAAACATAGTGACGAAGAAATGCAGCAAGTCACCTAAGCAACATCTGTAGGGTCAAGATCAGGAAGCTATGCTAGCAAAGCCTAAGATTAGAAGTTGTGGTAGATAGCAGATCATTTTTCCATTTTGAATGGCAGCAGCAGATCATTTTAGGCCATAAGCAAAAGAATATCTGACAATAGTAAAACTATTAAAGCAGTAGCAGATTAAAGAGTATGTTCTTTTTTCGAACTTCCCAGTGAAGTGGTCAACTTTCTCTCCAAAATGGGATCTTCTGAAGGATCAGTAATCTTTCTGAGCGAAAAATGGAATATTTCGTGATGTTTCGTATTGGATGGTCTTGCCTATAATGATAGACAAATGAAAGACTTTCCTCAAGATTTTGATTCATAGACTTGAGATTTGGAAAATGGCGAGGGTGGTATGGGTGAAAAAATGAAACTTTTGCTCAAAGAGCATTAGTTTTCAGTTAGAATGGAAGGACAAAACCAAACATGCAATGGAAAATAGCTCCATGACATCGGAGATAGAATAAAGCTTTTGCCCCAACAGCTTTAGTTTTCAGTTGGATGGCATAAGTCTTCAGTATACATCTATATATCCCTATTCTTCTTGGCCAAAAGACCAGGCTGAAAATTGCTTCAAAATCAAACATGGCACGAAAAATAGCCACATCACATCGGAGAAAGAATAAGCAACGAAAAATAGCCACATCACATCGGAGAAAGAATAAGCAAAAACCCAAACATAGAATGTCTCTTTCGACTGGAATGAAAAAAATTCGACCGAACAATAATGCTTTTGAATAAGCATCAGTAATTAAATGAAATCAAGCAGTTCAAAAGCAAACGTGCAAAAATATTCGCAAAGAGTTAAAGCAAACAGCAAAAATCCAAACATTGAATAACAAATAGGTGGAGAATTTTCGAACGAACAAAATTCCAAATTCGAGGTGAAACCAGGAGAAAACCAAACATGCAAGCCACACTCCAAACGAACGAACAAAATTCCAAATCCGAGGTGAAACCAGGACAAAACCAAACATGCAAGCCACACTCCAAACTGGAACAGCAAAATTACAAGTCCACAAATTCCCAAGAACTGAAATCGTAAGCAATACCTGTTACCAACGGCAAGAAGCAGAGAGCTAACGGCAAGAAGCAGAGAAAACCAAACATGCAAGCCACACTCCAAACTGGAACAGGCAAATTACAAGTTCACAAATTCCCAAGAACTGAAATTGTAAGCCATACCTGTTACCAACGGCAAGAAGCAGAAAGCTAACGGCAAGAAACAGAGAGCTAACAGTCGAACACAGAAAGGGGAAGCCTCTCTCTCATCTTGCAAGATATTCTGGCATGACCACCCCACTGAAGTTTACAAGAACTCTTCACATCAACCACACCCCCAACTTTACAACGAAGACACGTAGCCCACTACCTGCATGAAGCTACCCACCACATGCAAAAGCTAAAATACCGATTTTACCCAACTCATCAAACACACAGCATTCATGCATTCAGGGACACAATTGTCCAAATTCGCTCAAAATTGCCAAGCGAAATCCACCCAAACATGTTCTTCTTTAGTAGAGGTAGGATATATGCGGTTCCGGGGACAACTAATTAGACACCTAAAGAAACATCTCATAGTTCCCGATCAAATTTTGATGATCCGAACCGCTCAATGTGATCAGAACGTGATTTTAATGGTACCCATGAGAAATTAGAAAAAAATGACCCGAAAAGACTTGATCTGGACAGTTTTTAACTTAGATTTAATGAACAGTTCAAATAAAAACTGCTCAAAATAAGCACTTCCCGGTCATATGTTTTGCTAATTTCTCACGAGCACCCTTAAAATCACATTCTGCACACATTGAACGGGTCGGATCATAAAAATTTGATTGGAAACTATGAGATTGAGATTTTGGGTGTTTTTTTAGGTGTTTATATATATTCTTGTGCTTCCACCCAGAAAAGAAGATATGACCATTTTTCCGTCACAAGGTTGAAAAATAAGTCATTTTAGTGATTATATCTCTTTGTAAATCAAATCAAGATCCATATATTGTCATGAAGAGTTCTCCAAGTACCAAAAGATGAGGAAAAACAACTTTAAGAATAAAGAACTTTCGTTTATAAAAAATGATTGGCGCAGCCCATTTAAGAGATTGGCTGACCCACTAAGGTCATAACATTTTTTCGGTGTCTAATGTACACCCTAAGTTCCATTTTCCACTCCTATTCTTAATCCGTAGGTATTCCTTGGAATCCTTGATTTGTTTGGAGAGTCGAAATTATTCAATTGCAATATATCATTTGGGAGAATTGAAAGTAGACAAGTACATCTGTTTTAATTTTTTGGGGACAATTTTTTGGTATTTATAAATTTTGTTTAGCAACTAGTGCCTTTTTTTACGGTAGGATTTCCCGAAAGTGGCTGAGTATCAACAATTGCCTATCACACTAAAAGCCTCCATAATTTACTTGTTAGTCAAATTTGTGATTTTAGAAGCCTCCATAATTTACTTGTTAGTCAAATTTGTATCTCAATGCGGTCACCAGGCCCCACTAGGTGGATTTTTCCCAGACAGTGGCTATACTACTGAAGCTAATCAGTAGTACAGTCATTGTCCAAAGTCATGGTTGTAGTTTTGTGGAGGTGTGAAATGAGCGCTGATCCCAAAAAAAAAGTTCCGAATTGAAAAAAAATCACCTGACTTTTCATCCACTTTTGATTACGTTACACTGTACTCAGAAAATACAACCCAAAAAAAAAAAAAAACCCTCTTTGAAACATAATTTTTGCTGAAACAAACGGAAGGTTAGTAGATGCTTAAACACCTTTTCATTGATGAATTAACGGCATGGTGCCTTCAACAGAATCCTCATCTATAAAACGTAACATGATTTAATAGTTCTTTTACAACAACGAATATGAGCACCAAAAATTACTGAACTAATCGCGTAATTCAAGCATTCAGTTGAACTCAATAATGTATCACAAGGCCAGACAATCAGATTTAGCTCTGAAGTTTATTAAATTAAGCTTCACAAGCTTTCGTTCAAGGATTTTGTCCTTCGACTAGAAATGGTTTAAATGTCATGAGCACCCCAATTGCCTCGATCACATTTAGGATGAAGAAAATCATGTGGTCACCTGCATTCAAATAAAGCAGATAATACTTGGTACGAATTTCACAAAAGATAATACGCAAAACACAATTGAGTCAACATATGTTTTGACAAGGAGCCATTTCTTGTTCTCTTTAGTTTTCAAAAAGAATTTTTCAAAAAATTCCCTCTAGATTCTCCCTAGATTCTCCCTTTTTTCAACATTTCTCTCTCTATCTCTCTCCACTTATTATCCCTACTATTTTTCAAAAAACTTTTCAAAAACCAAACCAAACACAGCAAAAATTTTCATTATTGACTACTCTGGCACCCAAATGGGGGACGCCACATCTTTATTTTTGCTTAGCCACGACCCTGGCTCCGATATCATGTAAGGCGTGCGGCCTAACCCCTACCTGAAAGTATGGTCCAATTTGGCCCATCCAAACAGCTGGCCTCGCAGATATGTTTTTCTGGGCCCTAAGCTCATGAGGCGCCTCTAGGACGAAAATGCCATGCGCTATTATACGTCCATCCAAGACATTATCCACATCCAATGTGCAATGCCAAAAACTGATTATGCATCATGTAGAGCTCAACTTTTATATTGCCATTAACGAAGCCAAGTGACTTTTCGACAAGTGGTACCTACAGCAAACTACCAGATGCTTCCTTGATAATAAAACTGATATGACAATGCAGTGATGATGATGGTAGTTAATCCAAGATATGCTAGAAGCCACCTAAATGGCGCGTGTTCCTTGTCTCACACTGCTATTTCCACAAACATCAATTCTACCACAAAAGTCATCCAATTTTTTCTTAGCAGTGAAAGCCAGTTTTGTTAAGCATTTCATGACATTACTCCCACACCACTACCAACCATTGATAAGCATTTTATCATCCAAACATCAACAGTCAGAGAGCTAGGTGGTGCTTAGTGAAGTTTGCTAGAGTATCTCAAAACTGAGCCAAAACTAAGTCGACTTAATTCCAAAAAGTATTTCCTGAACAAAATTCCAATTCTGGCAGTAATATATGTCTGTAGAACATAGTATGTAAAAGGCCGACAATGGGTGCTCGAAACTAGCCACAGAAAGAAAGAAAGTCAGCTTAGTAGAGAGTCATAACCTGGTAAGAAGGCAGCATCTTGACGCTTTTGTGTCCAGGAAAAGCTGCATAAGTTAATCGCATATGTCCAAAGTTACATGCATATACATAAACAAGACAATAAAGTCAAAACATAACCGCCAATATGCACAAGCACTTTCCAATCGAAAGCTATAGAGTAAACATTGACTACAAGTATGGTTTGTTAATGAACGGAAACAAGTTGTCACAGAAAGCTTTAATTATCAGGTTTAAAAGTTCCAACCATAATTACGAAAATTTGGAAGACAGAAGTCTAATGTTTGCGGTTTCAAAAGCCTGATTGAAGTACTGAAATGAACAAAATCAAACTTCGTTCCCCATCCAACTTTTTGCTGCTATTTTCTTCACTGGAAGTTATGCCAAGGTCCTATTTGAGCCTTAACATGCACATGTTCAACACAGAGACATGTCATGTTTCAAACCGAAAAACAGACAATAAAACCAAAGCCGTTAGCGCTCCGTCCAGTATCTGCTTCCCAATTAATCAAGTTAAGTATTCCTTCCTTAGTCTAAACATCCTGAATAGGACAATATGTTGACTTCCTATAATACAAAATTTAGCTCATTTCAAAATAAGGGGATTTTTCCACGATTAAAGAAATTGGGCATTTCCATATTACAAACTATATTTTGATGCGATATTTTCTTATTAGTTCCACTAGGAAAGCTTTACCAGGGATAATAAGAGGCTCTGATTATGCATTCACTCAACTTCAAAAACGAAAATGGCTACCAAAATTCAGCGGGCACTCACATTGCTCCTGCACCAGCTGGACCGGCAGCTTTAAAAAGTGACATTGCAGTCATAGATATGCCATTTGCAGCTCCTCTTTGGTGTTGATCCTATCATTGCAGTATCAACTCAAAGTAAATCATTGATGACGTAGTGCTAGACAAATGTATAATTCCAAAAACAGAGAGGGGTAATAATGGGAAAGAATAGACCGAAAAGAGAAGAAAAATTACCACGGCATTGTTTTGCAGTACAAACATGGCAGTAAGAATGGACACCTGACAAAAGCCAAAATTGTGAGATAACTGTTGACAAAATTGAAAAGAGAAAATCGGGATCAAATTCTAAGCTCATCAAAAGCGGTATGCTTCTTGCATTGCATCAGGACAATCATATGCAACCATAACATTGTATGGGTGCTAATTCTGCTTCGTTTCTAATTCTAGAGTACACCTTTTTATGCGGTGGAGTCCTTTGATGGAGATAAATGAGGGGGACGGCATCGGTAATTAGGCCCTGTTTGACAACCGGGATTGGCCTTAAGTGAGATTGGGATTGGGATTCGTAGAGGATGCAGGATTAACAATGAGGATTCAATGATGGGATTGTTAGTACCATGCTTGTTTAGGACCGGATTAGATCGGATTACAGGTGATTTCCCTTTTTAATCCTCAACCATAAGAATAAAAGAAAAAATGCAGTTAACTATTTCGTCATTTTTTACCCCCCAAAAAAGTCGAATGATGTGAGGGTTAACTGAACCACTGTCTATGCCAGTTGAAAGTGAAAAACAAAATAAACAGAAAAGCAAAATGTTGTTCTCTACCTTGAACTTGGAGGATGATGATTGATGATGAACAACTCACATAATAATCACATGGTATGGCACCCCAGGTTGGATAAATCTACATGTCGCTTTAAAGTTGCACAGATAATATACACAAGGGTAATTTGAGTATTAAGGTAACATACCATGGGCAGGTTGGTCATCTACCATGGGTGGGCTTGGGATGGGATTACCAATACCTAGTTCCCCACCACCTTTACTAATCCAATCTCATGAATGGAGAGGCTTCTAAAAAGGGGTCTTAAGGTTTCCGATCCACGGGATGGATGGGTGAGGTAGTTGTTTGAAGAAGTATTATGCTGAGATGATCACGAAATAGAGTGGCCATGGTCCCTTTTTAGAAGGTTCTAAGCAATGATTCCAGGGATTGCAATGTTGAGATTTAAGCTAGCACTGAGGAAGGTCCTATGGCATCTGTTAGCAATTAGTAGAACAGGTCGGTGAGATTTCTAATGAGGTTGAGGCAAGGTTTACAACGAAAGGGATTGATACTTTAAGAAACGCCGCCTTCTAGCTTCTAACTTTCATTCAAATGAGGTGGCTCAGATGGATCAAGATTGGGTCGTTGACCTCAGTTGGTGCATTTCTGATTTTCATATAATTTATGTTGTAGGTCTGTTGATAACCCCCACTGGCATCCGCACGACAGTTATTGGACCTCCCATCCCTTTTTGGGGATGAGAAGGTGTCAGGGTGATAAGTGAGCATTGTAGTAGATTCATTGAAGTCAGAGTTCTAAAACAAGGAAGTAATCGGCGATTCTAGATTAATCGCTGGCGGGGCCTATCCGATTAGGTCCGACTGACGATTAATCGCCGATTACTAATTAATATGTATCAATTAATCGCTTGAAGGTGGCCGACCGCCCAACTCACACCTAGCGACTTTTAGAACATTAATTGAAGTAGATTATGCAGCGGTGAAGGCATAAGCGCTAGCATCTGCAATAAACCAGGTAACGAGGAACGGTTCACCATTTCCTCCAAAGTTCAATAGGATGGGTCAGTTTGATATACTCCTCCCGATTTGGTCAGAAAAGGTTGTGAGAATGGAGTTTTGGCAGGTCGACGGAGTGGACAGCCTAGCAAACGGTTCCGTTTTGAAGAAAGATGACAGCGAGTGGGGGGTGTGAAAATGAGGGGCGTGAGTGTAACCCAGGATTGTGGCTGGTAGAGGGACACGTTGTTGGCTGGGTGAGTTGGATACGGATAAAAAGTGTTAGCAGTTGGAGACTTGAAGAAGATGACAGTGTGTGAGGGACACGAATGACTTTAGCTCATCATAATTTCAAATACAATAAGATTCCACCACTGTTGGGGTCTGAAGGCAGCACAATGCATGGCTAGAAGGGTAAAAGGCAGACAGGATTCGAGGGTAAAAAAGAACGAGTAAGTGGTGGGGGTTGGACACTTGGACCAAGTAGGGTAAAGACCCAATGTTGTAGCAAAGTTGTCACTGCCGAACAAGTGAGCTTAGTTCGCAGTCCCAATCATTGTCATGGGGTGTTGGCATTTTAATAGCTCAACCATACTTTAGCCTCACAAGTCAAGTAACTGAGGTGATTGGCCCAAGTTTTGTCCCACTCAACCGGCTATCAACCAATCTATGCCGGAGGCTTCAGTCATTCTTCTCTTATTTCAGCAGTGGTGTGAGAGGGTCTCAATGGGAGAGCAACAATGTTTTTTTACGGTGAAGTTAGAGAGGAAGGCGAAGAGGAAAGAGTAAGGGGAAATGGTGGTGTATGATAGGGCAGATAGAGCTCAGGAAACTTCGATAGGTTAGGTAGAGCTTTGCTGACACAACATGATACGGGTGTGGGATACATACATAATGCACATAATGCTCAAACTGGATACAGCTAGTGTTTTCTAACGTTTTCTAACTGAAAGATCTTCATTTTGAAAATACAAAGCAACAGCTGCATCAGATTCTTGCTATTCCTGAAGGTGTGCTTCCAGTCAGTTATTTGGGAGTTCCACTTATTTCTTCTATATTGCATGCAGCAGATTGTCAAAGTTTACTTGATAAAATTTTGGTTAGGATACACTCTTGGTCTAATAAACTTCTGTCATACGGTGGCAGAACCCAGTTAGTGACTTCTGTTCTGTTTAGTTCCCAAGTTTATTGGAGCTCTATTTTTATTCTACCTCAAAAAGTACTTAGAGAGGTGGAAAATATGTTGAGGGCCTTCTTTTGGTCTGGTCCTGAGTTGAAGAATACAGGTGCTAAGGTTGCATGGATGGATGTTTGTGTTCCCAAAAATGAGGGTGGTTTGGGCTTTAGGGCTCTAATGGACTGGAATAGGGCAGCTATGGCAAAACATTTATGGGCTATTGCCCTTAAGGCTGATACCTTGTGGATAAAATGGATTCATAAATATGTAATTAAGGATCAGTGTTTATGGAATATGCCTACTCCTACTTTTGCCTCCTGGACCATTCAAAAGATTTTCAAGCTAAGACCTATGGTGCAGCCTTGGATTACTTATGTGGTAGGGAATGGAAGAAACACCTTCTTATGGTTGGATAACTGGCACCCATTGGGGCCTTTGTTTGCAAAGTTTGGTTCAAGAGTTGTATACAATTTAGGTAGGAGCCTTCAAACCAAAGTTGCTTCTATCATTGTCAACAATCAGTGGCAGTGGCCTAGGGTCAAACATCCAGCTATTAGAGAAATTTTGAGGACCACCCCAAACTCTTTGGTGCCTAAAGTATCTCATGAAGACTCTGTAGTGTGGAATCTGAACCCTAATGGCAAGTTCTCTGTGCATTCTGCCTGGCACGCCTTCAGGTATCCTAAACCCTTGGTAGCCTGGTACATTATCCAGTGGTTGTTTGGTTTAAACATGCTATTCCCAGATGGTCCATTATCCAGTGGTTAGCTGTCTTGGGCAGGTTATCCACCACGATAGATTACATGTTTGGGGGGTGATAGCAGAATCTCATTGTGTTCTATGTACCAGTGCAGTTGAGAATCATAATCATCTTTTTTTCCAATGCTTCTCTGCTCTCCAGTTTTGGAGGAGTTTGCAGACTAAACTCAATGCTCCTTGTTCATTCAATGGGTTAGCTGAGATTGTGGAATGCATGGGACAATGTCATAGTGGTTCTCAGTTCTCTAGCTTGGTCTCAAAAATTGTCCTAGCAGCAGCTATTTACCATATATTGGGAGAGCGTAATAGAAGAATATTTCAACATTGCAGCCTTAGTGTTCAGCTGTTGGAGGCAAAAACTGTAACTGATATTAGAGCTTGCATGTGTTCATGGCGAAGAGTTCAGAGGTCAACTGCAAACTTGTCTCTCTCTTCCCTTTGGCACCTTCCAGCTTGGATTTTCGAAGAAGCTTGATGTTCCGGTTTTGAGTTTCAAAGTGTAGGTCAGGGTATTTGGGTTGTCTGTTTTGTTGTTAAGAATTCTAGTTTTGGTGGTCATGTTGACCATGTTGTTCTCTGGGGGATGCCCTTACGATTTGTATCTTGTTTCTTTGTTCTAATAATATCTTCAATTACCCAAAAAAAAAGGTCCAACAAGGAGGAAAATATGAGGGATTCGGACCTAGCATTGACCATATTGAAGCTTGTCTGAATTATATACCCAATGAGATTAAAGCATGGCGAAAGTAGATCAGAGCATGTGGCTTGTGTGTGTGTTTATGTTTTCTTTTCTTCTTGTGTGTATCATGGGCTGCAGGGCATGCTGTTCTAAGAGAAGTTTTATGTGGGATTTACTCCATAACATATGTGTTCTAATTGGTCCCACATCGGTTAATTAACACCTCGAAAACTATTATATGAGCTTGGGCGGCCTCTTCTTTCATTGCCAGTTGGTTTTGACTTTTGAGGTGGATGTTTTAACATGGTATCAGAGCTAGATTTTCAGAGACTTTTCCCCTTTGTTTGTGCCGTAGTTGCACTTTGTTTTGTTGGATCCATATGTTCTGGATTCTTTGTTGACCTCTCCACGTGCGAGTCAAGGGTCGCACGTGCACGTGCAGGGGTGTTGGAATTGATCCCACATCGGATAATTAACACCTCAAAAACTAATATATGAGCTTGGGAAGCCTCTCCTCTCATTGCCAATTGGTTTCGAGGTGGATGCCTTAACTTTAGGTTTCTACTGTTTCCAAGTGGAACAAAAGGATCCAGCGAAAAACTATTTTGCTAAATGGCAAACTTGGAACGGTTTATATAGAATCTTCAAAAGGTAAGTTTGCACTCACTGATAATATATTCTCCAGCACAGATGCGCAGCCTAACAACAGTGGGAGGCTGAACCCAGTAAGCAGGGTCATGTAGGGGTAACATGTCAATAGTGGTATGGTCCACACCTACAAGAGAGTAGTTATACATTATGTAAGCATACTCTGCGTTTGGAAATGCCAAGAAAACATAAAGATATGAGGATTGATTCCTTACTCCACAAATGCGAGCTACCATGATAGGGCCAAGAATCTTCTCTGCGATTGGATATAGAGAAAGTTGAAATACTAGAAGCCCAAGACCTGAATTTTGAATAAGCATTCAGCAATCAAATCTTCAGTACATGTCTACTAATCTCTGAATAGGCATTACATGCTAGGCAGAAAACTGGGGGGCTTGTCGGTGGTGTGAGTGGAGAGGGGAATTAACGAACTTTTATTTTCATAATAGATATCAATTTGAGCAGATACCAGTAAGATACTTTTGTTGTTTTTCTGGGATAACATTTTCCTTTTGAGTATCAAACAAATTTCCGGTAGGGCCACATATGCTCAATAAGACCATCAAAACATGTTTCTTGCAAGCAATAAAAGTAAGTTGAACTTGAGCCAGTACGAAGCGACTAACACAAATCCTAATGTCCACTACGAGAACACAAAAAATTAGCAAAAACTTGTCAATTGAAGAGAGTGCCTTAAAGCTTTTTGGGATTTTGATGTGACACAATTTCATTCGGACCATATCAAATGTAAATATCTGAGTACACTGTTGACAACTGTACCTGATACAGCAAGAACTACTCCAACATTGTCAGTTGAATAGCTCAAGCCCCCGTCTTTTCGTGGGCTTTCAGCCCATAGTGAGAATATCTGCAGAAGGATATAAGTTTCCGCAGTTAAAAAAAAAGAGATTAGTTTCCACATGTGAAAGACCTATTGACAGCAGAAAGAGAACTGGTAGAACTATAGCCAGTAAAGTATACTAACTGAAGTACAAAACATATCCTCACACAAATAACTACTTGCAGAAAATCCCACTAAAATAATTAGGATGCACACTATTAAATTTGGAGCGGGATAACAATTCTAACCACACCATGTGGCATCTTGGTAACAGTTCAGTATGACTATATGTAAATGTGTACGATATGAAAATAATATACCCAAGTAACACACTATATTTGAACATCCACTTACAATAGAGTAATATGTTTTAATAACTAAGAAGTATATCAGACCACTTAAAAGATATACATGCATTTAAATTGAAACTTGTGTTAAGTCTTTAGTTGTCAGCAGAACTGTAGAAGTATTCAAGCGTCAACTTCCATATAGTACTTAAGTTTTGTACATGATCGATTTGGATTTTTGACAACTTCACAAGTACAAATGCACATTTAAATCCTATCTTCAGTTAATTGCCCGTTGTCAATCAGAAAGTACTCTCATACTTGAAGTTCTTTGTTACTCCCATTATCTAACCTACCTTAGTGTAACACCTCATACCATGTCCTGAAGCACATGGTACACCGCATGGCGAATTGTTTCCTTATAAAGAAGTGACACAATCCATTTTCTGCGGCATATGACTTAATGGCGTGAAACAAAATGCACCATCAGAAAGTTTTAGGACCATATATTACCAATTTACCACAGTGAGATACCAGAACTGATGTAGGACAGGACTGAAATAAGGCCAAGTATAATCAAAACACAAAAACAGTGGCTGTTTTGGGGCTGTGAACAATGGACGTGAATAGTGAAAGAGTAGAGAAGAAGGGTTTAAGAAGATTGATCTAGGCCTCCCACCTAGGTTACCAAAGGCCTCTTTACAATCACACCAAAGAATAGGATTGCATCACACAATCTTCAAAGCTTTAAGCTGTTGTAACTTCTTATTCAATAAAAGATTTATTCCCTCATACTCTTGAAGCACATCAACTTATCCTAATGTGTTTCATACCAAAGCCTGTTCCAATTCCCTAGATGGCTATGTAGGATGAATGTGTCATCTAATTGTTGCATGCATTGAATACAAATCAACCCAAAACAATGGATCTTCTGAAACTACCAAACTACCCATTGCATTTACCACGGACTGCATCAAGAAGCTTACAGCATGCCATTACAGAAATGCTGAACAAAGCAGTATGACTATCAAAGCTTGCTCCAAGAAGGTGAACTTCAGTTATGAAACGAACCTCTGAGTAAGCCGTACCATGAAGTGAGAAGATGCAATAAACAATGATTGATGACATCAAGGGCCAGTTCTTGATTAGGCTTTTCTTAGAATCAGGTTCTCTTCCTTCAAAATGCTGGGTTATTTCCTTTTCAGAAGACCCACAGGACACAGCCTCCACTGCCTCAATCGAATCTTCACAAGGTTCCTTATGAATGTGTAATGTTTCCTGCCCATTTAAACATAGAGAAGCTTAAACAGCGTAATATGGAAGTTAAGGTACTAAAGTCAACTGCGCAAAAGCCAGCAAGATAGCCAAAAACATGATGTTAGACTTCCTCCCATGTTGACCAATAACATGTTTAAACGAAGGAGACCCAATTGTCATCTTTGTCCTCAATGGTGTTTTAGGTGTAAGAGTGAGAAATCCTCTGATTACTATGGCATTATCCTTTATTGCACTTAAATGCCTAGCATACAAATGCTATTGATGATCTGCTTTAGGGGCTTCCAATGCAACAAGAAAGCAAATTTTTGTGGAATTGTGCAATTTTCCAAATTTTTTGGAGAATTGGGCAATGCAAGGGTCTTTTAGGATAAGTTCAATAATGTTAATTCTTTATTGGACAGAATACGTTTCTTGCTTGTTTTTGGGCTTCAGTTTGTCCACCATTTAAGGGGATTCCTTCGTTTTTAATTTCTAGAAGTTGGAAGGCGGTCTGTGATTTGTAGCTAGAAGCTTGCTGGGTCCTTTTATTCTTCCTTTGGTGGACTACTTGTCCCCTCCCTCTCGTACTGATTGAAAATGGGAAAAGAAAAAAAGATGAATAAAACCCGACAATACAGCACCAGGATCATGAATGATGAATTTAAAAGCGAAGGGTTTAGGTTATTGTTGAAACCTACCGGAAGCCAAAAAGTAACAATAGTCACCATCAATGCAAAAAGTGATATACATAGGCAAGGCAAGAAGTATGGAAACCTGCAGTACAAGTTTGTATGTTGTTACATAAATACACTTTCAGGAATTCCAGGAGATTCAAAATGAGAGGTGAATATAGCAGATTGAGCAAAAGATTAAGGTTACCTCCCGAATACAGAATCTTTGGAAAATATAGCTGGATATTTCTCTGCAGGCTACATTCAATCGGAAAAATATTAAGGTCTTAAAACACGAGAGAGTTACAAAAACAAAAAAAGGCAAACAAGATACTACCTCACAGACTAGGGATAAGTAACAAACTGTTGGAAAAAACTTGATTTTGCTCACCTTTGAGCTATTTATTGAGTGGGTCCCACGCGTCCACGTGGATCGACCCACATACCGTTGTGTTCGTCTTGGTTAGGAGATTAAGATGGAACATATAATTGGAGAAAATCAAGTCATGGTGAATGATAAATTGCCATGCCAAGTTGCTCCCACATGGTGTTTGGAGGAGTGAAAAGAAGGCTAGTCCCACATTGGTGGGAGGAGGAAAGGTTATTGGGAATAAATAACCCAAGTGGAGCTCAAAGGGTTGGCCCTTTGGGTCATAGAAGTTTTGTAGGGGGAGAGGACATGGACGATGTATGCTTTTCTCTTATATAAAACACACGCGCGCCGAACCGGGCCGGGTTGGGTTGGTCAAAAGATTGGACTTGGGCTTGGCCCAATGGATTATTATCTTTTTGCAGCCTAACAGTTTCGAACTGGGCCGAAACAGAGCTGACCCGTCCGTCCGCGTGCCAACCCGATGCCCGCCGTTTCCTTCCTCGCGTCTGTTCGACGAACAGGTTCCGGCCAACCGGTACCTCTGTTCCGCCTGCCTTTTCCGGCCAACTGGTACCACTGTTCCGAACAGGTGCGTTCATGCCTATAAATTAGACATGTTTCTGCATCATTGAATACGAAAAATTATCCTGCATTCATTCTTCATTTCACGCATCCGTACCGAGAGTTCGACACAGTTTTTGGTTCGCCTACCGATCAGATTGCAGTGCTGCTTCCGGTTGGTGAAAATCGGGTAGTCCTGGGAAGCAGACGCCCGCGGATTCCATCAGCACCGTAGTGGAGGGCGAATTTGCTTTAAGGACAGAGTTTACTCGCCTCGATTAACCCATCCATTGCCAATTTCTGGACGCCTGAAATTGGCTGAGTACGTTTCGCATTCCCTTACTAATTTCGCTTGTTTCTGTTTTATTTCCAGTAATTAGAAGCCGGGTGATTAACACAAACTAGCTGGAGAAAGAAACCCGCTTTCAGAGATTCAAAGGAATCTATGCCTTTAAGTAAGATGATAAGATGAAATGAACAAAAGCAGGAAAAGACACGAAATAAAGAGGGAAAGACACCTTTACGTATCAGAAGCTAAGAGTCAAATCCAATTACAAAACTGACTTTCTGCTACCGTTTGCTAAGATAATGTAATAACAGAGCTGCAGCATCATTGATGAATGACACCTAGTAGTTACGTATGGATACAGGCAGTCGGGCACATTCACAAAGAATTTTTACTGTAGTCAAGCAATGGATACAGTACACAAACCAAACAAACACAACGTCAATCCAAATTCCACACCTCTATAAGTCGACAAGTAAAAAAGATCTAGGACATCAAAATCAATTTTCTTGGATAACAGACATGCAAGTCTGAAACATTCAACTTTGATGAGGAAATGAAGAAAAGCGAGCCTTAGAGCATCCGTAATGGCCTAGCCAAAATTAGATAGCCAAAAGTTGTCACATTTTAGCTTTTGATTATCCATTTGAAGGATTGATAAAGTTAGCAATGTCAAATCTCACATATGTTATTTTGTGCCCATACAAAAAAATGAGTTGGCAAAATTTCAAATCTAACGGTCAGTTTTTTTCTTCTCAATCTAATGGTCTACATTGAATGGCATTTTAGTAAAATAAGTGAAAGTGAAGAGCATTTGTTAAAATCTATAAAGTGATCAATATTGTTAAATGCACAACCACTTGCCAAAGTGGAGAGTGAGTTTCACCTACCAATAAAAACATTTCCTTTATGGAGAGTGAGTTTCACTTACCAATGATGGTTGTACTGAGAAGATGTAGAGTCCAATAAATTTGGTTATTGACAAAAGGTTGCTAATTTTGATTATTCAAAGGCTAAAATTTGATGAGTTGTTAAGAGGTTGCTAAGTTTGGTTATTCCAATGTGAGCTCATTTTCGAGCAAACGTTGCTAACTTTAGAAACCTTTTGGTTTTGATTATTCCACTACGGATGCTCTATCTAATCTCCAAAAACGGACTCCGACATTGCTGAGATTATCAACCAATGTGAGCGAAAATTGCTAAGGCCGAGAAATAGAGTTACTCCATAAGCCACATAAAAAATCCTCCAAAACTTAATGGGAATTCACAGAATTCCTATTAAATTATTGGATTTCTTCATCAAAGGGCGATAACTCTGCTTAGTCTTCTATAACTCAATTACGAGAACGCAAATGCAGCTCCCTAGTCTACAAAATTGAGTGGCCACACGGCCCACACCAACCGGGTGAAAATAGGCATTCATCTTTTGGCTTTTTTGTCATGGTGGAATGTCAACCAAGGGAAGAGTTGGAGCATGGGGTTTGCCCGCTACGAATCAGGATGAGGAATCCCCTATCATTTGGTAGTTTCTTATACGTATTCTGCAGCTATTTGAAGCGAACTACCATGCAGTACTGATATAAACAGAGGTCCTTGAATAATAAAGCTGGTAGGGGCATTCTACAGTATAGTAAAGCCAATAGTTTCATTAAAAATTTTGGAAGACAGACCCTTGAGAACTCAATCTATAAGCTTACTTTTGCGGATGCAGTTTACTATTGAAGGAGGAAAATTAATGCAGGTGTTTTTTCTCAAAAGAAGAGGACAATGCCAATTTTTATCATGGCAAATGAGGACAGTAGTAAACTATTTATATTGGCAAATGAGGACAGTAATGAAGAGGACAGGTGCTTGTCGCATCCCAAAATAACCCAAATATATACCCAAGCAGGACCCTAATCAGAACAGTACATTTCTTTTCTTTTATACTGAGGTGAAACTATCCTGATAAGACTTTTTTCCTATGCTCAGCATGCTCAAAAAAAAAATTAAGATTTTGGTCTATAGGTTCTGTTTTACAAGATTAAAAACTCGGATTTGTACCTTCTATTTGACATTAAACTACGATTTTTATGATATCCCCAAGACCTACTCAAAATTTTCTACTTCTTTTTTCTGTCGCATTTCTTGGTTTTTGGATCACTGGGCTTCATCTTTTAAATATAGTTTAGGACATCCACCATGATCCCCTTCGTAGAAGCCAAAGCACAATGAAGTACCTGAGCAAGAAAGCCTCCCAAAGCTGGGCCAATAATCAATCCGATACCCCATGATGTACTAACCTGACAACAATAAAACATTCGGAATTTCTTCAAATCAGGAAGAAGTAGGCCACTTCAGGCATCAACAAATTATACGAATTCCAAGTACTAAGAACATGAAACTTACTGATGATATTCCTAAAGCTTGGTATTCCTTGCGGAAAATTTCAGACGCATATGCCTAATCACCGGAAAAGTAAAACAACATATAAAAAATAAGCAACTTTTAACAAATGCAGCATCCGAGACCTTTGAAACCTAAGAAGCACTAACACTTATAGAAGGTGATATGTTCATGACAGACATGGGTCGGATGACGACACTACTCGAACACATGACGATTCTCTTTTAGGTGTCCATAATTGTGAACCAACAATCTTCATTTGGACATGTCTCCAACACTCTTTTTTGCAACGTGTCCAACCCTTTCTTTGGCGTCTATGACGAAGAAATTATAGGTGACCAAAGTAGGAATTTGACATATCTAAGAGGCTAACTTGTGATCTAAAAAAAAAAAAAAAAAATCAGAATTTGACATATCTGTAGGATATTCAAAGTAGGAAATTAATAATTGTTTCAACAAATCATATTTATATTCACTTAAATTTGTCGGGAAATATTTTTGGGTATCTTGAGCATTCTTATGTCGTGCCCATGCCGCATCTTAAGAATTTCCTGAGTCTTGCGTAAATCCAAATTCTTCATAACTTATTCTATCTTTTTTACTATTTACTTAGTGACATAAACTTACAATACTTATCTGCATGCGCGCGCGCACATACACACAACAATGCATTGAGATATATATTGCATAATGTATCCCCAACACGTTTATGTCCTTCCTTTTAGAGAAAATAATGTCTCTGTGTGTTCGTGTCGTTTCGTATATGTGTCCGTGTCCGGTGTTTCTTAGTTTAACCCGTAACATTCCATATTACTTTCAACTGTGTAAGAGAGGAATCAAATAGAATTGACAACGGATACCTTCACTGGCCCAAGTAAACCATTCAGACTTCCAAGAAGAAATCTTGTAGAGATGGCCATCGAATAGTTTACACTAAGACCAAAGAGTGTGTTGAAAATAACCCTAAAACAAAGCAAGGATCAAAATATACTCAGAAAAAGTAGATAGTAGAGAAGTTCTGATATTAAATGAACCAAAGAATAGTAACATAATTCAGGAAAACCCGGTTACTAACACCGCTGAAGTGCCTATGATCATGACTGGCTTGCGACCATATCGATCAGCTACCAATCCCCACAAAACAGATGTTAGAGCTCTTCCAAGCATAAATGAGGAGCCTTCATGGAATTAGCATATTATCAGGACAATCTTAGACAATTAGAATGAGCCAATACAATCATTAATTGATGCATCTTCACTAAATCAGCTCACCCACATAACCTGCATAGTAACCAATTTCTTCTTCTGTTTCTGCAACCTTGAAGTCCCTTATCTGCAAGAGAATCAAAGTTCATATGCTGACCCACACACAGGTGTGGATTGAAATGAGATCAAAGAAAATCCCTTCGTTGTTTAATTTATATTGTTCACGTATCTTTTTGCAATCTTTTTAATCAACGGATATACTTTGAAGCTTCAAACCAGATGAGATAAGCTTTAAAAGAAATTCTCATGATTCACTCGGTGACACAGGACTTCATTTAAGCTCAGGGAGCTAGCTGACGGAAATTTCAGAAGTTATTTTCCACTTAGATGGAGAGCTATTTTGGAGCTATTTCAAAGTCTTCCTACTTCCTTCCATGTCACCTTTCTCACTAAACGACTTCAAAAGCTCAAAGTAATTGAATCAACAAACAAAAATTTGAGAACAATCAGTCAAAAACAGATGTTGGTATAGTTATCAAAGAGTGGTAGAAGTTTCTAGCGATCATAATGACATGGAAAATATGTTTTCTTTCCTTTTTACTCTTCTTCTGACGGTATGTTGTAGCACGTATCATGGATGATGAAAGACTAACATGAATAGGCATGTCTGTTGACTCTGTGCAAAAAGACAGTTGGTTCCCAAGATAGCGGTTTGTGTTTTCATTTTTTAACTCTTTTGATTAAAAAAGGCATACAAAAGATTCCTGTTTGTATTTGATGTTATCAGTCAACCAGGCCAAACAATGTTCTTGCACCTAAGAAGGAGAAACAATATCCCAGGTAGGGAATTAAGAACTTCTGAAACCATAAAATTGCCTTTTGCAGATAACATGGAAAGTAAAGCAAGATGGAAATATAAAAGCATAGTAACATTGATCTGGAATATAGAGTACTTTAGAAACAATAATAGATGCCTACTTTCGGTTCATCTTTACACGTATGTGGACAGATATAATACAAGCTGATTATATGATTATATATGAATTGTTAAAACAGATACTATTCCTATATCATCTTCAATAGCATTCATCCACGTATGCTCACCATAAAATAAAGGAACGGAAAGAGAGACGATATTGGCAGCGCTGAAAAAGTAATAACAAAATAAATATGTCAGGGATTGGACGGAAATGATTTACAAAACGATAGGACTAAGCCGTCGATAAACATTGCACAGAAAATAAGTATAAGACATACACGGATATACCATATTCCAGTTTTTTGTTTTGGAGTATAACACATGACCGCTACATATAAGCAGGTATGAAAATCACTATTCCACTTTGTGATGATTTTCTAGTATTGGGTAGAGTCACTTCGCATTTAAATTGGATCGTGATCTGTGAGATTTTTTTCTCCCTCATCTGTCTGTTTTCTTTTCTTTCCTTCTCGCCTATTCTTGTAAAGTGTTTCTAACTTTGTGCACTCTCGCTCATTCATCAATCAAACCTGTCAAAATGGTAGTACTGCTATATTGGTATCTAACTTCTGCTTTCCCTTTCATGGTAAAGTGGATCAAACTCAGCCTCGGAAACAAATGGAAACTCTTGTTTTGCACTCACTGAAGATTTTTAAGGGAAGGAAGCTGATGTTGTTTTAAGTTAGTCCATGTCTACTTTAGTTTAGGTCTCGAGTCTCTTGACTAGAGCTGGTTACCTTGATCTTCACTAGTTCATACAGGAGCATAGTCATTCCATTCTTGTTTTTTTTTTTTTTTGTCATGATGTTCAATCATCAATTATCGGATACATGGCAAGAAAGAAGAAAGCAAAGCGACCGCTATCTCCCATATAGGAAGAGTTGTTCACAAGTTTTACACAACACATTTCTGAATATGTGGATCATTTAAAGAGTTTAACCACTTTCTTTTAAGCTGCCCGTTTTGTAACTTTAACACATCTCAGCTCATTAGTACCAGAAATTATCTGAAGTTATAACTTGTCAGTTGTCCCAAAATGTACAACTTTTTAATTCAAGTACTCAACAAGTATACAAGGCAAAGACCAAGGAGACAAAGACAAAGACCAAGGACAAGCTTGTGTTCGGTGTTCCCTTCATTTTAAATGGATTCCAAGCACAATTTCATGACAGTTTCATCGAAATCCATTACCACGAACGGCGCCTTTTCAGACTAGTTGAAGAATGAATTCAACAATGTTCACTTCTTATATGAAGATTTTAAAGTATCCTTGAACTCAACAAAATTAGGAATTTTTAGTGCTAGTTCTCAACTCCTAAAATCCCATAATTCAAGATTCAATATGACACATTGCAACGGCGTGAATTCAGGAGATTCTACAAAATTTACCTGTGCAGAGCACCACAATCCATATCAAGACGAGTTCCTTGATGGGTATACCACGCTGCTTCTCTTTAAGCTCATCCACTTTACATCCCGGGCAGTTTTTGTAGAAACGTTTCTTGAGCAGGCTCTGCTTGTTTTCCTCTCCCATTTTGAATCAATAACCAAATGCAGTTCAAAGGCAATGCTGCTTCTTTTCTTTTTTTGAGAAGTAAAATGCTTCTTTTTTCCCTATACAGAAGAAGAACAACATAATAGGACAATATAGTGTTAGAGATATAGTAGTTGCATGTCAAGCATATTGCATCTGAAAATGAGAAATTTGGAACAGAAAACAGGAACAATAATATGTGCATATAGCAACAAGAAACCTTCAAATGTTGTGCTCCAACATCAACGTAATCGAGCTGGTACACAGTAGTCCACATAAAAACACACATATATATACAAAGAGACTTAACACGGATATCTCATGTTCTTTTATAAATCAAGTGTCCGACAACCTTACATGCACTTCGACTAGTCGTGGGACCAACTTATTGCTCACTTGCGAAGATCCCAATTAAAGTCAAAGCAAAATCTCTATGAATTGATTTCAAAGAAATTGATAGCAACCGAAAAGTTTTGAACGTAAGATCTTAGAAACATTAGATCTTAAGACGAAGCAAACCCGAGATCTAAGTCATGATTAGGTTCAACTCGCTATGTCATAATTAGACTCAACTCCGTTGCATCATTGCTCATGTAAGTGAGACACTACAGCTAGATTCCGTAAGAGGGAGAAGGCAAAAAGGAGTACAGAGTAGTGGAGTTGTAAATAATTTTGTTCATCGTCCCTCCCTATGATTAGTGGAAATTATGTAGGGTCCATATAATCAATACATTTTTTAATAATAATAACTTAATTCGTGGTAGGTCCCACATAATTTCCACTAATAAAGAAAAGAGCAATGTTCACTCTCTTTAAAACTTCAAAAAAAAAGATGGTGAACAAAATTAAATCGAAGTCAAATCCACAAGAGAGTTTAGACAAAGTAAACCGATGAAATACAATAGACCAAACCAATCCAGTTAAGATGGGTAAAGTTATAGATTACCCCGTGGCCATTAGCACGTCACCTCCCTCACATTTGTAAATGACCAATTTGGTTTCCGATCAAAAGTGGTAAGCTAACACCAGAGATGTTAAAATTACTGTGATACCCTCTAATCTTCTACATTTCTAGCTTGAAAACTGTCGTTTTGTTATTTTTTCCAACTAAAACACAAACTAACCCCGATTATATTTTTTTTCTTATACTGAAAAACCTTTGAAATGAACAATAACACAGCTTAATTAATTAATGTGTAAAAGATAACAAAAGCAGCTCCACTAACAAAAACAACTCACAAAAGGAGTAAGATTTAACAAAACAAAAACAAAAAAAAATTAAAAAAAAAATTCGCCCGCAAACCACCGCCATCCTCATCCATTGCAACTCCCTCATTAGAAGCCCCGCCCCATACTAAGTCCTTAATTTGCATTTTGGATTCTAGACTTGTGGATTGGTTTTAGTTTCCATGAGCAGAATTTCAGGGTTACAGAGCTGCCGAAACATGGACTTGCTCATGGATAATGAACAACAGTAATTGAATTTGGGAACAAATTTTGGGAGAAAGAACTGCGTTTCTGGTCTAACTAAGAAAGGTTCCCAAATTCGATGCACACAACACACGGAGAGAGAGAGAGAGAGAGAGAGAGAGAGAGAGAGAGATCTGACTCAAGCCCAAAGACCACAAATCAAGAAGAGCACAAATTGGCTGCATAACTTGTTGGGAGAATTACATGATTAGGAAATTTCTGCTTTAAAACAAGAGTAATAACAATCAAGTACGGCAAATAAATATTATTAGAGAAAAGATAAGAATAGCCTGTGGGGTGGTCGAGACACGTGATGATGCCCTCTTAAAGAATGATACACCTCCTTCTGCACGGGTTTGCGTTCTTTCCCCAAGATACAACGACCTTCAAGTTCTCTTCGATACAGCGAATTGAACTCACAAACCGTGTAATTTTCCGACACTTAAAATTCAAATATAATACCGAACCATATACAAACCAAATATGATCACTGTGTATATTTTCTAAAGCAGGAGAGAGAATGAGACGGAGATAAAGAGTTTTTTTCTTATCTACAGCCAGAAACAATGAACAATGTTTTATACTAGTAAACAATAGTTTGTTGGGCAAGTAGAAAGTGGCAGATTTTTAAGAAAAGAATTAGGTGATTATCAAGCATAGGGTTTATTCTGTCGTTAGTATACAACACATGCTACTAATAATTATAAGTAAAACAAGGAGACCACTTCAAAGGTATTTATACAACACATGCTATTAATAATTATGAGTAAAACAAGGAGACCACTTCAAAGGTATTTACACTCCTTTACTTCAAAGGTATTTACACTCCTTTATTACACTCTTTTATCTCTAACTGCATATATTAGTACCTCTTTTATAAATAAACCCACGAAATTAATATATTAACATTAAAGTAAAATATTAAATTAAACCAACATAACTGTGTTTGAATTGTTGGATTGGGCACAAGTAGGGCTTCAATTTTAGGCTAGGTTTATCTGGATATTCTGTGAGGATTTTCCCGTGACGATCTTTGTGAGACTTTTATTGTGGGCTTGACAACACATCAACACACCATTGAGAAGATCTAATAGTCCACAACAATCTTCTTTATTTCCAATGCAAAACGGCGCGTTTTAGACAATAAAAATACAACGGAGTAAAATCACCGTTTCTTTTTCCGTTTTCTTCTTCCTTTTGTTTTCTTCTTCCGCGGTCTTCCGTTTTGGGTTGTAAATTTGGGCAAGGACTAGTTCCTTTATGGTTGTGAAAATATTCATCCCAACGAAAAGAATCGAACAAATAAAAAATTATGTTTGAAACACAATTTTTTTTTTGAATGAGAACAATTATAAATCGAAAGTACAAATTTTTTGAGTGTTTTTGTCTGTATAAAAAAAATTTTGAGTTTACATCGTGATTCTTTACATTTTTTATCCCTCGTTGAGACGACGATCCAATAATCTACAAACATTCTACATGACCTTAAGTTTGATAATGTCAAGTTGGTAACAGAGAAGAGGAACACTGAAGAAGAAACGGTGATTTACTCCGTTACATTTTTATTGTCTAAAAGGCCCCGTTTTGCTTTTGAAATAAGGAAGGTTGTTGTGGAACAGTGGATTTCTCCCCTGGTGTATTGTCAAGCCTATAACAAAAGCCTCACAAGATTCTCATAAAGGATCCGAATCCAGTTTGAAAGTGGTGGCGCGAGTCGTGTTAGTATCGTTCTGGGTAAGAGGAAAGGGTAATGTTGTCTTCTAACAAAGAGGTACAACTATGCCTTCCGTCAATTTAGAAGGAAAATATAATTGTAGCACTTTAATCCAAAACTATGAAGAAGTGAATTGGTCATTTTCAAATGTGAGGGTGCTGATGTGCCAAAAGCCTAGACCACATGGAGGTAATGGATACTTTTTCTTTTTAATATTTAGAGGGTGTTTCCAGTAGTGAAAAATTTGTAGATTTTTATCTGTGGTTGAGAAGTTATTAAGTGTTTTCAGTAGTGAATAAGTTGTTGAAAAATGTTAAATTATTTCCGGTAGAAAATAAGTTGTTGATGAGTTTGTGAGTAGAGTTACAGTAGCAAAAAAAACTTTATTGACAATTTTTTTGTTAGTGGAAAAGAGGAATCGGGGGATGGTGTTGTGTAGTGGTGTGCGCAGTACCATATTGTGCAGTGATGTGCGCAGTACCGTGTTGCGCACCTCCGAGCCGTTGGTTGTCGGTATGAGAATCGAGTTGTTGGATGCACGATCCGACGGCTCAGAGATGCGCAGCACGGTGCTGTGCACCTCACGACACAGAACCAACCCGAAGTCCGGAAAAGAGATGTTAAAATGTTGAAAGTTTTTTGTTAGTGGAAACGAAATGGTAAAATGTATTAAGTTTTTACTGTTTTTTGTTAGTAGAAGCGGGTCCTACCCCCTCTCTCCCTAACTAAATGTCCGAGGGCTTGCAACTAATTGTTCGATCCGCAAATTTAGGCCCGCAAAAACATGCATTTTTTTTTGTTTAGAAATTCAAATTCTTTTCATGTACAACTTAAAATAACTCAATGATGTCAATTGATTTTGTGGGAAAAAAATTTAAAATTTTAACGAAAAAATACATCTTTTTAAAAACCTTGATTTGCTGTCCGTGACATACCTTTACATTTATTCATGTGAAGTTGAACTCCATTAATTCACAAAAAACTAGTAGAAAAAGACGTCAACGGATGGTGGTCCACCCTAGGACTGCGCTGCGCATCATATCGATCAGAGTGTACATTTTTGTTAGTAACACAAAAGTTAACTTTGTCTACCTGTAAGGATCTTTCTCACATGTTTTTTTTAGGGCTGCTCAAAAAATTCGGTGAATTGTGAAATTGGTCCGGATCGAATCGATTCGTACCTTTTGGATTTTGTCCGTGGATTAATGGTCCGGACACGGATTGAAAAATTAGAAAATCGTAACTCGCGATTCGGTCTACGGATTTTCATTGCAAAACCGTGGATTAACCGAACCGAACCGTGAGATATTTATTTTATATAAATAATATATAAAAATATATATGTGTATTTATATAATAAATTGTTAGGAATGTTAACACTTTTTTCTAATAATTTTAGTATTTTATCTTAATAATGGGATATAATGTAGATGTACATAAAATATATGGAGTAAATTATAGTGTTTTCATATAAATAACGGGTAACTCTAGTTGAGTTTCACTAGTTCGTTTTTTTTCTATTTTTTTTATGTTACGTACTATAATGATACAATTCTACTACTGTTTAGATTCTTTTGAATCTGATTTTATAGGTTTTTGGTAGTTTATGTAACAAGTACTTTCTGGTGGTGTTAAACTTAATTTTGAATGTAACATTCTTCCCTTTTAGTGTGGGATATATGCTTGAGCTTTATCTTTGCTAAAATCCGTGGACAAAACCGTAACCGATCCGTGAGTCACGGATCGGATTTTATTTTTTAAAAACCGAACCGTAGGACTTTTGGTCCTACACAGATTTCATTTTGTAAAAACCGTGACTAGCGGTTCGGTCCTCGGATTCCTAGAAATCCGAACCGAACCGAACCGCGAGCAGCCCTAGAGTTTTTTCCTCTAGGGAGCTTTTTGAGGTTTTTAGTAACTTTTTCAGTTTTGTTTTTATTTAATTTTTTTTCCTTTTATTAATTTTGCGTCAAATTTTTTTAAATTATTAATTCGTTTCGATGAGATGATTGAAAAAGTAATTTTTTTTTGCTTTTATCCAAATATTTTTGAAAATATCTTAGATAAAATCCAAAAAACGATAGTTTCATTCAAAATAAACCAATGCCAAAAAAAAAAAAAATGATTAAAAACACAAAAAATCAAAAAGCACAAAAAAACTCCTTAGAGGAACACCATCTTAGTCTCATTTTAGTGACATGAATCCTCAGTTTCTACGGGTCGACCATTAGGGAACCCGTCTATGGCCATCGACCGGCTTTATTAGGGTCCTGCTAGTGGACAATGGGTTTATGGCTCTAATTTGAATAAAATTCATTGGTATAGGTTTGAGTAAAGAAGTCGAGTGAATTTTTGAAGAATTTTACTCAAATTTTGAGTTGAGTAAATAAAGAAAAAATGGTTAGAAATGCTCTTAAGAGATTATTTTAAAAATTTTATCTCAATCCGATATCAGTGAGTACTTAATCAAAAAAAAAAATTATTCTTGGATCTTAAAGTAGTTTGAGGGGATTAAAATTTTCGGAGCTTATATTGAGTTGAATTTTGTATGGTCTCTTAAGAAATTGATTATGTCCACACGGGTGATCTTTCTCATTATGACGCAATGCATTATTTGTGTGGTAGTCGACAAACATTACTCTCGACGATCTTCTAACCTGATTGCCAATCAGTGTGTCGACGTGGTTATTGAGCATACCCAATGCCTCAATTGGCAATGGCGTTGCAGGCTGCTTTGGAGTTTGCAGGGACATTGGGAATGGATTTGTTCATGGTCAAGGGGACGCACATCAGCTCTTCAAGATTTTGAGCAATGAAATGCTATGAATGGTGGACGTTGAAGTTATTGTTTTTTTTTTTTTTTTTATTGGCAAATTTTTTCACCGAAATTACAAAGATTAATAAGAAACAGGAAAAAAAGACATCACAACCAACGACCTACATTCCAACTATGTTGGCACCTCGATCGCAACCAATGACTTACATTCCACTTATGTTGGCACCTAAATCAAGGATAATCATATGCCACGCTCCATCCAAGGAAGGAAGATTGGCGAGAAGCCAACCAAAAAAAAAAAAAAAAAGGTTGATCCCCAAAACAGATAGTGGAGGACAGTACAAGCAAAACAGTGCGAAAACATGTGAAAAATGAGCACAACCTAACTTTGTGAACTTCACGACCTCATCCAAACCAACTGAATCCCGACGAAAATTTGAAAATGATTATTGCCCAGACCACCCAACCTCAGTTTATTTCTAGCAAATGAAACGTTTTCAGTGCAGGGCCCACTGTAGAAAAGTAGACAGAGCATCTCAAATCTTCAGCAAACACTCGATTGCAGGAGTGACAAACTACAAGAATATTGGGATCTAGAAACGGTTAGAAGCATCACTAAAGAACACAAAAATCGTCGCTAAAGGCTATACCAACCGTCAGCCAAAGCGTCGCGAGATATCCATCGGTGTAGACGTAAAGCGAAGGTTTTGAGGAGCGTTGATACATAATTTTTTTTAGTAATTGTTTCTTTAGCGACATTTATAACCGTTGCTAAAGACTTTTTTTTTTTTTTTTGAAAAATCACCATTGTGTGACGTAATGGCGGACAAGTATCCTCCGCGTGGCACTGACATGGCACCCACATGGCCAACTGATGTGTCATTGACGTGGCACCCACGTGTTGTTGACATGGCGCCCGCGTGGCAACGCAACAAATATTGCTTCTCCTAGGAGCCGAATCCAGAACCTCCTGCACTCACGAGCGAACCAAATGAACTAGCAAAGCACTCATGTCAATTAAAGCACCTACTAATATTTATACGATACTAACTGGATTTTTCTTAATCCGATTTTTTAAATTTGACTTAAAAAAAACCGTTGTATAGTTCTATTTCTAGTAACGTTTTGCAAACCGTTACTAAACACCATCTATACCGATGGTTTTTCCAAGCATTACTAAAAAAAACTGTCGGGAGATTCCAAATGTCTTGTAGTGACACTGACAAAGGTATTCGAACATCTTCAAAGCATCAACAAACTAGCTTGGTGAAATACATGGCTCAGGCAAAGGATACCAGCTAGTATATCAAAGGAATTGGACTACCAAATCATCTATAGCACCAACTGAACTTTGACATGAGTAATACCTCTGGGGCTGAACTTAGTAAAATCACCATATCAGACTACTGAAAATCAGAAGGTGGGAGGGAGCAGTATCAAAGAACAAGTGTTCCAATCTTTTACTGCAACCTCAACAGCAGAAATGGGAAATAGCAGTATATCAGAGGAAAGGAATCCCAATCATCTACTAGCACCACCCAACAAGATTAGTCTGATCATCCGATCCAATAAACCAGCAAGTTTTTATCATGGCAGACTTGAGTAGGCGGAGAAAGAGAGAATGCAACAGGCCCCGGATCCCAGGGGTAGGATTTTCCCTATTATGAGCCTACTCAGATCAGAACTAAACTAGTTGATTCTCTTTCGCCTATCGGTCGGCCAGCTTTAAGCAACCTTCGCATTTCCTGCGGAGATCCCAAGTCTCCAAGTGGGCCCTCTTGGCCACCCACGACCTTGGCTTTTTAAAGAATCCCGCTCCTGTGTCGTAGGACTTGTAGCTCATCAAAGAACAAACGTCCCAATCGTCTACTGCAAACCTCAACCAAAGGCATGACTAATAATTGCAGTATCAAAGATCCAAACACCCCATGCATCATCTACTGCATATCGGACAGAACTAAGTGAAAGGAAACAAACAACCCCAACTTATACGTACTAATTAACACCAGCTCACATCATTCAGTGAGGAAATTTGTGTTTTCGAAATATTGTTACTATTTCAAAACTGCGGTTATCATTTCGTTTAGCCATCGGCCAATCTAGTTGCGCACGAGTGAGCAAGTTTTGGGGTACGAAGTTCTGGTGTTAAGACTTGAGAAGTTAAACTTCTTGTTCGGTTATTATTTTTCTGAGGGAAATCTTTGTTAATGTTTTGTGTTGATTGTTACTTCAATGAAATTATTCTACCGTTTTGAAGGGAAAAAAACATTACCCTCTCTCTCAATCATGTCCATTAGTTTTCAGTGGGATCGAAATTTATTGACTAGAGCTGGAAATTCCCAATTCACTCCTTCTTTTTTTAATCATCATGTAGCCCTTCAATGCTCCTCATAATCGGGCACAACTCATGTCCAGTTCCATTGTCCAGTTTTCGGTCCACTTCTGGGCTTTTGTGGGCCAATCGTGGGCCCATGACAATGATTCGGAATTAATCGTTTATTTTGTAGAGATCGTCGAATTAGCATTCACACAAAAAATTAGATTGACCGAACATTAATAAGCACATGATTGAAATACATTTGTACAAAAACATGGGATGGAGCTCGTCGAGTTTTTAAGTTTTTCTTTTACGAATATGTTTGATCTTTCGATCATGTACTTATTGATGTTCAATCAAGCCAATTTTCTGTGTAATGACAAACTCTACAAAGTGAACAATTCCGATCATTCTTGATCTCAAGCCCACAGAGGCCTTAAACTAGACCAGGAACTAGACAATGGAAACTGGACGGAAGCTGTAAATGTCAGTTATTACACATCAACGAATTTTTCGATGATACACTACAGTGGTTGCTTTTAGTGGGTATTTGGAAAAAATTATTTGGACAGATTTTTAGATTCTACCGTCTAAAAATCAGTTTATAATATTTGTCAAAATTCCACATAACTAATTTTTCGAATTGACAGATTTCGGGAACCTAAAGAGGGAAAGAAATTCTCAAAATTTTAAAGTTGGATTTAGATAGCTTTTGGAATCATACAATACAAATTCTCAACAACAAAAAAAAAAATGAAATTCTCTTAATCTCGCAACTGCAACAAATAGGTTTGAACAAGGTTGTTTAACATATATTTTTACTTACCCATTTTGAGGTTCCACACAAATATTCTGATCGTTTCAATTTGTTCAGAATATTTTTTGAAGGGTCCATGGGACCATGTAAGAAATCGATTAATTTCGTTAGATATCGGTAAGTACTTGATCCATGCGTTATTTTTTTGGTCAGTACAATTAGAGACCAAAAAAAGAACGTATATATCAAACACTTACTGATATCCAGCTGAACGGATTGTTTATAGATACCCTTCAAAAAAAATTTAAAATAAATTAAACTGCTTAGATCATTTGTACAGGACCTCGAAATATCCCATAAAAGGTGTTGTACACAAAATTGTTGTATCATAGCATTTCTGCATGTCGATCATACATCATAGTGTAGCTGGGAAGCTTTTTGAGGTTTCTACCTTCTTCTTTTTTTTATTCAATTTTTTTCACTTTTATTTGTTTTGCCTCAAACTTTTGCGAATTATTTATTTATTTTCGACGAGAGTCGAAAAAGTATTTTTTGTTTTACCAAATATTTAAACAAATATCCAAGATAAAGCCCAAAAAACTAATTTGATTCAAAATGAACTAAAACGAAAAAAATTTGAATAAGAAAAAAAAAGCCAAAATGCTTTTTAGAGGAACAACACCTCGATCAGTCTCATTTTAATGACATGAATCCCTCAATTTTCTATGGGTCGACTGTAAGGGCATCTCTCAAACATTTCCTTATTAGTACTTTGAGTACAAGTTTCATTTAAAATCACAAGGCCCTGTCTAGTAACAGTAGCGGCTCCAGGAATTCTTTGAAGGGTAAAACTTAATTTGGTAT